>OU343219.1:125460164-125760875 GCA_910596185.1 Chrysanthemum makinoi
TTATAGACAAAAAATGCTAAGGTAGCACCACTTTTGCTCATGACACGATCTCACGACACCAACTGTAATTAAGGCTCTACGGAGAACCTCCAAACATGAGCAACATCTATAATAGGGGTTGCGAAGGTGTGGTCCTCATTGACGACGAAGATAAAACCAAATGCTTCCAATGTGAACACTGAACAATCTGATTGAGTCGAAGCGAACTGCTTTGAAGATAAAACCAAATGACTCCAATGTTGATTAAAATCTTTAAATGGCATCTCACGAACGTCTGGTGTTCTTTATTGTTCTTGATGTAATTCATGTAGTAGTTGATTATGAGTAAGATCTACGTAGACATATTTTTCTCATCAAGGCTGAACACAAAATTAAAATATTTCACAAGTCATTGCAATACCGAAACAAATAACCTTACCCATTTTTAATCATTGCTTTTGCCAATAATATGCTGGAATGGATTCAGCAACTTTGAAAATTCTACCTTTGCAGCATATGTACTTTCTGAAATCATATGAAGCAAATCAAGGGAGTTTTTCGTTTCATTTTCCTTAACATAAATTCAATTAAAAATTGAGTGTGTGTCAATGGCTTGTACTATACTAAAAAGGTAGTAAGTAGTTCGTGATATGCTTGAATGAATTCAATAATTTTGAAAAACCTGCCTTTGCTCGCATACGTACTTTCTAGAATCATACGAAACAAATCAGGAGAGTTTTCCGTTTCATTTACATTCACATAAATTCAACAAAAAATTGAGTGTGCCGGTGGTATGTAGTATACTTTAGAACTTGACCCTTTTCCATATGATCATCAGATGCTACAATGGTTCGTTTTCCTCATCACACCTGGGGCAAATGAGCTTCACGTCGATGTTTCTTAATCCAGATTTACCGAGGTAGCTAATATGTCTTGAGTCACGCTCTCCAAGTAAGTAGATTCACTTTCTTAGGAACTAACGTATTCTATCTAGTTCTTTCGTACGAAGCAAGGTCTCAACAATCTAACTTTTAATGATTTACTAAGAATATATACTTTTTTTTTTTTTTCTTTTGAGAATATATACTTTTTTTTACTGAGAATATGTACTGATTTTTCAAAGATCGCGTCCAACCAATCCAACATAATAAGGCCTTCAATGCCACACACGATATTAGCTCATCCGTCTCTTTGGTGGCCATCATATCATTTAACTGGCTCATTTATACGATGCAAGTATCATCTCTTATCTAGGAGACCAACAAGGGCATAAATATTTATTTGGGATGCATGCTGTTCAATATATATATATATATATATATATATATATATATATATATATATATATATATATATATATATATATATATATATATATATATATATATATATATATATATATATATTTATGTATCTTTATTTTGAGAAGCTCATAAGTATGGCAGAATCTGAGAACTCTTTTTATGAACCAAGTAGATTACTTGATCCATGGATGAAATGATTTGTGGCAAATCTGTAAATAAAAAAAATTTAAATATTATCTACAATGGATGGAGGGGCAATAAAGGAATTTTTTGTTACATCAAAGGTTGATGAGAAGGGATTGAGGTGGTTCTACACAGGTGATGTTGGACAGTTCCGTAAGGATGGATGTCTTGAGATAATTGACCAAAAAAAGGATATTGTCAAACTTCAACATGGAGAATATGTTTCTCTGGGAAAGGTACATAATTGATTACTATTGTTTCTCTGGGAAATGTACATATCTTTATTCTATAATGACAGTTCCGACACGTGGCCTATATATTTTCATTCTCATCAATTCTAAAAAAAACTTGAATGCTTTAAACATGCATGTTTTAAAACAGTATGTTCTAAAAAAACTTGTGTTATTAAACATATTTGCTTTTCGGAACAATTTATGTTTTTTGACTTTTTATGTTTTAATAGTAGCTTATTAGTAGTTAATTGTTGGTATGATCTCTTTATTTTATCTTCATTCATATCTAATAGTTTCAATGGCAACTGCAAAACATTATGCTTTATAACAATTATGGTTCAAAACATGCATGTTTTTCAAAAAAACACTTATGTTTGACAACAAGTCTCATGAAAATATAACGCTTCATGGTAGATCATTTTGTAGAGATAAGTTGTTGACTTATCAGCTTTGATTAGTGCTTGGATAAGGATAAGTTTGTTAGGCTTAATGAATTATAAATCACGGAAACTACCGTTTTATTAAGAGTATGGAGTTGATGTGTTTGTTTTGCATCAATTTTATTGTCCTTAGTCACTGTGGCCAATGTGTATTTCTTTTAGTTAAACTATATTACACATGAAAGTTGCACATGCTTAATCGTGAACAATTAAATCATTTTCACTTAGACCATTACTCCAAAATTGCCCTTCACACATAAACGAGTTACATGTGATGGACGTAGATATTGTCTACTCGGGCATGATAAAAGTGTTTACTACATTAATCCATTCGTATAAAATCAATTACACGGGTGTGCATATGTGTTTAAATTACCTACTGAATTATGTTTGGTATAAAATCAATGAAAGAGGTATGCATATATGTTTAGATTAGTGCATATATGTTTGTTAATTGGTTTAAAATAAGTGATATTGTGCATTTGTGTTTTATAGATGGTATAAAAATTAATAAAAAAGGGGTATGCATATGTGTTTAAGTTTGATATAAAATCAAAGAAAAGTTATACATATATGTTCTAAATTGTATATGTTTGATAGTTGTTATGATTAATTTCTATAATTTATATTTGTGGTTTAATTGTTTTGTGCACGTTTGTCAGATGATAACAGATGATATCATTGAAGACTATGGAGTGGATGAATACAAATATACATGAAGATAATTTGCACTTTTGAAGATATACAATTATGTGCATGTGTTTTTTGTACTTGTAATTAAAATGAAATGTATGCTTAAGTATATGAATCTTGTTTTTTTCTTTTATAATGGTTTATGTTATTTAATTTATGTTTCAAACTTCAAAAAAATAATAATAATGCTAGCAAAAAACATACATGCACTTCATTAAAAAACATACATGCACCTCATTTAAAAAACATACATGTACTTTAAAACAAACATGTATCTCATTAAAAAAAATAAAAATAAAAATAAAAACATCTATGCAATGTAAGATTATGAAACCATGCTAAAAAAAATAAAAAAAAATAAATAAATAAATAAAAAATAAAAAAATCCGAAAATTTAGGAATGCTTAAAATCGGGATTTAATAAAAAAAATAAAAAATAATATAAAAAATTGTATTTTACTATAATACCCTTTTGGATTAATAATAACTTTTAATATTTAAAAAAATCATTGGTTGTATGTTCTTCAGCTTCTGACTTAACGTAAGGTTCTCGTGGTTTAAAAGTGCTCCCCTATATATATATATATATATTATATATATATATATATATATATATATATATATATATATATATATATATATATATATATATATATATATATATATATATACTAGTGAATAAAAACCACCGATGGACCTGGTATGACTTGTGGTTTATTTTATGATTTAGTGATCAAATATTTACTAAAGTAATTTAAAAGTTAAAGAAAAGGGTTAAGATGTATAATTGATGTTACCATAATCCATTAAACGGCCTAAAAATGTGTAAGTAATTTGATTTTGTAGTTTACTTTTGATGGTGCTAAGAACGAAAGTTGTTATTTAAGTATGGTGTTTTTTTACTATTGTTTTAAAATGTATTAGTTTATGTTTAGTTGTATTTTGTCCTTGATAAGCTGTAATGTGTTATAATTTTACTTTTGATGGTGTTGGCTAACGGAAAGTTGTTATTTAAGTATGGTGTTTTTTATTATTGTATCGCTGGCATAATTTTTTTATAGCTAAGAAAATAAGTTAACTAAAAAATAAGATATAAATGTACCAATTTTTATAGTGAATGTATTAACACAGGAAATAGATAAACTTTTAAATTTTTATTCAACAATTAAAATATAAAAAGTTATTTGTAAGAATATATTATATGATTTAAACTCAAATGCTTAAATAAAAGCTTCTTTTTATTTTATGAATACAAAATTATTGAATAAAGATTCTTTATACACAAATGCTTATTGTTGATTTCCATGTATCACCATCCTTATCACATCAAATAATTTCCAATCCTCACTCTAGAGACAAATTTACATAAAGTTGTTCATGTAGAAAATCGCCTCTAGAGAAACAACTCAACTTAACGCTTGTTGATTTCACAGACGCCATCTTCATCACAACAAAGAATTTTCAAACCCCTTTCCGCTTTTGTGCTCTTTGAATTATCATTTTCTCAACTCGCTAAATGAGGACACATTGTAGACGGCTTTCGGTCATAGTTAGTGGATATATTCTACCATCTCTGCCTATTTCTAGCCATGGATGACCTATTATAGCAAAACAAAATGCAATATAGTTGTTTGAACAAAACTATTGTTCACAAACATCTTATCTTATGAGATTGTACAATCACCAAAACATTTCCATTACTTTAAAAGTCATCGGCTCATGATTGCTACTTGAAATTACTAATTTGCTAAATTAATGTTGCTTTGTTAATGAAACTAATTTTTTTAAAATTAGCGCAACCGAATCTAACACATTGCATCCAAAACAAACAAGTACATACCTATAAATCGATTTGGGTAATGACTTAGAATTATGGTTAACATAATTTTAAACACTCCTTTTAATGGTGTATAAAGCATTATGTAAATGATAGTTGGTCGATTAGCTCCTTTTAATGGTGGATAAACACTCCTTTTACTGGCGGTGTTTGGGATTGTGTTTTGGGAATACAAATTATGTCCTTTTAAGTTATAAAAGTTTTCACAAAAGTAAAATATGTATAACTAAAAGAAACATGCACAAAGCATAGTTAAAATACAATTATATGAATATCAATAAACAAAACAATATTAGTTAATCATCGGATCCATTTGTTATTGGTTATTTTAATGATGTTTTTTTTTATGTCATTTTACGTAATTCTATCTAGACAAAAAAAAGGCATATAGTAAAACCCATAGGTGTTTGTAAGAAAGATAATGTGATAACTAACAACATAAGATACACATACAATTATGAATAAGATTACCTTTTCACTATCAAAATAATGCTCTACAAAGAAAAGAATCAACACCCGCGGTGCTGTGGTAGATTAGAGAACTAACCTTCAAGATAACTAGAGCCCTCTCCATATGGTTGCAAGAGAAGACTATGAAATGGCTAATGCTTACAATTTTAATGCCACACTGATTCTTTACATATTAAAAGCAAGGAACAAAAAGGAGGAGAACAACCGTGATGATTAAAATAAATAAATCATAGAAATTATAAATGTTATAAATCAACATAACTCCCATCATTGGCATAAGAAAACATTGAAGTAAGTGAATAATTTAAATTTAAATTGAAATTCTACTAAATAAAATTATAACATGATACAGTATAAAACAAAAGCTTCCTAATATCGATGGATCTTACAATGTAATTCTATGTTACCAAAAATATATGTAAAGCTTTATTGCCTTCACGGTGGAAATTGATTACGCTTAACCATTGATACATTGGGTTCAATATACTTACAAAGTCAATAAACTTTTTCCTTCTAGCCATGTATTTAACAACCTAACCACTGATTGATTCTCAATTTTGTCAAAGCAGCCTACCTAAATAATATGAGAGTAATTTACCCCATTAGTAGCATGCACCTTTTTGTAAACTTACTAAGGCCGCTCCTCGATACTTGGGTTCATCTTCTTATCAAAGTCCTGAACTACAAAACAATATTTAGTTATATACATAGACTAATTCTACTTTACTTTAGATTAAGTCATACAACCTTTTTTAATAAATTAAACATATATACTTAAATATAAATGACCTAAACATTTAAATTCTATTGTAAAGGAAACATGTCACTAATTATATTGTTCTCATCGTATAATCCGAACATTTTGATATGTTCTAAATGTTATCATTTTAAGAGCACTCCTAACCTTAACACTATAACACCAATAACACCGCCCACGCCATCGCCTTTTAACATTTAACATTAACATCCCCAAAAAACACCCACAACCATAACATCCCAATAACATCAATAACATTCCCAACAATTTACAAAAACAACCCCTCATTCAAAGGGCATAAAAGCCAAATAATCAAGTGCAGAGGTAACGCCGTCTCTTTTTTTCCCTTGCTAACGCCGTCTATTCAATCCATATTAACGTGGGGCTAACGCCGTTTTTTTTTTTTTAACGCCGTTATGCTTTTGATTGGCCCGCTTTAACCCAACTTGTTTTAACCAGCTACCTACACTAACCCGTCTACCCAAGCCAACCCATTACCCACGAGAGAGAGAGAGAGAGAGAGAGTAATCGCGGGCGGGAGAGTCTCGAGAGCAACACTGCAGAGTTAAGTTCCTAGCAGAGTAATGAATCACTTCTCCTCTATAATTAGAAAAGGAGTGAAGGTGTCGCCATCGTCTCAACCTACAGGCATGACTCTTAGAATACCAAAGATCAAAAATTGTTATCCCCCCCCGTAATTTTGTTGAGTCAGACATATCCAAAAAAACAACCAATATTTTTAGCAAAACAGTATAAAGAAGCTAAAAAAATTAACCGATTAGTGGCAAAAGTATCCAATAAGCTCTAGAGTCTTGCTGCAATTATATTGAATTTTAAACGATTTTAATTTGGTAATTTTGATCAAATACAATATAACACAAACAAAATTAATTAAGGTCAAAGTTGTACAAGAATGACTTAAAAAAATCAACGTACATTTAATATGGACGAGGTAGTATTCGCTGCAGCCATACCCTTGAACGACGCCGTTTGGTGTTATAAAAAAGGACCGATTTGGTGGTATTATTAGTTAATAAATACATATTTAAAAACGAAAGATGAAATCCAATCAGCCGTTGGCTATTTTATAATCTAAGCGACAAAGGTTAAAAAAAGCAATCAATCATGCTTTAACCACCACAAGCTTGAACAAAACATAAACGATGAAGATCGAATACATTAGTATTAAACGTAAGTGTAATATGATCCAAAGGCTTTTGCAAAACTTAATCTTGTCAAAAGATAGAACCTAAAGTTAGCGGGCACTTTGTATTCTTTAACCAGCTGTTGCATAAGTTCAAGGTCGATCATAAGTGTTAACCGGGGCAAATGAATAATCTCGCAATCCCTTATTGTCATTGTCTACATAGAATCAAATGTAGGGTGTTACCCAATTCATGGAGCAATTGGTCCGATCCATTTCTATATCACATGCAACCAATCCAAGTCTTTTTCCTTTCCTCCCTGACCTTGTGCAAAAGCAAATAGTTTAGACTCTCCCTGAGGCGTTTTACAACATGTTTTAACCATTTTAAGAATTTGCTAAAGTTTGTAAACGTGTTTCAAACCACATCCATGCCGCAATGCTTAAGAAGAAAAGATGATGCTAAATCAAGATTTTCCATGGTTAGCAATAAATGCAACAAAATAGAGATGAGATGCATCAAGAAGGCACACTTGCAATTCAATATATTCTAAAACTAAGCACCCAAATACCGACAAAAAAAGATGACTACTAGACATCCTCATATCCTTACATCAAGGCATTTTTCCAAAAAATTTTAACACCGAATCGTTCATATGAATTTCTTTATTTGAGCTTGTTTCAAACTCACCCTCAGAATAACCCTAGGCAAACCTACATCTACTGTGCCCTGAGAGATGTCGGGTCATAAGATAACATTCGCCTTACAATGACACAACTTCATTTATATTAAATTTTAGTGAATACTAATCATCTACATTAAAGAAACTGTTTTCTTCAGCTTATTAGTAATGTTTACTAATATAATTCCACTTATTCTTACCTACCATTTGTTTTTATTTATTTCATTAGCATTTTAGGGTCTCTGTCGATGTCTATACAACATACACTATATATCAGTCACTTAATTATTAGTGTTCACTTCTATTTTCTACTTCATTACACTTTCTTAGAGATTTCACTTCAACTCATGGCGTCATTCATTCATACTGGTTATTATTCAATATATTGTGTAAATCATTAAACATCAGTTTACAAAACTTTACCTCATAAGAACTATAGCCGTGTTTATTTGTGCAGATTTCTAGAATTATCTAGACAACACGAGAATCTTGGCACTTTGAAGACATTCAATTTGCAAACAATAACATGCAAGACTCGCCTGTGAGTGTAGCTCTAATTCCAAACTTCTCGCGGAACCGCACTATTGGTTTGAGTTATGTTGATCTTGCTAAATGTGTGTCGGAATTGCCGAGTTCCTTGATGACAACCACTTTACAAATGTTAAATCGCCTTTAGTTGCTCTTGGTTGCAAAGAATGCATTTTGCCTATTAAAATTACTAAGTTAACTAAGTGTAAGCCATTGCATGATGTAATTTCTAAATGTGGTGTGATGGTAACTAAAAGAAAGAAAGCCGAGATGTATCTCGGGATCTTGGTAGGCTTGTCAACGGTTCAATCTCAAGATTTGATTAGAATGGCAAAAGCTCTCATCAACTATAGGGAATTATACCCTTCATCGACAAAAGACTCGCCTTATATTCCTACCAACCAACCACCTTATATTATTCGAGGTAAAAAGGAAAATAAACCAAGCTATATACTGGAAGGAAATACAACCCATTCACATATAAATGGGTCAATTCAGGTTGTATCTTATCAATGAGTCAACCTAGTAAAATATAAAGGAAAAAAACACTTGGAACATAGCATTTAAAACTTAAATTATTTGAATTAGAATATGCTGGTATCATATCTAATACAATAGTAATAATTTGTATAATTCAATCAAAATGAACACAAAGTGTTGAGAGGAGTCAACACAACCTGATGTGAATGTTAAACCCATTACTTAAAGACTACCCTGGCCATAAGAGTTAGGATCAAATAAGAAGATTACTTAAAATAAGAAGTAATAAGAAGAACTATAACCGCAAATCCGAGATGCACCGAGCTAAATTAGATGCATTCCTATAATCTTAGATGCATTATAACGCACAATAATGTGTTTTCTAGCTTTTAATCAGATGCATATACGTATATTAGATGCATTATATGATTTCTCTTGTTTTGTTCCTCAGACGCGAAATCATGAAAATCAATTTGCACCGTCTATACATCAAATTAACTTTCGAAACTCAAAATGTAGCATCTATATGAATAGAAATGCATCTAATGCAAGTCGTTGCATCTCAAATGCGTGATTTTGGTCACTTCTCACCACTTCTTATTTTAATTTACTTCTCACCGGATCCTTACTCCTGGCCATAATTCTATATCAAGAAAAGATGTTCCAAGATTAAATATAATGAGCTGCAAAAAGCATGACTAAAATCTTACTAAAGCTTTTGCCTTGGACATGGACTCGGCGAATCAACTGCCCATATAGGAGGGATTATTTTGTAATCTTCCACCGTTTCTCGTGTACCACTTCAGCTTCATCGCTTCCAATACATCCTTCGGAATGCATTAGGATTGGTCTCAATACACCGCAATGCCACAAACGGCTGACACACCAACCTTTCTCTTCTGCAGTACTCATTAGAAAACATTTAAAGGCATGTTGTTCTGCCAATTTCCATCGTGTGATTTCCTAAAAATATACTTTGTGGATACATGTCAAATGGGTTGAAAACTTATCATAATTGTATTTAAATTCATACAATATCTTAAATATTATTGTAAAACTATATTACTTAGGAATACAATTTTCAAAATTTTGTGAAATAAAAAGATATTCATCGGGTCAAACTATTACAATCTGTAATTATACATGACATGTTTTGACCTGTACATGGAAAATTGCATTAAATGGTTTAGTGATGTAACAACTTACATATCCCTTTGTATGTGTGATACCACCAAAAGCACATATTTGCACTTTAAGTGTGTCATTTCCACGCCTCTCTGAAAGTACATAACAAAATACAGATATTATGATGAAAAAGTTAGTTCAAAATGGGACACTATCAAGGATATAAGCTATCATTACTTGGTATGGTTAAAGACTACTAACTTAAAAGGACACCCACGACATGCATTCCACCATAGTATTTCCAAATTAGAGTTAAATTCTCTATAATGACGATGTAGTTGTATCGTGCCAACTGAGCTTTTCGCACCTACAATGACTTAAGTACATAACCATGTTGGTTGGTAAATACGAAGGAAAAGGGTTAAACCAGCCCGACCTGTTCAATTCGTATTAAAACGACCCGCTTTGCCAATTGCCTGTAGCCAAAAGGAAAGAAATCTTAATCTCTACACTTCATAGAATTTTCAAACCCTTGGTACAATGTGTATAACGTATGTTTATACATTTCTCAACCTTGTCCAAAATATCTTTTCTTCCGAAAGCCTCTTCTTTGGCTTTTACGATCTGATTATGTCCGATCAGCTTATTGCATGATAGAGACACCCGCCCAAATAAAAATTATCCCCATAACCGGTTGAATTGTAGCATATCCAACTTCAGGATGCTCTCATTGTAAGATCCTCTATACTGGTCCACAAATGTAAACAACTCGTTAGCATTACTTGAGGGGAAAGTTGATGTAGTCCGGCTGCAAATTGTTCTGGATTAGAATCGTCATTTATGTAAGATGTCTTTTTCGATCATAACTTCTTGAGTATCCCAACATTTTTGGTCAAGTTCTGGATCACACACCTAAAGAGAAAATTCAGAAATATATTAATTAATAGAAATTCATGTAAGTTACAGTAGTGAAATCGAGTTCACAATATACTAAAAATGAATCAAAAATGCGTTGACATAACTTCTTGAGTAAGAAATGTAGGTAATAATATCCCATATTTAATTTGCCTCACAACTTTATACACACTAAGATATCAAAATATTTACTCGCCTATTAATCTAAAACGGACTCGGTTTGAGGTAAATTATCTACAACTGGTTAATAAAACCTGACCCTTTTGGTTCATAAGAAAATATTTTCCACCTTAGTTTAAAATTAGCATCAATAGTGGGTTCATATCACGGACAGATCTTCTTGGTGATTGTTCCCGTGATAAGGTTTTGAGTTACAGAGATATTCAGGGCTCGACTATCTTGTATACTGCAAATGGACAAGGAGAAAATATTGCAAATTTTATGGATCATCATAAATTAGCTTACAATCAAAAGTTAAAAATATTACTTTAACCATTGTTGAATCCTTGAAAGACCCAGATCTAAGTTTATATTGAAAGGAGGGATCGATTATGGTTAATCGATCGCTTATTTGATTAAAAGATTAATAGGCCTAATAGTTGATTCAAAGTGTGGGCTTATAATAAATATTGACTAAAAGTATGTAGCTTTTATTTGATATATGCTGAAAAAACAATCGAAGATGATATAAAATTGGAAAAAATGATAAACATAGATCCTGTGCAGCGATGAGTCTTGCAAGGGGATTTTTCAAGAGTAATTTCCTTACGAAATCTTTAGCACTGTCGCTAACAGTTGGCCATGGTTTACGATGAAAATCTGGATATGTGATCACACCTATGCTCCAAACATCTGATTCCGGCCCTCATCTTCGCTTTAATACTTCAGGCGCAACATAGTAAGCACTACCAACGATATCCATAAAATTCTTCTGCACATTAGTTACACATGTCCCCAACAAAAATATGGTTACATGAAATAATCACTAAAATTTTGAATTAAACAGGGCATAGCACGCAAAAGAAACATACATTCTGTTAAATTTCTATTATGAGTAACGTACTTGTGAAGTCAAAGTTTTATAAGTGCCTATTTTGTAAGTTTATAATCAAACAACATATGTGATTAGGTCCTTCATTTGATTATAAACTTAAAACATAGGCTCTTACACAATTACACATGAATTATGCAAAGTATACTTCTCAAAATAAACATTTGGATGTTACATATTTTACATCTTGGCTCCGCACCAATCACTTGTTGAGCCGGAGGTGACATTAATCTATCTAAAGAAGCACATATTCCTAGATTGTAAATTCCATGATATTGCCAACTTAGAGCCATTGTGCCTAACCAAGAAAAATAGCGCATTTTGAAGAACTTGTAAAATACGTTTGGTTGCTTACTTGATATTTCTTATATTCAAGGTCAAATGTTCGTTTAACCTAAATCGTTACTAAGAAGGTTGTGGCCTGCAAGTGAGCACAAATCATATTATACCAATGTTACCAGACGTCGACCCTTCAGTTTTCCAAATGCTTTCAGCACCTACGCTATTATCGTCATAACTTATGTAATGTTTACCTTCAATCTTGATTGGTAATTAAACATCGACTTTAACTTGTGCTAGCATCGCTGCTCAATCTTCCATCAATCTTGCTATACAGTATTTGATCATTTGTGGTTTGTGCATATCAATCAAAGGAATATTGGTAGGGTATTATCAGAATATTGAAAGATAAAAATCTGGCTATACGCCCGGTAACTACAGAGAGAGGAATACGCTATGGAAAGCATTTGATTGTTCCCATAAGCTTTCATATCTTGCATTCTAGTTTGAAAACACAACGCCATTAGTCGTGATTGGAATGAAAGGCAAGATACCTTTTGAAGGTTGTATCGGTGCCGTTTGGGTAGTAACCCGTGGCCTGTTTTGCGACCGGTCCTACATCTGCTTTTCCAACGAAATTCACAACAATTTAAATTTACGGTTCACTTTGTAATTTTAAATGTATAAACTATAAACGATAAAGATAATCACTGTTTTGCCCGTGACCTGACCAATTGACCAAACAGTCCTTTGGAACTTGAAACGATGCAAGATTATTGTATCTTCGGTTGGTTGAACAATGACGGAGTAGAAACTCTTACTTATTTCACGAAATCTGCAACAAACCAAGCAGAATAATAATGATCGGATGGTAGGTATTATGAAATGGAATAAAAGTAACTCACCGTCCACCCTGGAAACACCCACTATGTGTTTCTTGAATTTTTTCATCACGGGGATGTATTCTTGTGGTGTCTTCATATGGGGAAATGGTGTGGAGCCCATGACGCTTTTAGGCCGTGTTTGATATTTTATTGTGTCAACTTTGCAAATATCAAAAATACTTATGCAAAATGGGCTTTGAATGAGAGAAAGATTTCATCTTAATGTATGTAATTTAACATATGTTATATCGATTTATTAGAATCAAATATTCAGTCCTAAACTCGTAATAACATGGCGTAGAAAATAGGTTTTTGAATGAGCTTGTCTGAAGTTTCAATAATCGGTTAATATCCTTAAATGTCCGGCACTTTCGATTATTTAAGAACTTATTGGATAAAATGATCAGCAATGACATTCGGTTTTGGAACAATAGTGATGGTATGCCAAATGGAAATAGAAGCATCTCAATAAACGAAAAAGATGTAAACAATGGCCTTGTGTCCCCTTTGAGTCATTTTATATAACACACCAACGTACTTTTTCATTTGTTCAATAGTCAACCGGGTTTGTTGAGTAAAGCGGCTCATATTTTTAAATCGCTTTTTCACTTATAATAGCATTAACATAATATTGTTTGGACTTGCTTAAGCTATATACAATAAGTTGTTTACGACCATATTGCTTATCTTAATCGTTTAGCGTCAAACAAAGATGCACAAGGGAGCTTTAACGATGCATCTCGTCTGTGTTATCAAATGTTATAACACATGAAATATTTTAATTTTCAAACAACAAAAAAAATGTACTAAGTTTTCATATTTTACCTCTTTCTTGTAGTAATAAGATCACATATTGCGACCTCTTCTTTCATCTCACCTCAACTTGCTCGGTGACCGTCATAGTCACTTGTATTGGATGTCTAATTTGCAGCTCCATATCGCAACTCTTTGCCTATCACTCCAAAACCTTTAACCTCTTCTTCGGCTACGATTATGCAGTATTTCTCTCATGAGTGTCACCTCATTTTTCGCTCCATTCTACTATGCTTCAGAGTACTAATATTTAGTAAATGTTAAAAGTTGGCAATATGGATTAAATTAAAAATGCGTCAATTTGGTTTATACTTTGCCTCTAATGGAACAAATGCGTAAACTAATAAAAATAGTTATAAACACAAAGTCACCCAAATTGTATTCATAATACACAAAACCTCCCAAAACCTTCCTTTTTGGAAAAGTACTCTCAGGTCTTTCCAACCATTTTGGATTTTTACCCGTGCCATTCTCATTTTGCCACCTTGAAACTCACAACACAGTGCAAGCCTAAATCATTGGAATCTCGTGCTCACCTTTAAGTTGGGCCAGCTCACTGTGCCCCCTTTTCTGTGGCAATCTTGATCATTGACCAACCCCTTTTGGTCAAGAACCTATGAGCAATGCAATATGATATGTGTGTCAATAACATTAGTCAAAATATCTATGTGACTACGTATATGTACAATAACTCATGTTACTGACCTCAAAGGGATCATGTTGTAGAACTCCTTGAGCCAAATATACCAGGAGAAATTTGCCAACATCATCTCTACTGCACCTGAACATTAAAAAAAGTTTTGAACAAATTCAGAAAATGAAAATAGATATTAAATACATAATTACCTGCTCAAGTGTATAATGTCAAGCTTGAGTTAAACCATATGATCAAATGACTCCAAGATAGCAGTTACAACCCTTTCATCGTGCTTCATTGATTAAATCGAGTCTCTCACTACCAAGACAAATATCATATTATTATCATGTCACATCTATTACTAAATGGTCCAAAAATAGTAGCCAAACGACACTTTACTCATTCTCATCTTGGATCAAAACCATTTGTATTTGACCCTTTTTGACCAGTAGTTGTGACCAGCCGTGATTCACTTCTAAAATTAAATAAAAATAGAAATGACTCTTATTACCTCAAATTAGCTTTTTATTAATAGTATGCGGCTTAAGTCTTCATAATCCTAAGAATTTTGGCAAGATAGCATCACCTGCAATAAGAAACAAAACGAACGCTTCCAAATATAGAAGTAAATAAACTTACACTTTTGATTAATATAAGATGTTTTGAATCACCAGATAAGCTGTTTATAAAGAAATCCCAAACACGCCCTTAGATACATGAATTAAATAGGAAAAAGGTAAGTCATCTTACCACAATCGTCTATAATCTCGTCATCGATTAGCTTCGAAAGCCCAAAAGGAAGCCAAAGTAGCTTGAGGCGGCCAAAAGGTTGCTCGTCGAATTCCCATTTTTGACTACATGCATGAACCAACTCATGCAAATAAGAACGCAAGTGACTTTGCTATCATCTTCTTTGTTTATCTTTTTTATAAGCTCTTCTAGCTTTCCAGGCATGGTTTGAACTGTTGATTCCGCCCACCCGCCAGGTCACTCCCTGTCCTCCCATGGCTCAAGCCCATCTGGGATCGAAAGCATTTGCATCGACCCTTCTTCGACCATAGCCGTGACCGTTCATGATTCACTTCTATGTTTGAAAATGTGACTTTGACACGGTGCTTCAAAATGCAATAAACATATTCTAAGTATTTTAAGCACTATTTCACATTTAGTTTTACGCAGCCTGCAATCCGCATAATATCAACAAAACGTATGTCGGTTTCATACAGTTTTCTCTATGCAAGATTTAGGATTCCATTCCCAAGCCTGAAGTTCACAATATGAAGCTGATCACTCATTTAAAAATAAGTTATTCATTTAAAAATAAGTTATTAATATTGTATTTAGGGATATTCTTTTGTCACGAGAAGCGATTAGATAAAAGTGCTCTTACATCAGAAAAAGATAATTAGTGGGTGTGTGGGATTGCTTATTTTGATTATGGTTATATTACCTGTGAATTCAATCTTCTCTTTATAAGCTACATCGCTTAAAAACGTGCCTATAAAAAAACATTGCATTATATATGTAAATTCGTGTACTTTACATCTTATGGTTAGTTAGTTTGTTGTATATACATACATGCAAAAGGAGGTAGAGATGGGTCGCTTTATTCTCGTGTATTGAAGGATTTGCGTTTGAATTGTCGACGGCAAGTTAGCGACTCTTTGGGTATGCTTTGTATCGACATTTCGTTGGTTAACATTTGTAGTAATTTCCTTATAGTATCCTCAGTAGCGTATGTGTCGGTTTCTTTGCAATGTTGAACATCTTTTGCGAATTCGAATATTAGTTGTAATGTATATAATATAAGTTGAACAAAGGATTTTAAAAGTATATAATATAAATTATCTGAAACTAAGATACTTACGTAGCCATTTGTGGTATGGCGTATGCACACTTTTAGTGACATAATGCTGAGTATTTGTGTTCACTAAGTTTGTACCAAGATTGACTTTATTTTGTCTTTGAGTCTTATCTTCTGAAGGAGTACATGCTACAACTTCTGTTGTTTCATTTACATGTCTAAAGAGCAGTCCATCGGTGGTATTTTTTATTGCGCGCAGAGAACACCTTGTGGCATCCTTTTCCTTTTACGAATAATAGGAACAATTTGTTCCTTGCCACAGTCATATACTACTTTTATCGCATCTTCCAGTATGTACATAATCCGGAGGTGTTCCTGTGGCATAAGAAAGAAGGAGACATCAAATATAGGAAAACTTAAACCTTTAAACATATGGTATGGATGGTAAGTGCAGACGATTATACTTTGAGAAGTTTGACATTTACTGTTGGTTTTATTACATTGGGATTCAATAGGTGGTACGTGGAAGGCCGTATTTGTGGGTATTAAACAATCTAGGTAAACAATCTATGGCAATTTATTGAGTCTTTCACATCTACCCGAGATTCAACTTTTTTTTCTCTCAGATATCTCACTTGATCTCGAAGGAAGATTATATGTGCTATAAAACATTATCTCTAAAATTTTGCATACAAATAGAATGCAGTATGTAAGGCTAATGAGCAAAGGACACCAATCAAGGGTTAATATTAGTTGCAACAGCCTTAACACCCTCAGTAAGAACAACCTTGTAATAGCAGTAGTTTTATAGGGCCACAAAAACATATCAGTATATCGTTGCTAACACGCATAGTCATGTACCTTGGGGCAGCCATTGGGTATTCTTCCCGAAAAAATAGCTCCAGCTTGAAGCCGGGTTTGTGAACATCATGGTTCCTGAACCAAATAAAACTTGAAACAGCCATAACCCTCTCAATAAGAATACCCAACCTTGTAATAGTAGTAGTTTTATAGGACCACGAAAACATACCAGTATATCGTTGCTAACACGCATAGTCATGTACCTTAGGGGCAGCCATTGGGTATTCTTCCGGCAAAAATAGCTCCAGCTTGAAGCCTAGTTTGTGAACATTATGGTTCCTGAAGCAAAATAAAACAGGCACAAGGCTCCTGAAGCGGTAACAATATAAATGAGATATGATCTGAACCTCCCACTCCTAATCCAATTTAATGAGAGCTAGAACATTTACAACTCACCTTTTTACCTTGAAACCAGCCCTAAATGTGTACGTCTTTGCGCACGGTATTAAGACATTAGAGTAGCAATGTTTAATGTATGTGTCACATTTGCGATTGTTATTATTGTTTTTGAAATATCTAATAGAACATCAAAATATATCGAGGATACAAAGATACATAAACATTAGAAAACAAAGTACTTACACCATGGGATGAGAACTTCACAAAGCCAAAACCACGATTCTTAATCTAAAATTTGATTTATGTGATATAAAATTATTATTGTTGTTCACAAAAATGCACAAACGATGATCACCTCTCTTAGGATGATGATGATTATGTATTATTGAGGATGCTTCTCCTAGTTGAAACCATGCCGAAACCCTAATAAAATAACTTGTTTGTTTTTGCTCAATTGTACATACGGTGGTTACAAAAAAGATGATGATGATGATGATGGTGATGGCTGAATATCGGTTTGTTTTTGGTTTTGGACTTTTGTTTTTGGGTTTTGTCTGAACCTCCCACTCCTAATCCAATTTAATGGGAGCTAGAACATTTACAACTCACCTTTTTACCTTGAAACCATTTCTAAATGTAATGTACGTACTGGTATTAAGACATTAGAGTAGCAATGTTTAATGTATGTGTCACATTTGCGATTGTTATTATTGTTTTTGAAATATCTAATAGAACAGTCAAAATATATGCTGAGGATACAAAGATACATAAACATTAGAAAACAAAGTACTTACACCATGGGATGAGAACTTCACAAAGCCAAAACCACGATTCTTAATCTAAAATTTGATTTATGTGATATAAAATTATTATTGTTGTTCACAAAAATGCACAAACACTGATGATCACCTCTCAAATAGGATGATGATGATGATGTATTATTGAGGATGCTTCTCCTAGTTGAAACCATGCCGAAACCCTAATAAAATAACTTGTTTGTTTTTGCTCAATTGTACATACGGTGGTTACAAAAAAGATGATGATGATGATGATGGTGATGGCTGAATATCGGTTTGTTTTTGGTTTTGGACTTTTGTTTTTGGGTTTTGTGTGGTTTTAACGAATGATTAGATTAACGTAGATGTTGGGATTTTCCTACTTAATATCAATTATCAGTTGCAAGTTCTATCACAACTATTGGATTGCTCCAATGGTTAAGTTGCTTCATTGATTGGGCTTTAACACCCAAAGTTCGAATCGTGTAATGGAATAAATTTTTGAACATTTTAATTAATCCGAATTTTAATTAAAAACTGCATAGGTGGCATTAACTTGTGATGACATGGAAATATGACTTGGCATTATGGGATGCCAAGTGGCATTTTATGTGGCATGCCTCCTTTTATATATAATGTATATATATATATATATATATATATATATATATATATATATATATATATATATATATATATATATATATATATATATATATATATATATATATTTGGGATGCATTCGTCAAGGTGAAAATTACTGTAGTACCCATATTCAAAATGATGTGTCTGCACAGACCCACGTTTCTTCTCAATATCAAAACTACCCATCCATGTCGTGTATTTATCATCACTATATACACGACATGGACGTGTATGGCCATAAATGATCGTTGCAATTAAATTTTTAGCATGTCGGGTACAAAATCCCATGTATACACGACATGGGTTTTTTTATTGTTGTTCACGCTTACCCATAAACATCTAGTGTATTTCTATACACGACATGGTGAGTAAATACACGACAGGGGACAAAGTTTAGGGCATGTCGGGTATAGATGCATGAAAATACACGACATGGGAAATAGATGCATGAAAATACACGACATGGGAAAAAGACAAGGCCATGTCGGGTATAGATGCATGAAAATACACGACATTGACATAATTTACTTTAGAGCCCTAGACAATGTCGTGTAATATAATACAATATGATAACCTATACACGACATGTTTTAGGGTTTTGTTTATTTTCTACTATACATGTTTTAGGGTTTTGTTTATTTGACAAATGGTAAATGACAATAGAATTTGTATATATATAGACTTAGAAACACATATCTCACACATAAAATCTTTTCAATATAATGGTTAATGTATTTTCACTACTGTAGTATACAAATCCTTTAAACATTACATTTTTTCATAGTTTTTAAAATGATGGGAAAAAATCGTACTTAAATATATGTCAATGGTTAGATATACGGTTTTTAATTTATCTTGTGTGTAGAATTAAAAAAGTACGTACTTGAAAACATTCTGGAAGCATCTACAAAATTGTAAAAAGAGTTCATATGAAAGTCATTGATTAGTCATGTCAATGTCATATTTCGTGTTAAATTGTAAGCGACAACGACATTGTCAGTGAGTTGTCATATCAATGTTCGTACTTAAAAATGTCATATTTCGTATAAAATTGTAATCACGTCATGTTTTTTTTTTTTTTTTATGATTAAAGCTGAAAAGTCAAATATTCTGTGTTATCAAATCAACATTGTAAATGATTATGTTTTTGTGATCATCCATTTGTACTTTCTGAAATAAGGTGGTTGTGGAAATACATAATAGCATAACATAAACATGACATATGTTACAAAATCAAACCAATGTAAGAAAACAACATAAAAAATGTACTACTTAGTTTACAATAGTTAATGAATTATTGGTCTATAAATGGTCAGCTATATAAAGCCATTCTAGTGGTAGCATGTGTTGATAAGGCATTTATGATGTTGTTCATTGGCAGAATTAGCCATACTTTATTGACAGTTCGTATTCTGTACACTGACAAGTATTTGACAATTCCATGACATCAACGTGTATGTGTAATTTATTACGCGATATATGACAAGGATTTGACAGGGTTAGTTTTACGTATTACACTGACATAGATTTGACAATTCATTGACATTAACGTGTATGTGTAATTTATAACGCGATATATGACAAGAATATTTTCTTTATCCCGACATGATTTGACAACGCCATAAAAATTTACCTATAAAACCTCATTTACTTCTATTTTTCTAAACACATATCAACATTATTGACATTTCTACTCTCTACAAAGAAGGTTACTCTCCACAATATGTCTCGACAAAACAATACCGAAACACCAAAGCGATACAACAACTTACAATTTGTTCCACCATCCCAAAGAAGGGACACAACATATGCACCCCAACATAATGTTGGGAGTTCTTTAACCTCTTCAAACTACCCGGCTAGAATAATACTCGGTTCTGTTGGTATTCCTCAAGCGGCTATTCTCCGCAAAAATTCAAACATTAGGGAAGGTGGCCCCGAATATTGTGTAGTGCCAACACAAGAGTATGTAAGGAAAATAAATGAGGATGTCACGGAGGATGATCATTTTACGCGTGGGCCATGGCTAAGCGTGATTCATAAGCTTCATAATGATGAAGATGTCATCGTAATCGCGGTTGTCTTGGCGATATAAAAAACTATTGTGTGAAAGGGAAGCTTGAACTTGTTGTAGCTGTAATCAAGACTTGTACACCTAACGCGCTTGGTGAGCTAATGATGACACTAAAAGATCCAACAGGGACAATATCGGTACAATTCATCACAAAGTCCTTGAAGAGGGTTACAAAAAGTCTATCAAAGTCGGAGCTGTGTTGGTACTTCGTAATGTTTCGGTGTTTACCCCAAAATCAACACCCCTTCTCTTAACATTACATTGAGGAACATGGTTGCTGTTTTCGACAAGGATACATTTTTTATTGGATGAATCTTTACATATTCATCTCCTACTTTTAGGTAATGTTATCTATGTAATGTTTATCTAACTCAACGTCATCTATATGTAATGTTGATTTACTTGAATAAAAGTTTGAATTAACATCAAATATAAGTTAAACATATAATATAAAAATATGTACAACTTCCATTAAAATCCATGTCAATCATATCCACAAGAACTAGTCTCCTCGCAACGACAATCGTAAAACATCTTAGAGATACTATATCTAATATTCTTGAAAAAGCCTTCAACATCATAACTCCATTGTAGTGGAAACTTACCAGTAACAAACTCATGCATGATCCAACAAGTGATGACTCCACAATCGTGAGTGTTAGTTTGGTGTGGGATCGGAAATCTTTGGTCGTTGTAACGGAATTTGAAATTGTAATGCAGACGTCGGGTTCTTGTGAAATGTCCTAGCTCTTCTAAACATTTGTTAAGAACTCCGGTCCATCCTAGAACATACCCTCGTAAATAATCACAACGCCTGCTAGGCAAAGAGTCGAGAACCGAAAAAGTGGATTCCGTTAGATCAATAACTGTTGTGACCCAATGATACCCTCCTGCATTCATCGGCATCACCACCTGCGTCGAAAATTTATTCAAATATATACAATTAAATAAACTAGCAAAGCGTAATTCATGAGAAAAATTAATTATAGGTTGAAACACATTTACTTACCCATCTTACTTGATCCCATGAAGGGTGCGGTGCCAAGTGCTACCATCTAATGTTCCCATAATCGAAGGAGCTATCGAAAGCATGGGTACACTACCACCATTATCTGTGGGGTAAGTGGATGATGTCCATGCCGACGATATCGTCAATGGCGCCATCCGCCTACTTCTTATTAATAGCTCAACCCAACAATTCATTTGATGAGTCAAGAGATTAAACTAAATCATTTTACGTTCTTCAAACTAAAATAATCTAAACTTTTAAAAGAATATAACAATATACTTACGTCGTCAGACAACCAACCAATTTTACCGTGTACTCGGATCGATGTCGTTCTCGATAATTCGAAGTAGTTGTTGAAAGAAGGTAAGCTCGCTACCCAACCCTTTGGATGGCGGTAAGGTATATCGGGATGGGTTTAATAGAAATTCCTCCAAACTAACATAACGCCACGCCACGAAAAAACAAATGATAAAATACAATATCAAACATTGTTAATTAGCAACTTCATGTTAATAAATTTAAAGGGTCCAGTATACCTTATTAGGGTCAACATTATAAACTGCAACAGGTTCAACACGGCGACTACCAAAACAGGTAACACCACCGGGATACTCTTTATACTCATCAACCGCTTTTCTTCCAAATTAAAGCGATGGAATGTTAGAGGTACTCTTTTTTCGTCTTCTTAGCGACGCTTCTTAGGCAAGATTGTGGTTGGCCCCGCTCGTGTAAGGATATTGCGGACATTTACCGGACGACAATCCTCTTTGGTCGCCGATCGCATCCTTAAAAAGAATAAACAATAAAAAATTTAAAAATCAATATAATTACTAATAACAATATTAACCATGAAACATTTTATGTAATTAATAGGTTACCAGGACGTCGACACCAACGTCATAGGCGTGAGATAGACTCGCCGATAATCAACAGCGTGGCAAAGAGCCAAACCCAACAGCGCATCGGAAGTATGTATGTCCGGTGGAGGAAGCCATGATGGACCAAGAGACTTTAACTACGGTGTAGGTACATGAACACCGTCAAAGAACGAGTCGTTCTGTGGCTCGCCAAATGGACGGTCGGTATTTGGTATTCCCTAAATGTAAAATTATAACGTAGGGTTGGTTACTTTCAAACATATTTAAATATAAAAAAGATAAAAGCACGTAAATATACTTACGTGTTTTGAATAACAATAAATAAATTAACGTAAGCTACTTACCCGAAAATCGCCACCAAAAATCGTGGATCAAGTTGTTTGAACTTCAAGTCATGTTCTTGTAACTTCACCTCAAGTGCCTTCATCTGCCGTATAAATTCGGTCGCGATAAAATCAAATAGGCTTTTTTCATGGAATTGGGGTCGGATTCCGACAAAGAAAATACGCCGCTTTTAGCCCACCACTCGGTATTTTCCTCATAGTCATCCGGCCTAAGCCTCATCAAAGGTGGGTTTACCTTTAAAAAACATGGACGATATACACAACATTAATAAAAACCAACAAAAAATTATAATCATATTGTAAGAAACTAAGGTCATATTTCAAACTCACATTCAATTGGTCATCCAAAAACCGGTCTATAGACTCTCTAAATACCACGTTTCTATAGCTCCACGCAATTGATCGGGATACAACTGCTTTATGAAAAAAACGTTGGGGTCGCACCATGAGGGAAACTCTCCAATATCCACGTCTGTAAAAGGCAAATTTGTTTTAAATTTGTTAACGATATACATATACATGAACTTTATAAATTTATATATGACATACCTTGAATGCCCATATAAAGCCATTCAAATTGTACTTAGGAAGTTTAGTAGGATCCCTCCCCTCGGCAAAGTGCTTTGCCCTGAGCTTATTTGTTGCATCCTTAAGATAATTGTACAAGGTTGGCCATACGTAAGACCCCCACGGAAACACATTCCATGCATCTATATCCTCCACTAACCTAAATACAAAATCGTCGACCACATTCCTAAGCTCGGTCCGTTTTAACACCAACACTAACACGGCTATCAAACAAAGACCAACAAAGATTAAACGCCTCAACAACTCAATGTCTAGCTACGCGGAACACATCACCAACTTTTATTTTTGAAGAATCAGTTGACGAAGGGAACACTCGTCTCCTAAAGGGAATAGGTCCATCTTCATAATCCTTTCTAAAATATGTTCCAAATCTTAGACCAAGAACTAGACAATTCCTCCCTACCAAACTGAACCTCAACTCACCCACCCGATTAATATCACGCATTACACGATATCTCGGAGGAACAATATTTGTATCTCCCTCTACACATGGCACTTGGTGGCATATGAAATAATGTACTAACACGCCACACTTTTGCATTTTTGGCAAATCTAACAACCAACCAAAACATGTATCTCTAAATAATGTTTCCCTACGGGTGTTCCTAATCGTACTTTTAATAGCACTAATCACGGATAACCTACTCCTACATGTAACTTGAAGGGATAATCCTAAAATAAATAAACATATATTAATACACATATACGTAACAAATAAAAAACACTACAAGTGTAAAGGAAAAAAATTACGAAATACCCTAATCTTCCATATTCACGACCATATCCACCACCACCCCACAAAGACCACCACTTTGCACCACCAACACTTTTTTTATAACCGCCACAAAACCACCAAACTCACAAAGTATTTCAACGTCACCACCACAAAACCACCAAAGTCACGCACCACAATGTCACCACCACAATGTTACCACCACCATACGATGATGAAGAAGATGTCGTGTATATTGGTGATGAAGAAGATGTATATTCTTTCAAGATACAATGAAGAAGATGTCGTGTATATTGTTCCTCATATATGTGATGAAGAAGATGTAGTTTGAATGAACTTGCAAGAACAAAGATACACGACATCGTGTATATATATTCAAGCTTTGAATGAAGTTCATCTACCATCCATTGAATCATCAAATCAACCTTTTAATATTTGATCTTTCCCAATGCTAAGAGATAACCCTAAACCGCTAAGAGATAACCCTAAACCCTCTATACCCTTTAACGTTTTCCCGACATTGCATGTCTTTTTCCCATCTCGTGTATTTTCATCCTCTAGACCCGACATGAGCTTGTCTTTTTCCCCATCTCGTGTATTGAAGTCCTCTATACCCGACATGAGCTTGTCTTTTTCTCATCTCGTGTATTTTCTGGATTGGTACCCGACATGCCCCTAAACTTTGTCCAATGTTTGTCCCATGTCGTGTATTAATTCACACTAGATGAGCTTGGTAAGCGTGAACAACAATAAAAAACCCATGTCGTGTATACATGGGATTTTGTACCCGACATGCTAAAAATTTAATTGCAACGATCATTTATGGCCATACACGTCCATGTCGTGTATATAGTGATGATAAATACACGACATGGATGGGTAGTTTTGATATTGAGAAGAAAGATGGGTATGTGCAGACACACCATATTAAATATGGGTACTACAGTAATTTTCACTTCGTCAAGTGTTTTTTTCAAGTGGCAAAAAGGTTATAAAGTTGATGAAGTATATAACCTATGTTACAACTATACTAAAAGCAACATGAATGATAACATAAAGGTTATAAAGTTGTTGAAGGGTTTTTCTAACTTCTATTTTTTTTTTTTTTACTTTTTGGTATGCTTAACTTGTGTCGCTAGGACACAAGTTAGAAAAATCCTAACATAAAATACCAAAGCATTCGTTGATATCAAGCGATGGATTATATCAAAACCGAGGTTAAAACTTTATATCGTCATTGCCTTGCACATTTAGCTAATCTATCAGTAAGACTAGATGGCAAGGATGGTGACCGAGTCACCTTAGCCCAAGAGTCACGCGCCACTTCCTTGGTTAAACCCAATAGTCACGCGCGAGGTTTGCAATTCGAGGTCACTTAAGGTGATCGACTCACCTAGCTGGTTTTCAAACAAATATGTGGGCCTCTGCGGTTATTTTAACCGATACATGTAAATAATAATAAGGCGCATTTACATATATCCCCACATACGCACCCATATTTACATATTTCCCAAAACAGTGTTTTAACAGGCTTATACATCATGCATAAAAAACTTGTGTTTGGAGAAATATGTAAATATGGGTGTGTATGTGGCGATATATGAAAATCCCCCTAATAATAATAATACACACTTTCCCTTTTTCACTTATAAATACCCACCAATTCACCATTTTTTAGACACAAAATCATAATTTTATACTTTAACTTATCAATACACTTTTTCTTTCAAAAACCATGTCTTGTAATCTCCCACATTGTTGTAGAAGTCAATGATGGCGTTCGAAAATTGATTGACGGTGACAACATTCGTAACGAAAAAGTTTTCGAGTTATCCAAGATGTTTGGCCAAGCAAATACCTCGAAGGAGGAACGGAGGAAACAATACGCAAAATGCAAAGACATTTCGGCTGAAAGACGTGCTGTCATCGACAAGTTTTTGGCAGAGGAAGCTTGGAAAGATCACGAGATTGAGAAAACATTGGGGGATGTGTGTCACAAATAAAAGATAACATAAGTCACAAGATCTGTTGGATGCACAAGAAAAACACTGAAGATGAGCCAGTTGATGAGCACGGGTTGACTGCGACATAGCTATATAATCTTATGCGATATGAAGAGGCTGTGAGAGAAATAGAGGAAGAGCAAGCAAGGGTTGATGCAGAAAATGCAAGGCGTCAACAAGAGTTGTTTGTTGATTATGGAGGCGCATATCCTTTGTCTCTTGAATATGATTTTTTTCCACGTAGGGAGTCTCCTGAATATGATTTTGCATGGGGGGAGTATTCAGATTAACCTATGTTTATGTATTTCGTATCGTATCGCAGTTTTTAGCTATATTTAAAAGCATGTTTTATTTCATAACATTTTTTATTTTTTATTTATTTATTTATTTATTTATTTTGTAAATCTATGTACTATTTTTATTAGATAAAAGATCATTTGAGGACAAAAGATTATTTACATACAAAGGGATCAATCTCCACCCTCCATTTTTAATTGATCTAATGGATGAGATTAATCCTAACAATTTAAAAGACTCACTTTCATCATTTTTTTCAAATATTAATATCTTTCCAATTGTCGTTAATCGAAAAAAAAATATCATTGCGACGAGCATTTAATTATCTTTCTATAGATAGCACTTTGATATACTTTCGACAAAATTTTTTTTTCGTATTTTTCATGTTTTTTTTTAAAGTTTTTTCGTTTTTACGTTTTTTTTTCGAAATTTGCATTGAAAAATCATATATGATAAAACACTAATTTGAATATCATATGTGATATTAGTGTAATATCATATATGATATGTAATATCACATGTGATATTAGTGTAATATCATATATGATATTACATATAATATCACATGTGATATTCAATTTAGTGTTTTATCATATATGTTTTTTTTTATGTAAATTTCAAGAACGTAAAAAAACGAAAAAATAATGAAAAACGTGAAAAACGAGTTTTTTCTTTTCGAAAGTATATCAAAGTGTCCGCCTATAGAAAGATAATTAAATGCTCGTCGCGATGGTGTAAATATTTTCACTTAACGATTAACGGCTTAAGAGATATTTAAATTATAAAAAATAGGTGAAATAATAAAATGCTTTTAATCTTAAATTTGATTTCTTTTAAATGGATGGTGATGAAAGTCCCAGTATGTGAGAAAAGTTTGGTATGTAAAATAACTCTCCTCATTTTTATTAATCGAAGTATATGCAATGTTTTTAATTTCGTACGTTTACGTTTCTATATTTCTACGTTTAAGGTTTTAATTTCATAATTAAAAAAAAAAAAGAGTTAAAGTGACGTCTCTTATCTACACAAAAAATAAATGTGACTGATGAAGTGAGAGGAAAGAGAAAACTAAGATGGGGCTGATATGTAAGGTGAGAATTGTCATCACTTGCCTTCCGGCCTAAAATCCAACTACTATACTTCGATATCATATCATACAATTTTATGGCTGTGCATTAAATTAAGTTACGAAGCAAACAAAAAATGAATGATTGATTGGATAAATTATGAGTTTTTCATTTTAGTAATTACTGTAGAAAGAAGGAAAGAAAATGTCAAAACCCTACCCCTTGGCTAAGCAAAGCAGACATATTGGGGGCCGGGTTCGTCAAAAGTGGAGCCCTTTTTCATATATCACCTTTCCTTTCTGGTCTTCGGTTAGGTTTGGTGTCATCATCTTTTGTTGCACACCGAAAATATTCTACGATTAATTATATTTAATTATTTATGTCATGCTTCACGTTGGTATTTATAAAATGTTCTTAGTTAGACGTGGTGTAATCGCAGCTCTTTATCAAATGTAAGAGGGTCTTGACCACACGCGATAGCGACCATGGGGGAATTGACGGATCATGCAGGGCCAACAAAGAAAGGAAATCAGTAGTGCGGACTACCAATCGAAAATTAAAAAAAATTGTGAGTGTAAATGTGTTGTTGTTGTCTTTGCGTGTTTAATAAGTGTGTTGTATGTAAGTGTGATTTAGTTCATTAGGCTAGCCCCAATGAGGGGATTCAATCCCCCTCATTTTTCACACGCTTTCTACGGCCTTCACCTTCGCAGATTAGGTCTTGCAAAAGGAAAGACGCATTTTTTTTTTTTTTTTTTTTTTAAAAAACATTTTTAACACAAAATAAAATTTCATTAATAATTAAAACGCTACATAATAATTCAAATAAAATTAAAACATTACGACAATACTGCACCACTAAACTTTTGATTACATCGATGCCAAATGTCTTCCACGAATCGGCTTTGAGGCTAAGATGAGGTACGTTGCATTGCATATCTCCTTGGTAATTTCCAATGATTCCACATGCGTTCTTATGGGATCATAAGAGCAGTCTGCTCTTTGGAAGAATGACGGATATCGTAGTCTGTTAGATCCTGAATTATCATATTATGTAATATGACGCATGTGTACATTATATGCGATAGACGCTCTTTGTCTAACCTCAACTAGCGGATATTTAATCATTAGCCACTTCTTCTTTAGTACACCAAAGCACGTTCCACATCTTTTCTTTTTGCTTCGTGCATCGTCTTATGCAATATTCGTTTGTGATCATTCGTCCCTGGATTTTTAATGGACTTCATAATAACCGACCATTCCGGATATATCCCATCAGCAAGATAATATCCGCGTTTATAAGGCACGTGTCACAATTCTCAATTTCCGGTCATTTCTCAAACTCTATATTCATCATTTTTCGTAAACTAGGTTTACGAGTATCAAATTCGCGTAACCTTAGGGGTTTAGCTGCGAATTCGTGAACAATCATCAAGGATATTTCTTATAGACTAGGTTTAGTCTACATATCATTAGCATCATGATCATCATATTAGTTCATGCATGGTTTTGCATTTTACGTTAAACGCATAATTTCCTATTAAATAAACGCTATCGCGTAATTAATTATTTTGAACAATTGATCCGATACTTCCAAAAATTATCCTAATATATTTTTATACTCATATTAAGATTATAAATATAATATTATGAGTTTACCCGGTGTTTTAAATTTTTTTTGTATATAAATTGTTATATTTATACAATTACGACGGTTTTCGTAAAAACTACACGATGATTACTATTTCACTCAAATTTTGCAAAAAATGTATTTTTATAATTTTTATGACTTCAATATATTTTATTTTGATCCGTTAAAATTTATTTTTAGCTAACGCTACCCTAAATGCTTAAATATATATACAAGTTACAAATAATTCTTAACTAACTACACATTTACTTATACACACAAATATTTAGCTACAACAACTACTTAGTCTTTTTTTTTGTTTATGGATGTCGACCCATATGGGGTGACTCACACCATTTGATATCAAAATATCTAACTTACACTAAACATATATTCATTTTATACTTACAATCTACACATAGTTATCTAGATACAAAGGTGTAAAAAAATTTGTTCTCTCTTCTTCTTCTCCCCTAAGAACCGGCCACCTTGAAAGACCAAGAAGGAATTCATAAAAAAATTTCAAGTCAAGTTCATATCAATCTAGTTACACTCTTAAGTAAGGTTTTGAAATAAAAACCTAGGGTGTTAGGATTAACCTTGTTCATTTAACCTCATCAAGTTACTAGTAAGCATTTCATGTTCATATTCATCTTTCATATTTATATTATGTTCATTTCATCATATTTGAGAAAAACATGCAAGTCATATTGATGTCTATACCACTTTTTATTGTTTTTAAGTGCTACAAATATATATTCATCATCCTATAATTACTCCTTGAAACATATCACTTTTGGTGATGTCTAGGAACCCATGACACCCTAAGAAGGTGTATGGTAGGATTAGAATAGCTTCGGAGTTGTTTTGAATTGGTTAGAATAGGTTTTGCGCGAGAAAAACTCATTTCGACAACTTTATTTAGAGGTTTGATCTTATTTTCGAAATCTGGAATTCTAGACAGTAGGTAAAACATTTTGGGCTAGATATTTGGAAAATATAATTTAAAACGAAAACGTGGCCGCTTGAACGGGTTAAAACAGAGTTATAACGAAGAAGATATGATATTTTCAAATTTGGCGACGAAAACTATAAAAATCAGAAATTTCAGCATGTTACTTCCACTTTTTACGAGTCAAAAATGAGGCTTAGGCGTTATGAAATGTGTTGACTTATCAAAAATATATTATTATACTTTAATACGAAGTTAAGGATATAGAATACGTAGAAAACGGACTTGTAACGATTAAATTACACGCGATAAACAAAGTTGCCGTAACTATATTATATAAGCAAAACTAATATATTTCTATTAGACAAACATTACGGCTACAAATGACCATGTTGAGGGTCGTTTTTAACATTGATGGAGTACTTTTTATGAAACGATGTCTTCTAGTAAAAGTAATTTCGCCTAGCCTATTTTCCAAAATGTTCAACCGTTCGTCAAACGGAGTTGTAACGAGTCAAATACGGTCACTCAAACTTCTTCGAAAACCACCCTTAAACAATATTTTGGACACAAGTACCATACTTTACCTATATTTTTCTCCATGATCAAGACCTGTAGGATGAAAACTTAAATGCTAAAACTTTGAGATAATGGTACAAGCTTCCCAAAACCGTTGAATTTGTTTTCTAACACTCGATGTGCACCATTTTCACGACTAGCTTTTGAGGTCGTTTAGTCACTTTCATGAAATTGTCAAATGACATTGTTTTACGATGAAAAGCTATAATTTCATAATAAATCACTAAAAGACTATCGTAGGATATCGTTTCAACGTAAATACTTGTAAAGTAATTTATAAATTGTCAAGACGTTATAAGATTATTTTTCGACAATAAACTTTATTTTCAAAAGTGTACAAGTGGTATGGATATCATATGAGTTTGCATGTGCGACATTGTTTCATGACTTATATTAGAGCACATCATTCATATTAGGTTGCGGCTAGAGATCGCACCTCATTTGATGTATCTACTTTTGTCATCATAAACATTGCACCAGGTGAGTTCGTAGCCCCACTTTTACTCGTTTAATTGTTTTATAAACTCTTCGGGGGAGATACATGCTCAACTTCATGCTTTTACTTTACATTTATATGAACTTAAATATCTTTTGTTTCACTCTATATGCGCGTAAGTAGATTATGCCCGAACTAAATTGATCACTATGTTATGAACGCTATTCTTTGAATCACTTTCCTTGATTTTGAACCCTTCGACATGTATATTTGAGCTATTTTAAATTGATTTGGACCCATTATCATATAAGTGAACACTTTGGACTTGATTTGAACTTTTTGATATATAGTCGAACTCTTTTAACTTGTACAAGGACCCTTTTGATATATTTTAAACTTGTTTGACGTGATTTTGAACGCTTCGACTATCTTGAACCTTTTGATATTATTCGAGCTCTTTGACTGTTCTGAACTTTTGAACTCGACTTAAATCTTTGAACTTAATTACGAACTTTTGAACGGAACTCTTGAACTTAAATACAAACTTATGACTTGTTTGAACTTATTGAACCGTACGTGTTATGACCTTGACCTATAAAGTCTCCCTTGTTTGGAGCATCACTATAATTCTCGCCTTGTCGGTGGAGTGTTCTCAATAATTCTCGCCTTAATGGTGGAGTGTTCTCAATAATTCTCACCTAGGTGGTCGAGTGACAAAGGAGTCTCCTTGTTGGAGCGGTTAAAGTCTCCCGGTTGGAGCATCCACAATTATTATATATGTGGTGCAATATTGTGAATTATTATGGTATCTTATACTCGGTTATTAGACACACTATAATTTGTGCAATGGGTTGTGAACACACAGGTTGCAAGTTTTGTATGGGCGGAACTTGGAACTGAGTGGATTTACAATGCCTTTGCTTTGTGAACTCATTTGACCACGTGTGCTTGAACATAAACTAGTCATATTTTGGCAGTGGGTTGTGAACACACAGGTTGCAAGTTTTGTATGGGCGGAACTTGGAACTGAGTGGATTTACAATGCCTTTGCTTTGTGGACTATTCTAAATGACCAAAAAACTTTGTCTTTGTTGCATGAATGCTCTTTAAAAGCTTTACTTGTTAACCACACTCTATGAACTCACTCAACCATTGTGTTGACACTTTTAGCATGTTTTATCTCAGGTATCTAAGGCATTCACTTCATGGCAAGCATGTGGACTTATCATAGAGTCGCGATGACGACGCGTCTCACATATATTCTATGCACTTAACTATCGTTTGATTGTAACAAACTCATTTTGGTATATTGGAAATATTTTGGGACCTATGTTTTGTAAACTCTGATTATTTTACTTAATCAAACGATATTTTCAAAATGACACTTTAGGTCGTTCGATATAACTGTAACTTTGATGCTATGATAGTCATCCTCCAGGAATTCCATTCCGCTGCAAAACAGGTAATTTGGTGGTGTGACAGCACGCCGTTAGCAACGAATTCCACATCCGGTGCTCTCCCCGTTTTGAGATCATTGAAAAGAGGCGATGCACGTAAAACATTTACGTCGTTATTCATCCCGGCGACACCAAAGAACGCATGCCAAATCCATAAATCTTGGGACGCGATCGCTTCCAATAAAATGAAAGGACTTTGCCCGTGATCACCCCTACAAAATTGAGCTTTTAAAGCATGTGGGCAATTCTCCCACGGCCAATCTGTGTAATCGATGCTTCCTATCATCCCAGGAAACCCATGACTTTGGTAGTGATGAGCATAGAGTTTGTCAATGTCACTAACCGCCGGCTTTCGCAAATACTACGGACCATATAACTCCATTATCACCTCACAAAATTTTTCGAGACACTCACGAATTGTTGACGCACCCATTTGCACGTATTCGTCTAGAGCATCAGCATTGACCCCGTATGCCAATTGACGGATTGACGAAGTACACTTTATTAATGGAGAAATACCAAGTACGCCTGCACAATCAGGAGTTTGATGGAAATAAGGTGAATGATCGGTTATATCTCGGACAATTCGTGTGAATAGTCGTCGGCTCATACGAAAACGATCATGGAATGTTGTATCGCCGTATCTTGGCGTCTCACTGAAGTAAGCATCAACTAAACGGTTATGAGCACCCACACGATCCCTACTAACTTGGGTTCGTGAGACTTTTTCTGAGGCTTGAATAGCCTCCCAGCACTCTTCCGCAAACATCATAAATTCGGTACTAACTTCATTTTCATCATCCGATGACGAATCGGCAATGAATAGCTCGTAAAAATTAAAACTCATAGTGTGTAAAAGAATATAGGGAATGTGTGAAATGAGATTTGTGAGTTTAGTGTGTAAATATGTTGTGTATTTATAGGGTAGTTTTAGTTGTATATATATATATATATATATATATATATATTTTTTAAGCTCAAACGTTTTTTTTTTTTTGGATTGCAACGTAAACTAAACATTTAAACGGTAATAAACATCCTTTTGTCTCGATCGTGCATGCGATTCATTTGGTAAAAATTGTATGCGATCGAGTTGAGCCACAATAAGGCCGATCGACTCAAATCGATCGCCACAAGCCAAGATCGAGTGTGAATCGCCCTCATTGGGGCTAGCCTTAGTAATTTACGTGGTGACTGAAAATTGTAGTGATAAGTGTGTGAAAATGGTGACGATGTCTCGCTGATGTAAAAGTGATCGACACCACTAGTGAGGAGGAGATTCGTTTACTAATGTATTATTTTTAATGAATTCATGTATTCGTATTTAAATGTCATAGATATATAAAGAAATATGTAAGTGAAATAAAAGGTAATATAAATGTTCATGGGAACCTCTGCTTCTAGTCAAGTGTACGTTTTAAACGTTTAATGTTTTTTGTTTGATCATGATTGGGATAGATGTATGTATACAAGGTTTTTAGCCCGCGCTTTGCAACAGGATGTTTGCATATAGAAGTATTATTTACCGCTTGAGCTAAGTGTGTTTTTATTAGATATGTTTAGTATTTTAAGCGTGAACAATATAATTAAGCGGTTGCGAATTTACCAAAAAGTATGTTATCAAGCCTTGGCTGCGTTGCGTTTTATATAGAGCTTCTTAATTAAAAATGATAGAATGTCGTTATTTAACAACCGTTAAGTAACAGCGGTTAGTAGGACTGTTTGTGTAACGAACATCTAACACGAAGGACCAATTATGTAAAAACGATTTACATCGTTAGTCCCTACATGACCTATTTTGCAACGCAAGTTAAACCTCAGGGACTCTTGTCGTATTTTCGTTTTTTTTAAAAGTATTTAAAAAAAATGAATAAAAAAAATAACGACCGTTAGTTGATAACGCTCGTTAACTAACGACTGTTAGTTACTACGTTAAGTAACGACCGTCAGTAGAACTGTTTGTGTAACGAATATCTATCATGAAGGACCAATTACGTAAAAAAATTACATCGTTAGTCCTTAGAGGACCTATTTTGCAACGCAAGTTAAAAAAGTAACGACCATTAGTAGATAACGGTCATTAACTAACGACCGTTAGTTGCTGTACATTTCATTGTTTATTAGACTCCTATTAGGTGTGGAGATAGCAAAAAAAGAATGGCTAAAGCCACATTCATAAATGTAATTATAAGTAATGTTCAATATAATTAGAATGTTGTACATACACTTCAGTTTTTGATGTCCTTTTGCATTATGTTACATTTTATAACTAAAGTTAGACATAACTTATAAAACACTTTTACAAAATATATAGCAACAACTAGCAACTACAATTACGAGTTATAAACTAAAAGTTACCGGTTTATAGCTAACTAGCTTATAAGGCCCGTGGAATCCACGGGTTTTTAGAAAAGATATTGCAAAAAAATGAAAAATTAGTCTCTAAAAAAAATAACGAAAATAACGAAAGTAAACTGGGTGAATTATTTATTCGAAAGTAATATGAAGTAATAAGTCAATTATAGTACATAGTACAATGCTTGTAAGTAATAATGTAATAAACGCCCATGCACGTGAGCTCCAATCATGAATTGTTAAAAAGCAAGTGTATGTAGTGAGAAGTTGATGAAGTGATAAGCCAATAAACGTTTATTTACAACCTAATAAAGTATAAAAATAAGGTGTATGACTGATAAAACATGTAAAAAACAAAGGCATATCACATGAACCGGTGAAATCTGTGCACTTTTCTATTACAATATTCGAAAGGAAGCTAAGGCGCAAAGGTTTTTTAACGATGCGGAACTTCGGTTGGATCTCCCCAAGACTATACCGTTGAAGGATGACAGCATTGCCCTATTCTAATTGATGTTGGAAACTGTAACACCCCCAAATTTGTTTAGCGGAAGCATACGTGTTATTCGGGAGCGTTACGGAATTGGTGAATCATAACACAAGTAATAAAGAACGGAATACATACTCCGTTTGATTTTATAAAATAGTTTTAAAACGCTGTCTTACAACATAGTTTAAATAAATGGGTACATCCCATTAGATAAAGTGGTCCCAATGTAAAAACATCATTTTTGTGTAAAAACACTTCTTTAATACTACTACGACCATACATCCGCTTCTTGCCTTGCCTTCATGAACAAATCTTAAACACCTGAGAAAATATGCTAAAAGGTCAGCTAAAAGCTGGTGAGTTCATAGGTTTAAATTAAGATAGTAAGCTTGGACCATAAGCAAAGGCATATAATCATTACAACGAATATAATGATATATGTATGAATGTCTATTACGTTAGCTCTAAGTTCATGCAACCGATACTACGACAGTTTCTGTATGCTAAAAGATGTCATACAATATAAGGGCCCATAGCAAGTGTTTTGTCCCTCAACACTTGGTTCCGACATGGTATACGTTACGCCTTGGCCTAAGCATGGCCAACCGAACGGAGGAGTCACCCTCAATAGATCTATTTATAACATTCGCGTTTCCCAATGGGGAATTGACGGTTCATGAGAAAGGGGCATTCTCTAGGGACATAAGGGCTTAGGCTAAACCACGTAATAGTAATCATGTAATAGTTTTGGTCCATAAAATGTTTTGCATATTTCTCACCCCAAAATGTATAAAACAATTTATTAAGTAAAAGTGGGGCTATGAAACTCACCTTAGCAATTGTGCAAAATCCGAAATGTGGGATTAGTGATTGTTGTGGAACGGCACCGACACGCGACCTAGATAAGGAGGGCAATGTTTTAGTTCATCGTTTTTAAGTACTGCTTACTTAAAATAGTCCAATGGTTTTTTTGTAATTGTGTTAATACTAAACGTAAATTTGTAAAATTTGTAAAAATGGTTTTACTAGTAAGTATACGATGTGTATATATACTTTTCATATTGTTGCTAAACGGCGTTAAAATCCAAGATTTGGTTTGAGAATATTTACGTTATTCTTTTAGTAATATATAATGTATATATTCTTATTTAAGTTGTCACATGATAGTAGTATCAAAATCACATAATAGTTGATTTATTTTCCAATTGAATTTAGAAAATATGTAAGTTGAAGTGAAAGGCTTTCATATTCAAAAATGATAAAATGATGTAGTGGTCTTTATTTACTTGTCAAATTTGTTTTCTTAAAATTTATACAATGTGTGACTAGTAATCCTTATGACATAAATTTGTTTTTACCATGACGTTAAACCGTTTTATGTAAACTTCATTTAAGTAGGTTATACTTTCAACCCTTGTTCACTTGTTAATTCATACATGTACATGTGGTATTTCGTATAGATGACAAATGGGTCTAGTTTTTATATTTAGTTTTCGATCATATACCTCGGGTTATTTGGTGACTCGACTTGGTACCACTCGAATATTTCAATACACGGATGGGCTGTGGCCCGATAGGGATGAGCTTAGCGTTGGACCCAAGCCCGAATTTGTATTAGATCAATAGAGAAGTTTCGGCCCAAATATGGCTTGGGCGACAAACTGGGCTGCGGCCCAAGGTACAACAGGAAGAGTTTTGTACAGTTTAGGGGAGTTTTCAATTTGTCACCACATGACTCCAATGTATTCTACCCTTCTTGACACAAGAGTACTTTTGTGATACCATTTATACTCGTGAGTTAGACTCACAATCTTTGGCTCGAGATACCTTTCAATGTCACATGACTAGTGAAGTTGTTTCGATTGGTAGGCTCTCGACATCCATGTGGGTTTCCTATCACGAGTTATAGTGTAGCAACACAAGTTAAGTGGATATATGATCTATACTCAAGACCACCCTTGTGGTCTCATGTCAACAGTGGGTAGCAAACACTCATTTTCCTTACACCATATACCCATTCTCATAGCAAAATGAAGATGAGCAAAGACTAGCTCGGATTTACAAGTTGACATTCATATTGACGAGCCACTATGGTACAACCATAGCTAGAGCTCCGACCCATTATGAGGACTAACCATGACTCGCATGAGTGTGACTAATCCTAAACACAAGACCTTTCGGTAACAAATCTACTTCTCAAGTTATCAATTTATCTTGGCATTGAAATGGTTTCTCTAGTATACGACTTTTATGGACACAAAGAGTAACACGGAGGTCGACTGGAAAAGAAGTACGAGCATCAAGATGGGTTCTTAGTCGCGTCAAACAACAACCCAATATCTCGCTACCAAACTCAATATCCCGAATCTAACATGATACTTACTTCCTACAAGATTTATAGAACTTATCTTTTCAAATTTTCTTTGGTTCATACCTTTCGACAGAAACACTACTAACCTAACCAACAACAAAAACCATCTCCTAGCATGACCCAAAACATCTACAAAAATATACAAGGTTTATCAACATCAAAATACTTAGTTACGTAGTCAAATTACCAAGTTTCAATAAGACTTAACTCTCATTCCCTTGGCTCGTTTACCTCGACAGAAAACTGTTTTCATCCGAATCGAAGACTAACTCAAAAACTCAAGTGACTTATATCATATCAAAGTGACATTTAGGTAATACCAAACGCTTTATTTAGACATCGAAAATTAAAACAAAGTTTCACCATTTAAGTTACATTAATCACGATTGTAGCATAACAATTTACAAGGAAAAGAAACAAGGATGAACCTTATGTAAGTGAGGCGAAAATGACAAGGATGAAGGCTAACTCGAGAGCTCCACACAACCCAAACCTCCAAATCCGAATCCGAGTAAGAAACCCAACTGTTTCACTATACCCTTGAGAGTACTTTTCTTGTGTGGTGGATTGAGATTTGTTTTGTGTGAGCCCTTAGTCTCTCGAGTAGCATAAAAAGAAAATAAAAAGGGAGTCTTTGACCAAGTCCTACCATCTTGCCTCTTTGTTTGTAGCCGAAAATGGTATACTTCCAAAGCCAAAGGATTTCTTGGATTGGTGTAAAGATTTGTTTGTGATTTATCTTGATCTTCATGGATCTCCTTGAAGGTAGGGGCGCATCTAGATAGAGTTGGGGAAGAGATTCTTTCATGAATATAGTATGGAAGGTGAGGAATATTAAGATGAGGGGTGTCGGTTTACTTGGTTTGGGAAAGATTCGCCTAGGAGGCGTGTGAAGGTGGAGGAGCAGGTTTCTGGATGAAAGAGATGGAGATATCTCTCCTTTGATTTTTGTATCTCTTTGTCGTGTGTGGAGGAGGATAACAAGGAGGACATATTTAACTTTTGTAATTCCTTTTATTGTAAATGTAATATAAGAGTTACAAAAATAAAAGTCCAAAGTGGTGATGTAAATAAATGTAAGTAAAGTAGGTGTATTGTATACTTATGATTATTTTGTGTAAGTATTTTGTATGTGGAATATTTATTGTATGAGATGTATGCATATACATTATAGTTATGTATGTTTGCACTTGAGTCTTATAAAGTCATTGTTTAAGTGATAATGTGTTTAAGTATTTTGTGTCCCGCGAAGCCATATTGTGACCAAGGTATCATTGTTTGACAACTTTTTATCCGTGGTATTTTATTGTTACGTGTCTGAAATACTTTATCTTCTTAATATTCCAAGTCGCGGACATCGGTTAATTGTTTTAGCGGGTCCTTATCATAGTGTCGGTACGCGTGCAGTGTCGGTCACTGGAGAAAACGAGATACCCTCTCGTCTTATAATTTAAATCATAAGACAAAATAAAATATTCATAAAATGATATGAATGAAAAAGTGATGCAGTTATCTACCGTATGCGAGTTAACTACTCAAATGATTAGGCAAAGCTTATGCATGCTTAATAAATTTGGCTTAGTAAAATGAATTACTAATTGTCAGTTAAATTTTAGTGAAAATTTACCGTGTGTCACATCCTCCCCGTCTTGGAAGAGTAAACCGTCCTCGGTTTTCAGTTAGGATTACTTGGTGAAGTAGAGAAAAGGTGTGGGTACTTGCGCTTGAATTGGTCTTCGCGTTCCCACGTGTATTCTGGACCTCTTTGAGAGTTCCAACGGACTTTGACGATCGGGATGCGGCTTTGCTTAAGCCGTTTGATTTCCCTATCCATGATTTCAATGGGTTCCTCGACAAAATTCAATCTTTCGTCGACTTGGATTTCTTCCAAAGGAATAACAAGAGTTTCGTCGGAAAGACATTTCTTTAAGTTGCACATGTGAAACACGTTGTGCACAGAGCTGAGTTCTTGTGGTAATTCAAGGCGGTACGCTACCGGTCCGATCCTAGCAAGAATTTTGAAAGGTCCAATATAACGAGGATTTAGCTTTCCACGTTTTCCGAAACGGATTACGCCCTTCCATGGCGCAAATTTGAGCATAACTTTATCTCCCACTTGGAACTCAAGTGGTTTCCTCCTTTATCCGTAGCTCTTTTGGCGGTCACGAGCTGCTTGTAGTCGGCTTTTGATTTGTACAATCTTCTCGGTAGTTTCTTGGATTAACTCCGGACCAGTACGTTGACTTTCTCCAACTTCGCCCAAAGACACAGGTGATCTACACTTCCGACCATAGAGTGCTTCATATGGTGCGGCTTTGATACTTGTGTGATAGCTTTTATTGTAAGAAAACTCGGCTAATGGCAAGTGTTTATCCCAGCCATTTCCAAAGTCTATCACACATGCTCTTAGCATATCCTCTAGTGTTTGGATTGTTCTTTCGCTTTGTCCATCGGTCTGAGGATGGTAAGCGGTGCTCATGTCGAGGTTAGACCCTAAAGCGTCTTGAAGTGATTTCCAGAATTTTGAGGTAAAACGGCTATCTCATGTCGAAATGATGGAAATTGGTACACCATGGCGTGCGATGATTTCTTTCAGGTATAATTGTGCAAGTTTTTCCATTCCGTCACTTTCTTTCATCGGTAGGAAATGTGCTGACTTGGTGAGACGGTCAACTATTACCCAAATAGTGTCGTAGCCTCTAGTGGTTTTAGGTAACTTAGTAATAAAGTCCATTGTTATGCGTTCCCATTTCCACTCGGGGATTTCGGGTTGTACTAGTAGGCCTGAGGGTCTCTGATGTTCAGCTTTAACCTTTGAATAAGTTAAACACCGGCTGACACATGTTGCGATGTCGGCTTTCATGTTAGGCCACCAGTATAATTTCTTCAAATCAAGGTACATTTTGTCGGATCCTGGGTGTATGGAGTATCTAGACTTGTGGGATTCATGCATAATGATGTCGCGAATTCCTCCGTAGAGTGGTATCCAACTTCGCTCTTTGAAACACAGAGTTCCGTCCGACCTTTTTACGAATCCATTTTCACTTTCTGGCATTCCGTAAAGGTTCTCATTCGGACGATTTTCCTCTTTGAGTGCTTCCAATTGAGCCTCAAGAATCTTGGTTGGAAGAGGTGAACTAATTGTCATACCCAAGGATCTGACTCTAAGAGGTTTTGGTCGCTCTTTCCTACTGAGAGCATCAGCTACTACATTCGCTTTACCCGGATGGTAACGAATCTCGCAGTCATAATCACTGAGTAATTCCAACCATCGGCGCTGTCTCATGTTCAGTTCTTTCTGATCAAAGATGTGTTGTAGACTTTTGTGATCAGTGTATACGACACACTTTGTGCCATACAAGTAATGTCTCCAAATCCTGAGTGCGAACACAACTGATCCTAACTCCAAATCGTGTGTCGTGTAGTTCTTCTCATGAGTCTTCAATTGGCGAGAGGCGTATGCTATCACCTTCTCTCTTTGCATTAATACTGCTCCGAGCCCCTTATGTGAAGCGTCGCAATATACAACAAAGTCTTCACTACCTTCTGGTAAGGCCATAACAGGTGCACTACACAACTTCTCTTTAAGGAGTTGAAAAGCTTCTTCTTCTTTTCTCCCAGTCAAACTTAGCGTTTTTCTGGGTTAGCTTGGTTAAAGATTTGGCAATCTTTGAGAAACCGTCAATAAATCTCCTGTAGTACCCAGCAAGTCCTAAGAATTGGCGTATCTCAGTAGGAGTTGTGGGTGTCGCCCAATCCTTTATTGACTCGATCTTAGCGGGGTCTACATGTATGCCTTGACTGTCGATTACATGACCTAAGAATTGCACGGTAGGTATCCAAAATTCACACTTCGAGAATTTCGCATACAGTTCTTCCTTCTTCAACAATTCCAAGATTAATCTAAGGTGCTCTTCGTGTTCTTTCGCACTCTTGGAATAAATTAGGATGTCGTCAATGAATACGATCACAAATTTATCCAAGTAGGGTTTACACACTCGGTTCATGAGGTCCATGAACACAGCTGGTGCGTTGGTTAAACCAAAAGGCATGACTTGGAACTCGTAATGTCCATAACGAGTTCTGAAGGCGGTTTTGGGAATGTCTTCTTCTCGAACTCTTAGTTGATGGTATCCAGACCTTAAGTCGATTTTTGAATAAACACTCGAACCTTGAAGTTGATCGAATAAGTCATCGATTCTCGGGAGTGGGTAACGGTTCTTAATGGTTAGTTTATTCAACTCACGATAGTCGATGCACATCCTGAAGGTTCCGTCTTTCTTCTTGACGAACAGGACTGGTGCTCCCCATGGTGACGAGCTTGGTCTGATGAATCCTTTTTCCGCAAGTTCCGACAACTGGTTTGATAACTCATGAAGTTCCGTTGGGGCTAATCGATAAGGTGCTCTTGCCACTGGTGCGGCACCAGGCACTAAATCGATCTGAAATTCAACCTGTCGGGTCGGCGAAAGTCCTGGCAAGTCTTCGGGAAAGACTTCAGGGAATTCTTTTACTATCGGCACGTCCTCCAGACGTTTTTCTTCTCCTTCGTCTTCGTCCTTTCCGGTGACTTGTGCTAGGAAGATATGACATCCTTCCTCGATACACCTTAACACCTTGGTACAGGAAATGACATGCAATCTTGAAGCGTTTCTTCTGTCACTTCTGTCCCCTTCTATTGTTAGGACTTCATCTCCGTAGGGTATTCGAACGAGTTTCTCGTCGCAAATGATGGCAGCATGATATTTTGCTAACCAATCCATTCCGACAATAACATCGAAGCTACCCAATGCTACTGGTATCAAGTCGATATTGAATGGGTGGTTTAACAGGTTAAGGGTGCAACCTCTTATGATGGTGTCTACCCTTTCTATGTTACCGTTAGCTAGTTCCACGTTGTATGCATTTCCTAATGCGGTTGGGGCAATATCGAGTAGTGGACTAAATGTATTAGAAACAAAACTCCTATCGGCCCCCGTATCAAACAATATGGATGCATAACGGTTATTTATAAGGAACGTACCCGTCACAACATTCGGGTCTTCCTGAGCTTCCACTTTGGTTACGGCATAGACTCTCCCACGAGCTCCTTCTCCATTTCCCTGATTACTCGTTTGTCCAACATTTCCCTGAATCCTGCCATTCCCATGGCTTCCTGGATTCCCTCGGTTTCCTTGATTCCCTTCACGACCTTGGTTTTCGGTCTTTCGGCATTCATTCTTATAATGCCCTTTTTCACCACAACCAAAGCAAGTTATATTAGCTTTTGGGTCCTGAGCTGGAGCTGTTTGAACTGTTGCCAATGATTTGGACCTGCAGTTCCTGGTTAAGTGTCCGATTTTCTAACAATTACGGCACTTGACGGTACACTGCCCCTTGTGATGCAGTGTGCATCGATTACACAATGGTGCAGTCCCTGAGTACGGTTTTCTTTCCCCGACATTCACTGCATAAGCTCTAGCAACATTTTCCCTCTTGTTTTGATTGTTGCGGTTGTTCCTATTGTTGTTGCCACGATATTCATAGTTGTTGTAACCTTGAGAATGGTCATCCCATTTCCTTTTATTGTCAACCACTTTGTCCATGGAATCCTCAATTACTTGGTCCATGAGTTTGTTGGCTATCTCGATGGTTTCATGAAGATCAATAGCCTTAGAAGTGGTTACATTGCCCTTGATAGGTTGAGGCAATCCTCCGATGTATCTCTCCAACAATCGGGTCTCAGTGGGAACCATTTCAGGACACAATAAGGCTAGCTCTTGAAATCGTTGATTATAGGCAGCCATATTGGTGCCTTGAACCTTGAGGTTCCAAAACTCATGTTCGAGCTTCTTGATCTCATTACGAGGACAGTACTTTCGAAGTACCATTTCCTTGAAGTTTTCCCATGGGATGGCATAGGCAACATCGATACTAGCGGATTTCAGAAAATTGTTCCACCAGGTCAAAGCAGCATCCGTGAAAGTGAATGATGCATATTTAACCTTAGAATCTTTTTCACAATTGCAGATTCGGAACACAGTCTCGAGCTTTTCGATCCACCTAGTCAGACCGACAGCTCCTTCGGTTCCACTAAAGCTTCCAGTCATGGTTTTACGAAAGTCTTGATAAGTACAAGTGCGGTTGTGAGTGGGTGGTCTTGAAGTTCCAGCATTAGTAGACGAGTGGTTTGCTGCAGCTAAAGCGGCGTTTACCCGCTCATTGACTAGTTGGTCGATCATGGCTTGATTCATGATAGGTTGGATTGGAGTAGCCCTAGCAGGAGTAGTGGCTTCAGCAGTCTGATCAGGTGTGACTCTGTTTGGAATAGCAGCGTTTGCAGCTTGGTTGCGAGTGACTCTCGCTGGGATGGGAGCATTGGAGGCTCCACCAGGGTTGGTACGTTTTGATCTTCGTTTTGGCGGCATTTCTGCAGTAATAAAGGTGATGAGATATAGAACCTTTGAAACAAGGTAAGTGTCACGTAATAGTGTGGTTATCGTAGATAGATCATATGTGCAATCTATAAACGTAAAGACAACTGGGTAGGAAAATAAGTTTGTCATAGATAGAATTTCGGTTACAAGGTTCCTACGGTACATGATGAGATACTAACTGGAGTACAACCGAAATACAACGGAATATAAAGGAAATACAATGGAGAATACAACTGAAATACGATGATAATGACTAACACTAACTGTTATAGCTCAGTTTAGTGTAATAAAATCATGCAATGGAACCTAAGGATGATCGGTACGTAATCGCTCTATGGTAGCAATCAGCTCTCGCTGTGTATCCTCCAATCTCTCGATACGCCTCATCTGTGATGCCAACATAGACTCTAAACCAGTAGTCCTCTGCCATCCCTCTCTGACAGTATCTCTCGCAATTCACTGGACGCTCTCTAGCTCCTCTAGTCGTCCGTGTATCTGAGTCTGACCTCTACCCAAAGCTCGTACTCTGCTGTCCAACTCTCTGACGTCCTCAACCTGAGTCTCAACTCTAAATCCCAGTCGCATCCTCTCGTGTCTCTCGATTCCCATGCTCTCAAACAACACATCAGTAACTCGGTCTAAACCCTCAACACGCTGCTCGCAAGCTTGCAAGCGTGTTGGATCGATCCTCTCTAGCTGATCAGAATGGACTCCTAGCAATGTCTCATGAGAGTCCATCTGAATGAATATTCTCTCAGTGAGGGTCAGATCATCTTCTGGAGATCCTGACAAGTCTAGCTCGGTCTGTGCCTCAACTGGTGCAGCTTCCTCAATGGTCTCAAGCTGTCTAGTGGTGCGCTCAAGGCGCTCCATGTCTGCTGCAGATGGTACAAACGATGGTGATGACGGACTATAGCTCGGACTAGTGATAAGCGGTACTGAACTGATCAGGCAATCAATATCTCTCCAATCAATCCCACTACTCTCCTCCTGACTGTGGAGAAAAGCGGCTCTCTGCCCTAATCCAAATGGTGCATCAATATCCATGTCATCGTCCAATCTCTGAGTCATCCTGGAGCTCTGTCCTAGCTCCCGTATACTCTGAACAATCTCCAAACCCTGTGTACTCACATCTGCTGCTATGCTAACATATCCAGGGATACTCTCAGTCGGTATGGGCTCTGGTAGTTCCTCCTCAGGATCCTCTTCCGGATCTTCCTCAGAGTAAGAATCAGTAGATCTCCTGAGTCTCTGATGAGGTGGTGACTCAGTGGGTGATGGTGTCAGTGACTCTGAAGTAGTAGAAGGACCCATGTAGGCAGCGCGGGTCATCCGAGAAGCTAGTGCAGGCACATATGAATACCGCTCTCGATATCCAGGTACTCTCACAATCATACGGGGTTTTTGCCTGCGTGTCAACAGAGCTGATGGAGTGGTGGTGAGGGTAGGTATAAGTGGAGTAGGTGCAATAGCTGGCTGGACTGCTAGTGTGGCCTGTACGTATGGATCAGTAGCTAAGTGTGCAAGCTGGCGGATGGTCGGTGAGTGAGCTAGTAGGATGTCCTCCTGAACATCGTGAGGAAAGGCTGGGGAAGGCATAGTTTGTGACAAGACGGTGCATATGTGTAAGTATGTGGAAAAATGCTCATGATGGATATGAAATAGTGCATAAGGAAATAGGAAATAAAACATGTAATCCTATTAAATGAACTTTAAATAAAATGGCAAGTAAGGCAAGCGGCAATCGGCGGTCGTAGTATGATGTTTTTGGTGAAAAGTAGTTATAGTTTAGGGTTTATATGTACCTAGTTCTCTATAACCTGGCTCTGATACCAATCTGTAACACCCCCAAATTTGTTTAGCGGAAGCATACGTGTTATTCGGGAGCGTTACGGAATTGGTGAATCATAACACAAGTAATAAAGAACGGAATACATACTCCGTTTGATTTTATAAAATAGTTTTAAAACGATGTCTTACAACATAATTTAAATAAATGGGTACATCCCATTAGATATAGTGGTCCCAATGTAAAAACATCATTTTTGTGTAAAAACACTTCTTTAATACTACTACGACCATACATCCGCTTCTTGCCTTGCCTTCATGAACAAATCTTAAACACCTGAGAAAATATGCTAAAAGGTCAGCTAAAAGCTGGTGAGTTCATAGGTTTAAATTAAAATAGTAAGCTTGGACCATAAGCAAAGGCATATAATCATTACAACGAATATAATGATATATGTATGAATGTCTATTACGTTAGCTCTAAGTTCATGCAACCGATACTACGACAGTTTCTGTATGCTAAAAGATGTCATACAATATAAGGGCCCATAGCAAGTGTTTTGTCCCTCAACACTTGATTCCGACATGGTATACGTTTCGCCTTGGCCTAAGCATGGCCAACCGAACGGAGGAGTCACCCTCAATAGATCTATTTATAACATTCGCGTTTCCCAATGGGGAATTGACGGTTCATGAGAAAGGGCATTCTCTAGGGACATAAGGGCTTAGGCTAAACCACGTAATAGTAATCATGTAATAGTTTTGGTCCATAAAATGTTTTGCATATTTCTCACCCCAAAATGTATAAAACAATTTATTAAGTAAAAGTGGGGCTATGAAACTCACCTTAGCAATTGTGCAAAATCCGAAATGTGGGATTAGTGATTGTTGTGGAACGGCACCGACACGCGACCTAGATAAGGAGGGCAATGTTTTAGTTCATCGTTTTTAAGTACTGCTTACTTAAAATAGTCCAATGGTTTTTTTGTAATTGTGTTAATACTAAACGTAAATTTGTAAAATTTGTAAAAATGGTTTTACTAGTAAGTATACGATGTGTATATATACTTTTCATATTGTTGCTAAACGGCGTTAAAATCCAAGATTTGGTTTGAGAATATTTACGTTATTCTTTTAGTAATATATAATGTATATATTCTTATTTAAGTTGTCACATGATAGTAGTATCAAAATCACATAATAGTTGATTTATTTTCCAATTGAATTTAGAAAATATGTAAGTTGAAGTGAAAGGCTTTCATATTCAAAAATGATAAAATGATGTAGTGGTCTTTATTTACTTGTCAAATTTGTTTTCTTAAAATTTATACAATGTGTGACTAGTAATCCTTATGACATAAATTTGTTTTCACCATGACGTTAAACCGTTTTATGTAAACTTCATTTAAGTAGGTTATACTTTCAACCCTTGTTCACTTGTTAATTCATACATGTACATGTGGTATTTCGTATAGATGACAAATGGGTCTAGTTTTTATATTTAGTTTTCGATCATATACCTCGGGTTATTTGGTGACTCGACTTGGTACCACTCGAATATTTCAATACACGGATGGGCTGTGGCCCGATAGGGATGAGCTTAGCGTTGGACCCAAGCCCGAATTTTTATTAGATCAATAGAGAAGTTTCGGCCCAAATATGGCTTGGGCGACAAACTGGGCTGCGGCCCAAGGTACAACAGGAAGAGTTTTGTACAGTTTAGGGGAGTTTTCAATTTGTCACCACATGACTCCAATGTATTCTACCCTTCTTGACACAAGAGTACTTTTGTGATACCATTTATACTCGTGAGTTAGACTCACAATCTTTGGCTCGAGATACCTTTCAATGTCACATGACTAGTGAAGTTGTTTCGATTGGTAGGCTCTCGACATCCATGTGGGTTTCCTATCACGAGTTATAGTGTAGCAACACAAGTTAAGTGGATATATGATCTATACTCAAGACCACCCTTGTGGTCTCATGTCAACAGTGGGTAGCAAACACTCATTTTCCTTACACCATATACCCATTCTCATAGCAAAATGAAGATGAGCAAAGACTAGCTCGGATTTACAAGTTGACATTCATATTGACGAGCCACTATGGTACAACCATAGCTAGAGCTCCGACCCATTATGAGGACTAACCATGACTCGCATGAGTGTGACTAATCCTAAACACAAGACCTTTCGGTAACAAATCTACTTCTCAAGTTATCAATTTATCTTGGCATTGAAATGGTTTCTCTAGTATACGACTTTTATGGACACAAAGAGTAACACGGAGGTCGACTGGAAAAGAAGTACGAGCATCAAGATGGGTTCTTAGTCGCGTCAAACAACAACCCAATATCTCGCTACCAAACTCAATATCCCGAATCTAACATGATACTTACTTCCTACAAGATTTATAGAACTTATCTTTTCAAATTTTCTTTGGTTCATACCTTTCGACAGAAACACTACTAACCTAACCAACAACAAAAACCATCTCCTAGCGTGACCCAAAACATCTACAAAAATATACAAGGTTTATCAACATCAAAATACTTAGTTACCTAGTCAAATTACCAAGTTTCAATAAGACTTAACTCTCATTCCCTTGGCTCGTTTACCTCGACAGAAAACTGTTTTCATCCGAATCGAAGACTAACTCAAAAACTCAAGTGACTTATATCATATCAAAGTGACATTTAGGTAATACCAAACGCTTTATTTAGACATCGAAAATTAAAACAAAGTTTCACCATTTAAGTTACATTAATCACGATTGTAGCATAACAATTTACAAGGAAAAGAAACAAGGATGAACCTTATGTAAGTGAGGCGAAAATGACAAGGATGAAGGCTAACTCGAGAGCTCCACACAACCCAAACCTCCAAATCCGAATCCGAGTAAGAAACCCAACTGTTTCACTATACCCTTGAGAGTACTTTTCTTGTGTGGTGGATTGAGATTTGTTTTGTGTGAGCCCTTAGTCTCTCGAGTAGCATAAAAAGAAAATAAAAAGGGAGTCTTTGACCAAGTCCTACCATCTTGCCTCTTTGTTTGTAGCCGAAAATGGTATACTTCCAAAGCCAAAGGATTTCTTGGATTGGTGTAAAGATTTGTTTGTGATTTATCTTGATCTTCATGGATCTCCTTGAAGGTAGGGGCGCATCTAGATAGAGTTGGGGAAGAGATTCTTTCATGAATATAGTATGGAAGGTGAGGAATATTAAGATGAGGGGTGTCGGTTTACTTGGTTTGGGAAAGATTCGCCTAGGAGGCGTGTGAAGGTGGAGGAGCAGGTTTCTGGATGAAAGAGATGGAGATATCTCTCCTTTGATTTTTGTATCTCTTTGTCGTGTGTGGAGGAGGATAACAAGGAGGACATATTTAACTTTTGTAATTCCTTTTATTGTAAATGTAATATAAGAGTTACAAAAATAAAAGTCCAAAGTGGTGATGTAAATAAATGTAAGTAAAGTAGGTGTATTGTATACTTATGATTATTTTGTGTAAGTATTTTGTATGTGGAATATTTATTGTATGAGATGTATGCATATACATTATAGTTATGTATGTTTGCACTTGAGTCTTATAAAGTCATTGTTTAAGTGATAATGTGTTTAAGTATTTTGTGTCCTTGAAGCCATATTGTGACCAAGGTATCATTGTTTGACAACTTTTTATCCGTGGTATTTTATTGTTACGTGTCTGAAATACTTTATCTTTTTAATATTCCAAGTCGCGGACATCGGTTAATTGTTTTAGCGGGTCCTTATCATAGTGTCGGTACGCGTGCAGGTCGGTCATCTGGAGAAAACGAGATACCCTCTCGTCTTATAATTTAAATCATAAGACAAAATAAAATATTCATAAAATGATATGAATGAAAAAGTGATGCAGTTATCTACCGTATGCGAGTTAACTACTCAAATGATTAGGCAAAGCTTATGCATGCTTAATAAATTTGGCTTAGTAAAATGAATTACTAATTGTCAGTTAAATTTTGGTGAAAATTTACCGTGTGTCACATCCTCCCCGTCTTGGAAGAGAAAACAGTCCTCGGTTTTCAGTTAGGATTACTTGGTGAAGTAGAGAAAAGGTGTGGGTACTTGCGCTTGAATTGGTCTTCGCGTTCCCACGTGTATTCTGGACCTCTTTGAGAGTTCCAACGGACTTTGACGATCGGGATGCGGCTTTGCTTAAGCCGTTTGATTTCCCTATCCATGATTTCAATGGGTTCCTCGACAAAATTCAATCTTTCGTCGACTTGGATTTCTTCCAAAGGAATAACAAGAGTTTCGTCGGAAAGACATTTCTTTAAGTTGCACACGTGAAACACGTTGTGCACAGAGCTGAGTTCTTGTGGTAATTCAAGGCGGTACGCTACCGGTCCGATCCTAGCAAGAATTTTGAAAGGTCCAATATAACGAGGATTTAGCTTTCCACGTTTTCCGAAACGGATTACGCCCTTCCATGGCGCAACTTTGAGCATAACTTTATCTCCCACTTGGAACTCAAGTGGTTTCCTCCTTTTATCCGCGTAGCTCTTTTGGCGGTCACGAGCTGCTTGTAGTCGGCTTTTGATTTGTACAATCTTCTCGGTAGTTTCTTGGATTAACTCCGGACCAGTAAGTTGACTTTCTCCAACTTCGGCCCAGCACACAGGTGATCTACACTTCCGACCATAGAGTGCTTCATATGGTGCGGCTTTGATACTTGTGTGATAGCTGTTATTGTAAGAAAACTCGGCTAATGGCAAGTGTTTATCCCAGCCATTTCCAAAGTCTATCACACATGCTCTTAGCATATCCTCTAGTGTTTGGATTGTTCTCTTGCTTTGTCCATCAGTCTGAGGATGGTAAGCGGTGCTCATGTCGAGGTTAGACCCTAAAGCGTCTTGAAGTGATTTCCAGAAGTTTGAGGTAAAACGGCTATCTCTGTCTGAAATGATGGAAATTGGTACACCATGGCGTGCGATGATTTCTTTCAGGTATAATTGTGCAAGTTTTTCCATTCCGTCACTTTCTTTCATCGGTAGGAAATGTGCTGACTTGGTGAGACGGTCAACTATTACCCAAATAGTGTCGTAGCCTCTAGTGGTTTTAGGTAACTTAGTAATAAAGTCCATTGTTATGCGTTCCCATTTCCACTCGGGGATTTCGGGTTGTACTAGTAGGCCTGAGGGTCTCTGATGTTCAGCTTTAACCTTTGAACAAGTTAAACACCGGCTGACATATGTTGCGATGTCGGCTTTCATGTTAGGCCACCAGTATAATTTCTTCAAATCAAGGTACATTTTGTCGGATCCTGGGTGTATGGAGTATTTAGACTTGTGGGATTCATGCATAATGATGTCGCGAATTCCTCCGTAGAGTGGTATCCAACTTCGCTCTTTGAAACACAGAGTTCCGTCCGACCTTTTTACGAATCCATTTTCACTTTCTGGCATTCCGTAAAGGTTCTCATTCGGACGATTTTCCTCTTTGAGTGCTTCCAATTGAGCCTCAAGAATCTTGGTTGGAAGAGGTGAACTAATTGTCATACCCAAGGATCTGACTCTAAGAGGTTTTGGTCGCTCTTTCCTACTGAGAGCATCAGCTACTACATTCGCTTTACCCGGATGGTAACGAATCTCGCAGTCATAATCACTGAGTAATTCCAACCATCGGCGCTGTCTCATGTTCAGTTCTTTCTGATCAAAGATGTGTTGTAGACTTTTGTGATCAGTGTATACGACACACTTTGTGCCATACAAGTAATGTCTCCAAATCCTGAGTGCGAACACAACTGATCCTAACTCCAAATCGTGTGTCGTGTAGTTCTTCTCATGAGTCTTCAATTGGCGAGAGGCGTATGCTATCACCTTCTCTCTTTGCATTAATACTGCTCCGAGCCCCTTATGTGAAGCGTCGCAATATACAACAAAGTCTTCACTACCTTCTGGTAAGGCCAGAACAGGTGCACTACACAACTTCTCTTTAAGGAGTTGAAAAGCTTCTTCTTCTTTTTCTCCCCAGTCAAACTTAGCGTTTTTCTGGGTTAGCTTGGTTAAAGATTTGGCAATCTTTGAGAAACCGTCAATAAATCTCCTGTAGTACCCAGCAAGTCCTAAGAATTGGCGTATCTCAGTAGGAGTTGTGGGTGTCGCCCAATCCTTTATTGACTCGATCTTAGCGGGGTCTACATGTATGCCTTGACTGTCGATTACATGACCTAAGAATTGCACGGTAGGTATCCAAAATTCACACTTCGAGAATTTCGCATACAGTTCTTCCTTCTTCAACAATTCCAAGATTAATCTAAGGTGCTCTTCGTGTTCTTTCGCACTCTTGGAATAAATTAGGATGTCGTCAATGAATACGATCACAAATTTATCCAAGTAGGGTTTACACACTCGGTTCATGAGGTCCATGAACACAGCTGGTGCGTTGGTTAAACCAAAAGGCATGACTTGGAACTCGTAATGTCCATAACGAGTTCTGAAGGCGGTTTTGGGAATGTCTTCTTCTCGAACTCTTAGTTGATGGTATCCAGACCTTAAGTCGATTTTTGAATAAACACTCGAACCTTGAAGTTGATCGAATAAGTCATCGATTCTCGGGAGTGGGTAACGGTTCTTAATGGTTAGTTTATTCAACTCACGATAGTCGATGCACATCCTGAAGGTTCCGTCTTTCTTCTTGACGAACAGGACTGGTGCTCCCCATGGTGACGAGCTTGGTCTGATGAATCCTTTTTCCGCAAGTTCCGACAACTGGTTTGATAACTCCTGAAGTTCCGTTGGGGCTAATCGATAAGGTGCTCTTGCCACTGGTGCGGCACCGACCACTAAATCGATCGAAATTCAACTGTCGGTCGGCGGAAGTCCTGGCAAGTCTTCGGGAAAGACTTCAGGGAATTATTTTACTATCGGCACGTCCTCCAGACGTTTTTCTTCTCCTTCGTCTTCGTCCTTTCCGGTGACTTGTGCTAGGAAGATATGACATCCTTCCTCGATACACCTTAACACCTTGGTACAAGAAATGACATGCAATCTTGAAGCGTTTCTTCTGTCACTTCTGTCCCCTTCTATTGTTAGGACTTCATCTCCGTAGGGTATTCGAACGAGTTTCTCGTCGCAAATGATGGCAGCATGATATTTTGCTAACCAATCCATTCCGACAATAACATCGAAGCTACCCAATGCTACTGGTATCAAGTCGATATTGAATGGGTGGTTTAACAGGTTAAGGGTGCAACCTCTTATGATGGTGTCTACCCTTTCTATGTTACCGTTAGCCAGTTCCACGTTGTATGCATTTCCTAATGCGGTTGGGGCAATATCGAGTAGTGGACTAAATGTATTAGAAACAAAACTCCTATCGGCCCCCGTATCAAACAATATGGATGCATAACGGTTATTTATAAGGAACGTACCCGTCACAACATTCGGGTCTTCCTGAGCTTCCACTTTGGTTACGGCATAGACTCTCCCACGAGCTCCTTCTCCATTTCCCTGATTACTCGTTTGTCCAACATTTCCCTGAATCCTGCCATTCCCATGGCTTCCTGGATTCCCTCGGTTTCCTTGATTTCCTTCACGACCTTGGTTTCTGGTCTTTCGGCATTCATTCTTATAATGCCCTTTTTCACCACAACCAAAGCAAGTTATATTAGCTTTTGGGTCCTGAGCTGGAGCTGTTTGAACTGTTGCCAATGATTTGGACCTGCAGTTCCTGGTTAAGTGTCCGATTTTCTAACAATTACGGCACTTGACGGTACACTGCCCCTTGTGATGCAGTGTGCATCGATTACACAATGGTGCAGTCCCTGAGTACGGTTTTCTTTCCCCGACATTCACTGCATAAGCTCTAGCAACATTTTCCCTCTTGTTTTGATTGTTGCGGTTGTTCCTATTGTTGTTGCCACGATATTCATAGTTGTTGTAACCTTGAGAATGGTCATCCCATTTCCTCTTATTGTCAACCACTTTGTCCATGGAATCCTCAATTACTTGGTCCATGAGTTTGTTGGCTATCTCGATGGTTTCATGAAGATCAATAGCCTTAGAAGTGGTTACATTGCCCTTGATAGGTTGAGGCAATCCTCCGATGTATCTCTCCAACAATCGGGTCTCAGTGGGAACCATTTCAGGACACAATAAGGCTAGCTCTTGAAATCGTTGATTATAGGCAGCCATATTGGTGCCTTGAACCTTGAGGTTCCAAAACTCATGTTCGAGCTTCTTGATCTCATTACGAGGACAGTACTTTCGAAGTACCATTTCCTTGAAGTTTTCCCATGGCATGGCATAGGCAACATCGATACTAGCGGATTTCAGAAAATTGTTCCACCAGGTCAAAGCAGCATCCGTGAAAGTGAATGATGCATATTTAACCTTAGAATCTTCTTCACAATTGCAGATTCGGAACACAGTCTCGAGCTTTTCGATCCACCTAGTCAGACCGACAGCTCCTTCGGTTCCACTAAAGCTTCCAGTCATGGTTTTACGAAAGTCTTGATAAGTACAAGTGCGGTTGTGAGTGGGTGGTCTTGAAGTTCCAGCATTAGTAGACGAGTGGTTTGCTGCAGCTAAAGCGGCGTTTACCCGCTCATTGACTAGTTGGTCGATCATGGCTTGATTCATGATAGGTTGGATTGGAGTAGCCCTAGCAGGAGTAGTGGCTTCAGCAGTCTGATCAGGTGTGACTCTGTTTGGAATAGCAGCGTTTGCAGCTTGGTTGCGAGTGACTCTCGCTGGGATGGGAGCATTGGAGGCTCCACCAGGGTTGGTACGTTTTGATCTTCGTTTTGGCGGCATTTCTGCAGTAAGAAAGGTGATGAGATATAGAACCTTTGAAACAAGGTAAGTGTCACGTAATAGTGTGGTTATCGTAGATAGATCATATGTGCAATCTATAAACGTAAAGACAACTGGGTAGGAAAATAAGTTTGTCATAGATAGAATTTCGGTTACAAGGTTCCTACGGTACATGATGAGATACTAACTGGAGTACAACCGAAATACAACGGAATATAAAGGAAATACAATGGAGAATACAACTGAAATACGATGATAATGACTAACACTAACTGTTATAGCTCAGTTTAGTGTAATAAAATCATGCAATGGAACCTAAGGATGATCGGTACGTAATCGCTCTATGGTAGCAATCAGCTCTCGCTGTGTATCCTCCAATCTCTCGATACGCCTCATCTGTGATGCCAACATAGACTCTAAACCAGTAGTCCTCTGCCATCCCTCTCTGACAGTATCTCTCGCAATTCACTGGACGCTCTCTAGCTCCTCTAGTCGTCCGTGTATCTGAGTCTGACCTCTACCCAAAGCTCGTACTCTGCTGTCCAACTCTCTGACGTCCTCAACCTGAGTCTCAACTCTAAATCCCAGTCGCATCCTCTCGTGTCTCTCGAGTCCCATGCTCTCAAACAACACATCAGTAACTCGGTCTAAACCCTCAACACGCTGCTCGCAAGCTTGCAAGCGTGTTGGATCGATCCTCTCTAGCTGATCAGAATGGACTCCTAGCAATGTCTCATGAGAGTCCAGCTGAATGAATATTCTCTCAGTGAGGGTCAGATCATCTTCTGGAGATCCTGACAAGTCTGGCTCGGTCTGTGCCTCAACTGGTGCAGCTTCCTCAATGGTCTCAAGCTGTCTAGTGGTGCGCTCAAGGCGCTCCATGTCTGCTGCAGATGGTACAAACGAAGGTGATGACGGACTATAGCTCGGACTAGTGACAAGTGGTACTGAACTGATCAGGCAATCAATATCTCTCCAATCAATCCCACTACTCTCCTCCTGACTGTGGAGAAAAGCGGCTCTCTGCCCTAATCCAAATGGTGCATCAATATCCATGTCATCATCCAATCTCTGAGTCATCCTAGAGCTCTGTCCTAGCTCCCGTATACTCTGAACAATCTCCAAACCTTGTGTACTCACATCTGCTGCTATGCTAACATATCCAGGGATACTCTCAGTCGGTATGGGCTCTGGTAGTTCCTCCTCAGGATCCTCTTCCGGATCTTCCTCAGAGTAAGAATCAGTAGATCTCCTGAGTCTCTGATGAGGTGGTGACTAAGTGGGTGATGGTGTCGTGACTCGAAGTAGTAGAAGGACCCATGTAAGGAGCGCGGGTCATCCGAGAAGCTAGTGCAGGCACATATGAATACCGCTCTCGATATCCAGGTACTCTCACAATCATACGGGGCTTTTGCCTGCGTGTCAACAGGGCTGATGGAGTGGTGGTGAGGGTAGGTATAAGTGGAGTAGGTGCAATAGCTGGCTGGACTGCTAGTGTGGCCTGTACGTATGGATCAGTAGCTAAGTGTGCAAGCTGGCGGATGGTCGGTGAGTGAGCTAGTAGGATGTCCTCCTGAACATCGTGAGGAAAGGCTGGGGAAGGCATAGTCTGTGACAAGACGGTGCATATGTGTAAGTATGTGGAAAAATGCTCATGATGGATATGAAATAGTGCATAAGGAAATAGGAAATAAAACATGTAATCCTATTAAATGAACTTTAAATAAAATGGCAAGTAAGGCAAGCGGAAATCGGCGGTCGTAGTATGATGTTTTTGGTGAAAAGTAGTTATAGTTTAGGGTTTATATGTACCTAGTTCTCTATAACCTGGCTCTGATACCAATCTGTAACACCCCCAAATTTGTTTAGCGGAAGCATACGTGTTATTCGGGAGCGTTACGGAATTGGTGAATCATAACACAAGTAATAAAGAACGGAATACATACTCCGTTTGATTTTATAAAATAGTTTTAAAACGCTGTCTTACAACATAGTTTAAATAAATGGGTACATCCCATTAGATAAAGTGGTCCCAATGTAAAAACATCATTTTTGTGTAAAAAAAACACTTCTTTAATACTACTATGACCATACATCCGCTTCTTGCCTTGCCTTCATGAACAAATCTTAAACACCTGAGAAAATATGCTAAAAGGTCAGCTAAAAGCTGGTGAGTTCATAGGTTTAAATTAAGATAGTAAGCTTGGACCATAAGCAAAGGCATATAATCATTACAACGAATATAATGATATATGTATGAATGTCTATTACGTTAGCTCTAAGTTCATGCAACCGATACTACGACAGTTTCTGTATGCTAAAAGATGTCATACAATATAAGGGCCCATAGCAAGTGTTTTGTCCCTCAACACTTGATTCCGACATGGTATACGTTTCGCCTTGGCCTAAGCATGGCCAACCGAACGGAGGAGTCACCCTCAATAGATCTATTTATAACATTCGCGTTTCCCAATGGGGAATTGACGGTTCATGAGAAAGGGGCATTCTCTAGGGACATAAGGGCTTAGGCTAAACCACGTAATAGTAATCATGTAATAGTTTTGGTCCATAAAATGTTTTGCATATTTCTCACCCCAAAATGTATAAAACAATTTATTAAGTAAAAGTGGGGCTATGAAACTCACCTTAGCAATTGTGCAAAATCCGAAATGTGGGATTAGTGATTGTTGTGGAACGGCACCGACACGCGACCTAGATAAGGAGGGCAATGTTTTAGTTCATCGTTTTTAAGTACTGCTTACTTAAAATAGTCCAATGGTTTTTTTTTTGTAATTGTGTTAATACTAAACGTAAATTTGTAAAATTTGTAAAAATGGTTTTACTAGTAAGTATACGATGTGTATATATACTTTTCATATTGTTGCTAAACGGCGTTAAAATCCAAGATTTGGTTTGAGAATATTTACGTTATTCTTTTAGTAATATATAATGTATATATTCTTATTTAAGTTGTCACATGATAGTAGTATCAAAATCACATAATAGTTGATTTATTTTCCAATTGAATTTAGAAAATATGTAAGTTGAAGTGAAAGGCTTTCATATTCAAAAATGATAAAATGATGTAGTGGTCTTTATTTACTTGTCAAATTTGTTTTCTTAAAATTTATACAATGTGTGACTAGTAATCCTTATGACATAAATTTGTTTTCACCATGACGTTAAACCGTTTTATGTAAACTTCATTTAAGTAGGTTATACTTTCAACCCTTGTTCACTTGTTAATTCATACATGTACATGTGGTATTTCGTATAGATGACAAATGGGTCTAGTTTTTATATTTAGTTTTCGATCATATACCTCGGGTTATTTGGTGACTCGACTTGGTACCACTCGAATATTTCAATACACGGATGGGCTGTGGCCCGATAGGGATGAGCTTAGCGTTGGACCCAAGCCCGAATTTGTATTAGATCAATAGAGAAGTTTCGGCCCAAATATGGCTTGGGCGACAAACTGGGCTGCGGCCCAAGGTACAACAGGAAGAGTTTTGTACAGTTTAGGGGTGTTTTCAATTTGTCACCACATGACTCCAATGTATTCTACCCTTCTTGACACAAGAGTACTTTTGTGATACCATTTATACTCGTGAGTTAGACTCACAATCTTTGGCTCGAGATACCTTTCAATGTCACATGACTAGTGAAGTTGTTTCGATTGGTAGGCTCTCGACATCCATGTGGGTTTCCTATCACGAGTTATAGTGTAGCAACACAAGTTAAGTGGATATATGATCTATACTCAAGACCACCCTTGTGGTCTCATGTCAACAGTGGGTAGCAAACACTCATTTTCCTTACACCATATACCCATTCTCATAGCAAAATGAAGATGAGCAAAGACTAGCTCGGATTTACAAGTTGACATTCATATTGACGAGCCACTATGGTACAACCATAGCTAGAGCTCCGACCCATTATGAGGACTAACCATGACTCGCATGAGTGTGACTAATCCTAAACACAAGACCTTTCGGTAACAAATCTACTTCTCAAGTTATCAATTTATCTTGGCATTGAAATGGTTTCTCTAGTATACGACTTTTATGGACACAAAGAGTAACACGGAGGTCGACTGGAAAAGAAGTACGAGCATCAAGATGGGTTCTTAGTCGCGTCAAACAACAACCCAATATCTCGCTACCAAACTCAATATCCCGAATCTAACATGATACTTACTTCCTACAAGATTTATAGAACTTATCTTTTCAAATTTTCTTTGGTTCATACCTTTCGACAGAAACACTACTAACCTAACCAACAACAAAAACCATCTCCTAGCGTGACCCAAAACATCTACAAAAATATACAAGGTTTATCAACATCAAAATACTTAGTTACCTAGTCAAATTACCAAGTTTCAATAAGACTTAACTCTCATTCCCTTGGCTCGTTTACCTCGACAGAAAACTGTTTTCATCCGAATCGAAGACTAACTCAAAAACTCAAGTGACTTATATCATATCAAAGTGACATTTAGGTAATACCAAACGCTTTATTTAGACATCGAAAATTAAAACAAAGTTTCACCATTTAGGTTACATTAATCACGATTGTAGCATAACAATTTACAAGGAAAAGAAACAAGGATGAACCTTATGTAAGTGAGGCGAAAATGACAAGGATGAAGGCTAACTCGAGAGCTCCACACAACCCAAACCTCCAAATCCGAATCCGAGTAAGAAACCCAACTGTTTCACTATACCCTTGAGAGTACTTTTCTTGTGTGGTGGATTGAGATTTGTTTTGTGTGAGCCCTTAGTCTCTCGAGTAGCATAAAAAGAAAATTAAAAGGGAGTCTTTGACCAAGTCCTACCATCTTGCCTCTTTGTTTGTAGCCGAAAATGGTATACTTCCAAAGCCAAAGGATTTCTTGGATTGGTGTAAAGATTTGTTTGTGATTTATCTTGATCTTCATGGATCTCCTTGAAGGTAGGGGCGCATCTAGATAGAGTTGGGGAAGAGATTCTTTCATGAATATAGTATGGAAGGTGAGGAATATTAAGATGAGGGGTGTCGGTTTACTTGGTTTGGGAAAGATTCGCCTAGGAGGCGTGTGAAGGTGGAGGAGCAGGTTTCTGGATGAAAGAGATGGAGATATCTCTACTTTGATTTTTGTATCTCTTTGTCGTGTGTGGAGGAGGATAACAAGGAGGACATATTTAACTTTTGTAATTCCTTTTATTGTAAATGTAATAGAAGAGTTACAAAAATAAAAGTCCAAAGTGGTGATGTAAATAAATGTAAGTAAAGTAGGTGTATTGTATACTTATGATTATTTTGTGTAAGTATTTTGTATGTGGAATATTTATTGTATGAGATGTATGCATATACATTATAGTTATGTATGTTTGCACTTGAGTCTTATAAAGTCATTGTTTAAGTGATAATGTGTTTAAGTATTTTGTGTCCCGCGAAGCCATATTGTGACCAAGGTATCATTGTTTGACAACTTTTTATCCGTGGTATTTTATTGTTACGTGTCTGAAATACTTTATCTTTTTAATATTCCAAGTCGCGGACATCGGTTAATTGTTTTAGCGGGTCCTTATCATAGTGTCGGTACGCGTGCAGTGTCGGTCACTGGAGAAAACGAGATACCCTCTCGTCTTATAATTTAAATCATAAGACAAAATAAAATATTCATAAAATGATATGAATGAAAAAGTGATGCAGTTATCTACCGTATGCGAGTTAACTACTCAAATGATTAGGCAAAGCTTATGCATGCTTAATAAATTTGGCTTAGTAAAATGAATTACTAATTGTCAGTTAAATTTTGGTGAAAATTTACCGTGTGTCACAGAAACCACTGACCAACGCCATCCTGGCCGTTGCTTGCATCCTTGTGTTATGGAACAAAACATTTGGACATTTTTACTACATAAACCAAAATGAACATACCAAATAAAAATTCATCTAAAAAATGCAAAACGTCAAGTTAATATGGACCATATAGGAAGTAGATCCAATAAAAAACAATCATCTAAAAAATAACAATTCATCTAAAAAATGCCAAATAAAAACTTTAATATGGACCATATAGAAAGTAGATCCAGTTCTGCTCATAAAAAACAATCATCTAAAAAATAACAATTAAAAAGTTTAATATAAACCATATAGGAAGTAGATCTAGTTCTGCTCATTAAAAACAATCATCTAAACAATAACAATTTATCTAAAAAATGTCAAAGAAAAAGTTTAATATGGACCATATAGGAAGTAGATCCAGTTTTGCTCATCAAAAACAATGATCTAAAAAATAACAATTTATCTAAAAAATGCCAAATAAAAAGTTTAATATGGACTATATAGGAAGTAGATCCAGTTCTGTTCATAAAAAACAATCATCTAAAAAATAACAATTCATCTAAAAAATGACAAAGAAAAAGTTTAATATGGACAATATATGAAGTAGATCCAGTCCTGCTCATCAAAAACAATCATCCAAAAAATAACAATTTATCTAAAAAATGCCAAATAAAAAATTTAATATGGACCATATAGGAAGTAGATCCAGTTCTGCTTATCAAAAATAATCATTTAAAATATAACAATTCATCTAAAAAATGCCAAATAAAAAGTTTAATATGGACCATATAGGAAGTAGATCCAGTTCTGCTCATAAAAAACAATCATCTAAAAAATAACAATTCATCTAAAAAATGCCAAAGAAAAAGTTTAATATGGACCATATAGGAAGTAGATCCAGTCTGCCATAAAAAACAATCATCTAAAAAATAACAATTCATCTAAAAAATGCCAAATAAAAAATGTAATATGGACCATATAGGAAGTAGATCCAATTCTGCTCATCAAAAACATTCATCTAAAAAATAACAATTCATCTGAAAAATGCCGAAGAAAAAGTTTAATATGGACCATATAAGAAGTAGATCCAGTCCTGCTCAATAAAAAACAATCATCTAAAAAATAACAATTCATCTAAAAAATGCCAAATAAAAATTTTAATATGGACCATATAGGAAGTAGATCCAGTTCTGCTCATCTAAAAAATAACAATTCATTTAAAAAATGCCAAATAAAAATTTTAATATGAACCATATAGGAAGTAGATCCTTGCCTGCTCTTCAAAAACAATCATTTAAAAAATAACAATTTATCTAAAAAATGACAAATAAAAAGTTTGATATGAACCATATAGGAAGTAGATCCTTGCCTGCTCATAAAAAACAATCATCTCCATATTAACAATGATTAATTTCAAAAGGGAGTATAAAGTTATAGGTTTGGTCATCTCTTTACTTCTATCGCTTTTGAATAAACTACGTAACTCAAAATCATTAAATTATCTTAACACCAAACACTCTATCAAGTTCACGGGGTGTTTGGATATGCGTTTTCATAGTGAATATTGCAGCTTTAAGAATCAAATGTTTAGAAGTTGCTAAGTTAGTTTACATTAGACTTCAATGATTGGTTTTCTTACATCAACTTCTAAGCTTACTATCCAACTAAAGTTTCCTGAGCCTAAATAGTCTACAGTCATAAGTGGTGTCTTAATAAACTGCTAATGCCTTCTGAAATAAGCAGAAGCAGATAACCAAATGTCGCAAAATAGCCAAAACTGATATTGGTTGAGAGGTGATATTTACCTCGAGTACCATATGAAGCAACTGGAAAGCAGCACGCATCCATTGTTAAATTTTATAAATTGAAACTTCATAAAAAGAAATTCTTATGTTGACTCCAATGAACAATTAATCAAATTGTTTACGCAGAACAACTCTACCTGAAAATAAACATTCATAAAATAAAATACTTGTATGTACACACATAAGAAATGCATAATTTCATCTTATAAAATTTATAAGTACCATAGTGCTGGTTAGAAGTGACATAATACATGTTCCCTTGTAAAATTACCAACAAGTCCCCTCACTTAGAGTTCGAACACCCACAACAACAGTTCCCTTTATTTCTGTTATTTCTGCAGCCCACCCGCCGCCCACTATAAGTCCCATTACCCGCCACATGTTTCGGTTATCAGTTCCTTCGGTACCTCAAATTGCATAGAAAATGTAGCTTCAGTTTCCCAAATAAAAGCAAATGACCTTATGTCAAGCAACTTATAAATACTTATATGTACGCATAAGCATAAGCTCATCGAGGATGATTTCATATTGCCTTGGAAGAAAGGTATTGAAACCCAAGATTAAGTCCGGGTACCCTTCAAATAGTCGACCCAACCTTGCTATAATACTCGGAGTATCAACTGTACAACCAAAAAAAACATAATCGTCATAGCTTGAAATTTGAATGAAACGAAACTCAGCCCAAACTGTGCGCCTTGAAATGTTTCATTGCGGCAAGAAACTTACCGTATTTTTTCTTTTGGTCCTGAAACATTTCTCTAATTTCCTTAAGATACCTAAATGCATCCACAGTCGTCAATTTATTTGCTATCCCTCCACTCGATCGGGGTCTCACAAAGCTACATTATAAAAACAATACCAATAAATTAAACCATTCATTGAACATTCACATAAACTGCTCATACTTAAACCAAAACTTATAGAACTACAATAAGCATTATAATCAATGCAAAGCAATGTCGATGTCAAGATATAATACTTAGTTAATTTTAGTAGTAGTAACCAAAAGACATTTGTTGTTCCAGTAACCAAACACCCCCTAACACCCGTGCAAACGCCATTTGCTGTCCCGGTAACCAAACACCCCCTAACACCCGTGATTGAAAAAGACAACAGTAAACATGTGTTCTTATGCTAAAAAAAATAGTTCATGTGTTGACCTTGCTAAACATAATCCATGTGTCAATTACCTATATACATATGAACTTATATAGCTATAATCACGAATGCAATTGTATTTGAATCTACCTACAGTCACATAGTTTTACGATGATGGTGGCGCGAATCAAGTTATCTGGTGACTTCACAATTATATAATTACAATTTGATTATGAAACGAACCTGTTTACTTGCATGTTCACTTGCAGGAGCACGACCCGATGAAAGTCAACAGTTTGTATACCAAGTTGAGTTCCTAGTAGCATTTTAGATTCTAAAATTAAGCTTTTAAAATCTTATTGACTAAGTTCTTAGACTTGCAGTTGGCTATCTCACGCTATTAGAGCAACACAAAAATCCAGTACCTTTGTATTGTCGGATGTTAATGAGCCAATGTTTGTGACTGCCCAAGCAGCCGTAAACTTATGCAAAAGTAAGATAAGAACATAACGTTAACAGAATATACACAAACAATAATACTATATTAATAGTAACAGAATCAGTAAGTAGCATTACCTGAAGTTGTGGGAAATGCTCTGTGATTAAAAATTCGCGTCATCTATTCTGAATCCTTTCTGTTAGCTGTGTGCCAAAAAAGAAAAAAGTGTCAAGAAGCCATACTATTTTAGAACTGTATAAAGAAATATTATTTTGAGGTTTAAACCGCCCTTAAACAGAATACCCTTGAATAATGTAGCTTTTTAATAATTCAGGTAAAAAAAAATTACCGCTACAAAGTTTTACTTGGATCTCTGCAAGTATATTAAAGTTTAGAGTTGTTCGTTCATTTAATATTAAAACTGACTGAACCAATGTTGTACGTAGAGCTGGCATAACAGGTCACACGAACCTGTTAAGACACGAACCTGTTAAGGTCAAACACGAACACGACCTGTTAGCTTATCGTGTCATTTTTCTCAAACACGAACACGACACGAAAATAAACAGGTTAACCTGTTAAAGACCTGTTAAGAACCTGTTAACACTTCCAGTGTTCTCATTCCTATGTTTTGCTACTATCTCGTGATTTTGGGCTTATTATGTATTCTTTTTACATGGTTACTTGGGACTGTAGTACATGACTTCTGGCGTAACAAGCATAGATGAGCACAAATAATATCTCCATATTTAGTACAGCGATTGCAAATTACTAAAAGAATATTCAACCATTTGCTTCCTACTGTAAAACTTGACCAATGAATGACACAAGAACAACTTGACCATTACAACAAATAATATCTCCCAATGACACAAGAACAACTTGACCATTACAAGACTAATTCGCATGTATTTCAGTTATATTTACAAACAAGTCAACGCAAGACCATCAAGCTCGACCTTATTCGCCACTGACATTCCTACGGGTAAAACCCGTAACCATCTCACCTTGAATCATCAAACACGTTTTTATTCAAAAACTCTAATATCCGAAATCTAAAAATTAGATTTGGAGCGCGTGTGGATGTTTGAACGTGATTATCATGCATAAACGTGATCACAAGACACCGATCTATCATTTGAGATAGGTGGTGTAAGTATTTGAGGTCGTCGGAATTTGGCCGGAAACGATGACAGTTGCCGGAAATTTAGAGAGAGAGTGAGGAGAGTTTGTTGTGTGTGTGTTTTGTAGAGAGAGAAAGAAATGGTAAAATGGGAGTTGGAGAAATGGTAGAAATGGTAAAGACTTATATATATTTTAATTTTAACAGGTCTTAACAGGTCTTAACAGGTCTGACCTGTTAAGACCTGTTATGTTAACAGGTCTTAACAGGTCAGACCTGTTAAAGGTCAAACACGAACCTGTTAAGACCAGGTCGTGTCGTGTCGTGTTAACAGGTTTCATGTCAAAATTGCCAGCCTTAGTTGTACGTAAACATAATGGTTCCTACCAATGATCACGTTTGCAGAAACTTGTCATTTAAAATTGTGAAATTTACCAAGAAAAACCAACTGTGTTCTACAAAATCTTTGAAATACCACTTTTTTCATTTCATTGCATTTCTTAAGCACCTGGCAGGTGTAACGCATCAGCAAGCAGTGGGCCAAAGGTGAACATACAGTACCCTTTGTCAAGCTCACAACTAATTTGCTTACAGCCAACCAATTGTTTTGTCACATCTGCAAATAGATCAAAGTTGTATGTATAAGTACTAACATTTACATTAGAAAGAGCAGATAATAAAACAACTGGATTACCTTGCGAATGTGCATTTTCAATTATTCCTATAACAGGAAGGCATTCAAAATTGCCGCTAAAACTACTAATATCCTTATGTAAAAGTAATTGAAAAAGAGTGATTTATGTCCAAATACATACTTTGTGTGTTCTCATAACATGATCATTCACAATCAGCCCAACTGTTTCTTCATAAACTGAAATATAACGAATAAATTATCAGTATTAAAAAGCATGTGTATCAAGATAACATAGTATTACGCAATTACCCTCTTGAAGAATTAGGTCTCAATTGCGGCAATCTCTTTAGTTGTCACTTCTTTGAAGCCTGTAAAAGCAAAAATATAGGTATATATTAACTCATTGAAATCAAAATCCAAGATAACATAATGGGAATATCCTTAATTCTTTAATCAAGGCGAATATATTAAATCGAATTTGCACAAAATTAAATTGACAATATAAAAAAACACATAACAATTGTTGTAGTGTGTGAATCACATCTAAACCATAGACATAAATCTGAATTATATAAAAGCAGAATATATTATAAATTGAATCGAAACAAAATAACATTGATTATTAAAATACAAACACAATAATGATTTAATTGAACTTAATCAAAGCAAATATACTAAATCTAAAGTGATAATTACCGATTTTAATGATTGGACAGAAAAAACCCATTGGCATAGATCGACTTCTTAAAGATGATGAACCTGGTTGAATCAAAGATGTTAAGACCAAATTGTACAACCCTTTTAGGTGTTTTTATGAATCTGTAGAATCATCGGTCGATTTAGAAGACCATTTTTTGATTTTGGAACCGTGAACTGATTTGAGAATGAATATGAATTGTAGATTGAAACTGAACATTGAAATTCGTGTAGAGGAAGCTTTAATTGGGAGCGTATAGAATGAAACAGAAAATTGTAACGCATCATTGAAAATATTAATGAGTTTCCAAAATTTTTGATGGAGCGGATAATTAAGATTTTAGGCTGTCACGTGACTGTAGTGTGCTAAAGAGGAGCATTGGGGTGTTGTACAAAGTAGTTAAATATGGAAGGCCACATCAGAAAATTTAATTTTAATAAGCTTATAAGGGTAGTACAGTATTGTCATATATTATATAGTATAGATATCGTATAGTTTTACAACTAGTTTTGCCAACATACTTTAAGTGCAATTAATAAGAAATGCAAAGATATAATCGTTTAGTATTAGTTTTTTAAGTAGTCACATTTCCTCACTATGCACTTCATCGTCATTTCACCTTTTTTTCTTTCATCTCATTTTCCTTCACTCTCTCTCACCCTTCACCCGTAGTGGTCACACCACCCATCATCTTTTATTAAAATACTCATTTTATAAAAATATACCACACACACTCACAAACAAAATAAAAAACAATAAAATATATAAAGATAACATGAGAACCAAGAGGTGACCGGCTCACCTCTATACTTCCTTTTTTCCTCTTCTCACGCACAAGATGTATGTGTGAAAATAGAGTGGCTTGTAACGAAGGCCCTCACTCGTGACTAGGGGTGACAATTGAGTCGTATTCGTGTTAACCTATTCGGGTTCGCGTGTTGGCGGGTTAGTATAGCCTTTACCCAAACACAACCCATTTATTAATCGTGTCAAGAAACTCAACCGTAACCCAAAACTGCATAACACGTGTAACCCATTTGTAACCCGTTTAACCCATTTAAGTAAATAGGTCAAGCAGTGAATAAAATTGGTGGTTTGTCGATTTAACTAGTTTAAATGCAAAAAATGATATAAGGGAGGAGGGAGTCCAAGTTTCATACCCTAATACCCTGAGTGTGCCACGTCACCTCTATCCAATAAAAACCTTCCAACTCAAAACTACCCCAATACTACCCTAACACTACCCTAAGTGGACGGAGTGGTACCCGATCCTACCCTAACACTAAATTTCAACAAAAGACAAAAAAAAAAAAAAAAAAAAAGATAAAGCTGGATGTTGAGCGGGTTCCGAACTCGAATTAGTACAAAACTTCAACTACCCGAATCACAAGGAATGGTGTAGCCTACAAAACTTCAACTACTCGATCCTATACCCGAATCCACTCCGTCAGGCCTAAGGATCTAAAATATGATAAGAATAACATACAAATAACTATGCGACAATTTTCTGAATTATAAGCGTCAATTTTATATCTAAGGTATAAAATTATAATTCACTCATACTAAGTAAATAAAAATAATACATTTAATCCACATCCAACATAAAAACCAGGTTATATATTTTATTTTTAAGATCTTATATACTTAAACGGGTTCACGGGTTGACCTGTTTAATACTTACTCATCCTAAACACGACCCGTTTATTAAACGGGTTAGACGAATTGACCCGTTTTTTACCCAAACCTGTTTAACTTCGTGTTAGGTTCGTGTCGAAAATTGCTACCCTACTCGTGAGCTCTCACCCACCGGCCACCGCTGCCTTCGATCTAAGAAATACAACCAACAATAACGTTTTTTCACATTTGTATAAGTTATTACCCCCACTACAGTTATTTGAGAGTAGGTTTTAGTGAAAGTGGGCCTCGACCTATAGCCGTCTTTGTGGCCCCAAAATTTCAATGATAGGCATTCTGTCCCTCATGGACGGTTGTCTAATTGTTAACAAACTGGTTTGATATTTATCCGTCACAAGAAGTAAAATGTTATTTTATTAATATTTTATTTTTAATTAGTTAAAGAAAAACAAAAAAGAATTTATATAGACGCGCGAATAAGTACTGTTGTTACTTCATTTACCTCAAGAAAATATACAGTGACGATGACAAGAGGATTTGGACAAAAGCTTTCATAGGTATATACGAGGAATGAAGAGATTTAAAACATCTTAGACCTTTGTAGAATTTAAAGCGTCCGTTGTTAAAGACCATATTGTGAACTCATAAACCGTTTATACATAGTGAAATAAAGTTTAAAAGACAAAAGCTTTATAAATTGGTGATTTGATATTACATGGCAATGTATGCTGTTATAAGTTCAATGTGAAATTATTATATCACAAACTAATTCATTCATCTGAGGAATGATTGTTAGTAATTCATTCATCTGAGGGAGGATTGTTATATGCTAAATACTAAACAGGGATAAAGGATTGAGCTAATCGGGTGGACAAAATTGTGGACACATGAACATAAACCAAATATATTTCAGTGAGAGTTTTGGAAAAATAGGTAATGGGTACTATTTCAACTCATGATTAAAAATTACTGTAACATGTGTTCATTAGCTGTGTTTAGATTATTAAAGAAGGGTTAGTTAGCACCCAAAAAAGCTACATGGCGTGAATTTTTCATGCCATTGAAATTGTCACACTTTGTGCAAATTCTTCATGATATTAGTTGGACAGATGATGATATCATTTACGATATTTTACTTAACTAGAATTCTCAAAAAGTCAGATATAAGGTAAATATATAATGTAATGCAATATAATTTTTGCAATACAACTCGAGATGGATATGAAATGGCGTTTGTAACTATGTAAAAGAAATTATAACAAGTACATAATTGAAAAAATGTTTGTTAATTGTTCTTTGTTAACATAGCTCATTTGCATCATGGAGCCAGACAATGTAGTTTGTATAAACGATTAAAGTGATAAGTATACGTTTATATTAATGGGAAATGATTTGTACACTCCATTTTTTTATTGGCATACTCCATCATGTGCATTGAATAGTTGTACAGTTTATAAATTCTGTTTTATAGAGTTGTACATTGAAGTGTGCAAATTAAATCCAAATGTGTACAAATCATCTCCCTATATTAATACATCACAAAGTCTAGAGAAAGTTAAAACTATGCTTTAAGCGCTGCAAATAATGTTAGAATCCATAACTATAAGTGTGGGCCTTAAACTTGGGCCATTAGAATAACAGCCCTTGAAAAACTACTACTTTAGTTTACAAAACCACATAGGCCTCCTGTTCCAGCAAACACGTGTCTTATATACCTTAGCAAATGTTGATGAAAACATCATATCTGGTACCTTCGAGGTTCACTTCTGTCTTTACAGTTAGAGCATCCATGGAAAACGACCCACCTAAGAAACGAGTTGTGGTATGCGGTGGCGGAGTAATTGGTGTTTGCACAGCATATTTCCTTTCCAAAAAAGGCGCAGCAGTCACGCTTATTGAGCAATCATCAATAGCTTGCGCCGCGTCAGGAAAAGCTGGCGGCTTCTTAGCTCTTGATTGGTGCGACGGCGGACCAGTGTCCGCCCTCGCACGTGCCAGCTTTAATCTCCACCGTTCACTTGCTGAAGAACTGAACGGTGGAGAACTTTATGGCTACCGTGCAGTAGACACTTTAAGTCTATCTGTCACGGAGTCTAATAACCCACCACGTGGCAGGAAGTCAACACTTCCTGACTGGATTAATGGGCCTGCTAAAAGCCCAAAAAGTATTGGTACAACTGCCACCACGGCCCAAGTTCACCCGCAGTTGTTTACTAGGCAGTTGTTAGAGGCCGCGGTGGCAAAGTACGGGGTAGAGGTGGTTATTGGGAAGGTGAAGAGTGTGGAGAATAATGACGGAAAGGTCGCGGCAGTGGTAGAGGGTGGTGGGGTGATTGGTGGTGATGCGGTGGTATTGGCACTTGGGCCGTGGACTAGTAAGTTTTCGCTCGTGTCATTGGTTGTTCCGATTCACGGGCTTAAAGCTCATAGCATAGTTTTGGAGCCCAAAGAAATGAATTAACAGTAATGAATCGTTCTTGGATTGATTATAATGATCGATTGAATTGAATGATTTAAAATTGATTGAATTGTATATCTACTGATTAGAATTACATATTCCTAAGACCTATTTATACTATATTAATCGGTGCCAATGAACAAGAGGCATACCGATTCATATAAAGTAATCGACACAATATTTTCTAAATGTTACAACCTTTAACATCTAAACGGTTATATATGATATCTATGACCTAGCCCATATAAAGTTTCTGTATATACCAAAACTTAACAAATACATGTAAAATAGCTCACATGGTATAGCCCTTACAGTGGAGAGGTTATGGTTCCTAGTGAAGCCACTAATCTATCTTGTCATGGTTATTGTGGTGGCAGGATGAATGATCATGATGGATAGATAAGGTGGAAATGTAGCTAGATGGTTCATGATGCTTTAAAAGGTGAATATTGGTTGATGCAGTCTTATTCTAATCTGATGATAGTTGACTGCTGAAGAATGGATTCTGAAGTATCAAGTGAAGTAATGTTGCTATGTTTGTCTTTGTATGTTCTAGTTCTGTTGTATTTCAGTCTTCTTGTTATGTTCTGTAGGAGTTATAGGCATGTCTATAACTTCTTAGTTGAATGTTTGCTTGTGTTTATTAATATATATATTCACCTTTTGCACAAAAAAAAAAACAAATACATGTAAAACACTAAACTACCTTAACTTTGCTTCTATAACATTAAGGTCCAACAGTCACATTGTCACCTTCAAACAAGTAAGTCACTTCAGCAATATCCTTTTAATTTGCAAGCATGAAGACAGCATAAACATGTCATGTTTGATTTCCCCTTCAAACAAACAAACCACCGAAAGTATTCAAGACCTGTTCACCTTTATTGTAGCTTATTAATCTCTTCGGGTTAATGTATAGCAAATCAATATGTTGCAAACTTGTGTCTTTTTCTTATTAGAGACATAGTCTATTAAGGCCCTAATATTTCATGTTAGAGTTGTAGATTCGGTTTGGTACTTTTGGCACGGTAGTTTGTTATTTATTATTCGCGTCTGACAAGCCATTTGTTGTTCAAGACTCAAGCACCTTTGAGGTGTGTTTCGCATCTTTGATGTTTAGGCATGGAGGTATATATGGTGCCTTAGTCAAGTTAGTTGGCTTTATGATGTTGTTAGGTCTCTAATGTCGTTTTTTGGAGCGATGACCTAACATGGTTTTTTTTGGAGTGGTCTTACAACGGGTTATTTTCAACTGTGTACATTTTAGTTGGTTTCTTGTTTGAGGTCGGTTTTCAATTTTCATGTACGTGATCTCTTGGTGTCTTTTATTGTACTTGTTGTAGTATATATACGTGTATATTGCTATATGAGACAAATAAACCGTAACATAAAATATAAACGTGTAGAGAAATGATACCGTAAATCTTTCAATTGTTGAGACACAAAAAACACAAGTAAGGAAAATGTTGAGGCCTGTGATGCTCACAGTTTCCTTAAGACAGATTCGTCCTCTCCACGGAGCTTGAGAATCGTGAACGTCTATCTCCCAGGATACAACAACAACGGATAACCCCGTTAGCACAAACGGGTTATCAAGGCGAACCAAAATGTGCCTTCCCTCTATTACGAACCGATACAAATGAATCAACATCGAGATCAACAACAAAAGGAGAGGAATGAGTTATGTTATTTTGGGTGTCTTGAAACAAATGAGAAAAGCTCTCATTTATAGGTAAAAGGGGATGATGAAAAGAAACGGTCACAATTAAATCTACTAATGGCTCATGAACACAAACTTAATTCGGTCGTTACAATTGACCAAACATTAATCTTGTTCTTAACTCCCATTAGTACACATGATGACCATCAATTGTCATTCAAATCTAAAAATTTGACCATATTTTCCAACAATCCCCCACATGAATGAAATTGATAAGGGAAACGAATTTCAATGACTCGACATTGTAATAGAGTTTTGCAGTTGATATTTGCAAAGGATAGGTAGGTGTTACCCTTTGAACCTTCCCTCGTGAAATATACTTAGCCTCCTAGCATCCAGTAGAACTTGATGTCTTTGAACTGTCTGCTTTTTGTGTAGACGACAATATATATTCACACAAATATCTCCTTGACACATTTTGGTTCTCATAGTTATGTTCGTTATGGTCATGAACATTAGCCTGGTTCTGTAAGAGCTTTTAGGAATTGCGCCCCCACAATTCCCTTCGAAGCGACCCCACTTCTCTCTCACATAGGTGATTCTCCATTAATCATTAAAAGCCATATGCTTAACCTCATATTGTCACTATCATAGGAATGGACTAGGAAGTTTACTAACTCAACTCCCTTAAATAAATATGGAGTTTATTACTCCCCCACAGTGACCTCGGTTTATACAATTAGGTTGTCCTATTGAACCCAGATCTTGGGATCTCCAGTCAGCTGGGTTAGGTTTTCCTTCATATAAACTTTTCAAGGGCTTTAGTCCCATTCCTCTTTACGACTTTCTAACTAACTCTCTTAATTAGCATTTCACAAGCGAATCTGCAATGTTATTCTTTGACTTCACATTGTCAATAAAGATAACTCATGCTAAGAGTAGTTGTCGTATCGACATGATATGTTTTTACAAATTTGAGTTTCATGCAACTCTAAATATATCATGCTCTAGGTAATTCTTGAGTATTCCAACTAGGCAAGAGCTTCATGTTTGTTGACGTTCTTTTGAACTCTAGCTAGGCCAGAATCCCCCACATGGAATTTATCTCAAGAATTTTCTAGAAAGGTTCTCTCTTTCAATGTATTAATCTTGTTTATAAGATTTTTTTTTCTTTACATGGATATGACATCAAGATCCTTAGTAATTTGTCACTTCACAAGTTTCATACTAGTGTATGCAAACTTTTTGAATGTCTTATGTTAATTATTTTCCGTATCATAATTAACAGTTTCCAAATCTAGCAAGCTATAGACCAAGGAATCAAGCGTATGACAGAAGATGCATCATTCTGATTACTCATAGCTTCATCTACTAACATTCTTCTTTTAGACAAATCACCACCTTAAACCACACATGTTTTAGGAGGATCCCATAAGTTATATGTGTAAGTCCTACACTTATAACATGTCATTCCAATTCACTTGTGATTATATTTAATCACATTTAATCTCTTATCATTATATGATTATTACAATTTATTATGTGATTATAATCACATAAAATCAATGTGTAATCATTTTACACAATCAAAATATGTCCAACTTAGCGAATGGATAATAGCTCACATTGGATGACAATCACACAGTTCAAGTTAGTTACATAAACCAACATAATTCTTTGTCATCTATATGTGTGTTCTTTCTTGACATTTCACAATGTCCTACACGGTTATATTCAACACATAGTCATTTCTTACATATGACAAACATATGACAAACCGTTCGATTATTAGCAACATGAGTTATAACAAGTCTTGACGATTATTCATCTTTCTAGAATAACAAGCAGTTTGATTATTCGCAACAATATTCACACCAGAACATTTGCAACATCCAAACTTTCAATGCTCGATACAAAATCGAGCGACTTGTTTATTCTCGTCTTGCAAAATTAGTTGAATGGTGTCACACAACATTGCAACAAACAACTATGCACTATTTTGCTCCAAATAACACAAAATAATATTGTATTGAACATCGCACAAAACATCAAAGAATTATGCATTAAAACAACCGGAAATTGTTGTACCAAACAACTCAAATTTATGCATCCAAACAACACAAATTTTGGCACGATAAAAACTAAACCTCTTAGAGGGAAACAAATTGTTGTACAAAAATACAAACTGCGATAAAATGATTCTTTTGTTTAAGCGCTTTTTTTTTTTTTGGCTGCAACAAGGATAACAAACTGTCCAAAATGAACCGTTGTACCAAAATACAAATTGTGACCAAACGGTTCACCTATATAAACTCAAGGTTTCTCGAAATTAAGTTTAATGTTTAAGGTACACATACAAATAAATTTGGTTCCAAAATTATTTGTTTACCATGCGAACGGTGCATTTTCCCATGACTACACCACTATGACAACGTGTACTTTGGAGTCTAAATAACACCAAAAACGCATTCCATATGAATGAGTTTACTTTGGAGTCCAAGTAACACAAAAAACGCATTCCAAATGAATAAGTTTATACCCAATATCATGTCATGAAACAAATACTAGTTACTCAAACGAGTACCACAACACAATTTCAAACAACATGATTATTCTTCAAACACTATTTGTATCTATTTAAAACTTTTGAGAAACAAATATTACAACCACCTTGTGATTTCAAAAAACTTTCAATACAAACTTTACAACTGTAAAATAAATAGCATGCATCTCAACAGCTTCAAAACATTTTTCTTTTACACAAATAAGAACAAATTATGTGCCACTTATACTCGGTAGGTCCATCAGTTACATGGGTCACATATTTATATTTAGCAACAAAATATAATTCTCATATTTCCTTTGAGATCACATAAATATATGCTCTTAAAATTGCATGCTTTTGAAGAAATTAATCTATCATTTACATGCCAAGCAGGCCAATCGCATCCCAATACTCATTTGTAATTTGTTAAATATGGAATAAAAATCATCAACATTAATTTCAATAATCAATATAAAGAAATCACAACTTCTACTAAACAAGGCTGTAACATGAAAACTTTACACACATTAATAGATTACTAGAAGGGTACCCGCGCAATGCGGCGGCGGGTACTCGATGACTATAATATGATTGGAATAAATGAAATAAAGGTTAAAGTTGTAAAAATTTGAATTAAAATAAAATAAACTCACTAAAAATATAAAAACTAAAAACTCATAAAAATATATTAAAATGAATGTTGAATTAAAGAAAGATAAAATTTTAAAATATGGTGAAATTAGATTATAATATAAATAAGTAGATAAAAAGATATTTTAATTTGAAAATAAAGATGAATTTTAGTTGGTAGTGCATAATACGTCATTTTATAATGGAACTCCTTATCTTAATTTTTGGTTTAGGAAGCAGCCGGAGTTTGTTGTTAGGCTTGGAGTTTGTTAATAATGACACATGCCATCTCATGATTATGTTATCTCATGATTGGAGCTCTTTATCTTAATTTTAAGCCTTCTAAAATTAGAAGGCTTAATTTTTAAGCCTTCTAATTTTAGAAGGCCTAAATGCATTATAAAGTAGTATAGATTATTTTTTCTTTACGTTTTAGAAGATAAATATCCATCCGTTATGTTATTCACCACATAATAGGTCACATGCAAGTTACTACTAATTACTTGATGCCTGTGAATCTTAACTGATAGTTTGACTAAGAAACAAAGAAATGACATATCAACGAAATTTTCATCAAAATATTTCTTAAGGTCTATATCATTGCTTCTTCCATTGAGTAAAGCAACCTTTTATAGCAACAAATTATTTCAGCAAAACAATATTAAAATGTTTTCGAATCGTTAGTTTATTTATTTATTTATTTTTTCCCGATGAAACAATATCCTAACTTTTCAAGCACGAAACGATATCATAATTTTCCAAGTATCTGTGTTTCATTCATTTTCCAGTTAAGTGTCGCCTCTAGTAGCAAATTAATCTGTCTTAAGATTGTAGTATATATACGTGTATATTGCTATATGAGACAAATAAACCGTAACATAAAATATAAACGTGTAGAGAAATGATACCGTAAATCTTTCAATTGTTGAGACACAAAAAACACAAGTAAGGAAAATGTTGAGGCCTGTGATGCTCACAATTTCCTTAAGACAGATTCGCCTCTTCACTCCGCTGAGAATCGTGAACGTTTATCTCCCAGGATACAACAACAACGGATAACCCCGTTAGCACAAACGGGTTATCAAGGCGAACCAAAATGTGCCTTCCCTCTATTACGAACCGATACAAATGAATCAACATCGAGATCAACAACAAAAAGAGAGGAATGAGTTATGTTATTTTGGGTGTCTTGAAACAAATGAGAAAAGCTCTCATTTATAGGTAAAAGGGGATGAGGAAAAGAAACGGTCACAATTAAATCTACTAATGGCTCATGAACACAAACTTAATTCGATCGTTACAATTGACCAAACATTAATCTTGTTCTTAACTCCCATTAGTACACATAATGACCATCAATTATCATTCAAATCTAAAAATTTGACCATATTTTTCAACACTTGCTACTTTCAATTGGTTACATATTTACGGATAAAATGCTTTGTTTTGTGTTTTGTATACATGTATCTTGTGACTAACGGTCATTGTTAGTCATAATCACGTGGGGTTACAACCGGGACAAAGCTTTTTGACTAAATTACAGTAAGATTTTGGAATTTAATCATTTGCACAACTCTCTTTCAAAAGGAGACTTTTTGATCAGTGGAAGTGAGTGAAAAGCTAGCTTCCACTAACCCTCATATATGCCTTCTTCTTGTTACAGGACTTTGTGCACAAGTTACAATCATTCATGCGGCTTCTTTTCATATATTTGGCAATTATAGGAATTATTGGTCTCCCGAGCAAAAGCACATGGTTAACGACAAATCGACAATCACGGTTTTTGTATATAAAATATCAACAAATCATGTTAGCAAGAACTTTACAGGGTAGTTTACACAGATTATATATATTTGGACATGGTGGTTAAAGACTTAAAGTTACATGTGGTAATCTGTACTCAAAATTACAAAAAAAAGTTAAATAGATAAATGGCAAAAGTTCAATATAGAACCAAAATTTACCATAGATCCAACCAACCAATAATAGCCATTCATTTTTTTATTATGATAAACTTTCACCCTTTTTTAAAAAATTAAATATTTCGCAAACCGTTAATCGTTACGCGATAAAAATTATACCATCGCGACGGGAATTAAATTATCTTTCTATAGATATGCACTACTATATATTTTAACAAACTTTTTTGTCAAAATTTGGGTCAACAAAAATCATATATGATTTGTGAAAATCATATATGATTCGATTTTTACGAATCACATATGATTTTTGAAAATCATATATGATTGTAAAAATCATATATGATTCGTAAAAATCGAATCATACATGATTTTTTAAAATCATATATGATTCGTAAAAATCATATATGATTTTTTCGGACGGAATTTTTGAAAAAAAATGTTTGTTGAAAATATGTAAAAGTGCATATCTAAAGAAAGATAATTTAATTCTCAATGGTGTATTTTTTATATTTTGAAGATTTACCGTTTGTAAGATATGTTGTTTTAAAAAAAATGTGAAAAATGATTTTGTATTAATTTAGATAAAAAATGGAGGGTTATGATTGGTTCATTTGTTCTATGACAAATATGAGTTCTATATTGATCTCAACTCATAGATAAATTTTTAAAAAATTTTGGCATATTTTGCCATCTTCTTTTTTCTAAAATGGATATCTATTGCTCATTTATAAGTTAAATAGTCATTAATGACACAGGTTTTTTTCTCACAATTGAAAAACATTAAATTGTTTTCAATGAAAAAATTTAGATATTTACTTAAATATAAATGAGGTATTACATTTGAGAATTTTTATTTTTTGTCGTTTTAAATATTTTCTAAAGCGATTCGTATAACATGAGCACGTTTGACCCGTGCCCGTTTAAGCCCATGCCTGTTTAAACATGTGCCCATTGGGCTAGTGCCCGTTTGACCCGTTGTCCGTGCCCGCCCGGCCCGCCGATTTTGCCACCTCTAAGTCTTAAAGTTATGATATGTGCAAGACGTATAAAAACGGATTGAAATGTATAAAAACGAACGAAAATGGATAAAAACAGACGAAAACATATAAAATTGTAAGACAACGGATAAAAACGTATAAAATCGGACGAAACGTATACAAACGTAAAAAAATGGACGAAAACATAAAAAACAGATGAAAAAAAATCGTATGAAAATGTAAAAACCAAATTTTTAATTATTTACTAACGTCCGTTAATATATGATAAGAAAATTCATACCGACACATAAAAAACAAGAAAATTTAGGATGTTAAAAGGCAATAAGAGTTTACCATCACATCTTATTCGGTAAAAAGGATGACCTCTTACCGCATCTTACTAGAAGAAAAAAAAAATCTTTCCCTTTTACCATGTCTGACTTAAGTGATAAAAGACGATAAGAGGTTTTTTTATACAAACACACCCTAAATAAACAAATGTTTCACCGAATGATAAACAAACCGTTTCATTGAACATCCAAAACATTTTTATAGACGTACCAAGTATAATCACAGTGCGTATATATTTCAGGTCGGTCAAAGGAGAATTAAATTATTAAAGTTTGACTTTCCCGGTGATAGCAGATGCCAATTTTCTATTGGCCTGAGGACTTTTTTCACAAGTAGTACGCATACAGCAATATTCAATTCAATATGTACACGTATATGATTGTGTTGAATTTGTATTTCGTATTTGTTAACCTGTTTTTATCTGGTATACAAAACAACTTTAATCTTAGTTACATCAAAGCGCATTTTAAAGACTTGACGAGTGTGTGATTTACTTGTCCGTTTTTGCGAGAACTATATACAAAGGCGTGCAATGTGTGTACTGTACTTGTTAGAGGTCTCAAAGTTTTGATATCGGTATATATTTTGGTCCATAAATTCTTACACTCTAATGGAAAAACGTTAAAATAAACATTATAATTTTGGAATATATTTATAACTTTGGTTATAGTATATATTTTTAAAGTAAATAGTTTTCATTGTACTTTCAAGATGGTTAAAGTTGAATCAAATCTTTATTTCTAAGGCATTATGTCCAATAAGTACATCGAGTTTACATAGCACCTCCCATAACTAAAGTGCCAGCCCGGTTTTTGGCATACCGAGGACATCTAGGTAAAGTTTTATAAAAGTTTATAGTTGTGTCATGTCATTAATTAATAAAAAAAAAAAAAAAATGTTTTATAAACAAACTTTGATTATGTATAAACTTTTTAAAACTTTATAAACATCTTACATAATTCAAATGCATTAAGTTAAAAGATGTTCAATATCTTAAACTTTTTCATGTTTCACACAAGCTTAAAATGAATCATCATTGTGTTTTACAAGATTTGAAACCTCTTCATCTTTTCATAATTTTTTTTAGACTAAAATACACCGTTGGTCCCTAAACTTGGCACGGTGCATCATGATGAGACAAAACTCGCCCTTTTCATAGTCGGGGGTCCCTATTTCAAGGTTTTTTCATTCTGAGTCATTTGACCAAGTCAATGTCTGATTTTTGTTTTGTAGTCGAGGGTATTTTAGTCCATACACATTTATACTTTTATAACACATTTATATTTTAGCTCTTCATGTTTATACTTTGATACCTTAGCATTATTCACAGCTTCTCGTCTTAGTTTTTTTTTTTTTTTTTTTTTTGAACTATGCTTCTCGTCTTTGTTATTGGTGTAAAAGAACAATCATGGCCAGGTGGATATCCTACTCTTATATTCTACTCTTATGTTATATGCTTATTAGAATTTTAATTTGATCATCATATACTAGTATACTTGAAAGCAAATATCAGAGAATGTCAATAAAATATGTTACATGTTGCAGTGAATGGGGAGTTCAGCCCATTGACTTATGTTTTCCGTCAATTGAATCAATAGATATATTATTGATTTTACCTTTCAAAAGTAAGATATGTTAGTGTAATACTTTTAGGTGATCGCATTTAACATATTTAGTGTGAATATACCGTGGAAAACCGACGAGTCTAAGAATCAACCCAACCCCAACTAAATCATCTATACTTGACTATGTTCCAACACATTTATTGAAAGGGGCTACTTCGACTAAGCAGACATCTCACCCTGTTTGTCCTTTGTTATAGCGAAAATTACTTGGAAGGCTCTGCAGAGACCACTGTGTCCTGCAGAGGACCTCTTTTTTTGCTATATCAAAAAAGGCCACTCATTTCGCTACCAACTGGTGTAGAAATGCTTAAAGGACACGTGTCGCTACCCCCTTAAATTAACGTCGTAATTAAAAAAGCTATTCGACTCTAACTTGCAGAGATCCGACAGCGTGTGGGGACACCATTGACACAAGAGAGAAAATAGCTTCTCGCTTCTTGTGAAATCCGAGGCACAAGTAGGCCCCAAATTAATTTTTGCCAAAATACTTTTTTTTCGTTTGCAAATCAACATGACACAATAAATTTTAATAAGCTAGAAGAGCATGAATGTAAGTATAAATTTATAGAAAGGGTGAGATGTAATTACAGTTGCGGTAAAATGAGACGTTCTCAGGTGTCCCCAATATTTTGTATGCTACCAAAATTTTCTTTGTATTTGATGCTACCAATATTTTGCTACAATATATTTGGACTTATTTTTGTTATAAAATTTTTGTTATAAAAATGTAATTTAATTTTTGTTATAAAAATGTAATGAACTTATTTTTGTGTTTATGATGGTGTATAAAGTTAGAGATGTCATAGAAAAACAAAATGTATCAGATATTTTCATTATAAAAAACGTTATGTTATTATTGCCTCATATACTTGTAAATTTGTTACTTTAAACTATTTTTACACAAAACACATGCTCAAATAATGTCTATTCAATACAAACATCACTTGTAAAATTCAAATACATAGACAGACCAGGACATCACTTGGATAATTGAGAATGAAAAGCATGATGCACAGAAAAAACAAAACATACTACTAGTTGTTAACTAGTCACATACTGACTTCTACCTTATTAAAAACCAAACCGATTAAACCAACTATTTGAATCCTGCATTTGTTGATCATCTATATGTTGAGAGTTGTGTTCTTTGGGAAGTGTATTGTTGATTCACTTGAGGCGGTATTGAAGATCATTTTCAAGTGGTTGTGTTTGGTTTTCTTTGAGATAGGTTGAAATCTTGTTGTGTGTTATGTTGATCATATGTTTGTGATGTGTGTGTGTTTTCAACATATTGTTGAGATGGGTATGGGTTGTGGTGGTAAGTTTGTGAAGCGTATTGGTTTGTGTGGTATGTGTTGTCACCATATGGTTGCCAAAATGGTTGATTAGTGTATGTGTTTTGGCCAAATGGTTGCCATGAGAATTGATTGTTTCCCATAAAAGTTTGATCGAACGGGTGATGTTAGTCATAAAAGGTCAATGTCTTGTTGCTCATTAATTGGAAATTCCCTTGCTTTTGTTTACCCCGGCGGTTAGGTGGATCTGGGACAAATGATTTTTGCAATTCGGCCGGTTATGCCCCGCTTGTTTGCACACCTCTGATGTATAGTTCTTGGCTCTTCTCCTTGAGATAGTATACTGATCGTGTTTTTGGACGACACAGGTGAAGGTTGTCCATGGTTGGAGGATTAAGAGGATGTATATGGGTTGGATACTCCCATTCGTTAAAATTTCCAACAAATTGAATTGACTCTGCATAGGTTGCTTGATATTTTTCCTTTTTGAACCAGTCATGTACATATTGCACACAATCTGTTAGGTTCAAAAACCTTATAACAACAATAAGCATTGACCACAAGGTATCCCGGAAATTTGCCATTTCCAACATTCACATTCACCGGTCGTAAAGTTCACTTCACGGTTATATTGGCCATCATAAACTTGATATCGAAATTGAGTAATTAGTGTACAACCCAACCGACGCTTTTCATTCTTCTTTTCTCCACCTTATCTTGCCCAATCTGTGATGTCGTACCTCATTTTTGCTACACAAAAAATGTAAAAATTAAATTAATTAACTTATCTAATATATTTTTTCAAAATGATTCTTGAGTGCGTTAAGTTTTAAACAATAAATACACGCAGCTTCCGGCGTTTAAAATACCACTTTTGAACCATACTCGGTGCGTGTCGGTCCAACCTTTATTACGGTAACTTTACGTACAATACAGATACATGCATTAGACTTCGACAACTGTTAGATGTACAATAATTGTAATGTCTACGTGGGCAATGTGCTCGAGACCGGCGTCTAGGATCGACCTCCATTAGCTTTCGATTGTGCTTCGGTTTATGCGGCCAGGAGTATGTTCATTTGTCGTTGCCACTCATCGGGAGTATACGCTTTGCATATGCCCCAGTATAGACCTTTAACTTTTTGCTTTTCAAGGAAAGGTTCATCATTAGATGTCGACAACAAATACCATGAACGCCGGCGGAAACTCATTCCTTACTGCCGAAGCTATTGCGGGATGCCTATCGGATATGATAATCATATTGGGGTTATCGCCGATGCACTCTCTAAGTATCTTGACATCCACCATGACCAACAATCACTAGTCTCCCCTCTGCATATTCCGTAAGCAATAGGCACAATTTGGTTGTTTCCGTCCATCCCAACGGCTTGCAAATTTGTACCCTTGTAAGTACCCTTTAAATGCGCCGCGTCCACTATAAGTAGTGGGCGAAGATGGTTCATAGCGTCATGGCTAGCGTATAAACAATTTGAAAAATTATAATAGCAAACTTGTTTTTTTGCACTTATAAAAAATTTGAACAAGACTTACCGATGCACCAATGGCAATGAATAAAATTTGAAAACCCTTGATTGCTTTTCTTGATACGTGTGGACCGTCCCTGGTTTTTTTTCTAAGTTGTCACAGTAATACGGTAGCATTTCAAACGATTCTAATGGTGAACCTCTTAACAATTGTAACCCATAATCCTTCCCTCTCCATGCTTGTTGGTAAGATATAGATGTTTTATATTGTGCCATGATATCTTTTTGTATATCTCTCCCTTTCAAATCACGGCTACCATCTTCTAATTTATCTTTCATAATGTGAGCAATTACTTTTTTGTTTGCATTTCGATGGTTAGGATATGTTTGGGTTCTTGGACACGTGTGAATATCATTCATGCTTGTAATTTGAAAAACATCAGAATTTGGCCAACGTCTGGCATTAATATACCATGCACATTGTGCATAATGGAAGCATTTTATGTTGTAAGTTATAGGGTTAGTTTTTTCGAAACAAATTCATAACCATCTTGTAAAGCTTTCAACACGTATGCCAAGTCTAATTCCGCCTAGTTAAAAACCTTATTGATTTTATTTCAGTTTTGTTGTTATAATCCTTTGTAGGCATAGGTTTTGGCGTGTAACGTGGTGGTTCAGGAACTTCAGGGATATGTTCAAAAAATTCGCCATTTATGGTTACCAGGGTGTTTGGTTTTATTTAATTCATCAAAACAATCATTTTCATCATCTTCGTTATCCGAAAGAAAAGCCAATGATGACCACGGTTTTGTAAAATTTGCCTCATCTTTATAACGAGCCATCATATTCTGTTCGTCAACTGAATGAAAAACAAATGATGACCCGGGTTTTGTGAAATTTGCCTCATCTTTATAACTTTGAGTCATCATCTTCTGTTCGTTATCGAGGCCGAAAGCACATGATGACCCGGTTTTGTGAAATTTGCCTCATCTTTATTGTTATAGTCATTGTTTTGAAAATCATTTGATGGGCCGATGTTTTCTTCTACCATTGTAGGGAAAACATTATAAAACTCTGGCGATTCTTTGAGTTGAACCAAGAGTTGTTGTTTCTTCCATTGTTTTAGATTGTGAAACATACAACTGTACAAGTTCAATGAGGAGACTCTAAAGCACATTGAACAAAAAAGTTTACCTCATTGTCGTCTGTAACATCGAGTAGAAAGTCAGTGAAGGGACTTTCACGTTAAATTTACTAGGACATTTTGCTTCAATTTAAACTTATTCACCACCGGATCAACTAACCACGAGTATGTTATATCATCATCCATAATCACACCGCGCTTTATTTCACCGTAATGTAACATACATTTGAATTTATGTAAATTCAAGGCCATTTTATTTTTGTAAGTATTGTGAAGATGTATATACATTCAATTTCGTGGATGTGTTATTTATAGCGTTATGTCATATTTCTTGTATACCAGTCACATGTTTGTCTCTGTAAGGGCCCTGAGTAGTCTCTATCATGTCATATTTCGTGTATACAATTATGCGATAAAAAAAAGAGTATTTACTAGTTACATCTGTGTCTCTAAAAAAAGTTTCTGACAAGTCATATTCTAGTCATATTTCGTGTATAATATTATGTGATAATTTTTTTTTAATGCAATCACTCTATTTAAGAAAAAATGTTAATACTATAATTCTACAAATTCAAATACACTGCAAACTACTTGTAACCATCCCCAAACAATGTAGAACTTTAGCATTTTATATGAATGAAAGAAGGAACAACTAAATTTCATTCCCTAAAAAGACAAAGTAGCATAGAGTGACATTGCAAGTTGAACATAACCAGACTTAGTCACTAGTAAAATAATTTTTTTGAACATGAAGGTTTATCTTGTTTTTTCTTCTTGAAACCCTCATTTTTGCATTCCTCGGGCACAACTAGTGGGGATAACTCCACTCGTGATACGTACACATGTAGTTGGTTTTCTTTGTAATTGAGTATACGTTAGATATGCGTTGGTCTTCGATTGCAGTAGCTAATAGTTCGAGTCCTGAATCAAGACTACAATTTGGTTTCTTTAAATAAAAAAAGGCTGGGGAGTTTTCATCATAACCCAAACAATTGGTTAAGATTATGTCACACCCCCAATTTACCTGTTTTGCAGCGGAATGGAATTCCTGGGGGATTGACTGACATAGCACCACATCACAGTTATATTGAACGACCTAAAGTGTCGTTTTAAAAACACATCGTTGGATATTTCATAAAAACATTCAGAGTACAACATCGGTCCCAAAAGGTTTACAAGGTTTGCGGAAGTACAAATATGTTACAAATCCAAACGATGTTTTGAATAAAGTGCCATAAAGTACAAAAATGTAAGTCGACGCCGCGACTCAAAGTGTAGGTCCCTAAACCATGACATGATGAATATGCCTCGTTACACGAAAATACATTGCTAAAAGCGGTCAACAATAATGTTGGTGAGAAATCATAGGTTTATGTAAATGTTTTAATCGACTACACAAGTATCTATCATGCATGACCATCAAGTCACGTAAAAATAATGTTACAATTGCTTAAGCGCATGACACGAAGCTTCGACTAATGTACGCCCCAAAAGAGTGTCTTGCCAAACAACTCTGGTAATGATTATGAATGAAATGCATCCGTATGACAATTGGGATTCACCAACCCGGATGGAGGAGTCACCCTCGATAGATCTATCCACTCACACACGCTTTCCAAAATTAACGGCTCATGCATTTGAAATGGGGACTTTTAACCGGCAACTTTGTAACTCAAGCAATGTAAATGTAATTAACATACTTGGTATCGTAATAAAATGTTATGCAATGTATTCTCCCCCGTAGGTTTGAAATAATGTAAAAAGCATGTAAAAGCGGGGCTATGAAAACTCACTTGGATAAACTGGAATAACGGCAAAAGTGAGTACACTGAGGTTTAATGTAATGCGTCAACCGGGACCTATTATCAATGATATGATATGTCATGAATTGTAATGTAATGTTATGCATGCACTTGATATGTTATTTATACCATTTACGAGTTTTGAAAATATTACACATCGTCGAAAAATACTCTTTTGACGCCTTGACCAAACAAAAATCACTTTACATGTTTTTACGTCAAAATGTCATCCTACAATGGTTTTATAATGATTTTTAGTGAAATTTCCACTTTTCAGTAAAACAATGTCGTCGAATTTTTGTGAAATTACAAAAATGGCTTTGGAAAACTAGTCGTAAAATAGTGTACGTCGATCGTTAGAGAACGAACTCGACTGTTTTGGAAAGTTTGTATCGATATCTAAAAGTTTCAGTTCAGGAGTTTTCGTCCAAAAGGTCTCGAACATAAAGATAATAAGGGTTAAAGATGGTAGTTTTTGGCTAATAGTGTGCAGAAAATTAGTTACGGCAAGTTTATGAAAAAGTGTATATCTTTGTCGTTTCAAATCCGTTTTCTACGTTTAATATGTCCTTAGCCTCGTATTGAAGTAAACTAATATATTTTTGAGAAGTCGAAATAATTTGTGAAGCTTAAGGCTCGTTTTTGACTCGGACAAAATAAATATAGTATGCTGAAAATTCTGAAAATAATATTTTCCGTCGTCAAACTTGTAAAATCCATATCTTCTTCGTTATAAGTCCGTTTTTATCCGTTCAAGCGGCCACGGATTCGTTTTAAAGTATATTTTCTAAAAATCAAGGCCAAAAAGTCGTGCCTACTGTCGGATTTTCCAGAAAATCAAAACAAGGACAGAACATAAAATATACTTATCGAAAATAGTTTTTCTCGGACAAAACCTATTCTAATCCCTTCAAATCAACTCCAAAACTAATTTAATCCTACCATACACCTTCTTAGGGCGTCATGGGTTCCTAATCACCATCAAGACCAACCAATACCATGGGAATATTTATAGGATGACCAATATGTATATATAACTTCTAAAATCATGAAATAAATGGTATAAATCACATATCATGCATAATATCTCCAAAAATGAAAGGAAACATATGAAAATGAAAAGGGAATATGAAAATGATAAAAACAAGCTTACTAGTATTAGTGAAGAGGTGAAAGTAACAAGGATTAGCCTAAATATCCTTGGTTTTTATTTCAAAACCATAAAAAGGATATGAACTAGGTTGAAATAACACTTGATCTTGATAAAAATTTTGATCCCTTGTACTCCTTGATGCTTGGCCGGTTTTGGTGATGAGGAAGAAGGAGAGAAATATTTTTTTACTAACTATGTGAATTTGGTGAAGTGAATGAGATAAATGAAAAAGTGTAGTAAGACTTTAGATTGTGTAGAAACATGTATAATCACAAACCATTCCATATTAATTGTCACCCCTCCCCAAGGGCCGGTTTTGGGGGGGCTTGGTCTCTCAATTATTTTTTATTATTTTTTTTTTTTTTTTACATTGTAACTTGTGTATATATTGTAAAGAAAGTGTAAGAATTTTTGTAGGAAATGTATAAGTGAATGTAAATAGACATTTGTGGTACAAGTAAGTTTTTATTAGGTCAAAATAGAATGTAATGAGATGATAAAAATTGTAAAAATACTTTCCTTGTGAAATTCGGGTGATAAAATAATTATCGTACAATTTTTAAGAAAACGACGTAATAAATAAAACTTTAACGATTAAAATGCCAAATGAATTTGAAACACTAGGAAAACTAAAAATATAGTTTTTATGAACTAAATGTAAGTTTAAACATACATCGGGATCATTTTTGAAAGTAACGGATTAAATATTTAAAATAATAACTTACGCGATAAAGATTATTAAATATAAAAATTACGCGTAAAATATGAAATGAAATGTCGTGAATGAATTGATATGATGCAAATGATGTCGATGAAATGTAGACTAATCTTAGTCCATATGAAATGTACGTGATGTCATGATCATGAATTCGCCGCTAAACCTCCAAGGTTACGCGAATTTGAAACAAGTAAACCAAGTTTACTATAAATGTTGAAATAATGAGACATGAACTGTGTCGAGAAATGACCTGAAAGTACGGGTTGTCACATTCGCCCATCCAAAAAGGGAATTCAGTCCCTGAATTCAGTCGTTGTTAGGTCTATCGAATTTTTGAGTTTGTGATGCATATCGAAGGAAGAAAACATGGAGAAGTGTCGTTACGGTTGTCGATGATTGAGAGTGTACAAAACATCGTATTGGGTAAATCTCGCATGAGTAATACTTTGACCTTTGAACATGTGAAGATTTTGCTTGCACTAAGATTTATAAATAACCGCTCCCAACCTAACATGATCCCTCCAGAATTAGACATAGTTAGCTAGGCTATGTATAATTAAGGAACGATGATGTGACGTTCGGTTTAGTTGTTATAACTCTCGATGCTTACAAAGATTTAAACCGTGTCGTTAAAATGGTCGATAAAGTAAAAAGAAGTAACATTCTCGAAAGTGATATCGAATCGAAAGGAAATAAAGTACGATAGATGAGAATATTTTACAACGAGTGGTTTATCAAAAGTAGTACATCTTAGGTTATAAAGATTCGGATACGATGAAAACATAAACTTAGTACGACATAATACATAAGGAGAAATAAGACTGCTAGTTTCCGATCTTCTTGGTCTTTCGTCGTTGGTACCTTGACGAGCTTCTCCTTTTCCTAATCCATGAGCACCTTCAACTTGTTGACCTTGGTTTTGAGGACATTAATTCCGATAGTGTCCTTGCTCTCCACATCTGAAACATGTAATTATAGTTTTGCCTTTACAATCCTGGCTAGATGTCGGTTTTGGCATTATTCGCTGCACTTGGCAGGGCAAGGACCCGTGTGATGATACTTACATCGATTACATAGTGGTGTAGCCCCAACATATCTTTTCCCTTGCGTCCTTAGCAAGGTGTCCCACTGTTTGACAGATAGAGCATATTCCACATGGACCATTATGATGTAGCGTGCATTGATGGCATCGTGGCAAGTTTCCGGTATAAGTTCTTTCCTTTGTTGGTGCATCAACATGAACCCTGACGGCTTCTTGTCTTCTATTTTGTTGTTGGTGATGGTTAGTGTTACAGCTTTGGTTGTTGTCGTTATAACCTCCCTGGTCATTTTCCCATTTCCTTTTGTTGTTGTTAGTTTGGTTGTTGTTATTGTTGATAATGGTTTCCCTTTTCACAACTTGAACCATGAGTAATTGAGTTATCTTGATAGTCTCTTCAATTGTTTGCAAATCGAAAGAGGCTACCTCTCCTTGAATGCATTTTGGAAGTCCTCCAATGAATCTTTCCAGTAGTTTCTCATTGTCCATAACCATATATGGACATAAAACAGCCAACTCTTGAAACCTTCTGATGTAGGTCTCAATGTCATATCCAACGGTCACTAGCCCAATAAATTCCACTTTCAATTTCTTCATCTCCTTGGTGGACAATACTTCTTAGTCATCAACCTCTTGAATTGATCCCATGAGAGTTTATAAGCATTTTCCATACCAATGGGCTGTGCATAATGATTCCACCATAACATTGCCTCATCCAAGAGTGTACTAATAGCAAATTTCACCTTGCGGTCATCCTGGCAATCGCATATAAGAAATAACAACTCGATCCTTTCCAACCAACGGATCATAGTAATGGCTCATACGTGCCTCTGAACTTGAGGGTCACTGCTCTTAAAGTCTATGTATGTACCACTTCGAACTCTCGAATCTCCTGCAACTCCTGTAGTGGTAGCATGTCTAGTAGCTTCGATTACCGACCATGGTCTTGGCAATGGCGGCAGCAGCAGCAACTATCGTTGCCCGTTCTTTCTCTAGTTCCCTAGCTATACAATCCTTTATATACTTTTGGATATCGGCTTGTGTCATAGCTGGTGGAGCTCTCTTCGGCGCCATAACTCTTCAAATAAAAGGAAAATGAGACGTGTCAAATCCTATGTTAATAATAAGCGTTCTAAATAGAAGTGATAGAAGGTGGTAAGTTTGAGGGTATTTTTCAAAATGATCGACGGGTTCCGAAAAGATGGGTTATGAGGTGTTGTGATTGCTTCAAATGTAGTTCATCCCTAATATTGCTATCATGCTAGCAAGAAGATAGGTATCATCTAAAACTATGCCGAAGAATGTTTGTTCTAGTTTCACTTGTAGATGGGGAGTCATTGATAGTCCGACATGTTCAAACCTGTGACATCTCTTGATATGGAAATGAGGTTACTTGGAATTTCTAGAGAACACAATGCCTTAGGGGAAGTTTATATCGATAGCCTTAATTTAACCAAATTTTCCTTTAAGGGATACTCATTGTAGGGAAGTTCACATATTGTTGAGGCCATGTTTAATAGGATGTTCTATAGCCTCGGATAGAAGACTTGGTATATCCCTATAGTGTTGCTTCATGGGTATTTGCTTCGTATTAAATCTCGTAACTTCGGTGCGGCTAGTACTTATGGAATGATAGAGTTTGGATTCTAATTCAAAATAGTGGTTCGGAATGTCTCGTGATGTCTTAAGATTTTTGTTGAGTTTTGAATCATCCTACCACCTAGTTCTAGTCCTTGTTGGAAATTCCAAAATCCTTCCATTGTTTTCCTGTATCAAGGAATCCTCCTCACAGATGGTATAGGAAGTCTTTCCTAAAAGGTCAATCGTCAAATCCTAACTTATCGGTTGAGTGAGAGATAAATGGCGTAAGCATCTATAGAGTGTTAACAGAAGGAAATGTTTATGCACGGTATATCTGATTATAGAACTTTGTTTTCAAACAAGAATAAATAGTTTGTAAGAAAATTACAGTAAAGTTTATGAAAAGGTTTGTAAAACCACTTTATTGAGTAACAAAGGAACATTTTTATCGTTTACAGTTTAATAATAAATCTTAGTTGTGGCTTGGTGTAAAAGTAACAACTTGTTAAGGTGATTTTAAAATAGCTTATATAGTGATAGAAAACGGCTTAACAATGGTAGTGAAATATTTTGGTAAGACACAATTCAGATTATAACATAACTCGTGAAATGATTTGTAAAATAGCTTACAAGAAAAACAATTTATCGTTTGTCAAATAATAGGAAATTTCGTAATTCAATTAATATTAATATGGTTTAGAGGTTGGTAATATAATAGTCATTTAAAGTAAAGGCGAATAATCTGGGAGGTAAACGTACCAAGTTTTATGATTTTTAAATCAGACAGTGGCTAAAATAGCTCACCAAAAGGGTAAAATAGTTTATAAGACCGCAATATTACTTGCAGGAAAAATTTGTAATATAGTTTGTAACTTGCTATTGCAATTGTTTGTTGTTTTATAAAATAATAGCAGATTAATCGGTTTATCATACTATGGGAAAATAGTTTGCAAGGTATCAGTAAGGTCATTGTTTATAAAGTGTTATTAAAAGTAGTAAATTTTGGGTTTAATGGTACAGGAGTAAGATGAAATGATCGGTAAAATATTTGAAAGCAGTTTGTGTTAGATAACGATGAAGTTTATTATCTCATAAGAGGGAATGTAGGACAAATAGTTGGTATTCAACGTTTTGTTTTGTAAGAAAATAGCTTGATGATTTTTGAGTAACATGAAAATCATTTCGCATGAGGATATTAAATAGTTGATAAAATGACTGAAACTAATTAATAAGTTGGTAGTAAAACAACTTGCGTTAAAACTTTATGAAACAACGTTTCTAAGATGGTGATAAAATAGTTTGAAATAAAATCAAGTGAAATAATTTCATGAAATAGTAGCAGGATAATTTGGAATAAAATTTGTGGGATGGTTTGTAGGATACATAGGAGAACCTTATCGAGTAGTAATAGTCTACTAATTGGTCGAGAATAAAGTTGGCCTAACCCCTAGTAAGATAGTGATGTATTGTCGTGAAATGATGGAAAATTGGGCAATTGGAGTAAGGAATGAAATAAACAAGGTGGTGATTATCGTAGAGATAATAAATGATAAGGATTACATTAGCTAGGAAGGTACTTATTATCTGTTCCTGTTGGTGGTCTAATCATGTCTCAAGTGTAGGAGTAGTAGGCGGTCTAGCAACCATAGCCCTAAAATTCTCGTAGTCCTCAAACCTATGAGATGGTGTAGTGTCTATAGCCTTAGTGGTAGATGGTAATGGTGTGTCAAATCATGCACGCTTCCCAAGCCGCAAGTCAGGTGTATGAGTATCGAGTATGAGATGTAATGGTACGGATGGTGCTCGAAATGATAATGATGATGAAAATAATGACAATGATGATAATGGAATCCTTGTGGCGAGTTAAGAAAATAGGTTCATTAGGACTAAGCCTAAAAATTCTACCCAATGGTATGATCTGTCCCAACTGAGTGATAAAAATTGTCCTGATCTTACAGTGAATCGATAGTGATCGTGATGGTGTAGGTGTAACTTCGTCCTCCCAAAAGGGTTTATCTCAGTATACAACGTTATCGATGATGAGTCAATTGATGTGAAAATTGCGATAGGGAATGCCAAGGAATTCTCCACGTTAGAGTATGAGGAAAAGATAATAGGATGGGTATTTAAGGGCATCCATGTGACAATCGTTTTGAAATGAAAATAAATAACTCGTAAAATGTGCGTACAAAACCGTATGCAAAGTGAACATGTACTTATGATGAAATGATGAGATGCTATGATAATGTAGTTATAGTCTAGGGTCAATGATGCAACCTAGTTCTCTATAACTGTAGCTCTGATACCAATCTGTCACACCCCAATTTACCTGTTTTGCAGCGGAATGGAATTCCTGGGGGATTGACTGACATAGCACCACATCACAGTTATATTGAACGACCTAAAGTGTCGTTTTAAAAACACATCGTTGGATATTTCATAAAACATTCAGAGTACAACATCGGTCCCAAAAGGTTTACAAGGTTTGCGGAAGTACAAATATGTTACAAATCCAAACGATGTTTTGAATAAAGTGCCATAAAGTACAAAAATGTAAGTCGACGCCGCGACTCAAAGTGTAGGTCCCTAAACCATGACATGATGAATATGCCTCAGTTACACGAAAATACATTGCTAAAAAGCGGTCAACAATAATGTTGGTGAGAAATCATAGGTTTATGTAAATGTTTTATACGACTACACAAGTATCTATCATGCATGACCATCAAGTCACGTAAAAATAATGTTACAATTGCTTAAGCGCATGACACGAAGCTTCGACTAATGTGCGCCCCAAAAGAGTGTCTTGCCAAACAACTCTGGTAATGATTATGAATGAAATGCATCCGTATGACAATTGGGATTCACCAACCCGGATGGAGGAGTCACCCTCGATAGATCTATCCACTCACACACGCTTTCCAAAATTAACGGCTCATGCAGTTGAAATGGGGACTTTTAGCGGCAACTTTGTAACTCAAGCAATGTAAATGTAATTAACATACTTGGTATCGTAATAAAATGTTATGCAATGTATTCTCCCCCGTAGGTTTGAAATAATGTAAAAAGCATGTAAAACGGGGCTATGAAAACTCACTTGGATAAACTGGAATAACGGCAAAAGTGAGTACACTGAGGTTTAATGTAATGCGTCAACCGGGACCTATTATCAATGATATGATATGTCATGAATTGTAATGTAATGTTATGCATGCACTTGATATGTTATTTATACCATTTACGAGTTTTGAAAATATTACACATCGTCGAAAAATACTCTTTTGACGCCTTGACCAAACAAAAATCACTTTACATGTTTTTACGTCAAAATGTCATCCTACAATGGTTTTATAATGATTTTTAGAGAAATTTCCACTTTTCGTCGTAAAACAATGTCGTCGGAATTTTTGTGAAATTACCAAAAATGGCTTTGGAAAACTAGTCGTAAAATAGTGTACGTCGATCGTTAGAGAACGAACTCGACTGTTTTGGAAAGTTTGTATCGATATCTAAAAGTTTCAGTTCAGGAGTTTTCGTCCAAAAGGTCTCGAACATAAAGATAATAAGGGTTAAAGATGGTAGTTTTTGGCTAATAGTGTGCAGAAAATTAGTTACGGCAAGTTTATGAAAAAGTGTATATCTTTGTCGTTTTAAATCCGTTTTCTACGTTTAATATGTCCTTAGCTTCGTATTGAAGTAAACTAATATATTTTTGAGAAGTCGAAATAATTTGTGAAGCTTAAGGCTCGTTTTTGACTCGGACAAAATAAATATAGTATGCTGAAAATTCTGAAAATAATATTTTCCGTCGTCAAACTTGTAAAATCCATATCTTCTTCGTTATAAGTCCGTTTTTATCCGTTCAAGCGGCCACGGATTCGTTTTAAAGTATATTTTCTAAAAATCAAGGCCAAAAAGTCGTGCCTACTGTCGGATTTTCCAGAAAATCAAAACAAGGACAGAACATAAAATATACTTATCGAAAATAGTTTTTCTCGGACAAAACCTATTCTAATCCCTTCAAATCAACTCCAAAACTAATTTAATCCTACCATACACCTTCTTAGGGTGTCATGGGTTCCTAATCACCATCAAGACCAACCAATACCATGGGAATATTTATAGGATGACCAATATGTATATATAACTTCTAAAATCATGAAATAAATGGTATAAATCACATATCATGCATAATATCTCCAAAAATGAAAGGAAACATATGAAAATGAAAAGGGAATATGAAAATGATAAAAACAAGCTTACTAGTATTAGTGAAGAGGTGAAAGTAACAAGGATTAGCCTAAATATCCTTGGTTTTTATTTCAAAACCATAAAAAGGATATGAACTAGGTTGAAATAACACTTGATCTTGATAAAAATTTTGATCCCTTGTACTCCTTGATGCTTGGCCGGTTTTGGTGATGAGGAAGAAGGAGAGAAATATTTTTTTTACTAACTATGTGAATTTGGTGAAGTGAATGAGATAAATGAAAAAGTGTAGTAAGACTTTAGATTGTGTAGAAACATGTATAATCACAAACCATTCCATATTAATTGTCACCCCTCCCCAAGGGCCGGTTTTGGGGGGGCTTGGTCTCTCAATTATTATTTTTTTTTTTTAAATTGTAACTTGTGTATATATTGTAAAGAAAGTGTAAGAATTTTTTGTAGGAAATGTATAAGTGAATGTAAATAGACATTTGTGGTACAAGTAAGTTTTTATTAGGTCAAAATAGAATGTAATGAGATGATAAAAATTGTAAAAATACTTTCCTTGTGAAATTCGGGTGATAAAATAATTATCGTACAATTTTTAAGAAAACGACGTAATAAATAAAACTTTAACGATTAAAATGCCAAATGAATTTGAAACACTAGGAAAACTAAAAATATAGTTTTTATGAACTAAATGTAAGTTTAAACATACATCGGGATCATTTTTGAAAGTAACGGATTAAATATTTAAAATAATAACTTACGCGATAAAGATTATTAAATATAAAAATTACGCGTAAAATATGAAATGAAATGTCGTGAATGAATTGATATGATGCAAATGATGTCGATGAAATGTAGACTAATCTTAGTCCATATGAAATGTACGTGATGTCATGATCATGAATTCGCCGCTAAACCTCCAAGGTTACGCGAATTTGAAACAAGTAAACCAAGTTTACTATAAATGTTGAAATAATGAGACATGAACTGTGTCGAGAAATGACCTGAAAGTACGGGTTGTCACAGATTATTTTCAATTGATTGACCGAAAAAGTGTCGTAAACAATTGGATCTACACAAGCAACTATACCACCTACAAACTTTCTTCCAGGTGGTGAAGTGAAACTTCCATAATGGTGTAGTCGGACTTTGAATGTCATCGCTTGACCAGGTACAGAAGGATTTAACAAAAGATAAAAAGATGCAATTTTCTTGAATACAACAACGTGGTTTATATAATGTGACCCACTAACCTAACTAATGTTTGTATACTAGTAACATCTTTGTCTCTATAAGTGAGCTAAGTAGTCTGTATTGCATTGATGAATACATCGTTGATATCATATTTCGCTTATATTATTATGTGATGAGAAAAAAGTGTATTTACTAGTCACATCCGTGTCTCTATAAAGTCTGTGAAAAGTCATATTCATGTCATATTTCGCTTATATTATTATGTGATGAGAAAAAAGTGTATTTACTAGTCACATCCGTGTCTCTATAAAGTCTGTGAAAAGTCATATTCATGTCATATTTCGCTTATATTATTATGTGATGAGAAAAAAGTGTATTTACTAGTCACATCCGTGTCTCTATAAAGTCTGTGAAAAGTCATATTCATGTCATATTTCGCTTATATTATTATGTGATGAGAAAAAAGTGTATTTACTAGTCACATCCGTGTCTCTATAAAGTCTGTGAAAAGTCATATTCATGTCATATTTCGCTTATATTATTATGTGATCAGAAAAAAGTTTATTTACTAGTTACATCCGTGTCTCTATAAAGTATGTGAAAACTCATATTCATGTCATATTTCGCTTATATTATTATGTGATTAGAAACGACAGAAACGACATGTGTATGACACGGTTTTAACCCTATTTAAGGCTTACTTTGTCATTCAAAATCAATTAGTAATTTATCCATTGTCATCAAAATCAAATGTCGGACAACATACCCTTCGATCTGCAAGTTGATATAATGAATAGGCTTCCAGTTAAGTCATTACTACAATTTCGTACTGTGTCAAAGAGATGGAGGTCTTCAATAGACTTTTCCAACTTCATCCATAGCTACGGCTTTCGTGATCTGGATATGTGTTGTTTTAATTTAACATATATGCAAGGTAATGTAGGTTTTATGTTTTCAATTAATGGAAGTTTAGCTTTCACGCACCTAGATACAACTCTTCATCTTCCAACTCTTAAGCCAATTGCTACTTACGAAGGTGTCGGTGCTTTTCTTATGGTTCAAACATGATGGTCGTTATTTGGAACCCATCAATAAAACGATCTATAGGGGTATTAGTCCCTAGCTTCTTGAATCAACCAGATTCACCAAAAATGGTCATCGGTTTTGGTGTACGTCCTGACAATTTAGACCTAACAATTTTAAAATTAATTACCGTTATACGGTGAAGGTCCATGGTGCGTTTGGTGTACACCTTGAGTTGAGATCTGGAACCATATTGAAAATGACATTTTGCCTCGAGAAGGGATTAGGCTAAAAGGTGCTGGCCAAGCGGTAGTGGGTGGTAAAATTTATTGGCTTGGTTATGAAAAATTTCTTTTCAATGATGGTATTTTGTACAAACGCTATATGGTAGTTTCATTTGATTTGGTTAGTCACCAATTTACCGATGTAGGCATACCAGAAGAGATAAGACGCATGGTTGGGCCTCCATTCCATATATCCCAGCTACGGAACTCTATTGTAATTTCAGGAAGTTTCCTAGCAGATGGGTACAAAGTTTTGTGTGCATGGGTGTTAGAAATTAATGGTGCTACCGTATCATCGTGTACAGTTCTATTCACTCTCCCATACCCAATAGAGAATGTGGTAAAATTAGTTGGGTTTACTAAGGATGATGATCCAATTATTGAAGCTAAGATCGACCAAGAGATAGCTCACTCGCTACAAGTGTACGACGAGCTTGAATTGTGGCAAGACCTGGGTATTGAAGCGAATGGTGGTTCATTTTTCATTGGCCCATATAAAGAATCCCTAATTCTTCTTAATCAACCAAATCATACCATCGTTGTTTAGTTTTAGTATTTTTATCTTGAGCGATCTCGTTGTATTATAAATGTTTAATTTTTTCCACCATCAATGAAGTGTTTGTTTTCCCAACTATGTGCTTGTAGTGAAGAAATAAATATTATTAAGAAAAACATATTATTAAGAGAATCTTAAATCATACACAACACATATTGAGTTATTATGACTATGAATACCAATGATTCTTTCATATGTCATTATGCCGTGGATATGCTTTAGCATCCTAATTCTGAAAGTGTTCTTTTTACGCCCATTCAACCATTTAACCACAAGTGTAATCCGCTTGAGTTATGTTGTTGTTTCCGTCTTCACTGTCACTTGTGTATTCTGTTATCACATGCTCCATCATTTTACGCCAAAGTAGCATTTGGCAATATATATTTTTCAATATTAAAATCGACACCGCCATGGTCAATGTAGATTTCCAAGTTGCATAGCGCTGCAGAAATATCAAACATTACATGCATATCATAGTTGTTTCTTAGTTTTATGGTGCTTGAAATGCCAGTGTGTGATACTTCATAAAAAAGTGCATGAATACTCATGTCAACGACGTTAAACAAATATTGCTTGAGCTCTTCTAGCTTCATTCTTGGAATGTTGATGTTCATCTTCCAACCATTTACATACGTTGGTTTTCCGCCATAGCAAACAAATTGACCCTTGTTGTGAACAGGAAAATTGAAAATGGTTTGAGTATATGGTGTAGTAGGTTTAGTTTTTTTTATTATACAAACGTTTAAAGCGTACACGCTCTTCCAGTTTGTTTTTTCTCTGAACCATTTCATGTATATAACGGACACGCTCTTGACGCTTTAGTTTTGTTTCTTCTGAAATTACACCTGCAAATGCTTCTTCCATAGAACCATCATTTGGAATCAAATTTGTACTTAAACCTGTCAAATGGTCACACACAAATATTTGGAGCTGTGCAGCATCTTTTGCGATGTCGTACATAACATCAATGTCATAATCACTTTCAATTGCTTTCATCCCCATTAAAGTTTGGTTTTGTGGCAATGCGTAGTATAGAAAGTTGACCTTTGTTGGTAATTTTCTCTCTAGATACTTAACCATATCTCGAAACCCAAATTGTGGAACATTTATATTGATGTTTGAACCATCTTGATATGTTATTGGGTTAAGTGTAAAGTTTCCGTTGTAGTTGATAGTGAATTGTAATGTAGTTTTGTTAAATGTTGACATTTGATGAGTTAGAGAATGAAGAATGGGTATATGTATATAATTATTGAAACTTGTCATACAATTATTGAATGTTGTCATATTTCGTGTAAACATGTATGTGAGTTATAGAAAGTCATTGACTTTAGTTGCTTACTGACAAGCTGATCGCTCCCGAACCGTCAAGTTTTATCACACAAGCTGACCACTTGTGAATGGTCAACCTTAACAAACTTCAAACAGCTCAGGAACAATGCAATGAAGATCTAGAGGAGTTTAGTGTTTCCCCAGGTCGTTAAGTCCCAACGAGCTGTGCGACTGAATAATCAAACGTATAGTGATCGGGTGATAATGAACGGGAAAAGGTTTGTGATTGGTACTAGATGACAAAGGAAAAATGAAAGAAAATTAAAAAGCTAAATTATATTAAATAAACGCTATCACTATTTTTTAAAATGATGTTTTTGATTTTTCTTTTATAAATTTAAATTAAAAACTACGTAACGTACAAAATAAAATGTGAAATTGAAACAGTATTAATCCTAAAAATATAAAAATGAAATTTTTACAAACCTAATGATAAGAGAAAATTTTTAGAAAAATAAAATTATTTTTATGACTATTTATTTAATTATTATTAATTAAAAACTATTTTTACCTATTTAATAATACCCTAAAATATAAGAAAATATGAAATAAAGCTTGAAAAGTGAAATTATGACTTAGAAAAATCTAAAATATTATAAAACTTATTTTAAAACTGAAAATATATTTTTTAGACTTTTAATGTAATTATTATTAATTTAAAACTAATTTAAACTAATTAAAATTAAGAAAAATAACAAATGAACAGTAAAAATTATGAGACTTTACAGGAAAATCTAAAATATTATTCTAAGCCTGGGAAAAATATAAAAAGTTAGATAAGCCCACTAATAAGCTGAATTGGGCAAATAAGCAGTTTGCTAATAAGCTAAAAAGCTCTAAAAATTACCAAAGGCTACTACAGCCTAAATCTAACCTAAATTGAGCTAATGCAACTGATTGGGAGCTAAAAAGCACAAGCTACTGAGAAAAAAAAACTTCATGACCATTTTAATAACTATATGTCAAACGGCCTCTAAGGCCCTACTTTAAGCACTATATTAAGCTATCTAGAAAAATCACAAAAATAAACTAAAAATACCTAGCTATAGATCACCAACCAAAGATCTTGTATCCCAAATTTCAGCTCAAATGGACTTATAACGAATCTGTGAAAATTCCACAAAGTTTGGCAAAAATCACCTTGCAAAAACAATGACCAAACACCCCTTAGCAGGTTTTGAGCACAAAAGCTGTGAACAGCTTATTAAAATGACAGATTCAATTTTAAAGGCTGCTTGGGATATGAGGACTAATTAAGGCAACAAAAAGCTACAATAAGATTGTAAATAAGCTACTAAGGGTACTAATCTACATTAAGCTACACCTAAAAAAAAACTAATGGGACCTAATAAGCTAAAAAGAAAAGAAGCTAATGGACTACTTTCTGACCTGCTGTGATGTTTTCTGTACATGGAGAGTGCACTGACCCAGGTTCAAACCTGGGCAGTGACACTTTTTTTTGCCAACATTTTTTTTTCTTTGCAAACTATGACTAAAATAAGTGTTTCAACAGAAACCAAACTTTTAAAAACTAAGATAAACTCTTAAAGAGCTTATATAAACATCAGCAACAACTAAAGGGGTGTTTGGCTTAGGGACTGCTAGGGGGTAAATAAGCTACAACAAGCTTCTAAAAAGCTACAAACTTGCAAAAACTTGAGAATAAGTCTGTAAAAGCGACTTATTCTGACGAAAAACGAAATCCAAACACACCTTATATGCAATCTTTTTGGGAAAAAATAAGCAAATGGAATAGCACTTAAAGAATATAATTAAGCTAAGACATGAATTAAACAACTAAAATAAGCTATAAATAACAGAAAACGATTAAAATGGGACATATGCAGTTGGCAAAAAGCTATACTATGGGAAATCCTAAAGCTACAAATAAGGGGAATAGGCAATTAAAAAGGTAACAAAAAGCATTAACTAAGCTATAATTAAGCTAATATGATCTATGGTAACTACTGAGCACCTAGAGAATCTAAATAAGCTAAACTTAATCATTGATAAGGACACAAAAAAAAAAGAAAAACTGCAGCTGCAGATGCACTATGCAGATGGGCTGCTGCTGGTCAGATGTCCAAAACAGTCCAAGAGGGACTGTTTGGAGCTTATTTTTAAGCCACGAAAATCCTTCCAAAGCAAGACAAGCTACACAAAACCAAAGTTAGCATAATTGACTATCATAAAGTACTGATTTGGGACCGAGAAAAGGCTAATAACAGCCTAAGAGTAAGCTTGTATCAGCTTAGTTGGGCCACATCCCCAACTGGTGCAGTTTTAAAAAAAATGGGTGAGGGACAGTTTTGAACTTCAATTTTAAACAAGTTAATTGCTAGTTTGATGCACTAAAATGGGAGCAAACTGAGTTGGGGATATAAGGACCTAAGAAACATAAGTTTTGCCAACTTTGAACCTTAAATAAGCTGTAAAAGCCAAGAACGGCATTTATTCTTTGTCTGTTCGAACACTGAAATCACAAAGAACCCCTTTTTTTTTTTTTACTAAACTTGTAAACAACTTGGTAAAACAGATTCTAATATGCTAAACTCACTTATCTTGTAAAAAGAACTTTGACTACATAAGTCAAACGGGTAAAATGTGGCTTTTGACCATTTTTAGCATTAAACAAACACCCCTTTAACTGTCATAAAAGCTTAAACTGACTACTTTTCTGAAAATGAATTGAACTAAAAATCTTTAACAACCTTTCAATGAGCTTAGATAACAAAACATGAAATTGAAGGAAAAAGTACTTTCATTGCTTTTAAAAAGAAATTACAATAGAACTAAAATACAAGAAAACTGAATTTAAATTAAAACTAGGGGTGCCTTATACATGGCATACAATGAACTATTTATACTAAGAAGATGGGTCGTTTCTCTTGCTTGTGTGCTTCCTGTTCTTGTCAGGCAAAACAGCCAAGACCAACATTTTGTGCTTTCTTTTGACTCTCTTTTGCATCTTCCAAGATGAAAGTGATGGGGAAGACTGACAGTGAGAGGGAACAAGGAGTGGGAGCAGGGAATGGGAAGGTGGAGTGTTGGGTGAGAAAGAGGGAAAGCAGGAAAAGAGAGGTTGAGTGTGGCAGGGAAAGGTTGGGTATTTTGGGTTTATTTATTTGTGTTTATCAAAAGGCAGGTTTGGTTTTGGTTGTAGGATTTAATACAAGGACCAAATTTGTCATTTCCCAATTCTTCAAGGGTTGATCTTGCCAACTTCCAAAATTTATCACATGGACCAATCTTGCCAATCTTCGATAGTACAAGGACAAAAATAATTATTTTCCATTTTTTTTTTCATTTCCAAGGACTATTTTTGTAAAATACCAAAAATCCAAGGACCTAAACTGCAATTTTCCAAAAGTATTACAAGGACCAATTTTGACAAGTTAGAATTACCAAAGGACTAAAAATGTTAATTTTCCAATTTAAAATGTCCAGGGGTAAATTCTGTCAATCTTTGAAATTTCAGGGACTAAAGTTGCCATTTTGCAAAACTAGACTTTATAAGGCTAAATTTGACAACTTAAAATCCACGAGGGTCTTTTATGAAAAATTACATGTTTTGAATAACCCGGGACTAGATTTTGACAATTATTGCATAAAATACAGTCTAAATATTTTTCTGTCTTTTTGAAACTTTTCAAAGTGTTTTTGATTTGTTTTTGCGTGTAGAAGGAACAAAAATGATGAGTATTTACACACTCATCAATCCCCACACTAAACTATTGCTAGTCCCTAGCAATCTTTTGAGAAAAACTTAATGGATTTGAATCTCTTTACCAAAAGCCATTTCTTCTGGAGTAGCCAAATGTTTCAGTTCAAGTAAGAACCTTGGTACACCGATAACCAAATGATTTTGAGCAAATCACCAGCTTCCAACGGATTTGATTTGTCTTTACTAGAAGCCGTTTGCTTCGGACTAGCCAACTCTTAGATAAAATATCTTTGGTGAGTCGATTACCAATTATGGTTTTCCAACTGCCTTTACCACAAGCCATAAACTTGCGGGCTAGCCAACTCTTCACTTTTAAGGATATGGAGAGCTGAATACCATACAATTTTGGGCAAATTGCAAGCCGTCAACGGATTTGATATATCTTTACCAAGAGCCGTTTGCTCCTGGATTAGCCAATCCTTTTGTTTATTAGACATGGTGGACTGATAACCATAAGCTGAGTAAGTGCAAAACACTTACTCCAAAAAAAAAATTTTGGCCAAAAATGGGGGAATTGGGTGGTATAATTACATGATAAAATTCGTGAGAATTCCCCCCCACACTAGAAATGAATATTGCCCTCAATATTCAAAGTACCGGCGGTTATGCCGAAACATAGAACGTAAAAGGGAAACACTACGGCCATTATTTGAAAGATTTTTTTTTTTTTTTTTTTTTAGAAACTTATATACAACAGGGGGCAACTCCCCACACTAGGGTGGTACACACGGGTGAAAACCCATGTTTAACTACTGTTTTTGATTACCGAGTCGCTAGCTTGACTCGACCCGAATTAATTTGTTCATGGGGAAGTAAGTGGAAGAGACAATCTCCATCGGACTTTCATTCAAGATGTTTGGATAAACATTGAAGTACGTGAAAGTTCCACACCGATGAGATATAGAGAGATTCGGCTCAAGATAATGGTACATGGAAATGCCGGGGTCAAAGATAATGTCTTCATTCCCGAAGGAGTGAAGAACAGGAGAAGTGACAGAATATATGAAGAAAAGAAAGAAAATCATGATAAAAATCATGACTAACTCTTCATCCTCAATAGGAGAATTCATAGTTTCATGAATCTCATCAGTTAAGCTCGCTTGATCAAGACATATTATGGGTGTGTCTAGATCAAAGTAGAAATTATCATACTCCAGCGGACATATGATATGAGTGAGTTCACCGGCGAACTCCTCGTGAAGAGAATCAATCACAAGATGTAAATCTGTGAATTCTTGTTCCATTGTAGACTCATCACTATCCTCAATCTGAGTATCAAAGAGTGGATTCTCAGAAATTAAAGTGAATTCTGAGTCGAATTCAAATAGAGGATTAGTGAGAGTTGTTTTGAATGCTTCAGGAACAAAGTGATTAATATTCTCTATTGGATTGTTGGGATAAGAAGTGAGTGAACGATCATTATCAATGAGACTTTCGGTCTCTCCCGGATCGGCTTTGAAATCAAAAGACTATCATTACTTTCCAGATGAAAGTGGATTGATGTGAGTGAGTTCATCGGTGAACTCCTCAAGAAGATGATCGACATCGGACTGTGGGAGTGATGCCTCAACATACTCGATGTTTCCATAAGAAGTACAATCGTCGCTAAAATCGGAGAAAGTTTCAAAATGATCTTTTGAACACTCAAGAAGGGAAAGAGAATCACACATATGATCAGAAGTTCCCTGTGACTCTCTTGGGATTGGGACAAGGTTCTCAACACTAGACTTTATGAATTCGTCCGATTCCTTTTGAGGAACAGTGTCAAGATGCTCGTCCCCCATGCTCAGAGAGTGAGTGTGAACCTCGGGTGTGATAACAGTTGTTTGAGAATGAATCTCAACTGCTGGGATATCATCGATGAACTTGATGAATCTTTATAGAATTGAAGGATATCAAGTGTATCCTCATCATCACTGTCATCGGGAATAAAACGAAATTGAGAGCTAGATCTGGCTGCTTTTTCTTTTGCAATTGATTCCTTAATAGATTTTTCAAAGGCAATTTGGGAATTTATTTTAGCGACCTGCTCTTGACTAACAATTCTTCCATGGATTTTTGATTTGGATTATCTTGGGAATGTTTACATTCCTTCAAATCTTTCACTAAATCCAAAAGATCAAGGAGAAGATTTTGAGGAAGTGGCTCAGGTTGAGGTGGTGCCTGATTCATTTGGTACTGTAGAGGTTGGTTATGATACGAACAGTAGTAATTGTTACAAGGAAATGGATTCCTTGTTTGACAATCGAGCTACAGATGTGGACCTCCACAATACTCACAACATAAAGCTGATGTGGCTGTGAGTTATATGTGTGGTAGTCATAATTGTTATCGGGAACCGCTCATAGACAAGCGTGTTTCCGATTGACAATCGAAGCGGAGTTTGAACCACCACAGTACTCACAACAGTAAAACTGCTGAGTCTCACAGTGTGGTAGCTGATGGAATGAATCTGTTGTGTTATGGTAAGAATATGGATCTTGGTTATAGACAGACCCGTTTCCTGATTCCACCATGCTACAACTGGGGCAATTGCCACCATTATAAGGACCACCACACCATTGACAACCAAGAGGGTGAGGATACGACATAGAAAGAATCAAATGTTTTCAGAGGGGTAGGGATGAAGAATCAAAGATGTGAGAGGGTAAAGATGGATATTTTTGGATTTTTGGATAAACATTTTGTAAAAATAAGAAAGAAAATCTTTTTGGTTTTTTTTGGTGTTTGTTGAAAACTTGAATAATAAAAAAAATGTTTTTGGATTTTTGGATTTTTATAAGAAAATATAAACATATATAGATGGTATGAACAAGGAGTGAATATTCAAATCACTAATCTGCTAAACGTAAGATAATTAGCACATCCCCCCGGCAGCGGCGCCAAAATTTGATCGCTCCCGAACCGTCAAGTTTTATCACACAAGCTGACCACTTGTGAATGGTCAACCTTAACAAACTTCAAACAGCTCAGGAACAATGCAATGAAGATCTAGAGGAGTTTAGTGTTTCCCCAGGTCGTTAAGTCCCAACGAGCTGTGCGACTGAATAATCAAACGTATAGTGATCGGGTGATAATAAACGGGAAAAGGTTTGTGATTGGTAATAGATGACAAAGGAAAAATGAAAGAAAATTAAAAAGCTAAATTATATTAAATAAACGCTATCACTATTTTTTTAAAATGATGTTTTTGATTTTTCTTTTATAAATTTAAATTAAAAACTACGTAACGGGTAAACTCACTTATCTTGTAGAAAGAACTTTGACTACATAAGTCAAACGGGTAAAATGTGGCTTTTGACCATTTTTAGCATTAAACAAACACCCCTTTAACTGTCATAAAAGCTTAAACTGACTACTTTTCTGAAAATGAATTGAACTAAAAATCTTTAACAACCTTTCAATGAGCTTAGATAACAAAACATGAAATTGAAGGAAAAAGTACTTTCATTGCTTTTAAAAAGAAATTACAATAGAACTAAAATACAAGAAAACTGAATTTAAATTAAAACTAGGGGTGCCTTATACATGGCATACAATGAACTATTTATACTAAGAAGATGGGTCGTTTCTCTTGCTTGTGTGCTTCTGTTCTTGTCGGGCAAAAGCCAAGACCAACATTTTGTGCTTTCTTTTGACTCTCTTTTGCATCTTCCAAGATGAAAGTGATGGGGAAGACCGGCGGTGAGAGGGAACAAGGAGTGGGAGCAGGGAATGGGAAGGTGGAGTGTTGGGTGAGAAAGAGGGAAAGCAGGAAAAGAGAGGTTGAGTGTGGCAGGGAAAGGTTGGGTATTTTGGGTTTATTTATTTGTGTTTATCAAAAGGCAGGTTTGGTTTTGGTTGTAGGATTTAATACAAGGACCAAATTTGTCATTTCCCAATTCTTCAAGGGTTGATCTTGCCAACTTCCAAAATTTATCACATGGACCAATCTTGCCAATCTTCGATAGTACAAGGACAAAAATAATTATTTTCCATTTTTTTTTCATTTCCAAGGACTATTTTTGTAAAATACCAAAAATCCAAGGACCTAAACTGCAATTTTCCAAAAGTATTACAAGGACCAATTTTGACAAGTTAGAATTACCAAAGGACTAAAAATGTTAATTTTCCAATTTAAAATGTCCAGGGGTAAATTCTGTCAATCTTTGAAATTTCAGGGACTAAAGTTGCCATTTTGCAAAACTAGACTTTATAAGGCTAACATTGACAACTTAAAAATCCCTGGGGGTCTTTTATGAAAAATTACATGTTTTGAATACCCAGGGACTAGATTTTGACAATTATTGCATAAAATACAGTCTAAATATTTTTTCTGTCTTTTTGAGACTTTTCAAAGTGTTTTTGACTGTTTTTGCAGTGTAGAAGGAACAAAAATGATGAGTATTTACACACTCATCACAAGCCTAAAAAGTTGTCATATAATTTTTGAATGTTGTCATATTTCGTGAAAACATGTATGTGAGTTATAGATAATTTTGCATGTCCCTATATTATTACTGACATGTGTAACAGTTTTCGTATAATTATTAAAAAACGACAAAAAGTTGTCATATTTCGTGAAAACATGTATGTGAGTTATAGATAATTTTGCATGTCCCTATATTCTGACTGACATGTGTAACAGTTTTCGTATAATTATTAAAAGCGACAAAAGTTGTCATATTTCGTGTAAACATGTATGTGAGTTATAGATAATTTTGCATGTCCCTATATTACACTGACATGTGTAACAGTTTTCGTATAATTATTAAAAAACGACAAAAAGTTGTCATATTTCGTGTAAACATGTATGTGAGTTATAGATAATTTTGCATTTCCCTATATTATTACTGACATGTGTAACAGTTTTCGTATAATTATTAAAAAACGACAAAAAGTTGTCATATTTCGTGAAAACATTTATGTGAGTTATAGATAATTTTGCATGTCCCTATATTCTGACTGACATGTGTAACAGTTTTCGTATAATTATTAAAAAGCGACAAAAGTTGTCATATTTCGTGAAAACATGTATGTGAGTTATAGATAATTTTGCATTTCCCTATATTATTCTGACATGTGTACGTTTTAGTATAATTATTAAAAACGACAAAAAGTTGTCATATTTCGTGAAAACATTTATGTGAGTTATAGATAATTTTGCATGTCCCTATATTCTGACTGACATGTGTAACAATTTTCGTATAATTATTAAAAAACGACAAAAAGTTGTCATATTTCGTGTAAACATGTATGTGAGTTATAGATAATTTTGCATTTCCCTATATTATTACTGACATGTGTAACAGTTTTCGTATAATTATTAAAAAACGACAAAAAGTTGTCATATTTCGTGAAAACATGTATGTGAGTTATAGATAATTTTGCATTTCCTATATTCGACTGACATGTGTAGCAGTTTTAGTATAATTATTAAAAAACGACAAAAAGTTGTCATATTTCGTGTAAACATGTATGTGAGTTATAGATAATTTTGCATTTCCCTATATTATTACTGACATGTGTAACAGTTTTCGTATAATTATTAAAACACGACAAAAAGTTGTCATATTTCGTGTTAAACACTATGTGAGTTACACCCTATATATACAACATCTAAATAGAATTTTAACAAACATAAGAATTAACCAAAAACTATATACTAACATACATCTACCCAACAAACATACAAATGTCATCTAATTTCCAGAAATTCAAATGTAAATTACATTTCAATGGCAAGGAAAGTGGTGTCATTATGTACAGTGACATGACTTACTCGTTAATGGTTGAAATGTTGGTGAACAAACTCGAGTTGGATGCAAATACGCAACTAAGATTGTCGTTTAGGCTAAGCCCATCAGATACAACGATTGAGATTAAAGACAACAACGACGTTACTTTATTTGTTACGTGTGCTTGTGCTTCCGTTGATGGTATAGTACATTTGTACATTGATCAGCCCAAGGAAAATGCAAGTACAATAGCACCCACAAGGATAATACCAGGTCCAGCGGGTATTCTTCAAATGGCCAAGCTCGAAAAATCTGACATTACGGAAGGAGGCCCCTCGTCTGTAATGCCAACCCAAGAGTATGTCAGGAGAATAGAGGAGGATGCATCCGAAGATGATCATTTTACGCGTGGCCCATGGCTAAGCGCGCTTGGCTATCTAGATGCTTTTGGGATCAGGATAGATGCTTGTTTAGGCGATATGAAAACCTTTTGTAAAAAAGGGAAACTTGAACTGGTTGTAGCCGTAATTAAGTCTTGTACACCAAATGTGCTTGGTGACCTAACTGTGACACTCAAAGATCCATCAGGAACAATGTCTGGTTCAATTCATCACAAAGTACTAGAAGAGGATAAGGGTTACGTCAAGTCTATCGTGTCGGTCTTTGTTTTGATACTAAAGAACGTCTCGGTGTTCACACCAAAACCACATAACCATTACCTTAACATCACTTTGAAAAACATTGTTGAGGTTTACCACAAGGATACCGTTTATCAGTGATGTTTAAATTGGAGTTTCGTTTTTAATTTGTATCATGTTTATCTTGTATTTCTTTATGTTTTTATTTAACCCATCTGCTAGACCTTCATTTTTAATTTGTATCATCTTTATCTTGTATTTTTTTATGTATTTATTTAACCCATCTAATGTTTTCATTTAACTCATCTACAAAACTTTAGTTATCGACTTGTCAAATATCTTGTGATATGTAACATACACAAACTTTCATTAGATAAAAATATATATACAAATGGTTGAAAATACATATACAAATGGTCAACTAATCATATCTACATCCGCTAGTATTCGTCAACCATAGATGGAAATACATATACAAACGGTCAACTAATCATATCCACACTCTCTAGTATTCTCACAACGGGTATTATAAAAATGATGAGCCATAATAAATCTAAAGTCCTTAAAATACTGTGAAGGGTTAGTAATAACCGGTGGTGGGATCCTACCTGTACAAAATCAATGCATAAGCCAACATACAACTACTCCACAATCCCTACCATTTGACTGCTGCGGAGCAGGAAACCATTTTGAATCATTATAAGAGAATGAGAAGTTAAAATGTGGCCGTCTGGTAACGCCAAAGTATCCTTGGAGCTGTAGACTTTCATTTAAGACTTTAGTCCATCCAACAAGATGTTGTCGCAGCTTACCCGACCTACTCTTATTATCCATCGAGTCGAAAACAGAAATATGAGAATTAGGCAGATCTACGACACCTAGAACCCAGTGGTTGCCTTCGGCATGGAACGGCATATACACCTACAAAGATAAAATCATTAGCTTACATACAATTAAATACCTTATTAAAATACTAAACGCATTAAAATCATTAAACACAAATACTTACCACTTGTACCTCATCCCAGGATGGGTACGGACGTGTCCTCCCACTTATCGTTCCCTGTAATGCACTATCCGTCACAAGTAAGAAGAGAGAAGTGCCTGGAGCATACGAGGCAAGTGTTGATTTCGCTCTGTCGAGGGAGCACCATTTGGCCTCTGACGAATTAGAAGCTCAGTCCATGCATTCATATGCTAGTTCATATCAAAAAAATATTAAAATTATTTATAAGCATTCTATAAAAAAAACTATTCAAATACATTATAAACATGTAATAATAAACTTACATCGTCTGCAAGCCAACCATTACATGGGACCTTGGAACAAAAAGGGAGCAATTCACGCCAAAAAATTGTCTCACACGCAAAACCCATCACATGACAGTCCAAGTATATGGCTTTAGGGTTCCTCAGGAAAGTTTCAAAGTCTTCATATAATGTACGCTTAACCTAAATAGCCAAAAGTAATATCAATAATAAGTTGTTAATCATTGTTAAATTTCAAGAATATTCACGTAGTTTTATGATTACCTTAGCAGGGTCAACGTTATAAAATGAAATGTACTCTCCGGTATAATTTTCCCGTAAAAACTCAACTCTATCCCTTTCTTCTTCATCATCATTGACCCTATCGTCTTCTTCATCAATAGCTTTTCCAAGATCTAACGGGCTAATATTTGATGAAATGGCATTATCCGTAAGCCTACCATCCCGTTTATTGGGAATAGGAGTCGTGTCTGGCAAACGACCAAACGGGCTGCACAAATAACGGCTAGGACGAACATCTCTCTTTCCTCGATTAATAGCACCCTAACACGGAACAAATATACATGCAAGTATTATAGTAGAAAAATGATAAAAATATATATACTTATGTGGGTTATAAATTTACCGGTAATACACGATTAGCTACCGGGGGTGTGATGCACTAGCTTGTTGCGCATTGTTACCCGACCACGGAACAAATCCTTGTTGTGGCATAGGCGTCCTAGAGTGAGGCGTCAGCTGGTCGTATACATGCGTGCCCACTGTGGCGGTGGTGAGAGCCCCCTCAAAGAAAGAACTCTTTGGGGGTAGGAAACCCCCCATCTCCTTGACCAGCCTCACCAAATACCTACATACAATATTATAATGTTTAGTACTTTTTAAACAAATTAATAAACTATATACATGCCGTTGGTAAACCTACCTGCGTGTTCGGGTTCCAATTACTTCCAGTTCCACCCGGCCCGAAACCCTAAATACATTATTATAATGTTTAGTAATTTTTAAAACAAATAAGTAGCAACAAAAAAATATGCAAATAAAACATACCTGCGCGTTCGGGTTCCAATTACTTCCAGCTCCACCCGGCCCGAAACCCTAAATACAATATTATAATGTTTAGTAATTTTTAAAACAAATAAGTAGCAACAAAAAAATATGCAAATAAAACATACCTGCGCGTTCGAGTTCCAATTACTTCCAGTTCCACCCGGCCCGAAACCCTAAATACATTATTATAATGTTTAGTAATTTTTAAAACAAATAAGTAGCAACAAAAAATTATGCAAATAAAACATACCTGCGCGTTCGGGTTCCAATTACTTCCAGCTCCACCCGGCCCGAAACCCTAAATAAAATATTATAATGTTTAGTAATTTTTAAAACAAATAAGTAGCAACAAAAAAATATGCAAATAAAACATACCTGCGCGTTCGGGTTCCAATTACTTCCAGCTCCACCCGGCCCGAAACCCTAAATACAATATTATAATGTTTAGTAATTTTTAAAACAAATAAGTAGCAACAAAAAAATATGCAAATAAAACATACCTGCGCGTTCGGGTTCCAATTACTTCCAGCTCCACCCGGCCCGAAACCCTAAATACAATATTATAATGTTTAGTAACTTTTAAAACAAATAAATAGCAACAAAAAAATATGCAAATAAAACATACCTGCGCGTTCGGGAAACCACTAAAGAAACCAAATATTTTTTGGAACATTGTGTCGTGTTCCTTAATCTTGGCAGCCTGAGCCTTTGTCAAATCCTCTAGTTCCGTCAAATGACGATAAACGAATTCTGGAACATCGTCACGGCTATATTGGTCTGAAAGTGGGGGTATTGGTGGTGGTTCAATACTACGCCCCTCAAAATATGCCATGCTATCACCGAACCAACCCTTTTCAGACTCATATGCATCGGGTACAAGTCTTAATGTAGGTTCCGCTACCTAAAATTTATATAACAACAAATACGAATATTGTTATGAATCACTAAAAACTGAATGGCATGATTAAATAACAACTCACCAATAAACTATCCAGGTAACAACGTTTAAACGGCCGCTTGTAACGCCAAGCACACACTCTCGGATGGAGCTCGTGACGATTAAAAATATCTAATGCGTTGTCTAGATAAGTCTCCAAAATCCACGTCTATAAAAAAATAATTGGTTAATTACTTTAACATTATATATATACATAAACAACAAAAACTAAAATTATATATATATACATACCTTAAAGGCCCATGTAAAGCCGATCAGCGTATACTTAGGGTTCTTTACCTTACCATCAGCGTCGGGCGGTGGTCGTGGCTTCACAAAAAAAGCTTCAAGACGTGAATCTACTGCACCAACTAACTGACTGTACAATGTCGGCCACACGTACGAACCCCAAGGATATATGTTCCAAGCATCAAGATTATCTACTAAAGCCATGCACCATGGGGGGACTACGTACTTAACATCGTGGCCTAACAACACCATCTCCAACAACCCTAGCAAACTAACACGAACGGCATCGATATCGACAAGCTTATCAAAGGCATCGCTAGAAATAAATTCATTCAACACTCCAACAGTTATCGAACTTCCATCATAACGTGAGTAAAAAACACGTCTCCTAAGAGGAGTAGGTTGATCTTTATATTTCTCTTGAAAATCAACACCAAATCTCAAGCTAGTTACTAAACAAAACTCCTCTCTACCAAATCTCAACTCAAAATCACCTACACGATACCTCAATGGAACGACTTCCGTGTCTCCCGGTTGAGGTTCAAGTTGACATAAACTCATATAATGTAATAAAATACATGACTCTCGCATTTGTTCTATGTCAAACATCCATCCGAAACACGTCTGCCTAAACAATACTTCCTTATTGGTATTCGCAAATTTTTTTTTAAGGTAATGAACCAATCTAAGCTTACTTCTACAGGTAAGGTCAACGGCAAAATCCTAAAACAACAATTAATAACAGTGTATATTATTAACTACACAATAAGCATAAAACAACAAATAATTATTTACCGGAACAACAAAAAAATGTTTACTTTAACATTTTTTTTTTTGTTCCGGTAAATAAAACAACAAATAATTATTTACCGGAGCAAAAAAACATTTTTTACCGGAGCAAAAAAAACATTTTTTTTGTTCCATTATTAACTACACATAGGAAGAAAAAAAATTATTTACCGGAACAACTAGTGCCATATTCACAAACAACCACCAACAACACAACCACAACCACCCAAGAATGTCAACCACCAACTGCCTTCACCACCACCTACAAAGAAACCACCACCAACAACACAACCACCACCAACTGCCGCACCACTACCAACTGCCACCACCAACTGCCGCACCACCTACCGCCGGCACCACCACCAACAGCCTACAACACCACCTCCAACTGCGTTCACCACAACAACACCACCACCAACAACACAACTCGACAGCAGGCAACAAAAAAAAACAAAGAAGATTTTTGCAACTTTGAGAAGAGAGAACACTAAAAACACCTACTCCAAAATTTTTGCAAAGAAGATTTTTGCAAATGAATACCCAAATGAATACCAGCTGCTACTAATCCAAAATTTTTGCTCCGATCAGTCATTTCAACATTTTTGCAGGTTATTTTTTTGCTCATTCCCAATGGAGGAGAGAGTATTTCGCTGCAAAGGTGAGGCGAGATGCTAATTTTTCTTCATGTGTCAGTCGGTGTCCCCACGTAATGTCAGATTTCGCTGCAAAGGTGAGGCGAATAGCTTTTTTTTAATTACGCACGTTAATTTAGGGCAAATATAAAAAAAAAGTACTATACTTGCCACCCTTTCCTCTTCAGGGTAGCGAGCAAATTTTTTTGCTTCTGCGGGTAATATACTTTCAAATTCATCCTCTTTAGGGTATTTTCATGAACAGTTGGACAATTTTGCCCCTATTACCCAGAAGAGGAAATGGAAAGTATGATACTTTTTTTTAAATAATAAATAATGTACTAGCCGTATGGAAAACGTGTTTTGGCTAAGAAAACGGAATAAGAATTAACAAGGGTAACGTATTTGTGATAGGGAAACGAATGTATTTTGGCGAGAATTTGATCGGCGACGATCAAACTCAATAGGTTTATGGGTTAAGATGCCGGAATTGACTGCTTTGATACCGGTTGATACACTCTTACAGGAATCAACGAGATTCAAATAAGAATTGAGCTCAAGAATTAGTTAATGTGATTTGTTATGGCTTATTGACTTGTAGAAGTTTATTACAAGAGAGAATTACAAAATCAAAACCGCTAACAAATGTGAAATGAATTGTGTTATATACAAATGAAATGATGAAATGGTAACGGCTTTTCCGCCTAAATGGTAAGGGTTAAAACTGCTTATTTGAACCCCACACGTGCCATGCACGCGTATACTTATTTAAACTCATGTCCTTTGCAAATGGAAGTGGTGGTGGAACTAAATTATCTTAATAAGTAAATAGTGTAAACTTAAAACAAAACATTTTATCATAGATTTAACACAATTATAAATCATTAAATAATTTATCTTAATACATATCCAAAATTTAACATAATAAAAAACTAGGGCAAATGATAAAAAAAAAAGTATCATACTTTCCATTTCCTCTTCTGGGTAATAGGGGCAAAATTGTCCAACTGTTCATGAAAATACCCTAAAGAGGATGAATTTGAAAGTATATTACCCGCAGAAGCAAAAAATTTTGTTCGCTACCCTGAAGAGGAAAGGGTGGCAAGTATAATACTTTTTTTTGATATTTGCCCGTTAATTTAATGGGGAAGCGACACGTGTCCATTAAGCATTTCTGCACTAGTTTGTAGCGAAATGGGTGGCCTTTTTTTATATAAGAAGATAAGAGGTCCTCTGCAGGACAAACAAGTCACTGCAGGGCCTTCACAGTAATTTTCGCTTTGTTATATCTACCAGCAGTCACGCCTATAAACAAAATATGTCAGACTTTTGAGGTTTTTCACATAGATGGATTTTTAAAGAAGGGTTTTTCTAACTTGTGCCCTAGGGGCACAAGTTAAGCACCCCAAAAATACACAAGAGCCCACGAAATAGTACATGAGAACCCATATAAAAGTACAGACAAATGTACTTTTATGTGAATCCCTGTGTACTTTTGATGTCCTTTTGATGTGCTTAACTTGTGCCCTAAGGTCGCAAGTTAGAAAAACCCTTCAAAGAATTGTGTTATAAAATGAATAGTGTATCTAAGCATCATTGACTTAGACCAGGAACAGGATCAAGATCAGATAAGCAGGACTTGCTGTTAATAAAGACGAATGAGAGCAAAAATATTTCAGCTTAAAAAATCCACAGAACAAGAAACACATTTTCTCACATGTTTGGTAGCAAATGAAAAATCAGGGATCCAATAAGATGTACAACTGGGATCATCACATCAAAGCTAATTGCAATACCATCTCCAAACGGAATGCCACGATACATATATCTCCCGTAACACAAACTTGCATAAATTGTACAAAAGAATATGGTGACTACAAGAAAATTGGCAATGTCTCCTTTCTCGAATGAGGCGATGATTCTTTTTGCAATAAGCTGACGGTAAAAAATATGAATTGCCAAGGGTGCACATCATAACTGAAAACAAGAAAACACATAATGAATAACAAAACATAACATCCTTAAACAAAACTCCAAAATAAAGATACGCTGTCGATTAAATAGAGTTTATCAAGGATCCAAAAGTTGACTTTTCATTCCAAACAAATGCTATTCTTTTGTAAATATATTATAACTTGCAAGATTGAAAAACTTTGGTCAAGAAGTGCCCTAGTAATTTTGTTGCATCTAAGTAGGTCAAAAACTTTACGAAAGTGCTTAATCTATTGGAAGTGCTTACTCTAGACATATTCTCATTGACGATGTATGGGTTTTAGCAACATGCTGTTTGGAAAATCAATTAATCCTTTCTATTTTACAACTTGATGCAGTAGAAGAGGGCATTTCGACCCATTTACTTATATATGGGTCAAATTAAGTTGTGTTCGGGTCCAGTAAATAATTTAGCTAAAAGTGCCACTTGGTCAGATGGGTCTAACATGTCAAATGTGTTGACAGTGAATTCTATTGGTAGCGGTACAATGAATCTCCGAAGTATAGATCATTGTTGTAGTACTATTTAGCGAATATTGATTTTGCAAAAAAATAACAGGAAAAAAAAATAGAAACGGACAAAATGGTGTTTGCAGGTCAACCTCACCTGGTCCATTTTGAACCAAAATCAACTATGAGAAAGTATTAGTAAAAAATATCAAAAGAAGGAGCTTACCAATGAAGGCCTGAAGCTCAGCAAGCTTGTTTTGATGGTGACTTTGAAGCTCCCCCGTTAGCTATGTTTCCCACTCCAGCCTCCAAAGCTTCCCTCTCATCCTTCTCTCTGGTTTTCTCAATGATGAAAGATGAATGATGAATGTTGGGGAAATGAATGATTTGGGTAGATGATGAAGAGGATGAAAGATGAAGGGGTAAAATATAAATTTGTTATAGAAGTATAAATGTGTATGGACTAAAATACCCTCGACTACAAAACAAAAATCAGATATTGACTTGGTCAAAGGACTTGTAGCGAGTGAAAACCTTGAAATAGGGACCCCCGACGATGAAAAGGGCGAGTTTTGTCTCATCATGATGCACCGTGAAGTTTAGAGACCAATGGTGTATTTTAGTATTTTTTTTATAAATCACCATTGTAGATGACTTACGTAGAAGAATACTGAGTTCAAAGAGATATTCTAGTCTTTTACTCAAACATATTGAACACAAATTTATGATACTACAAGGCAATCACACGCTTATATCTTCGAACATTATAAAAGAAAACGTTTAGGCTGGTCACAGTCGGGTTAAAAATATCGGTTGGTCATCAACTTTTTTCCACGATGACCGATGTCAATATAGGTCAAGTCCGATGTGGAGCATGGGTCATGTATCGGTCGACAACCCAAGAAAATAAATATCGGTCCAACTTTCGACCGATTCTTTCTTTCTTTCTTTCTTTCTTTTTACTTGGTCACCGACTGTGACAATTTAGTCGTGTTTGGTCATTGGAGAGAGAAAGCTGATGTGGCAGGGTCATGTTCGGTCACGACTGTGTCCAGCCTTATTGATCTCCGCTAGTTGTAAAAGTCAATCATTTGACAGATAAAGAAGAACGCTACTTTTGGGTTGAGTTATTAGGACCCCCCTAGATTTTTATTAGGACCCCCCCTAGTTTTTTTGTTTTTTTTTTTTATTTTTTTTTATTTTTATAATTTTGTTTATATCAAAAAGCTATAAACCTGAAAATGCGGAACTGTAAATATAAAGTTTAATAAGCCAAACGCTTAAAACTGTCAGAAATACGGAACAGAAACTGACAAAAAACTGTGTTGTACTGAAAAAAGCGAGGGGACAAAGAGAATATTCCCTGGGGACAAGGTGCAGGGCTACGGGTAGCCCCCGTAGCAATAGTGTAACCCCTACTTTTATGTAAGTAGGATTGATACTTTAGTACAGGAAGTACAAACATAAATGATATAAAGTCAAATGTGTGATGAAGAGGTTTTGTTATATATCTAACACTACATGTGTTATCACCTACCAAATATGCTATATCCTACAAACTCACGTATGCGTGAAGCTAGACATATTATCTACTTTTACGTTGTTCAGATGTGCTATTTTGGGAGTTTTTAGATGTGCATTTCTAAAGCAACTACTCGTATGTCGTATGTAGTATTTAAGAATTGAGAGAAGATAACAAAAAACGATTTTTTAAAGGACATTTAAGAGATTATATGTATAAATAAATCAGAAGACAAAATTTTGTTGCGATTAGTCCCTACCCATTCTGATAAATCACATTCTTTTTGCCCAAAAAACATTATGATTAGAATTAGATTGTGACATATCGAAACACCCATTAAACATTATTGCACCTTTATACTTATATTACGGTAAAATACTTGTTGTTTAAGATGTGTGAGGTTTCAAGTTCAATTTTTGTTAGATGTAAACAACTTTAAAGCGATCACGTCAATGTTTCAAAAAAAGAAAAGTTTACCCAGTTATGTGACACAATTGTTTCAAACCTCATAAATTAATCATTTAAAATGTTCAGAAATCATAATAACCAAGAAAAAAAGTAACAGTTAGCTTCAATCATAACCAATCAAATCTTTAAGGGTGCGTTTGGTTTGTAAGTGAGATTGAAATTGAATTCGAATTTGAGAAAGGTTCAAAAGAAAATAATGAGAGAGAAAATTAATTAATATTTAAATTATATATATCGGTAATAAGTTTTATGTATTTGTTGAAAACAAAAAATGTAAAAAATAAGAAAAAGAAAGGATAACATGTGGTTGAAAAAATTTTATCAAATAAAAAGAATTTTTTATTTGGATGGAATCATAAAAACCTACCAACATAAAGTGGATTGATATCTATCAATTTTTCATTCCTTTATTCTTAATTGTAGGCCCTCAATAACAACTAAACAAATGATTCATTTTTTATTTTTATTTATTTATTTATTTTTTGTGATGAACCCATGCTAATCCCATCAACCAAACATCACCTAAGAAGAATGATTGAATTGGGTATCGACATTTAAAGTCAATACCTAATACGGGGTATTTGTTTTATTACTAGTTTTTTGTGTTATTTTTAACAATGTTGTCTTTTTCTTCTTTTGATATCTACTTTAACAAATATATTACATTTGTAAGAGTATGGAATCGTTTAACTGAAGTGATAGGTACGTAGTAGTATAAGAGTAGCTTAAGTTACATATATTTGGAGAGTGATGTCGCCCGTAATGGTGATCAAATCCGTCAACATTACATTAGCTCGATATTAGTATTCATCCCATCATTTAACCTTGCACTAAACAGGTTTAGTAGTGACTACCAAACGAACCACGCATCCCACTAAATACAGAAGTACTTCACAAATGCTCATACAAGCATAAACAAAAAAAAAGTTCGGTCAAGCAGATGACGAAATCCTCCCCATATGTGGTTCTACACGCGTGGTTGTGGGTAGGGGCGGCAATTCTCGACACGACACGAACCCGACATGAAGTTAAATAGGTTTGGGTAAAAAACGGGTCAACCCGTCTAACCCGTTTAATAAACGGGTCGTGTTTGGGTTGAGTAAGTATTAAACAGGTCAACCCGTGAACCCGTTTAAGTATATAAGATCTTAAAAAGAAAATATATAACCTGGTTTTTATGATGAATGTGGATTAAATATATTTTGTTATTTACTTAGTATAAGTGAATTATAATTTTATACCTTAGATATCATGAAAATTGACGCTTATAATTCAGAAAATTGTCACATAGTTATTTGTATGTTATTCTTATCATATTTTAGATCCTTATATCATTTTTAGCATTTAAACTAATTAAATCGACAAACCACCAGCTTTATTCACTGCTTAAGCTATTTACTTAAATTGGTTAAACGGGTCACAAATGGGTTACACGTATTATGCAGGTGTGGATTAGGGTTGAGTTTCTTGACACGATTAATAAATGGGTCATATTTGGGTAAAGGCTATACTAACCCCGCCAACACGCGAATCCGAATAAGTTAACACGAACATGACTCGATTGCAACATCTAATTGTGAGAAGGGCTAACTGCCATGATGCGTTAAAGTTGGTGTTTTACACGTGGTGGGTGTTGCCATTACCACTGGTTTAATAGATGCGTAAAAAACATTTTTAGGTTAGTCTCGGCTTCTAGTAAGAAGATTTCTCCAATTTACGTGCTCTTTAACTAAACTTTAAAAAATCAATGTCTAACAAAATTGTGGAGTTTTCTATAAAAGTAAAATACAGTAAATTTTTCTCAAGCAATATCGATTTTTACACATAACCGGACGTACATTCTTGTTTTTACATGGGTAAATACATCCTTTTTGAGATAAAAGGGAATCAATATGTTGGTGGAAGTAAGTACGAATCATAAAGTTTTTTGGTCAATATCATTTAATTTTATAATAAAACCTAAAGTATATTTGTTACTTTATTTATAGTTTAATTCTCCCTCATTACTCTCTCTTCATTCACATGGTATTCTGGTTGTACTCATAGTTGTCATAAATCTCACACAACTTTCATTCTTTCAACAACCCATAAATAACTTGCGATTCATTCTCTGAAAACACCATGGCCACCCTTAACAAACTTTCATTTCTCCTTCTACTAATTATCCATCAATCTTTTGGTCTCAACATTGATGGAATCATCTTACTTTCATTCAAATCCAACATTTTAAACGACCCGTTACATGTTCTAGACACATGGAGTTACTCTGACGTAACTCCATGTTCATGGAACGGAGTCGTTTGTGAAAATTTCATAAACGACCCTGAAGCCCGTGTCACTAGGTTATCACTTGCTAACTCTGGCCTCACGGGCTCCCTTCCCGCCAATATGGGATTAATTCAACACCTTAGAGAACTTAACTTATCAAATAACTCGATTAATGGTTCGATCCCATTGTCTTTATATACTGCACCTGAGCTCGAGTCTATAGACGTGTCGAATAACTTAATATCTGGTGAAATATTCGGGTTCGTTGGTGGATGGAAGAGTCTTCGATATCTTAACGTGTCGAATAACTTATTAACGGGAAAGTTACCTCAGAATCTTGCATTGCTAGCAAATTTAACCGTTGTTTCGTTAAAGGGTAATTATTTTTACGGTGAGATTCCTAATGGATTTAGTACTGTTCAAATTTTAGATATTTCGAGTAATTTAATAAACGGGTCACTACCAAAAGATTTTGGTAGTGACAAACTTACTTATTTTAACGTTTCGCATAACAATGTTTCGGGCGAGATCACGCCCGAATTTGCGAACAAACTGCCAACAAACGCGACTATTGATTTGTCATTTAATAATCTTACGGGGGCTGTTCCGGAATCTAGTGTTTATTTTAACCAAGATGAGGCAATGTTTACTGGAAATATGGAACTTTGTGGGAAACCTTTGAAGAATTTATGTCTAGTACCTTCTTCTATATCGAATCCACCGAATATATCATCCGATGCAACTCCGTATCCGCCCGCTATCGCGGGTATCCCAGAAACTATCCCATCGTCTAGTTCAGGCGTTTCATCGGACAGTTCAAACGGTTCGAAGAAAAGCAAGTTTAAAACAAGTACGATAGTCGGGATCGTGGTTGGAGATATCGCGGCTGTCGCAGTTTTAGCCATGATTTTTATTTTTATGTTGAAGAGACGACAACGGGGCGGGGAGAATAATGGTCAAAGTACTGAGAAAGATTCGAGTAAGGAGTTCGACTGGGGATGTTTGATGAAAAGGCGAAGCAGTGAAGGCGAAGAACAGTTGAGTGAAACTTCAAGCTCGGGGTCGGATGAGACCGAAATGGCGGAAATGGCAAAGGGTAAATTTGGTTCAACAAGGAAAGAAGTCGAGAAGAAGGGGTTGGTAACGGTTGACGGGGGCGAAAAGGAGTTGGAACTCGAGACATTATTAAAGGCGTCAGCGTATATACTTGGGGCCACCGGGTCGAGTATAATATACAAGGCGGTGTTAGAGGATGGCACGGCTTTGGCGGTCAGACGCATTGGTGAATGTGGGTTGGAACGGTTTAGGGATTTTGAGAACCAGGTTCGGGTCATTGCAAAGCTGGTGCACCCAAACCTGGTTCGAGTCCGTGGATTTTATTGGGGTGCGGATGAGAAGCTTGTTATTTACGACTACGTTCCTTATGGGAGTTTAGCCGATGCACGTTATAGTGAGTCATCTATCTCTTTCTCTTTATGCGTAATCTACTATTCCAAGTGTGCACATTCACATTTGTCACTACAACTTTTATAAAAAGTATTTATTTTTTTTTTACAAACTACTAGTAAAGTAGTAATCGTTATATATAATTTGGAACAGCCTGTCTAGCTAGGAACGAAGCACAAAAAGGTGGGGTTGGAGTAAAAGTAGCAATTATGTGATATAGGTGACAAATAGAAAAAGTTAGATTTGCACTCAAAAAAATTTCTCTAGTGTCACAATAATTAATGTGTGGGGATATATTTACAGAACCACTGTGAAAACTGATCTAGTTTCGCTCATCAATAGACCAAATTAGGATGTTTGTAACCACATTCAACAAACTTTGACTCGGTATAATTAATCGTTTGACTGTTCTCTTTTATAAGATTTTATGATTTATGATTGTATTATATCAAGTTCCATTAATTAGATAGTTTGGAATGTTAAAAGAGATTAGTTTATGATATTCAAGATCTAGAAAATATAAATCCTTACCTTTGAATTATTCTATGAATCATTTCATATTAATTTCCACTATATTCCTCAACATGCACATGCGCAATCTAGCTTTACAACATTACTATCGCTAAAATGGGCTGGTGACTGGGACCGAGGATGGAGTAGTTGTAACTAAACCCTTTGTTTGATTAATGCACTGTCTCATGCTCATGCATCGCAAGTCAACTGTCACGTAGCGGTTGTTCTCATTTGTTTACTTTTGACTCGTGGCGTACGATAGCACTAAAGGTGCTTGTATGAGTTGTGTTCATGAGGCCATGAGGTTTTTTATTAAATATCACGTTTAGTTATATATTTTCTAAAAAGTGTACATGTTACAATGTTCATAGATGTTAGAGAACTTTTTATTCTGGCTGTATCAAATCATTGACATGCTTTCTTGACTGTACTTTTCGCAGGAAAGGTTGGATCGTCGCCTTGTCCACTGCCGTGGGAGGTACGGCTCAAGATAGCGAAAGGCACGGCCCGTGGGTTATTGTATATCCATGAAAAGAAGCAAGTGCACGGGAATCTTAAACCTAGTAACATTTTATTAGGATCGGATATGGAGCCTAAGATTGGAGATTTCGGGCTCGAGAGATTAGTTGTAGGAAATCAAAGTTGCAAAGTGGGTGGATCAACCCGAAACTTTGGTAGCATGAGGTCAACAGCATCTCGGGATAGTTTCGTGGACATTGTGATTGGGTCAAACCTAAGCCCAAGCCCAAGTGCCATGGGCTGCATTTCTCCATATTACGCACCAGAGTCCCTTAGAAGCATAAAGCCCAACCCGAAGTGGGACGTGTACTCGTATGGTGTGGTGTTGCTTGAACTTCTTACAGGAAAGGTTATTGTATCGGACGAGTTTGGGCCAGCTGGCATGACGTGGAGCTCCACGTTGACGGTTGACGAGAAGAAGAAAGTCTTGCGAATGGTTGACGTGGCGATTCGTGGTAACATGGAAGGCAAAGAGGATGCATTGTTGGCGTTGTTGAGAGTGGCTTATAATTGTATATCACCTGTCCCACAAAAGAGACCACATATGAAAGAGGTGTTACATGCTCTTGACAAATTCCCTTCTGCCACCTTTTCATATTATTGAAGAAAAGGGTGAACTATAGCTAGTAGAGAGAACTGTATTTATGCTGGAACATAACTAGTGATTTGTTGTTTTAATCTAATTATGTCTAGAACTGGTTTTGACTAGGAAAACAAAATAAACTAAGGTAGCAATTTCAGTTTGTGTAGATATAGTGATAATGATTTGCTGGTTGTGGTTTTATATGTTATGATAATGATTTGTTGGCAATTTAGTTTCTAAAAAATTTCGTAATAAGTTGACAATTCAAAGTGTAATTCTAATAGTTGTCAAAAAGGAATATATTTGAGTTAATAAAAATGCATGTGGAACCGAAGGTGGAGTGCATAAAAAGGTTATCACCATTTTTAATGATGTTCACACATCTTGTTTGGTCAATGTCAAAAGCTGGCTTGGAGAAGAAACAAAGTTGAATCGAACAAAAGCTAGACCGAGTCAATTAGTAAATTGAATTTTGTAACATTGTGTGCACTTTTCACATGCTTGACTTTGTTTAATATGCGGAAACATATGAAGCTCTCCTTCGGAGTGTCCCGTCCGAAAGCACATGCAATGCAATTAGTCTTAGAAAGACCTTTTGAGTTTACACTTTTATTATTGTTCATAATCACCAAGTCATTTTAACAAACTACCTCGCATCAAGCTTTAAAAACTAAAGAAAAGGTTTTGAAATGAAAATTTGATGCTAGAACAAAAGCTTCAAGCTATTCATCAGACTTTGAAGTTATTACTTTATCAAGTGTTTACTTTGAGTAAAGTACAAAATACATTCATGTGGTTTGTCACGTGTCTCGTTTTATAACCTCGTGGTTTTTTTTGACACAAAACCATCCCTATGTAGTAAAGTTAGCACAAAATCATCCCTCCGTTAATAAAGTCAGTCAACGATGAATAACGGTGCAAATTATTTCTTCGTTATCTCTTAACGCAAGTTAAAATATTTGCATCGTTTGTCCTCATTCACTATTTTACTAACAGATGGATTTATTTTAGGCTTTTTTTTTCGGACTTTTAGTATATTAACCTGTTTAAGTTACGACCAGCCATTTCTTCGTTATCTCTTAACGCAAGTTAAAATATTTGCATCGTTTGTCCTCATTCACTATTTTACTAACAGATGGATTTATTTTAGGCTTTTTTTTCGGACTTTTAGTATATTAACCTGTTTAAGTTACGGCCAGCCAATTCATGTTGGAATAATACCATCGCCACCACCTACCACCCGCGACCGCCACCACCACCACCACCCACCACAACCACCACCACCAACTCCAACCACCACCACCCACCGCCACCACCGCCCAACTCCACCGCTGCCACCCCACCCACCGCCACCACCTGCCACCGCCACCCACCACAACCACCGCCACCACCTCCACCCACCACCACCACCACCGCCGCCACCCCGCCACCACCACCACAACCACCACCCACCACCACCACAACCACCACCCACCACCACCTACACCCACCACCAACCGCCACCACTGCCACCACTGACCACCTCCAACCGCCACCACCCACCACCACCTCCACCCACTATCAACCACCACCACTACCACCAACACCCACACCACCACCACCGCCACAACCAACCGCCGCCACAACCTCCACCCACCACCAACCCTTTGCCACTATCGTCGATGGCGGTAGTGGTGGTTGCGGTGGCGGTGGTGTCCAAGGGTGGTGGTGGGTGGACGTGGTGGTTGTGGTGGGTGGCTAGTGGTGGGTGGTGGCGATGGTGGTGGTGGATGGTGGGTGGAGGATGATGGTGGTGGTTGTGGTGGGTGGTGGCGGTGGTGGGTGGAGGTGGTGATGGTGGTTGTGGTGGGTGGTGGTGGTGGTGGTAGTGGTGGTTGGTGGCGGGGGTGGTGGTAGTTGTGGTGATGGTGGGTGGCGGCGGTGGTGGATAATGGTGGCAGTGGCGAGTAGAGGTGGTAGTGGTGCTTGTGGTGGGTGGTGGTGGTGGCGGTGGCGAGTGGTGGGTGGTGGCGGTGGTATTATTCCACCATGATAAGGCCGACCGAAGCTTAAACGAGTTAATATACTAAAAGTTCGAAGAAAAGTCCAAAATATATCCCTTTGTTAGTAAAATAGTCAATGAGGACTAACGATGCAAATATTTTAACTTGCGTTAGGAGATAACATGGAAATAATTTGCACCGTTAGTCTTCATTGACTGACTTTACTAACGGAGGGATGGTTTTGTGCCAACCTTACTAACGAAGGATGGTTTTGTGCAAAAAAAAAAATAAAATAAAAAAAAAATAAAAAAAACACGAGTATGTAAAGCGAGACACGGGACAAATCACATGAATGTATTTTGGACTTTACTCATTTACTTTTAATGCAAAAGGTCATTAGAATGACATTTTCAAATAATAAAAAATGTTTTTTAAAGCATGCATTGCACATGCTCTAATATTGTTGTGTACTTATGCAATATTGCGTCACCGCCTCATAAGTATGTTGTTCAAGCTCTCGACTGCTGTTGGAGACAGGAGGAGGGTATGTCGCTCATCTAGCGAAAAAATTATAGTGTAAAAATTTTAAAATATATGAATATTTTTATAATTTACCCTCTAACTAATCGATTTGTAATGTAGTTTCTAAAAAAAATTAAAGTTTGCTCTCTCGACTATAATTTTCTTGCTTCGTTCTTGCTCTTGGTTAAACTAAAACTGCCATAAGTCACAAAAAATTAACACACATGTATATTAAGGGCCCCTTTGGTATGATGATGGTTTAGAATGAGATTTGAAATTGATATACATTAAAAGAAAATGAGGAGAGAGAAAATAAATTATTTATATAAAAAAATTATAATTTAATATAAAGTAATGTTTTTTATTTATTTAATAATAATTTTTTATTTGAATTTTAATATTGAAGAGAAGAGAGATAGAGACATTAGTGGGGTGACTCATATGAAAAAGTGTGCAAAATATGAAATACAGATTTTTATTTTTTATTTTTTTATACCGATTAATATACATAAAAATAAGGTCTATCATATTTTGATTGATTAATTTGCAATTTGTGGAGCCCGCATGACAACCAAACACATATAATTTGCTTTCTATCATTCAATTTCTGGAACACCATCAACCAAACGGGCCTTAACTATCACTCACGGTCAAAAATATTACTACTACTAACATGCTATGAAAAATGTCAATCATCCAACTTAAGATTACATAAGAACTAAGGTGTTGTTTGTTTATTAAGAGGCTCTGAATCTGACTCGCACATTTTAATCTGAATATGAGACGAAAATGTCTGAATCTGAATCAAATAATATTGTTTTTTTTTTTTTTTTTTTTAAAGAAAACGTCTGAATGTTTATTAGTTCAACTAGAGGCATTAAGATGTTTATTTCATGTCTGGTTCATTTAGATGTTTTTATCTCTATTTGCCTCTAAACAAAAAATAAAAAACAACATATTTAACACCTAAAAGCTTTAATTGACTAAAAGCTTTGGTCTATTAAGAGATTGTTAAGACTTTTTTAAAGAAAACAAACAACACCTAAATTTATGTGAATAAATAAGAAAATTAAAGAATAAAGGAATATTTATTAGTATTTGAAAAGAAATAAAATAAAAAGCCATTGGCGCATAAAACCCTATAAAGATCCCGCTCTCATTTCTGATTTCAAAATCAAACACACACACCTACTCAATTTCTCTCACCAAAATTCCCAAACAAAAAATGGCAACAAACATCGGAATGATGGACTCCGCTTACTTCGTTGGCCGATCCGAGATCTTATCCTGGATCAACCAAACTCTCCGTCTCAGCCTTGCTAAAGTCGAAGAGGTACCGTTACGTTTTCGCCCTATCTCAAACCCTAATTTTACACCTTATTCAGTTATTTCCTTCTAATTGATGCCTAAAATGTATAATTATGATTACTTTGACCTAATTTATTCGATCGGTTTGAGCATCTGTTTGAAATGATACTTGTGTATCTGATTGATGTTCGTATATTTGAGATACGATTAAAATTATCGTTTTCGTCTTAACGTAAAATCTTAATTTCATCTGTTTGTGATTTTTTTTGCCTAATTATATGGATAGCGTTGAGTATGTGTATGTACTTTGACTGAACCGAGTGATTTGAATGGATGTGATGTGTGATTATATGTAGGCATAGCTGTGTTCATTATTGATGCCGGAACTGTGAACGTAGGATTATATGCTTGAATTTAGGCTAAACTGAATGATTTTAGTGGATTTGATTGACGTAGGCGTTTTATATTAGCTGTGTTGTTGATTGATGCCGTAACGGTTGAAATAGGATTATGTGAGTTAAGTTAGGTTAAGTTAATTGTTTTTGATGGTTCGGATTGAATGTAGGCGTGTAATGATAGCTGTGTCGTTGATTGATGCCGAAACGGTGAGAGTAGGGTTATATAAGTTAGGTTAAATTGAATGAATTCTGATGGATGTGATTGGATGTTGGCGTGAAATAGTACTTGTGTTAATGAGTGATGCTAGAACGGTGATGTAAGATTTACGTAGGATTATATGTATGAGTTTATGCTCAACTTAATGATTTTAGTAGATTTGATTGAATGCAGGCGTTATATATTAGTTGTGTTGTTGATTGATGCTGTAACGGTGGAAATAGGATTATGTGAATTAAGCTAGGTTAAGTTTAATGATTTTTATGGTTCAGATTGAATGTAGGCGTGTAATGATAACTGTGTGTAATGATAACTGTGTTGTTGATTGATGCCGAAACGGTGAGAGTAGGATTATATGCATGAAGTTAGATTCAATTGAATGAATTCTAATGGATGTGATTGGATGTTGGCGTGAAATGATAGTTGTGTTAATGATTGATGCTAGAACGGTGATGTAAGGTTTACGTGAATAAATTTAGGTTAAACTGAATGATTTTAGTGGAACCTATTGAATATAGGCGTAAAATGATTGTTCTGTTGCTAGTTGATATCAGAATTGTCGAAATAGAATGATTGCTAATGGATGTGGTTGAATGTAGGCATGTTCGGGTGCTGTTCCTTGTCAGATGATGGATGTGGTTCATCCTGGAGTGGTGCCGATGCATAAGGTTAATTTCGACGCCAAGACTGAGTATGATAAGATTCAGAATTTCAAGGTTCTTCAGGACGTTTTCAACAAACTCAAGATCAATAAGGTTGCTTAGTATATTCTGATTATTTTAATGTGTGCGTTTGAATTTCTCGATTCATAATATGTAGTGTTCAGAATGAGTCAGTTCGTTCCTAAACGTCAATACCTGTTATCTAATTGCATAATAACCATTGTACTTGAAAAGAACACTTGATTTTATGCTAGATTGAGTAGGCAATTTGCGACATGCTTGTTAGTAATTTTAGGTAATTATAGGCTATTTACTTTGTTCACTAAATCAGTATAGTAAGTACAATTTTTAGCTCACAACAACTCAACAAGACTACAAGTGTGAATTTGTCCAACAGGAGTAATGGACTAATGGATTTGTAACTCCGGATTTGTTTCAGTAAACAACATTTATACATGTATTAGAAATCACAAGTGTTTCTATTAAGATGTTAATTGCATTGCATACTGACTGTCCGATCATTGTACTTGCTAATTTAACAGACTAATAGCCATCATACTATTAGTCTTGTTGTAAAATAGATTGCACTTTTCAAGTATACTGAATTTTATAGTCATCATACCACTAGTCTTGGTGTAAATTACTCATATATTTGCTTGAGCATTAAGTAATCTGGTGTTTTGATGGCAGCACATTGAGGTGAACAAGCTGGTGAAAGGAAGACCATTGGATAATCTTGAGTTCATGCAATGGTTGAAGCGATACTGTGATTCAGTTAGTGGAGGCGGTCATCAAAAGTAACTTCTTGCCTTCTCTATATACCAATTACTGTTTCCTTTGCTCTACTATTTTTTCGTGTGCCTTACACATGCTGTTCTTTAATTAAACAGGTCATATAATAACTATGTGATATCTTTTATGTTTAAGTAGTTGACTTAGGAGTTATATGATCCTTTTGGCCTTGGTTGATGACGCTAACACGCTTAATGTTATTTTTGGACTGGCTACAAACTTTCTAATGTTCAATATCCATGATATCAGTAAAAGGGCAAAAGGCACAAAAATGTAACCAGCTTGCCACTTTTTGCTTGTTGTGTAGCGATCTTTTTTTTCTCGTATTAACAGGTAGGGGCAAAACGGTCATAAGATACACACAACAGATGGTATTTAAAAGTATTAGGGTTTAGGGTTTAGAGTTTAGGGTATACAATAGGATATTCGCGCCCTTTGCAGTAAAACCCCTTTCTTATAAAACTCAGTTGCTTTATTACATGCAAACACATAGTTTTCGGTTTGCATTCTATCTACTTGAAGGAATCACATGAAAACAGGAGAGGGCATAGCATTTAGAAGAACAAAATTAAAAAACATTTTTGAATCTGCGTCCTCTACAAATATGCATACCGAAGAAAAAACAAGTTATAAAAGAAACATTGACAAAATGTCTATATTTGTAATTGTAACATATTAATCGTTCAAAGTGTTTGCTTCTCACTTTTCTTGTCAAACATACACACACATATAACTCAGCTGAGGAGATGAAACATATAGCAGAAATAGCTAAGAAGATGTATATGGGAAATAACTGTAAGGGATAGCAGGTGCAGATAAAAAAAACAGAGAGGAGATGGAGAATTAAGACCAAACATCAAAACCCCTAGTCATATGCAGACTTGGAGAGTTAGGATTATAGTTTTGTGTTCTTATTTGTGTGCATTTATACATAAATGGTGCTATAGAATAACTTGAATTTCACTTAAATGAGACATGTGCCACACCTTGAGCCGCATGCCTACGCCTTAGGGAGATCTTTACGCCTCACTGTCCCTCACGAAAGAGAATGCTTAGGTTTAGGGTCCCACACAAAACTTTTTCGGAGTTATAGTCATTCGACATCCAAGTTTTGTAGTTTTCAAGAAGTCATAAACATGTTATCATGTTCGGATTAAAGCTGCTTCAGGAATACCTTCTCTTCTTTGTAAATACTCTTATACCCGTATTGAGAGGTCTGGCACCAGTTCTCAAGCGTTGGTTTTTAGCATCCACTCTTTAACAGCAGTCAAGGTGTCACCAAGACAACCCCTCTCCTGTCTGTCTACATCCACTTAATTGCGACTATGTAACTACAATCTTGTACATGTTAATAGAATAACATGCTTAAAAGGAGTGCATTTTGTCTGTTGTTGCTTCATACCGGTCTCCTTCTATGGCCCCTATAGTTCATATTATACTTAGATGCTGAGGTACATCATTACGCATTTCCCACTGCAGTTTGAATTTCATTTGTGTTTATAACCAGTTTAATAAAATTTTCATTGCAGCTACAATCCTCAGCAGCGAAGAGAAGCGTGCAAAGGTGGGAAGGACATGACAAAGAAATCTGCACCATCACAACCTACTCGCGGTTCCACTGCTGGGCCCAAGACCCATAATTCTCGAAGAGCTGAAGCACCATCTGCCAACCCAACAGCCCCTCCTCCAGTCGAAAACACTAAACCTGCTCCAATTTTAGACACGTCTGCATATGATCAACAAGTACAACACGTACCAATATTTCGAACTGTGATCCAAGTTTACATAAATAAACTCTAACCATAAAATGTGTCAATTCTTCATGCAGATCGCTGAACTTAAACTCACTATGGATAGCCTCGAGAAAGAGAGGGACTTCTACTTTGCAAAGCTGAGGGACGTTGAAATCCTCTGCCAACATCCCAGCATTTCAAATTTGCCTGTAATTCTTCTTTCAGCTCACTTTATTTACAAATTTTCTATAACAGAAAATTAACATATAAGCACTATGCCATACTAAAGTACTGCAACAATTATACAGCAGTAATTTGGTAATATGCTCATTATAGGCGGTAAAATTGGTAGGTTGGGTTAACTTTGGTAAATTATTAATGAAGATTTTGTATTGATTATCAAATTTGTATTATCTCAATAATAATTTAAAAAATGGTTTAGGAGATTTATTTATGAAAAATTAATTTTGGGTGATTTCCTATCTGTTTAACAAGTTTTGCCAATTTGACCCGTTTTCTTTCTAGCTTTTTTTTAGCCATTTTTGTTTGACATAAAAGATAAACCGAGTGACCCATTTTAAATTTTGTTTACTCAGCTGCGCATTTTACATCTTTTTATAACAGGCTATTGATGCGATAAAAAGGATCTTGTATGCTGCTGAAGATGATGCATCCATTGTGGAAGAAGCTCAAGCCATGATTCTTAAACAAGATGCGGGTTTGAGTCCTATATCTGAAGAAGATCAGTCAAAGTCTGATTCGCAGAAGAGGAAACTGATAGTCAACAGGGAATTTGATGCAGCTGCAAATTCAGCACTCTCACCTAGAATAAGGGTCTCGGATGCTTCTGATGTTCATTCCAGCGGGTCACCTCTTATGACCTGCTGATCATCTACATGCAAGTGATTCATACTTTAGGAATGGGAATATGAGAATACATTGGATATAATACTTTGATGTTTCTAAACTCGTAAAGTTCGATATTACTGGTTGTTTGCTAGTCCTGTGGGAAGGATAAGTTCAATATCAAGTTTCTAAACTCGTAACTGATTGTATATCTCGTAAAACCTCTGGATGGTTCAAGTCCATTTATTCTAGAATGCAGTTTGGTTGTTGATACCAAATGGCTCGTTATTTTTGTTGCTTAATCATTTTAGAAAGAAAACATTCATTTTTTATTTTTTTTAGTTAACTGGTTTATTAACAGTATATTTGGATTTTTATTGCAAATGTAACCAGTAAGAAAAGAAAAAAAATAAAGGTTTACTGTTTGCACCAACAAACAATTTCTTACAACAGCAGTACTGATGATTTAAAGGTAAGTATGTATAAAGGTTTATAAGTATTTTGTAATTTTCCAAAATGATTTAGATCCAAGTAAAATTGTGGTAGTTGTTTTCCCTTCATTTTTAAGCGTAACCACACAAACATATAACTAACTGATTACAAAACATTTCTTCAAAACTGAATTTCTATTTACCAAATACATGTCTTAATTTTTGGAAGGAAAATCCAGATAACTTTTGAAGGCATCCACATCAAATATGGTAGATTCTTCTTTAACTTTTCAAATTATATTATGTTTTAGATTATTGAAAATTTGGCTTTCAAATATCAGAAACAAAATGGAGGTAGCGCGCAAGCAGATAAAATGGATCAGATGACACAGGCAGGACAAGCGCAACAAGTGCAACGACAGGAACAAAAGGTGGTAGAGGTTCAACAACAACCTCAACCACCTTCCAACGCCGCCCCGGTAGCCACCAACAAAGCAACAAGCGGCGCAATCTTGGAAAATGCCGCTGCCTCTGTTTCATCCGCCCTTCAATCCGCAAGGGAGGTTATTTCCAAAAATTAGCCACGTCCATCAACAGTTCGAAACCATTTTTTTGTGTGGATGCTTTATTTAGTTTTTGGTTACATTTGTGTCTCTATTTCTTTTTCGATATTCTTTAAATGTACAGTTTTATCCCACTATAAGTTTAAGATAATGTATCGTTTTTATGCTGTTTAATTTGCATTTATCCTGAGTTTGGATGCAAAGATGGGTAGGGGTCAAGTTTCATAGTTTATTTGCTGGTATTTAATGTTAGATACAGATGTTCTTCTGATTAATTGAAGTCTAAGATAAATAATTGGACATCCATTTATCAAATTATCAAAATATGTGGGGGATTTCTATATTGTTCGCAGAACTAATCTCGTTAGAAATTTCACATTCATTTTAGGCTTTTAGTTATTAAGTTTAAGCAAGTAGAACTGAACACGAGATATTCTTGTTATCATAAAGAACTAATGCCATGGGCTTGGAATCACCTTTTGCCCAAAAATCAGCAAATCAAATGATACCATTCTCTTTCAGTCACTCTTTGAAAAACATCTAATTCCCACTGGAATCCTGTTCCTTGCTCCTTTATTCCTTAAATAAAGACCTTTTAACCCATTAGCTCTGACATTGATCAATTTAAATTTAAAACGTTGCAGACATTTTAAACATCTGATTACCAAGTTCTATATTTTTCTTTAGCTCAAAATCTATCATAGATTTATAGTAAAACCGGAACAAGAACTAAAATCTTTCAATAGTATTACTTGTTTCTGTCTTTCGATTTCTTGGTAGACAAAATGGGCATGGCTATATCGCGGATGGTGAGAATGTTGTTTGCAAAGAAGGAAATGAGGATCCTCATGGTTGGACTCGATGCTGCTGGCAAAACCACGATTCTTTACAAGCTTAAACTCGGAGAGATCGTTACTACTATCCCAACAATCGGTAGCTCCACCATCCTGTTGGTTTTATGCACAATAAATTAATAGACGTGTGTTAGGATCGAACTCGAGACTATGAGATTGCACACTTTACGTATGAGAATTTAAAGTTAATAATTAAATATAAACGTTATATTTATTTATTTATTAAACGAAATAACTAACGGACGTTAAGTAATTAATGTAATGGATTAATGGTCGTTAAATGTTTATGGAAAAGGACTAAATTGCAAAAGTTGGGAAGGTTTCGGAATCCCTTTGGGGACTCCTATACCGATCGGCCAAGGGACAAAACAAGGAAAGAAAAACCCAACTTGTTCACCAAGTTTGCTTGTGTATATATACAAGGCTAGGGGTTTTATTTTTCCATCTCTTGTGCTCATAAGCTAAACCCTAAAAACGTTTTGTGTGTGTTTTCTTTGTCCAAACCGATTGGCCAAACACCATAGGTGTCGATCATTCGGTGTCGATCATTCTTTTTCCACAAGCAAAGTTATTTGTTTTATAAAAACTAGCATTACTTTAATTCGGTTTAGTACGTGTGTACAAGAACATAGTAATAACATACTTTTGTTATTATCTTGGATTGAATTACAAAACGGTAAGGGGTAATTCTTATAATCCTATAAACCCTAATTAGGGTTCATCCTAATTGCTAGTTTGTGGATTTGATTCTTGTTCGGCTAGAATCAAGAAAAGATACGCATATTCTTCTTATGTTAATTAATTATTCGTTAATAAATCCTATACGCTTCCGCTTGAATACTTTGATGTTTATTGTTTATATTTATGATTAGTCATGTTATATAATTCCAACAGTGGCATCACGAGTCATTGGTTTTAATGAGTAATTAATTACTAAACACGTAAAAAACGGATATTGTATTGTGTTTGATATGATTTATTCTAGGGTTTTGGTTATGATTATATAAACTCTAATTTTAGGGTTAGGGCTTTTGCCCTAATTTGGTTTTAAAAATCTATTTTGGATCGAAAATTTTTTATGGGTGGAAACCCTAAATTTTTTTTAATCGATTTCCTTAAATTTTTTTTAGGGTTTATATTAATTGTTATGTTATCTATATCGAAACCTAGATTTAATATATTTGTTACGTGATAAATTCATGAATAAAGTGTTATGTGACATGGAATTGTATGCGATCTTGTGACTATTTGTATAATTATTATGATGTATCCATGATTATACATGCATGTTAGTCATGGATAAGTTGCTTTGAATATTTAATTGTTAAGATTGGTTATGCGATATTAATTGTTAAGTTTTATACACATGTATATTTATGATAAATCTTGAATTGGGGAAAACTCCAATTATATACATTAATGAATCAATTATGTGCAATTTGGTATATCATTAATTATGGGTTTACGCAATCGATTCGTCGATGTATGTGGCTCACTTTCAATTGAGAGAGTGAAAGCCCTAATTAATATATACATTAATTTAACCTAGATATTGATTATTAATAGGTTTATCGAATAAGTTGCATGTGGCTACTTGTTTACACGTATAAATTGTTTATTGTGTGCGCATTGTTTTTTAGTAGTTTATTTTTTATTGGTATTACTTGTTTGTTTATTATGTGCGACAGTTTTAAGCAAAGGGTAATTTTGAATAGAAAAATAATACGGACTAAACAATGGTGAAATTTGATTTGTTTTGGAAGAGTTAAGTTTTCAATAGTTTAATTGATTGATGATTTTGGTACTATGGTTGAACGGCTCACCCATTAGAACGAACTATAAAGGGGTTAATAAAGAAGTGCGCACAGTCACACTGAAAGGATGTCTAAGGTTATGCTTTTGCGCTTACCTGGTCCTCTGCCCCTGTCAGTTCGAGTGGAGCTACTAAGTAAGCCATAAATGTACAAACTCATCTTAAGGGCGAATTAGTTTTAATTCCATGCGCCACTTCGGTGGTAATTACCCGAAACACTAAGTGTTTACACTTATGCAAAAGTACGGTATAATGGATGATAATTAACACTAAATTCCTTGATTGGTGAACCCAATACCTCAATCAAAACTTTGATAATTTGATCTTTATGAATTGGTAATAAATGTTTTTTATTAAAATTATGCTACAAGATGAATGCATGACATCTTTGTACATATTTGATTTGACCACATAAAATCAAAACTAGTACCCTTTTAAATTAAGTTATATGCCATCTAATTAAAAGGAACACTTGAAGTTGCAATTTATGTCATGAGAGTACTTGGCTAGATTGTGATGGAGAGGTAAATCTCTATGTAAAGTGAGACCTTACATGGACATATTTGCAGTTCTTTAAGTTAGACACTTAAGTTGAGTAGGAAGTGAGACTTGGACTCAATGGCATAAGATGGGATGAAACATGTTTATATTTGCAATAGCGTTGGAAAATATAAATCCCATAATAATCTAGGAGTTGGAAATTGTTTGCCAATTAATGTTCGACAGATTACCTTATTATATGCGTTCGTTGCTAACAGATCAACTGATGTAATGAACCTATGATAATTTGGATCCTAGTTTTCGAGAAAATTCTATGGTTATATGAATATTACCTTGGGTATTTTATTTTCTTGAAAAGTTTAATTATCGAAAATACTAAAATTGAATTTTGCTAATTCTTTAAATGTATTAATGCAACATTAAACCGTAAACGTAGGTTATTCCTGTATTGGTAAAATTGATCTACACCTGTAAGGGTTTTAGTAGAGTCAACGTTACTAAAAGAATAAACCTAGTCCTATTTTCACGCGAAAGAGTGAGATTCAATCCTATTCCTTTTCATAAATGAAGAAAGGTATGATAGGACAATTAGAATTGTCTAAATTCTAAATACATAACTCGTAAGCAAATTTTAATAGTTAAGAAAATTGCATGTTTTATGAGTTATTAAATTAGAAGCTAGACTAATTACTGTATAATTGGTAAAAGACAAACTAGCATATTTTATCTAGTTGTTGTGCTTTGACCATTTAAAAGTACTACTTACAATTGTTAGAATAGTAGAACTATTAAGAAAGAAATTGCATGCCCAATTATTTCAAGTTAATAGCATTGATGAATAATTCATCATCTACATAGTAGAATACATTCTTTTAAGTACATAAGTAATTGTTATGTATGTACTTTCTCAAAGGTGTAGGAAGTAAATAATACACTATTTTCTTTCACTGGTTAATGAAACACTTACAATGTTGTCAAATCCAGTGGGAGTGTTGTGTTCTTATTACTGAATAAGGAATTAATGTAATGATCTCTTATTCAGTGGGAGTTACAAGCTTTGTCATCTTAGTAGTAACCCAGATTATCTCTAGAATGTCTTAAGATAATTACTTTCCACTTGTAGACACTTATGTTTTCAAGGATAGTCATGTACGTTTCCTTATTAGACAATGAAGTGGTTTTACATCTACTAGTTATGCTAATATCAATGACACAATCATATTAGTCACATAAACAAACATATGTCGTGTTGTTTATCCGCTACATGATGTTGTTCCATGCACAAGTGGGAGAAATCTATATTGTGTGCAAGGTACAACATATAGGTATATGATTTAAAGGATTCTCTTGACTGCAAGGTAAGAGACTAACGTTCTAATATAACTTGTACATATCTAATTCAAGAAACACTTGGTGTTGCAATTTACGTCATGTGAGAACTTGGCGAGATTGTAACAACAAAGTAAATCTCTATGTGAAGTCAGACCTTGCATGGACATATTTACAGTTTCTAAATTAGACAAGTATTTAGAACATGTGTCAAAATGATATATAAGACTATTTCAAATTAAATATTTATGTATTATTAGAATGACATAAAATTAAATAAAGTAATCTAATCCTACTTCAATTTGTTTATTTATGTATTTTGGAATGACATAAATGAAAAATAATGTAGTCCTACATTATTGTGAAGTAAAATAAATTAACTTGAAATTACTATTGAAACCAAGAGTTGTGTTCATAATTACTTTAGTTAAACATGTTTATGATTCATTGTAAAGACATGAACATAAAGTCTTTTAAGACTTATAATAAAGTAAGACGCTAGCTTGTTATGTTTTTTAATTAAGACATATACAAGAAGTCATTGAGTTGATCAATGATTTATAACGTATAATGGGATTATAACAGTTTATGTTTCTTGTTGAGACATGGATATGAAGTGACTTGGTTAAAAGGTACTTGTGTTATAAAGCATGTAATTGGCTTGAAAAGTCTATTATACCATTAAGTTGACTTAGTTGGTAAATAGGTAAGCCAAAAGGAATATGTTTATCTTATATATTGTTAGATTGTCTTACAATATTAATTCTAATGAATACCACAAGTTGATGGTATGTTCAGTTAGGAGAATCAAATTCTATTTGATTTGTTTGATTCATGATAACCATAACTTCTTTCTTAAAAAGTAACAAGGTTAGAATATTGAGTATGGATTGAATATATTCAATATGACTCCAACCTAGAAGATTAATAAAACACCATTTCATTATGGAATGTGATGAATCACATTAAGTTTTAAAATTGAAGATTCTGAATTTGTTAAACTACTTATGAATAGGTTATTAACAAACTAAAGTCAGGAATTGTCAATGTGAATTTGTAATGTCCCAAAAGAGAACAATGTAGTTTTGATCTAATTGCTAAGTATATATAGATAGTCTATATATTACAAAAGGCAAGTGGGAGTTTTTTATCTTGAAAGATAAAATTACAAGATACATAATCTTCTAAAAACACACTAGTAAATATCATGATGAGATTAGACATGTAAATGATAGACCTCATGATGATGGAATTTTCATTCATAGATCTGCAAGGATATCTCAGATATTTGACTTATATGCTGAGAAATATGAGTTACAGGATTATAGTAAACCTGATAATCATTATGATGGATTACCGAATATTGAATTGGGTAAATTACTCATACTATGAATGTTAAAGATGCTGTCCATAAAGATAATCAATTTTAGAAATTTGGTTTATCTTAATAGTTAGACTAGAGAATGGAAATAAGTTTCTTCAAAGAGATGAAAAACCCTAGTGGTTTGAATTTCTATGTAAAAATCATATGGACAAAATTGTACACATATTTAATGCATGTTTTTTGACAAGATTATTAATCATACTTAAGCAATTAATTATGATTGAATATTCTTTTCTAGACACATTAAATATATAAAGATGATAATTGTCATACTTGTTTTCATTAATATGAAATATGACAATGAAATATCAAAATTCTTTCTTGAGAAATTACTTGAGCGAGGACGGTAAGTAATTGAAAGGTTTTTTGAATTCATATAATCTTTGAAAGTGTACGAAGTGCAAATAATTCATGAATGGATAAATGCATGCATCTATGAAATTATTCTTATGTTTAATTATTAAATCTCATTTTCGATTTATAATTAAAATAAGATAAATTTTAAGTATCCTGAAAGCTAGTGGGAGTATTATGTTAAGTTTCTTAAATCTTATATGTTGTATAACATATAGTAAGTAACATTCCTTGTAAGCTAAATGTTAAGTCTTAGATTGGAATGAAACTTCACTTGTAAGATTTAAGAATTAAACATACAACCTTGAAACATATGTTTATTGTTAATAAACATGTGCAGTAAAATAAATGATTCTAATAAAACATGATATATCATTTGGAAAATGGGTAAATATCTTTTGACAAGATAGAACGTGAATGAATTCTAAGGTTGACCTATAGATTCATCATGTACATCATGTTGTGTATTAAAATTGTTGTATCATTCTTGAATAAGAAGTGATTTGACAACATTGATATCTAACTAAAAGTTATTAGATAACTTGTGTAATGAATACTCTAAAAGAATTACATCCTTAGCCTGGAACTGCTCCTAGATTTTATGGATGAACGATATGTCAATTGTTGTGCAAATTGTCATCAACTTTAAACTTGAAAGTTTGGAAAGCATAAAACATTACACAATAAGATATTAAAGTTTACAGAATTTTAATGAGCATATTGTTGTTTGTATACAATGATGCTGGTTTAATTGAGATGACACTCAATACTAGTCATGGTAGGATTTAATCCTTGTTAATGACATTTGAACTAGTTGTGCTACTTAGAGCGCAGTTGCATTATACATTAAAAGAATAAGAATACTTTAAACTTTAAAATGTTTGAAAGTTTAAATTGTCATAAATTGGTGATAGAGGATGTCACACACTTTATGAATTATTATGTGGATTGTTGAATGCACACATACAAGGACTTCATTAATTGAATTATTGAAATAAGTATTCTCAAAATTACGATAGATCAAGTTGGTTGATTTATGCCTTGTCAACAAGTATGATTGTCATTACTTGAGGCATAATTCATCAACTGGAATTTTCATGCATTGATCTATTTGGTATTTGGATAAGGGATGTTAAACAATTGTTATAATAAATCAAATACTTGGTATGATTGATTTTATAATATATTGTATCCTATATTTGCATGTTTAATCCGTGAATAAATTTATTTATTTTAAATCGTTCGTTGTCAATTAATGATATGGGAGTATCATTAAACTAAGACAAATCTGAGAGATATGGTAGAATATACTTGAAAGTATATTGATGGGAATGCATACCAATTCAGGATGATATTCAATGAATTGAATATAGGACTTATCCCAACTACATAATTTACTTTGTGGATATTGTTATAAGTAAATTATGAATAGTTATCCTCAGACTTGAGATACCAGATAAGTGTCATGAATGTAGTGCACTTCTGTGGAGCAACTTAACGCTATACGTAACTGGTAGTCATAAGGGTTGTTTCCTGAAGTGTTGCAAAGTTCATGGGTTATTCTTGTAGTCAATATAGAATTTGTTCCTTCAAATTTATTTTGGAGTTTAATACTGCTGGGCCCCTCGTATGGTTGACAAGATGTATGCGTGGCCACGCCCAAAGATCTCCCCTGAATATGTTCAGAAGATTTGGTAATCTTGATCAATCACTTACAACGAGAAGAAACATAATTGAATAAGAATGACTTAATTCCATATCTTTATTTAACATGGTATTAGAAACAAAAGGATAATAATAATGAGAAATCATTAAAAGGTTTTCCAGGAGCCTTGCTCGAGTTGTACTAGAGGCATCGAAGTGTTGCTAGACGCTAACCGAATGTGATCACTCTATTAAGATATGTCCAAGTGGGAGCTGTTAGTTTATGGACAATATTTAATTGTCGTATGTCCGATTTTGAAAATCGAGACTATGGGATTGCACACTTTACGTATGAGAATTTAAAGTTAATAATTAAATATAAACGGTATATTTATTTATTTATTAAACGAAATAACTAACGGACGTTAAGTAATTAATGTAATGGATTAATGGTCGTTAAATGTTTATGGAAAAGGACTAAATTGCAAAAGTTGGGAAGGTTCCGGAATCCCTTTGGGACTCCTATACCGATCGGCCAAGGGACAAAACAAGGAAAGAAAAACCCAACTTGTTCACCATGTTTGCTTGTGTATATATACAAGGCTAGGGGTTTTATTTTTCACTTGTATCATAAGCTAAACCAAAAAAACGTTTTGTGTGTGTTTTTCTTTGTCCAAACCGATTGGCCAAACACCATAGGTGTCGATCATTCTTTTTCCACAAGCAAAGTTATTTGTTTTATAAAAACTAGCATTACTTTAATTTCGGTTTAGTAGTGTGTACAAGAACATAGTAATAACATACTTTTGTTATTATCTTGGATTGAATTACAAAACGGTAAGGGTAATTCTTATAATCCTATAAACCCTAATTAGGGTTCATCCTAATTGCTAGTTTGTGGATTTGATTCTTGTTCGGCTAGAATCAAGAAAAGGTACGCATATTCTTCTTATGTTAATTAATTATTCGTTAATAAATCATATACGCTTCCGCTTGAATACTTTGATGTTTATTGTTTATATTTATGATTAGTCATGTTATATAATTCCAACACATCCTACATACCATGCACTTAAATTACTTAAAATTTCTTAATAATCAAAGTTTAGTAAATTAAACCAGGGTTTAATGTGGAGACGGTGGAATACAAGGATGTTAGCTTCACGGTATGGGATGTAGGAGGACAAGACAAGGTATGCAAAATCTTTTGACAACAAATTTAGTGACGAGTTGATCAATCACATAATTTAATCATGGTTATGATATGTTGTGTGAAGATTCGACCTTTGTGGAGACACTACTTTCAAAACACGCAAGGGCTTATATATGTGATTGATAGCAACGATCGTGATAGAATTACAGAAGCTAGAGACGAGCTTCACCGCATGCTCAACGAGGTACCTTAATCTTTTTGACATTAAGCATGCTTATCAGGATCAATAATCAAGTACGAAAAATCTGTTTTCTAGGATGCTCTTCGTGAGGCTACAATACTTGTTTTTGCCAATAAACAAGATCTTCCTAATGCTATGAGAGTTTCTGAAATCACTGATAAACTTGGCCTCCATTCTCTACGCAATCGCCGTTGGTAAACCATTGTCTCCCCCATGAATACAATTTTTAAGTTTTAGCCCAGAAAATACACACCAAGTGTTACATTTTTTTATAAAATGGACCATGTACCTTTTCTATAGTTATCTTAAAACTTGATTACTAAGTGAACGATTACAGGTATATACAAAGTACATGTGCAACTTCTGGCGAAGGGCTCTACGAAGGCCTGGATTGGCTCTCTAGCAATATATCTTCTAAGGCAAGTAATATAAACATTTATCGACTCACAACTCTTTGAAGCATGCATATTCTGAAAAAATAACTTTGAGAGGCAAACCTAAAAAATAACTTTGTGAAAAAAAAAAAAAAAAAAAAAAAAAAAAAGAATTCAATGCTTGTTGAAGTTTTAGAATAATTCAAAGAGGAGGGTTATTTTACATACCAAACTTTTCTCACATGACTCATCTCCACCATCCATCTAAAAAGAAATCAATAGCTAAGATTAAAAGCATTTTATTATTTCACCTATTTTTTATAATTTAAATATCTCTTAAACCGTTAATCGTTAAGTAAAAATATTTACACCATCGCGAATAGCATTTAATTATCTTTCTATAGACGGACACTTTGATATACTTTCGAAAAAAGAAAAAAAAATTCATTTTTTTCACGTTTTTTCGTTATTTTTTTTTGTTTTTTTACGTTACTGAAATTTGCATGAAAAAATCATATATGATAAAACACTAAATTGAATATCACATGTGATATTAGTGTTAAATCATATATGATATGTAATATCATATGTGATATTACACTAATATCAGATGTGATATCACACTAATATCATATATGATATGTAATATCATATATGATATGTAATATCATATATGATATTACACTAATATCACATGTGATATTAAAATTAGTGTTTTATCATATATGATTTTTTATGTAAATTTCAGTAACGTTAAAAAACGAAAAAAACTTGAAAAAAAACGTGAAAAATACGAAGAAAAAAAAATTGTCGAAAGTATATCAAAGTGCCTATCTATAGAAAGATAATTAAATGCTCGTCGCAATGATATTTTTTTTTCGCTTATCGATTAACGATTTGAAAGATATTAATATTTGAAAAAAAATGATGAAAGTGGGTTTTTTAAATTGTTGAGATTAATCTCATCCATTAGATCAAATAAAAATGAAGGTAGAGATTAATCCTTTAGTATATAAATAATCTTTTGTCCTTAAATGATCTTAAATCTAATTCAAATGTGTGGGATATTGTATACTGTCTTTGTGAAACTGATAATGTGATTTTCCTTGTAGTGATGGGTCCTCAGTCCTCACTAGTCATGAAATGCAAAGCCAAAGACAGCAAAACTCAGAGCCCCTCCTCTGCCCCATTCATAAAGTGGCTTACCTACTAGTACTACTCTATTTTGTTCAAGTATGTTCCATAATATCTTCATTATATATGCTTGTATTTTATGCAATCAAAACTTGGTATTTTCTACCACAAACATATATATATCGTGTATCTTAGGAAACATGTATGCTTTCTATTATGCAACTAACGTCCTGTGTATGTGTGTTGGTTAACAATACTAGAAAAACGGTCAAATTTTGAAAAATGAATTGTTAAAAGTCAAAAGTGAGATAAATGTATGGTGTAATTAATGCTCTTAATTAAACATCACATTAATTAAAAGTACAATAATTTATTCACATTGTACAACCAATTAAAAGCATATATATATCAAATTAAAAACAACCAATTAAAACACCCACAATAAAATTTTCACAATATACAATTTTAACAAGCTACAACATAATCCAAATTATAAAATAAATGCGTAGAAAGATGAAGAAGGATTAAGAAAGGTGGTGAATTGAATATATGTAACACGTATGTGGAGAGAAAAAGATGAAAACAAGATGATGTTTTATTTCAAAGAAAACACACACATATACACACTCAAGCACACCCCTCAAATGACCATTTGAGGGGTATTTATACTTCCATACATATCACCCTTATGGGCTTGGGCTTGGGCTTGGGCTTGGATTGGACTTGGATTGGATAATAATTTACATAAGGCTAGCTTAACATAACTATTAGTCATTTAGCTTAGCCCAATCCACGAGTCCGTTGACTATTCTATCATGATATCTAACACACGTTACAAAGTTTCTAAACGTGAATGACCATCACTTCTATTAAATATTATTAAGGCTAACAATCTCTCCCTAAGGGGTGGTCATTCAAACGATGCTCCACTTGGTAAGGTCTTTACTTTTCTTGAGCTTGAACTTTGTGTGTCGATATTGAAAAGTCTTGAGTTTTGTTCCTTCATGCTTTGTGATCAGATAATGTGGTATTCTGCCATTCGTCACCTTCTTTGGTTAGGTGTCTCTACGTCATTCTCCACCATGCTCACACTTCTTTTTGACTTTGAGTTTCCAATGATGAAGTTCTCGAGTCTTTAAACTTTGAAGTGTTGCCTTTGAATTTGATGAGAACTTCATTTGTGATGTTGTTGGCATGAGCATGTGGAGAATCTGCACAATCTCTTCCTCCCGCGAGCATCCATCAGCAACAGCTTCCCAGGTACAGTCACGAACACCAATTGATCATTGTAATCTTTTTTAAAGAATTGATTACTACAATTGTTCTCTTGATGAATGTCTTGATTCCATTTACCTTGGTAGGCGAATCAGCCGCTAATCCCATAAGGGACAGTTGGCATTACATTGAATAAATTCAAGTAACGACCCACGACTTCAGGATTCAATTCGTGAAAGGAATCTCCTTAGCGGGATTTCCGACTTACAAATTCGAATGTTGAGGGGTTAAAGATATTGTGAAAACACATCTCTAATTCTAGCAAAGGCGTTCTGAACTGGAGGCCCTCAAGAGGCTAACACGATATACCGGTACATCTATAATCAGGTGAGTCGTGAGGTACACGAAGCATCACCTCACGACTGTAGACCGTTTGAGACACACTAAGCGTAATCCATAAGAATTACCGAAGTGACCTACTGTCAGGGCTGCTTGATGTTGACCCTGGCAGGAGTTTCCATTCAATCACTGAGAATCACAGTTGTGAATCCTCTCATAAATGTTCTGGCAGATTGCTAAGATCTGCGTAGGACTCTAGAATGTATCACTTGTGTCCTTATTGTTGAACAACAAGAGATGAAATGTCAAGTGTTCCTAAGAGATCTTTTAATGAATCTCGTGGCTCTAGACTCAATTAGTGCATTTTGGTTTTCTTGAGCGGAGACTAGGGAGAGGGTCTCCTTCTTCAATACCAACGATCTCTAAGAGAAAGTCGATAGATTATGTAGGGTTCCCAGTGAGAATGAAACAAATCCCTTTTAAGAGGAATTGAGTGGCTAGAAGGTTTAGTGCAGTGCGTCACTGGGTCCATGACGTCTTTGTCTTCAATACCAGTGTCATCTTAGTGACAACCAGTAGCAGATGAATTGAACCGGTTTCTGCCCTAAGGTTGATTATGGAGGGCTATTTCTTTTCACCCTTTTTCATTATATTTCCTTTTAATTCTTCAACCCCTTATTTCTCCTTTCTCACATTACTCCTTTTTTCAATCATTCCTAAGGACTTCTAATACCAACTATGGGTATTGTCCTTGGGTAGATCCCTCCGGCTCTGGCGGATCATAGGACGGATTTCCTATTCTTAGTCACCTTATAACTCCATGACTGTCCCATGTTGCCATAAAACCATTTTTCTTGAAAATCTCTCAGAGTGTTTATGATTGAAAACATGTTTGAAACACTCAAAGAGTTTTATATTTTCAGAAACACTCCCCTTCACATGTGCTTATAAGTTTTGAAGAAATCGCACATGAGGGTAGAGTTCGCACTTTTTGAATTGATCGGCTCATGATAGACAATTCCCCACGAGACACGGTTACGTTGCATTGTTAAAGAGTTCCATTGTCATTTTTTAGGTGACAACTAGCTCTAATAACCAACTTGAAGTTGTAAACACTCCTTGAAATGTAAGTTCATGTCTATCACAAGTTTCTCGAAATGGTACATTTACAGACATTGATTCCTCGTCAATTCAATGGTTTCAACTGAGTCGAGCTCTTTTGAAATTCAACAACGATCATTAAACTTTTTGATCACATTTTAATCACGTCTTCTCCCCCTCAAAAATAGCATATTTGTGATATTTTTGATATCAACGGATTAAACAACATTTTTAGAATCTTTTGGGGAGACAAACGGATTTGATTTAAGCATGAATTTGGAACATTTTTGTTTTATACTCCCCCTTTAATAAAGCATAATCAATTAAAAGGTTTTAGAGGGAGTTATCTTGGGCACAAAATATTTTGAAAGATTTTGAAAATCTTTTTGAACAATCTTGAAAAAGGTGCTCAAGATGATGATGATTTCTCACCAGTTTTAAATGTAGTGCACTGAAGCGTACACTAGATTTTTTCTTTAAAAACACGAGTTTTGATTTGAAAATAATCAAAAGTCATCATTTTAGTCCGGGTTTCGTACTGAAGTATATGAAAGCCATAGTGAAAGAAATTTTTGTGAAACGACATGTTTTAGAAAACATTTAAAGAACTCTCGCTCAAGCATCTGTACATGTCCGTATCATTGTTGAATGACATTTCTAGAAACGTACAGAATATCGATTATACGAGAGACATGTCGTGAGAAGAATATTTTAGGATTTTTTGATTTTATATTGTTTTTGTATTTTTTTTGAAAGATTTATATTTTTATATTTTGCTTTTGTAGGTTTTTCAAATTTTGTATTTTGTTTTTCAAAAATATTTACAGCAAAGCTTTTTTGGAAAATCATTTTCAAGAAGATTCGAGAAGACGTTCTAACTCCTCAGGGGTTAGGCTTCGCATTCCTATTCGTCGAACTAAATTATCAAACCGTTCTTTTGAAAGGGCTTTAGTAAATAGATCTGCGAGTTGGTAATCTGTCTTCACGAAAAATAATTCAATAGTACCTTCTTCTACGTGCTCTTTTATGAAGTGGTAACGGACACGAATGTGCTTAGTCTTTGAGTGATGAACAGGATTGCATGATATGGCTATGGCACTTTTCGAGTCACAATACATAGGTATTTTATTGAAAGTAAAGCCATAATCTGTGAGTTGTGTTCTCATCCATAGAACTTGAGCACAACATGCAGATAGAGACACATACTCAGCTTCAGCGGTTGAAAGTGCAGTGCAATCTTGTTTCTTTGAAGACCAGCTTACTAACTTTTCACCCAAAAATTATGCTCCTCCTGATGTACTTTTCGCTGTAACTTGATCACCTGCGTGGTCCGCATCTGAAAAGGCTATTAGATCAAATCCGGATTCCTTCGGATACCAAAGTCTCATGTGAATGGATGTCTCAGTACCGAAAGATCCTTTTAACCTCTTTGAGGTGTAGTTCGGTAGGCTTTGCGGAAACCGTGCTAATAAGCAAACAACAAAATGAATAGGGGTCGACTAGCAGTGAGGTACATAAGAGAACCAATCATGCTCGATATTTCTTGGATCAATGGGTTCCCAAATAAATCGGCTCCAATTTTTGGTGAAGTTACCATTGGTGTACCGACCGAATCACAATTATCCATACCATGATTTTTCAAAATCTCAGTTGTATATTTAGATTAATTAATAAAAATTCCACGAGTGGACTGATGTATTTGTAAACCAAGAAAAAATTTTAGTTCCCCCATCATGGACATTTCAAATTTGCTTTTCATGAGATTTTCAAAATGTTTTGAAAGATTCGGATTAGTGGACCCAAAAATATTGTCGTCCACATAAATCTGAACAATCAAAATGTCATTGTTGCATTTTCTTGTAAACAAGGTAGGATCAACCGTTCCTTTGGTGAAATTGTTTAGGATAAGGAAAGAGGACAGTTCGTCATACCACGCTCTCGGAGCTTGCTTTAAACCATAGATTGCCTTCTTGAGTTTGTAGACGTAGTCTGGATGTTCCATGTCTATGAAGCCTTCTGGCTGACTTACGTACACTTCTTCTTCGAGTTCCATTCAAGAATGCGGTCTTAATGTCCATCTGATAAACCGTGATGTTTTTGTGAGCTGCATAGGCTAAGAATATTCTGACTGCTTCAAGTCTAGCTACGGCGGCGAATGACTCTTCAAAATCTATTCCTTCTTCCTGTCTGTATCCTTTGGCCACAAGACGAGATTTATTGCGAATTACAGTCATTTCTTCATCCCTTTTGTTCTTCCATAACCATTTGAGATCAATGACGCGAATGTCAATTGGTCTTGGAACCAAATCCTAAGAGTCATGTAGACGATATTGGAGAAGTTCTTCCTGCATCGCTTCTATCCATACGGGTTCTGCCATTGCCTGCCGAATGTTCTTCGGTTCAATATTGCTGATTGAGCAAAGGTAAATGCACAAGTCGCAATCGGTGGCAAGTTGGCGTCTCGTCTGAATTGGCCGTGAAGGTTCACCAATAACTTGTTCAATTGGATGGTCTTTTATCCACTTCAGAGTAGAAGGATACAGTTGGTTAAACGTATGCGAGTTAGATGGTTCTCGTAAGCCTGAAGATGATTCAGCTGATTCCGTAGCAAACGGGTTTTCAAATAAGTCTTCATCTAACGTTGCATCGTTCTGGTTTTGTGAAGGTTCTTTTTGAAATGATATGTTTTGGTTTTGCTCATCAATTGCTAGTAATAGTGTTTCAAGAAAATGATTTGCAGAATTCGATGTAGATGACGTTGATGGAGTTGGTGCATTGGTTTCGACCGTTGTAGATGCATCTTCTGTTGGTGGTGGTGGTAGATGATTTTGAGCAGGTGCAGCGGAATGATGGTTTGATGCATTTGTCGGAGTTCCACCATAGTATTCATCGAACATTAACTCGAAGAAATTCTCCCATTCTTGTTCATGAGGAGTGTCAGCAAAAGTTGATGGAGCTCTTTGTTGTATGAGTCCTGAGCTGATGTGTCCAGAAGTCTGCGGGTTTGGTGCGGGTTCTAATCTGTTTTTGTTGGATCGATGTACTCTAACCAAACTAACTTAAATAGCTTGTTAAGGGTTTAATAACCTCGGATAAATCCTAAGTTATTAACAATGAAACACTGAGCAAACTCTATTAAGTATGCGGAATTTACTTAACAAAGCTAAGAAGAATTAACTTTAACTTTTATTAATAACTCTGAATCTGCTTGTTATACAGATTCTTAAACAACTCTAATATCAAACTTCTCTAAAACTCTAATAATGATCGTACTTTAGGATTCTAAAAACACATAAAACTCGTTTTTCTAATACCAATCTAGGGGTCCTTTTATAGGCTTAAGGATAACCCTAGTCGGTTTATAATTTGTATCCTTGTACGACAAGTAATCTAAACAAAGAATATTCTAGAATACATAAAGCTTTCCATAAACGAATATAACAGTTCTTTGGCTTTGCAGTACTTTGACTTTTTACTTAGCAGTACTTTGACTCTTTACTTAGCAGTACTTTGAATCTTCAGTACTTTGACTTGTTCAGTACTTTGTCAATCTTCAGCACTTTCATATCCCAACAATCCTCCCCTAACTTGAATTCTGCTTGTTTGACTTCAAGTTCCTTTGTAAACTTATCTTTAACTTCTGTTAGCCTCGTGGAAAGATTGTGTCTTTGTCTTTGGATTGTATCTTTGTATTCTCTGTGCTTATATCATCATTATCAAAGTATTCTCTAGAAATTATTCTTTACAACATCCATAATTAGTAATCTCTTTTCAGCAACATTCAGCAAGCTCCATCTTTTCAGCAACTCGGCAACATATGACAATGTGTACATTAATTCAGTTTAAGTTTCAGTCTATTCTCATCACTTCCAGATGTGTAAACTCCTGTGGGAGGTGAATCATTGAAAATTTAATGGATTTTGATGTCTCTTTACCAAAGCCATTAACTCTGGAGTAGCCAAATGTTTTGATGTGTAAGATCATGGTACATTGATAACCATATGATTTTTAGCAAATCATCAGCTATCAACATATTTGATTTGTCTTTACCAAAAGCTGTACCCTTTTGGACTAGTTAGTTCTTTCATCATGGTGAACTAATTACCATATAATGGGTTTTCCACAGCCTTTACCACAAGCCATTTTCTTGTGGGCTAGCCAACTCTTCCACAATGATATGGTGAGTTGATTACCATACAACTTATTAGCAAGTTGTCAACTATAAACGGATTTGAGATATCTTTACCCGAGCCGTTTGCTCATGGATTAGCCAATCCTTTTGTAACCATGGTGGATTGATAACCTATTGTTGTTACCATCTCAAAAACCATTTATTTCTTTTAACCTTTGTTTCAAAATATTTATTACTTAACAAAAGTTTTCTTTTCAAAATCATTAACTGGTTTAAAGCTGCAAGCAGTACTTTGATGAAAGTACTGTTTGATCAGCAGTACTTTAAATAAAGTACTGATATATCAAAATTTTATTCAATTAAGATTCATACCAGTTATTCATCATCATCAGCCATAGAAGTCCATCTGATAAACAATTTGATGACCAAAAGAGCAGTTTCATTATCTTCTTCAACTTCCATCCCATGTTCTAGCATTCTCCTCATGAGATCTGATGTAAGAGGATATATTCTATCTGCTAACATGTGAATCATAGTCCCATCTTCTAACTCTAAAACATGCACTCCAGATTCTTCAAAGAATCTCCAGCTAGTAATCTCCCAATCTTCTTGGTTTTTCCAAATCTCAGCAGTACTTGTTTCTTCAGTTTCCCAAACAGTTGTGAGATCTCTAAGCAAGATTAAACCAACTCCTTCTGATGGAATGTGTTCAAAGTATTCTTGCACCAAAAGATATAGATGAAACAAATCCTCTCTATCTATTATGTGCAATAGATCCCATAGCATATTAAACACTCTGAAGCTTTCATCTTCTCTATGAAACATCAGATAATTCCCATCTTTAGATTCTACAACTTCAAAAGTAGTTATTGGAGACTTTTTCTTCTTCTTTTCTGCATCAGCTTTAGAATACTCAAATTCTACAATTCTTAAGTAATTCCTTAGTTCATCATTAGTATCAGACCTTAACTCAACTTTCTTTTACGGCTGTTGATCTTCAACTTTAGTTGTTCTTTTTCTTTTTAAGCTTTCTTTTCTTTCATCTTCTTTCTGAGCATCATCATCTTTATAATCTTTGATACTATCAACTTGTTTCTGATAAGCTTCTCTAACAGCTTCATATAACTCTTTCATCTCAACATACTTCAACTTATTCAATCCAATATATCCTTGCTTCTTTAAATAAGCCATCATTGCATTTCTTTCTTTAGCAAGATTTGGTCTTCTTGGTAAAGCAGAAACAGGAATAGGTGACTGTAATGTTTCAGCAACTTCAGCATTCAATTCTTCTTGCAATTTCTTAGCTGCTTCTCTATTCTTAGCTTCTTCAATATCCTTAGCTTCTCTATCCTTAGCCTCTTCAATATCAATTTCAGCATTCAATTCAGCTTGAAACTTTCTAGATGCTTCCTCATTCATAGCAACTGAGAAGCCTTATTTGTGCTAAAGTGAGCTTCTTCTTCTTTGTTTCTACCATCTTACCTTTTCCTTTATCCTTAGGATCTATAGTAGGTTGAGAAGCTTGTGGTTGTTCTTCAGCAACTCCTGGAATAGTCACACCTCTTGGTCTTGATAAATTTTGTAATACCTCAGCTGCAATTTCATCACTTGCGGTATGTTCAACCATAGGTGTATCAGCTTCTTCTTCTTGTAGAATTGTTGAAGGACCAGCTTCTTCATCAAAATTTAACACCCTTGGTGTAATTAATTCTTGTCGAGATGTTTCTTGAAGACCAGTACTTTGATCAGCAACACCTTGATCATCAGTACTTTGAACTTTAGTGCTTTCTTCCTCAGTACTTTTAACTTGAACTTGCACTTCAGTACTTTGAGGTTGATCATCAGTACCTTGAGGTTCAGCTTCTTCATTCAAATTCTTATCTTCCAATTTCCTCCCCAATTGGAATGAAGAGTGCTTTTGAACCTTTTTGCTTTTCCATGTAAACATTAGATTTCCTCCCCTGAAGCAATGCATCGGACTGTCTAACTCACTAACCAGTCCTCCCCTTAAATGTAGCTTAATAATTAATCATGCCAATACTCACCACCAAGTGATTAAATCTTGAAACATCAAATCCTTTGGTGAGTAAATCAGCTACATTATCATCTTTATGCACCTTGACAACATTAATGAGCCTATGCTCATAACAATCTCTGATGAAGTGGTGCCTAATCTGAATGTGCTTGGTCTTTGAATGATAAACTGGATTCTTCACAATGCAAATAGTTCTCTCATTATCAATATTGATAGGAGTATTCTTGAAATTGAACCCATAATCCAATAGTTGATTCTGCATCCACAACAGCTTGCAACAGCCACATATTCTACTTCAGTTGATGATGTTGCTGTCTAACATTCTCAAAATCTATGCTCCCTGTCTTTATGGTTCCTTTCCCACTAATTCTTCCTCCACTAGCATCATTCCCAAATGCAACTCTTCCTCCACAATATGGCCTAAAATCTGACAGAATCTCCTTGTCTCCTGTCATGCTTCCAGAGCAACCACTATCCACAATAAGATAATTTTTAAGCTCCTCTTCTGGGTCCTGCATGAACAAAGATAAAGAGTTAGTGTCTTTTAGGAACCCAAGCCATTATGACTTGTGTTCCCCTTGTGGAGTAACATACTCAAATTCCTTGAGTATGTAATCTTCACAGTTTTTGTAGACAGAATCAAGCATTATCTTTTGTTTCAAAACTTGTGGTGGATTTTCAGCAAAACTTTCTTTTTCAACAAAAATCTCCTTTTCTTTTTCAACAAAATCATCTTTATCAAAAACCTATGTTTCACTTTCACTTGCTGAAAGTACTGTTTGTTTCCCATCAGTACTTTCCTTCTTAACCCATTTGGTTTTAACCTCTGGTGTAGAGTCTCTAGATCTAGCTACTTTCTTCGAGTTGAAATGCCTTCTAGATTGATAGTAATTAGATCTCCTAGGGTTTCCATTACAAAAAGTGTTTACAGTACCTTGATTGTTTGAAAATCTAGCAGTACTTTGAGAAGGTACTGCTTGATTTCTTTGAAAAGTATTTGAAGGTACCGGGGTTTTGAAAAGGTCTTCTCTGGTGAGGGTACCTATAGTCTGGTGAGAAGTTTCTATGGTTAACCCTGTGTGAATGATTCCAAGCTGGTCTTGTTTCCCTTGGTTTTTGGTGGAAGTTCTGTTCTTTGGGAACTTACATAGGTAATCTGAGTGTAAGTCACAGTCCTTAATCAAATGATCAGGACTAAAACAAACAAACGTAGTTTTGATCTGTAATCCCAAAATTTCTTCTTCTATGTGTATGACCAAACCTATCCCGTCTTCTAGGTGATGATGATGAAAATGTTTGACCAAAATTATCCCAGAAAGGTTTAGCAGTATTGTGAAAAGGTTTTCTTAAAGGTACTGCTGAAGGTGTAGTAGTACTTTGAGGTGTAGCAGTACTTTCAGGTGAAAGTACTTCTTGGCTTTTAACATCATCTACCTTAGGTGTTTCAACAGTTTCTTTTGAGGTTTCAGACCTAGATTGACCTTTAAGTTTCTTCCTAAACTCTAAGCTGTCTACTCCAAAAAGAGAAACATCAGGCCTAAGAGGTTGATGATGCCCATGGGATGAGGGACTGCATGATAGCCATTATCTTTCTTAAACTCAGGAGGTGTTTCACTAACTGATTCCTCATTACTAGATGTGTCTACATAATTAATGAGTTCATCATCACTAGTGGTTATATCATCAAAATCACATTCATCCTGATCACTAGGTGGGTTTTCTATGTTATTAAAGTCCATACCAAAACCAAGGCCAGTTTTAATGTAAGCTCTTCTCTGTTTTTCAACATAAGTGACATGAGAAAGACCTGATTGTCCCCAAGCAACAAATTTTTCTAGCAATTCATCTCTCTCCTTAGTCGGTTTCTCAATTTCAGAAATCTTACAATTTAACTTCCATTCACTTAGTTTTAACTGATAATCCTGTTGTTCATACTTTTCTGCCCAAGCCATTTCATTATTTTCATGTGTTATTATTTTGGCTTCCATTGACTAAAGTAATTTGGTAAACACTACTTTAGTTAGCCCTAGCGTCTACACTTATCTCTTTCAGTCACATAATCATTAAGCACTTTTTGATAAAAGTTATGACACTTAGAACATACCTCAGAGATAGGGGGTGAACTTGGTGAAGTAGCTACCATGGTAAGCAGAACAGGTTCAGCTTCACACTCCATGCTCCAGTCAAAGCTTCCATAACCATTTCTAGACTTGTTAGGATCCAAATATTATTGTGTTGATGATTCGGGTGGTCTTGGATGATCAAAATACATGTTTGCCATAGTTAGAGAGTTAGTAGAGAGAGAGGGTGTTCTTGCTAGAGGTTTACGCAAAGGGAATATTAGATTGAATAAGAAGCACCACCCCTTCCATGGATGGAAGGGGTATTTATAGTTACAAAGAAATACGACCTCCAACGCCTGGGATCGGTATCGGTAAAGTAAAGACCGACCTTCCTCCACGGTGTTGCTCTAAACTAAACTACGCTACTAATTAACTAATTAACTACTAAATAACATAAATACCTACAAATCTACGAGCTAACATATGCTAGACCATTATTGGGGTGACCGACACTTTAACATGGAATTTTCAATTCCTAACAATCTCCCCCTAAGGGAGGTCACCCCATGAAATACATTTTGCTTCCTAGCATTCTTTCTTTGACTTCGTTCTTGAGCTCGTAGACTTGAATTCTTCATTTCTGCAATCTTTGTGCTTTTGTAGCGATTCTTCAAAGTCCGCATTGATTTGTACTTTAAGTGGAGGCCTTTAACTGATCCACATCTTTGATGATCTTCGAGCTTTCATTGAGATCATCAGCCATAGTAAATCTCTGGATCACCCTTTATTGTGTTGCCATCATGTGAAGTTGTGACTTTCGGACCGACATGCTCACACTTTTGAATCATGACATCTTTTAATCAGAGTAGCGGAAAAGCTATTCTGGTTCATGATATTTGCCCAGCGGCGAAGCGAAGCATAATATGAAATATCGAGAGCCAGGTTATGTAGATATGCATCAGGCATGACTTCTTCAAATTAAGTGTGGATCTTTGTGAGCATGCGGCTTTGGATTGACTCCTCAATTGATACAACTGCAACGTCAAATGTTCCTGCAAATAACAGTTAGCAATAAAACACACGAAAGTGTCTTTGATCACTTACGTTGAATTGAGGTACACGGCCCACGGTTCCCTTGATCGATTACAAGTCTTTTGTGATCGGTAGGATTCCGAAGAATCTCCTTGACAGGGTTTGCATTGTTCTAGCTGTTCTCACCAAACGTCTCAAAGACAACGGTGAGTGAACCAGCAATTGAGATTCACGATTGATGAAAAATGATTTGAAAAACAATTGCGTATTGCTTAGAAGAAAGAGTTTTGCAATACAACGAAGGTTTTATGAGAAAGATTAATTTTCAAACAAAAATACTTTTTGTATTTGAAAAGAGTACACATTCGACGTGCTAGAGAAAAGAAGAATTTTGCACATCGAACGGTTTTTCCAAAAGTATTTTTCAATCAGAGATACTTTTTGAATTTGAAAACATAAGTACACATTCGACGTGTTAGAGAAAAGAAAAGATTTGCACATCGAACGGTTTTCCAAAAGCATCCGTCAATCCATTTCCTGGACCAAGGTTGATTCACGAGTGAATCGCCCCGTCGTTTCTATCCAGTTGTCACATGGTTGATCTATAGAATAGATCTCACATGCCACCTACCAGGAGCTTGTTTGATGTTGGCTCTAGAAGGCTTTCCATCTTCATTGTGAATACTTTTACATACCACTCAGATGTTCTGGCAATACCACAAGGATAATGCGTAGGACTCTAAATATATACTTACTTTCCACATTGTGTGAAACAACAAGTGTTCATTAATTTTGTGTCCTAATGAGATATTGTGGATGATCTCTTGGCTCTAGACTCAATCGTGCACATTTGGTTCCTATGTCGGAGACTAGGGAGAGGGTCTCCTTCTTAAATATCAACAATCTCTAAGAGAAAGTCGATAGATTATGTCGGTTCCCCGTGAGAATGAAACAAGCCCTTTTAAGAGGAACTTGAGTGGCTTGGGAAGTTTAGTGCAGTGCGTCACGGGTCCATGACGTCTTGTCTTCAATACTGGCGTTACCTTAGTAACCACCAGTAGCATATGTATTGAACCCGGTTCTGCCCTAAGGTTGAATTATTGGAGGGCTATTTCTTTTCACCCTTTTCATATTCATTTCTTTTTCATTCTTCAACCCGTTCAGTGCTTACGAGACTTCATAACTAGAACCTTGTTGGGTTTATTCCAGTACTAGCTCTGTCTCAATCCGCACTCTTCCCATTTCTCATTTTTCTCCTTTTTTCATCATACCTAAGGACTTTTACACTAACTAGTGAATTGTCCCTGGGTAGATCCCTCCGGCTCTGGAGGGATCGTGGGAACAAATACCTAACCTAACCATCCTTATAACACCATGCATAAAGTAAATTGGTCGGTCTTTTGGTATTGTTCTTTCCTTCATGAAACCAATCGAAAAATCATTTGGAAAAACAATCAAGGTACTTGTGATACGAGATCAAATCATTTTGTACCTTAATAGTTTTGATCATTTTAGAAATGCTCCCCCTCAACATGTGCATATGATATTGAAATTGTTTGGCACATGGAGGCAAGAGTTCTTTGAAATAATTTCTTGATCACATTTTCCTTAGAAAAAGCCATTTGATTTTCTTTGGTAAATTCTCCCCCTCAATATGTGCATAGGATAAGATAAATCATTTTAACACATAGAGGCAAGAGTTCTTTTGAAGCACATCCACAATCACAAGCGTAATAAGAAACCATTTTAAAACTCAATCAAGGTACTTTATAAATCACTTTAAAAGCTTTCGTACCTCGATAGTTTGTTTGCTCCCCCTCAATATGTGCTTCGAGATACGAAAGCATTTAGCACATCGAGAAGCGACTGCACAATTGAATCAAAACGATCACCTTTTATCAAATTTCATTATTAAATCACAAATTCTCCCCGATCAAAAATATCAAACCCTTTGAGATTTTGGATCCCAAGTAATTTAATTAGGTTTAGAAAACATGGGAGAAAATGTGGCCTTGTTTAAATACTCATCTGGTTTTGGATAAATCCTCCTCCTCAACATGTGCATTGTGTATTTGAAATCGTTTGGCACATGGAGGCAGGAGTGCCTATTAAGGACTAAAACCGATTCCATTAAAACAGATTTGAGATTTAAATCGATCTCTCCTTGATCAAAATTTCAAACCAATTAGGATTCTGGATCCCGATTGATTTAAATCATTTAGAAAGTTTTAGGGAAAGACGTGGCAAGATTTGATTTTGAAAGTGATGAGATAAGGACCATTTTAAGACATTAAAGATTGTTAGTATCTGGTATGATTGTTTTTAAGAGATCTTTTAAGTAAAACAAAACAATTTCACAATCAAACAAGAACAGAAAAAAATTTCATTTTGAAAGACCTTGATTCAAAAGAAAAATCATACCATGACATAACATTAAATCTTTAGATCACCACATAATTTCGTACAAAACGAAACTTTTGTGAAGAAATATCGTTTGAAAATATTTTATTTTAAATCACTCTCCCCCTCAATCCATGACAGAAGTCAATAATTGAGTGACTTGGGTTTTGATAAAAAGAAGTCCGGTGATTTTCAAAATTTAGTTCAATTTATTTTCAAAACAATATTTTTCCATTTTCAAAACAATTTAATCAAATTATTCAAAATTTTTTAAAAATGGTATCGCACAAATGAATCGTTAGGTGGTTGAGCTGCATTTGTTGTTGTTCTTTGAGGGTTGGAAGAAAACCGTCTGAGATCAGATGAGACTTCAAACGTTGCATTTTAATGCCAACTTAGATCAAATTAAGCTCCATTTTCTTCAATCACTTAGAAGAAAACCATCTGCTGATGCAGTGAGACCTCTTATGTTGCATATATGCCAACTCTCCACAGAAGTCCAATTAAGCTCCGTTTCTTCATTTGTCAACCCAAGATATAGTTACCCTTTCCTTTCGGCATCCAATCATATTCAATTGTGGGATCCGGATCGGGAACATTCTTTTAAACCAATATACCTGCATACGTTAGTGAACACACATACAGATATATGGTGGTCGACATCACCCAAACAGCAATCGACTAATAAAAGTCAATGCAACATATCAATCAGATCATTTAAATGTATGGGAAAAATGTGTTCATCAAACTCTAATCATCTAATCCTAGCAATCATATCCTAGGCACCTAGTCCTTCAACATAGGTTAACATCATTTTTAATTTAGCATATTAGGATAATTAAGATAATCTCATTAGATGATACAGATTTGAAAAACATTATCCCCCTCAATCCATGACTCATTTTATGAAAAGTTTAAAAGCGCTAAAGTCATTGAGTGAGTTTTCAATTTTAAGAACTCGAATCGATTGTATTTAAAGCAACTCATTTAGCCATTTTTGAAAACACCAAATATTTTTCGAGAAGAATTTTAGCGGAAAAACATTTGTGTAGGAACAACAGTCCTTAGACATACTTTCCTTGTTTTGTTTTTAGGATAAGTGCACGAAATATTTGAAAAATTGTTTAGCGCAACACTTTCCTTCCTTTAAGAACGGGTTGCTATCGGAAATAATAGCAAGCCATGGTTTTTAGCACGGGTTACAGTCTGAAATAACTGTAAGCCATTTGATTTGTGACATGTTTTGAAAAAGAATATTTACACCTCCCGTTCGAACTTCATCTATGGTCCCGTGCCATTATTGAATGACATTTCTAAGACCGTAGATGTTATCGATACGAGAAGACATGTCTTGGAAAACATATTTTTGGTATTTTTGAGATTTTCGATTTTTATGGGTTTTGAAGGTTTTATATTTTTCTATTTTGTTTTGTTGGTTTTATATTTTTGTATTTTGTTTTTCGATAAATATATACAAAGATAGAATAGATGATATAGTTTAAGAAGATGATGATATGAGTACCAAGATAAGGATATCGAGCGACCCGTTGTAGAAGATAGAAGTCATCATCCTAAAACTTTCACCACCAAAGCTTCGAGGCTCTTGCATTGAAGAAAGAAATTGAACCATCGAAGAGACTTTGGCGGCTTCCCCAAACCGAAAGACCTTTAGCAGAAGATTCAAAGCTTTCTTTCAAGCTTCCATTAGCCAAGTGCACCAAGAAGCACACCATTATCATTTATCCCGTTGCTCCATTTAAAGAACGATAATCGAGGTTCTCCGTTGAGGTTATATCATCAACAAGAACAACGAAGCGTATCATCCCGCATAAATAATCTTCTCAAATTTCTTTTCCTTGAAGTCGAGCAATCCATTCCAAAAGGTGTCAAGAGAACACTTCCCCGTGTAGTTGAAATGATGCAGTCCGTCTCTTAGTATAATGCTCAAGAACTCTCCCGAATACACTTCATGTGGGGAATGAAGAACACCTTCCCATGTTCACATTTTTCTTCCCTGTTGATCGTGTATGAAGCTCAAGAACCCGAAGTACACCAATATCCAAGAGCTCTCCCGAATACACATCATGAGGGGAATGAAAACACCTTCCCATGTTCACATTTTCTTCCCGGATGATCGTGTATGAAGCTCAAGTATCGAAGTATACCAATACATAAGGAATGAATAACGAAAACATTGAAGAAGCGGCAAGTCGATTATCTCTGCGGATGACAATCTCGTGGATGTCAACTCGGAATAAGTGATTATATCTCTGAATCGATTAAGCACTCGGTGAAACAATGAGCATCCCCAATGTACACAATCTCTCTCCCTGATCATTGCGATACCATCGAAATCACCACACACTAGTGTACCTCTTTTATCTTGAGAAACTTTCTCTAACATCACTTCCTCACGCGTTGGAATAAGAACACTAAACGCTTTGATGAGTAAAACCTTGAGTTTTTCTGCGGTCATGACATTTGTTTTCCCGGGATATCTTCAATCACTTAGAAGAGTTAAGTTCATCAAGTTTACTGGCCATGAGTCAAACCTTGAGTTTCTCTGCGGTAATAACATTTGTCTTTCCGGGGTATCTTCAATTACTTAGAAGTATTAAGTTCATCAAGTTTACTCGCGTTTAGGTGCCTGTCTCCTTACGCCTTGCTGGTTTTGACACTTGAATCGGCAACTCTTTGTAAGCCCAAATACTTGAAATTTGTTGAGAAGATTGCTTGAAGTCTTTGTGAGAATCAACATGTTGAATAATGTGAGCAAGTCTAATTGGGGATTAAATTCGACATATCACATTCCCCAATTAGTGCTCTCCCCAAGACCGACAATCTTTTTGATAAATGCCCAGATTAAGAAAAAGTCTTTAGATCATTAAATGCAACACGTCTTTGGTCTTCTAACATATAGTAAGATGTAGAGCAATTGTAGACTTCGACCTTCTTCAAGATTGTCCAGTTGGGGAATAGATAGTTAACATCTTCATCACACCAAAAGCATCCCAATTAACTTACATCTTGCAAATCCCCTTAACTAAAATCCCTCCCAATCAAACAAGAAAGATGTTCATCAAGGAAATCGACAATCGTGCCGCAACGAACACACAAGATGGTAACACCAAACTACCCATCACATCAAACAAGAAAAGAGAGATTGTTCGGAATCATCATGTTGATGTATACGCGCGAAGCATTAACCGAAGCACTTTGTCGATAAACTCATCAATACGAGTGAAGATGTCAACCAACGGCTCTTAGAAGAGAAAAACTCCATGTGAAGATGACCCGATAAGAAGAAGCTCGGTTCTTACATGAGTTTAGATCCGTATGACCATTTATATTCTCAAATATCAATCAACAATGCCAAAATTCACACTTTTCTCCCCTCAAGAATTGCATACGGAGATGTCATTCTTGACTAAATAAGTGAAAATCATCCGAATGTTCTATTCACACTTCTCTCCCGCAAAATCAGGACATGATGTCGCCATCTTCATTATAATCGAGCAAGTGGAATGAGAAAACAATCGATGGTAGCTCGTTCACTTGATGAAGCGCATGGAAAAAGTATGAAGCATGTTGATGAGAATGGTCATAATAAGAAGATTTCACTTCTTCAGAGGATAAAGCGCACTGACACGTACACTTTTCTTTTCTTTGGAGAACGAGGCATGAACGATGTGTTCATACGTCATAAGAAGATTTCTCTTCTTTCAAAGATAATGCGATGGCAAACACATTTCTTTCTTTAGAGTACGAGGCATGAACTGATGTGTTCATACGTCATAAGAAGATTTCTCTTCTTTGGAAGATAAAGCGCCGAACGCATACACTTTTCTTTCTTTAGAGAACGAGGCATGGTGATGTGTTTATACGCCATAATCTCTTTCTTTTCAACTCTCTTAGCAAAACATGTAATCATCACCATTATCATTCAAGAGGCTCTTTGCGGTGGAGTGATGGAGATGACCCAATATGATGAATTTGACCACAAGTAAACTAACCCGAACTCGTGACTTATACTTGCACATATGTAACAAAGAGCGGTGCCGAGACTTCATGCCCATTTGAATCTCTAAGTACTCTATACTCCTCAACCAACCAACCATCAAGTAATAGACGTACATTACCTCTTGAAAATCCACAATTGAATGTGACACAAAGCACTACAACGTAACTCCTTTAAGTGATAGTTATTTTGTGGTGGTAAGAGCCCAATTCCCCCAAGTGGTAAAAGAAAAAGTAAAAGCCACCCAACAATAACTAGATTTCCAAGTCTTCATTTTTTATAATAATCTCGAACAAGGATCATGAAGAATCTTCATCCATCCATCCCGATACCTTCAGATACTAAGTACACTTGCCCGTGATAATTCACTTCAACCTCAAATAAGTCATAGTGAATAAACTTCGTTGTCACATCTTCCCATCGATTAAAAGCTCAAATCTAGCCTTCTTTGTCATTTAAATGAACTATGATAATGGTTTCATCCCGACCATGGTTACAAGTACAGAACCCCGTAAAACCAAGTAATAACCAAACTGTCATGACGAATATCCAAACACACATCCAATTTATGAAGTACACCCTTTTATCCCTTCTTCAAAAGTAAACCGTAACACCGACATCCGAAGACCCCAAAATACGCTTTCCTTTCTCCAAGATGGTTCCATCATCACGGGATTTTACAACTCTATGGTTTAAACCGAAAAATAGATTCTTTCGCGGGATTTTACAAAACCAAGAATAAACCGTATGATAGTTCCGGAAATGCACTTTACAATTACCGGGATGTTTCCATTGTTACGGGATTTTACAAGTCTATGATTTAAACCGAGAAATAGGTTCTTTCGCTGGATTTTACAAAAATCAAGACAAAACCGTAAACAATGTCAGCTTGAATGTGTAATGAAAACTTTGGTTTCGGTGAATATCTGTTTTAGGGGAATATGCAGCGGTTCATCAACGGTTCAATCTCCAACATCAACACATTGGTAAACACATCTTCCTCATATTCTGACGGCTATTGCTGTGACCACTTGGTGAAGTAAACCCGATATACCAACCTTGATTATGAAGAATAATTCCCCAGATTTGTCACTTAAGCTTGTACTAATCCTGGTGAAAAGAAACGGTGTACCCAATGTACAAAACCTCTTGACATTCTCAACTGAGTGAGACACCAAAGTGATAGTTACGTTGTGGATTAAACGAGAAAGAATCACAACCGTAATTAAATACCCAAGTCTTTATCACCCTCAATAAACGCTCAAACAAGTCATCTTCGCGGAATGGTGGAAAGAAAGAAGACGAAATAAGTGAACACGCCCGAAAAACCTTACTTCAAATCCAAATGAGACACATCTTACAAACAACCCTGTAGTCAACCTTGTTCAATTATCAATTCAAGCCGTGACAATATTATTAGTGGAAATGTATATACCAAAGTATCAACTAGCATACCACAACACTCTCATCATAATACTTAAATTATTCAAGTCTCATATAATTGAGGCCTGGTCCATCTCACCACCCCACATACCGGATTCAATTCAAGTCACACCGTACTAGAACAAACCAAATCTTCACATATCAATTCAAGCCTATATCCGGGTTCAATATCATTCAAGCCGTGAATTAGTATCCTCCATGAAATAATACCATAATACCACTCGTTAATAACATAAAAATTTCATCCAAATATTTTGACAAATAATTCGGATAACAATTTTTTACTAAGTTGTCAATTAACATGAGCAGCCCATTTAAGTGCAAACATATATCAACCAATTCATGACCCATTATAGCCTAATCATATTATGAGAAGCCCACGATCCAAGTGAATTTAGAGGCCCGGTTTGAAAATATATCCCAGATCCATATGTCTATTCATAACCGGTTATAAGTGATACCCTAAACACAGATTAACCCTAATATTTCTCATTCTCATATATTCGCCTACCATCACATCTGTATCTCTCCCAAGTCAACAAACTGAGAACAAAAATTTACATCTCTAGTATAATACACTCACATCAAACGCATCTACAATCAAACCCTTAATACACCCCTTAATCCTCCGTCCCCCGTCAGTCACTTAGAATATCTCGAATAAGGTCATACGAGAACCATCAAATATGTTGACCTTGCCACAGGGATGGCACGAGGAAGTGATTTACATTGAGAACAAACAACGAAAGATGCAATATAAACACGTTCATCAAGACCTAATAAGGGTCTCAGGTAGGTACTAACATCTGTGGTTTTCGTTGTTATTAGTCCATGGGTCTTTGAACGAAACAATAATCTAACTTTAACAATCATGTTAAAAATCAGATTATATGAGTTTCGGATACTAATTAGGAAGTAAGGCTTCTCACTTAATTGATCTGTGATGATGAGGAGCCACGAAAAATCTTGAAAAGATGAAACGTGAACCGGATCTGAGATAAATTTTTCATTTTTGAGTCTTGTATTTGATATGAAATTTGTGGTGATTGTTGGGATTAGGATAGAAAGATTGTATGAGGTTTGAATCGAATCATTTGAACTAATTGAAGTTAATTCATGTTAAGTGTTAACTCCATGGGCTGATTTTTGGTTGCAACAGAAGTTTTAGTGGTATAGATGGTCTTGTGGTATATGTGGTTGAGGTCTGTTCATCTTCTACCTTTCTGTCAAAGTCACTTCAGTCAAGTCGCTAGCATACTTTTGAGTCAAGTCGCTACCATATCCTTACAAACCAAGTCGCCACCCAATTTTTCAAACCAAGTCGCTACCTATTTTTTTCAAACCAAGTCGCTACCCATTTTAAAACACACAAGTCGCTAACTTATAAATATAAGTCGCTAGGTCAACTCGCTACGACTTGTAAAGACAAGTCGCTAAGAAAGATACATTGAATCTGGATTGGTTATTGACAAGTCGCTAGCATGAACTATGACTTTTCCGATGAGTTTTTTTGACTACTTTTCCGACCATATTCATAACGAACCCAGAAACTGCTATGAAAATATTGTTTGCCCAGATTGACCAAGGAAAAGGTAACGGAAATGATAGTAGAATCGTTGTATAAAGACTGTTTGACCACAAGTATTGACCACCAAATTCAGACCAAATAATATCAATGATATTGGTAACACAAAAAATCTACATAACCTGACTTGGACCAAAACTTTTTGTATTAGACCAAAGAAAGATACCAAAAAAATCTGTTCATTAATAACTGTTTTAGCACAATACAAGAGAAAAAAAAACTTATCCGACCATAAAAATCGACACTAAAACAGTTAAAACATGATTCAAACACAACAACACACCACAAAAACCATGTACGAAACCACTCAAATCAAAGATAACACAATAAACCTTGGCTCTTGATACCAATTGTTAGGATCCAAATATTATTGTGTTGATGATTCGGGTGGTCTTGGATGATCAAAATACATGTTTGCCATAGTTAGAGAGTTAGTAGAGAGAGAGGGTGTTCTTGCTAGAGGTTTACGCAAAGGGAATATTAGATTGAATAAGAAGCACCACCCCTTCCATGGATGGAAGGGGTATTTATAGTTACAAGAAATACGACCTCCTAACGGCCTGTGGATCAGGTATACAGTGGGTAAAGACCCGACCTTCCTCCACGGTGTTGCTCTAAACTAAACTACGCTACTAATTAACTAATTAACTACTAAATAACATAAATACCTACAAATCTACGAGCTAACATATGCTAGACCATTATTGGGGTGACCGACACTTTAACATGGAATTTTCAATTCCTAACAAGACTCCATAGCAGCATGTCCAGGTTCCTCATCAAAAGTTGTGCTCCAGTCAAACTCTTCCACTGAATCCTCCACAGCTACCATACAGTAGGTTACTGGTTCATCATCAAACTCAGCACTTCACCAACCTCTCGATAGATTCTCTTGAGCAACCAAAGCTTTTGTTTCTCAGAATAGGAATTTCTTTCAACTCTAGCTTTGGTTTCTCAATCATCCTGTTTGCTTGATACTTAGCAAACCTGCATTCCCTTGCAAAATGTCCAGTCTTTTGATAGTTGAAGCACTCAATCTTGGATTTGTCAAAATTGATTCCCTGTTTAGGTTTGAAGCAATGCCTCTTCCTGTCTTCTTCATAAACTTCTTGATCCTTGCATTGATCATAGCAACTTGCCACCTGATATCAATTTCTTCAAGAGCATCCTCTTCAATCATGAGAGATCTTCTTCATAAGTACAGTAGAGTAGCTTGCTATGCAAAGAAAGAGCATACGACTTCATCCGAAAGTGGATGGTATTTGTTGGTGTGGGTTCTGAGCAAAGGTGGGGTAGTGTAGGTAATGCGATTGAGCAACAAGACTTTGAGTAGGAGAAGCGCTACTTTTAGTGGAAGTACCGCTCTCTTTAGAAGACACAAAAGCTATACTATGAGACTTTGAACTTGTTTGACCATTCATCTCATGCTCATACACCTTCAGATGGTTGTAGAGATCATCAAAGTCCATAGTGTCCAATCCAGGTTGTCCTCTGATCATTGTAGCAATCACATGCCATGTCGATGGCAAACTCCTTAAGAACCTTAGGTTAGCATCTTCAATCGAGACATGCACAAGCTCCAACATGCCGAGAAGATTTTGGAATCTGTCATAGGCAAAGATCAAGGATTTCTCTTTCTCCAACAAGAAGGTTTCAAATCGCTGCTTCAACAGACTGTGCATCTTCTTGAAGCATCATTACCTCCAAACCTTGTCTTGAGAGCAGCCCATAGTTGCTTTGCATCCTTAACATCATGAAATTTGAGTAGGTGTCCATCCGAATGCAAGAGTATGTTGAGAGCCTTCTCTTGATTCCTTATTGTAGCAAATGGGCAAGATGGGTTTAGGTGCTTTAGGTTGTCCAGAATGTCTACGTGTTCTTCCACAACTTCATTACCATTGAAAATCACATTCCACAGATTATGGTCTCGTAATTGCAATATACTGCCTCATCTTCATACTCCATAGGTCGTATTCTCCCATCTTAATGATTGGTATTCTTAGTGAGGTAATGGATGGGGGTGGAACAACTTCAGTTGACATCTTTAGGTTTTTGTTGTTAACTAGGTTTAAACGGTTTCTTCTTAGTCAGAGTTTCCACACAAGCTCTGATACCACTTGTTGGATCGATGTACTCTAACCAAACTAACTTAAATAGCTTGTTAAGGGTTTAATAACCTCGGATAAATCCTCAGTTATTAACAATGAAACACTGAGCAAACTCTATTAAGTATGCGGAATTTACTTAACAAAGCTAAGAAGAATTAACTTTAACTTTTATTAATAACTTTGAATCTGCTTGTTATACAGATTCTTAAACAACTCTAATATCAAACTTCTCTAAAACTCTAATAATGATCGTACTTTAGGATTCTAAAAACACATAAAACTCGTTTTTCTAATACCAATCTAGGGGTCCTTTTATAGGCTTAAGGATAACCCTAGTCGGTTTATAATTTGTATCCTTGTACGACAAGTAATCTAAACAAAGAATATTCTAGAATACATAAAGCTTTCCATAAACGAATATAACAGTTCTTTGGCTTTGCAAGCTTTGACTTTTTACTTAGCAGTACTTTGACTCTTTACTTAGCAGTACTTTGAATCTTCAGTACTTTGACTTGTTCAGTACTTTGTCAATCTTCAGCACTTTCATATCCCAACAGTTTTGATTAGAAACCATCGGATTAAGCGCGGGTTCTAGAGCGAGTCTCTCAGAAGCCATTTGTGAATGTTCGTCAAAATTCACATTCATCGTCTCCATTATCTTCCTAGTTCTTCGTATATACACCCCTAATGCCCTCGAAGTTATCTCAATATCCAATGAAGATCCCAATATCACCTTTAGCTTTCAGCTTACCTAGATCTTCTCGCATTCGTTGGATAGCACAAAGCCAAACACGTGAAGGTAAGAGATATCGTGTTTTCTCGTTGTTCACTAGCTCATATGGGGTTTTATTGAATCTTGGATGGATTAGGGATCGGTTCTGAGTGAAACAAGCAATGGCAACAAAGATCACCCACAAAAATAACGGTGCACTAGAATAAATTAGCATTGTGCGAAAGGCAATTCCACAAGAGTTCGATTTCTTCTTTCAACTACCCCATTATGTTGTGGAGTTCTAACAACTGATGTCTGATGTGTGATTTCAACATCTTCAAAATAAATTCTTAACTCCCGATTTGTGAATGTGTTGGTTCCTTACTACTACCCATCGGAGCTTGAAGAAGTACTTGAATACGCCTTTAAAGGGTGATGATGATGCTTGGTGCTTCGTCTGTTGATCTCAGAAACCTAACCCATGTATATCTTGAATAATCATCGAAAATGACAAGAATATACTTTTTCCCATTAATGCTTTCAACTTTCATTGGGCCACATAAGTCCATGTGCAACATATGCAACTTTGCTTCCAACTAGGTACGGGTTTGGGTTTATATGATGCTCTTTTGCTTTTACCTTGTTCGCATGATGGACATAAGTGATCCTTGGTGTATTTGAACTTTGGAAGTCCGTTGACGATGTTGTCTTTGGCAAGTTTGTTGATGGTGTCAAAATTGAGATGGGATAATCTTCTATGCCACAACCACGACTTTGTTCCAGATGCTCGTGTCATAAGACATATTGGTGATGAAGAGGCCATTTGGTTAATGTTGATAGCATACAAGTTTGTATCACGATTCCCAGTTAAAAGATTAGTGCCATCCAAGTTTCTAACGAAGCAAGCATTTTTCCTAAAAGCAACCTCTAAATCGCATCACGAACCGCCCGACCGAAAACAAATTGTGTCCCAACCCTTCAACATAGTAAACCCGAGTGATCAAATAATTCCAAATGGTAGATCTCCAAAACCCATGATAGCTGCTACATGATCATTTCCAAATCTTACAGTTCCCATGAATTTCCGTGATGAAATTGATCGCCGCCAGATTCCCGGTCATGTGCTTGGAGCAACCCCGAGTCGACGATCCAAAGACAAATTTCGATAACCCGCCAAGAATGAAGAAGAATTTTGGAAACCGCTTTGATTTTGGTTCCTTTGGGTTAGAGGTAAAATCCTGATTACACTCATAGAAGTTTTCATCGGGTATACCGTAGCACTCATTCTACCATTCTCGAGTGTGAAAATTCTACCCGTTGGTTTCCAAATATCATCCCTATAGTAAAGACTATGCTTCCTATCAGTAGTGTAAGACCTAAATCTTGCAACTAGACTTCTTATTGGTTTAGCATAAGTTCTTTTTGGAACGTTCTTCTGAATAGGCTTATCATTCACATTCTTAGAAACACAATCATCATGAACATTAATTAGAGATTTCTTGCAAGTTACACAAACAGATTCAACACATTCGTTAAACTTAGCAAAGTTCATAGGTTCATTACATTCAGATGAAATGTCTTTCTTATTACAAAGCGGTAAAATCCTAGGGTGTTCTTCTACTTTCTTCTCTTTATTCAAGCTACTACTCTTAGAGGCATGCGAGACTCTATTGTTCCTTGTATTGCTCTTAGGCTTTAGTCCGCTGCTCCTAGAGGTGCTTTCTAGTCCTGTAGAAGGTAAGGCACACGCATTAGGATTAACATTTTTATCTAGAGAAGTGGTTTCAGCTTTCCTAGTCTCTTTAGAGTGCTTTTCTAAACTTATGTCATTTGTTCCATATGGTTTAGATGTGGATGCACACGCATTAGTGGTACTCATCTTAAAAAGGCCAGGTGCTAAAACTTTGGTTTCTCGATAACCGCTTTTTCATTTTCAACAATTATTACTTTTTGCTTAGGCAAGGCTGGTGGAGTGACTGGTTTTGACAAATCTTTTTTCTCATTGACTTTTGGAGGAGGCAGAGAAATTGACATTTTTGGTTTGAAATCCGGTTTCGAAACATTTTCTTTCTCCTCAGTCAATGGTTTTGCAATCTTAGTATCCACAGCCTTTCCTTTTTGACATTCCAGCTGAGCCCTCAAAAGATCATTTTGCTTTTTCATGTCCTTGTAGGCACGCCCATTCGACAGTTTGTCATACTTGCATTCCTCAGTTTTTTGATCAAGTTGTTTAAAATATGATACATTTTCTTTTTCAAGTTTTTCAAGAGCTTTTTCATATTTTGAAACAATTACGGAGGTCTCAGACTGGAGTCTTTCATGATCTTCAACAGAATATGTTTGTAAGATAATGGACATAATATCAGTAGTCAGAACATCTTCGACGAGAGAATCATTCAAATTTTCCAAAACTTTGATGTGTTCAAAACATTTATTAGCTTGCTTTACCAGGGATTTATGGTCCTTGACAAAGTCAACTGTTTCTTTCAAAAATGCTTGTTCAAAATGAATTACCCTTGCACTGATGTTATTCAGAGAGGGCAATTGAGTTTCAAAAAACTTTTCCATTTCATCATCAAAACTAGAAAACCAGATGTTTGTGGTAATATGGGTTTTAGTTTTAACAGTCTCTTGAAGTCTCCCAATTCTAGTTTTAACATCTTCTAAAATGCTTCTAGCATCACTTGTGTTAAAAGGATTGTTTGAAGACATTTGTTCAATGTTTGAAAGTGATTTTGAGACACCAATTGGCTTTGAAACTGGTTTTGAAACAGATTTTGACTCTTTGTTTAAAACACTGGGTGTTATGGAAAACTTTGACTTTTCTTTTTGCGGAACAAAAGTGATTCCAGAAATTTTGTTCCATTTGTTGTAGTCGATTGGTTTTATTGCTGGATTCGTTTGTTTCATTTTTTATCTACTCTCGTCTGTTAGTTCTAACGTTTCATGAGAATCACGAACTTCTACGGGTTCATGTTTATCCAACAAAGCTTTTCCATTATACAAAACATTTTGTTCTTTCTGAGCTTTCTTGAGTGCACAAGGAGGTTTGTTACCAAGAGCCATTTTTTGAGTTGTATGAAAATACGAATTTGTTTGATTTGTTAACATATTGATAGTTTGAGCAGAATGACCCGTTGTAACAAACAAATTTTCTAATTTGTTGATTTTTTTTCATTTTTCTCAAGAATTTCATCAAGAAGAGAATCTTCTCATTTTGAAAAATCAGTTATCAACTTTTTCTTCTCTTTTTCAAGATCAGAATACGTTGCTTTTTGTTTAGAAAGTTGGTCTTTTAGATCAGAAATTTCCTTGTTTAAAGATTTTATTTTTAAGTTCAAATTCACATCAAGTGTGTCATACTTGATTTGCAATTGTTTTTCTCTTAAAACGGAATTTCGATAACCAATTTCTAATTCTGACTCTTTATTTTTGTGAAATTCAAAAGCTTTTGCATTCTCCTTGTACCTCTCAAGCTCAGCTGTCAATTTATCATTCGCGGCCTTAACATCGCGATTGACCTTTTTAACTTTCTCAATTTCAATGCCACAATTATTGATTAATGTTTCAAATAAAGCACGTGTTTCCTCATCAGTCTCAGATTTTGTGCCACAAAGCCTCCACTAGGATCCACATCCGAGTTTCAGAGTTAGTATTGCTACAACTCGGATTGTCCAGGTATGTATCATAAGTAGGTGTTGGCGTCACAAAATGCTGTTCATCATGAGTAAACACATCAAATATGACTGTTATAGCATGGATCAATGATTGGTACCTCGGATCTTGTATTGGCGTCATAAAAGGAGGTGCGTCAGAGTCGTGTCGTGACTTAGCTTCCTCAAGATTTGCCATGAAGATGTAGTTCGCATTGATTTCCTCTAGGTCTTCCAATTCATCCATAATAGCAAAAAAGTCATGTTCCTCAAGACTCAACTGCATCCACTCGGACTTCGTACAACAACATTGCTTTTCAAGATACTAATTCGTCTTTTTCGCTTAGTGGGACAATTCCTTTAATGTGACCCACTCGACCGTTGTAACACTTAACCTCGATTACCCCGATTCACATTTCCATAGTTCCCAACGACTGGAGCTGCAACATTCCCATTCGGATTACCCACGCTCTATTTCCAACATTCTCACCCAACCGATTTCCAACATTCTCGACCTAACTGATTACCCCGATACGGAACCGATTACCCATGTGAAATCTAGTAGCATACCCTGCGATTCCCAATAACTTCAACCATTTGTCCTTGTTGACCCATATTCAAACCCTGGCTGGCAATTTGCCTATGCGAGTGTTTGATGAAATCCTTTGGTTGTTATTAGTTGGTGTGAGTAGCGACTTTTGAATGCTTTAGTCAAATAAGCAAATGCATTTGACAAAGCCTCTTCCTGCTCAGCTTCAAGATCGTGGATTCCTTGTTCCCGGTATTGTGGATACTGTTGTTGTTGAATGACTTGTTGTTCTGGTGGATATAATTGTTGTTGAGGATAACGACTTGTGGTTGTGGAATTTATTGCTGCAAGTTGTTGTTAGTGGAAGATGATGAAGCTTGTTGTTGTGAGTTCACTGGAGTTGGAGTCTTTGCAATTAGTGCCAATGGATCATGATTCTTTGCCAATCTTTCTTTCCTAACTTCATTGACTTCAACTTGGTTTTGTTTCAGAAAATCGTTGAGTTGATCAAAGTTTACCTGATGTAAGTCCTTTGTTTGGTTGACAATAGTGACATATCGTCCCCATTCTTCCGGAAGATTGTTGAGAAATTTGATGTTACTCACGATAGTTCTGGGTGCCAACTTGTTTCCGATAAGCTCATTCATCAAAGTGCAAAACCTTCCATAGTAGGATTCAATGGATTCTCCCGGAGTTGATGTAAACTTCTCCCATTCAGTTAGCAGCTTGTTCTCCATGTCTTGTTGACCAATTCTCGCTCCATAACATAGCCGTCTAACACGTTCCCACATATTGAAAGCAGTTTCACAACTGTCTACAGCAGCAAAGATGTCTCTTGGTAAACCCAGTTGGACAATGTGTATTTCCATGTCATCTGCTTCAACTTGCTTGTTATCCTCTTCAGTGTATTCAGATTCATATTGAACACGAAAAGATGGTGGGACGGGAGGTGTTGCATCAGATTTCCGTGGTTTGGACTTGTCGAGGCTTGAAGGGTCCATTCATAATGGATTGAATCATGAGTTTTCCATTAGGTTTGGTCTTGATGTAGCGGTGCATACGACTTGTCCATTGAAGATATCCACCTTTTTCCAAAGATAGAGGTTTTATTTTGCCGGCCGCATGAATGTCTTGTTGAGTAGCCATTGACGAAGGTATTTGATGATAAAGTTGATGTAGGATCTATTCAACGATAAAGGAGTTGTGTTTGATGAAGATTAAGCTCGGTTGTTGTAGTGAAAATTTGCTCTAAAAACTTAAAAACCTCAATAACTTCTGTTCGGAGCTTTTTTAGGACTTGAAGGTTGACCCAAGTTCATTCGGCGTGTCATTCTCCTCGTTCTCACGGTCGTTTTGATGGTAGAACGCTGAAAACGGAGTTACGGTTCAAAAGTTATGGCCGTTTGAAGTTTTGCAAAAGATCTTACTCGTAAACTTGTTCTTAGGCGTAGGAATTGGTGCTTATGCGTAGACTTTGCTTAGGCGTAGACTTCCTTAGGCGTAGTATTCCTTAGGCGTAGGATGCTTATGCGTAGACTGCTTATGTGTAGGACTCCTTATGCATAAACACTATCTTATGCGTAACCTTTAGGCTTAAGCGTAAGCTTATGCGTAAACTAAACTCTTAGAAGTAAAGTACCTTACGCGTAAGATTTAACTTAGGCGTAGAGTGCTTACTCGTAAGCTTTTAGGCTTAGGCGTAAGATTAGGTTTCAAACCAAAATCCTTCACACTCGTCTAAGTGTGAGAGATATCCACAAGTCGAAGTGTTTTTCAGGCTTATCCAAGCAAGGAAAACACTGAGTAACCGTTGTTGCACGAAGATTCTTCACCAAATGCTTAAGCGTAGGATTTGGATCTTACGTGTAGACCTTAAGCGTAGAATTCACTGCTTACGCGTAGAACTAGGGTTTTGACTTTTCCTTACGCGTAAAACTAGGGTTTTGACTTTCTGTACTTGATTTTCTTATGCGTAGAATGCCCAGATTTTTGCAAAAACACTAATTTTCACCCAAAAACACGATTCCAAATGATTTCTTTTGCACAAACTTCTTCCAAAACACTTAATGATCAATAAAAACTACAACTTTAAGCTTAGAAACACGTAAAAATGAAAACTTTATGCAAAAAGCTTGCGTTTTTATATAAAAAACGAAACTTGTTGGAAAAGTTACAACAAAAAACGAACACAAACACTCCTAAACCATTGTTAGGCGATTGATACCAATTGTAGGACCTTGTTTTTCTCAACCTTATCACAATACCCACGTTAACTCACAAGTATACCACGTAAACAAACAACACTTTATGCGTAGAAAGATGAAGAAAGATTAAGAAAGGTGGTGACTTGAATATATGTAACTCGTATGTGGAGAGAAAAAGATGAAAACAAGATGATGTTTTATTTCAAAGAAAACACACACACATACACACTCAAGCACACCCCTCAAATGACCATTTGAGGGGTATTTATACTTCCATACATATCACCCTTATGGGCTTGGGCTTGGGCTTGGGCTTGGATTGGACTTAGATTGGATAATAAATTACATAAGGCTAGCTTAACATAACTATTAGTCATTTAGCTTAGCCCAATCCACGAGCCCGTTGACTATTCTATCATGATATCTAACACACGTTACAAAGTTTCTAAACGTGAATGACCATCACTTCTATTAAATATTATTAAGGCTAACAATTTTATTTTTAAAACACCCTAGAATGAAAAGTACATGTTATAATACACATTATACAAATTAATAAAACACACAAAGCTTCATACAAGCTAACAAGTTGATGGTACATATAATTTTGAAAATCGGACCGGACCAACGGGTTCAACCGGGAACCGGTGTTGGCACCGGTGTCGGCTAACCAATAAAAGTCATCCGAAAAAGAACCAGAGAGGACCCGTTGAAACCGATACAAACTGGTGAATCAGGTCTCATCGAGATCATTTCTCCGGTTAATCGTCACAGGGTACCCGACGTCGCAACGCCCGGGTACCCTTCTATACTATATATAAAGAAAAAATCAAAAAGTAAAAAATGAAAAGTTGAAACTAAAAAAGTAAATATTGAAAACATATACTTCAAAAGGAAACTATTAATACATATCGAAAACCGAGTTGACCCGGAATGCTTCAAACCCGGTGGGTTGACCCGGTTTAATTTGACCCGTATTTTACCCAACCCGTCGGGTTGACTCGTTTTTCGACCAACAGGTTGAACCACCCGGGTCGAACCGGGTTTCAAAACATTATGTTTATTCCTCAAATCTTCAAACTTTTATTATTTTTCGTTTATAACTCATAAACTTTTTTTAGCACAAAATGATATGTCGCTATAAAATCTCGTTGCTATACACATATATTAGTTAGTAAATGCAATAAGTATTGTTACTACACAAGATTCCTTACTATTCCAATGTTCGGTTCCCTGATTAATCGTTTGTATTTAAGGATTACACATTTACATAAGCAACTCGAGTCAAGCTCATTTGGTCAAAGTTTTCATTAAAGGTATGTTTGGCTTGAATGGGTTGGGGCTGGAGCTGAGGTTGGGGTTGGGGCTTTTATTATAAGCCGAAGTTGAAATTTGTATTTTTGTAGACTTGTTTGACAAATGGGCTGAAACCGGGGGCTTATTATTGCAAAATTACTAAAAATGATATAATTAAATGAGTTTTATGGTATATGCTAGATATTTTTGTCGGTAAATATGTAATTTATGGTTCATAAGCCCCGGACTAAATTTTTTAGCCCCTTTTATGGGGCTAAAGTTTTAAGCCCCTTTTAGAGGTTTATGATTTCATAAGCCCGCATGACAAACGAGACTTATTTTATAAGCCGGCGTATTTTAGAAGCCCAGGCCCCATAAGCCTCTCAAAAGCCCTTCCCTAAACACACCCTAAGTGTGATCATATTATGAGTCATTTGTGAGCTTCTAGGGGATCGAATTCAAGCCCATGTCTAGATTTTTGAGTCTCGTGTGGTAAATTTGCATTATCATATATTTAAATTTGCATATGTCTTATTGTTACTTTGTTAATATTGTCAAAAGAGACCGGCATTGCTCGGACTCTTCCACTGCAAAGTGCAAACATTGAGTTGACCGGTTAAGGATAGCTTTTGGAGAAACATGTATTTGGTTCAATCCCAACTCTTAGCTAAAGGTCATTGAAACATGTGCTCATTGCCTAAGGCTAGGTCTTTGGGGAGGGGTAAGTCGGCACCCAAAAGGAGTGCAGGCGGTTAGGGTTTCCCTGCTGATTTTGTTGTTTGTTGTACTCTTATTAATATATTTGAAATGAGTTTGATTAGCGGTTACAATCTTGAGTCCTTATATAGATTTGAAAAAAGTAATTGTTAACATCCTTCATCTCTCATATTTCACTCGGACGGGATTGGTTGTTGTTTGAGATATATATTTGAAACAAGTGGGATTGCAAATCCTTTTTTAGCTACACCTGAGTCTCCATCATGACAAATTGACAACTAATCGCGCTATAAAGCCAAGTTCAAGTGTATATCATAAAACTGCCCGAGCTGCCTATCACCGAACCGAGCTAGATTGTTGCAGCCCTCACTGCCTGGCGTGACTCACAATGTCAAGCCCCACATCCATTAATATATATCTACTAAAGTATGAGTGATTGTTCATACTTATTACAACTGAGACCTTATTGTTGTAAAGCCATAATGCCAAACCAAACTTGAATGTGTGAGGAAAAAAGCAACCCCACAAAATCAAGATAGCTGGCTTCTGAGGTCTGAACTATGACTCTATTTGATGATTTGATGTATTAATACTAAATACTAAAAGGCAGATTTGTACATTAAATAACCAGTCTTTTCAAATCATACTCCCTTTGACCTGATACTACACTTCAGCTAAAAACCCAAAATTGATATATGCAGCAACCCATTTATATGCGAGGTCTTTTAGAAGATTTGTATCATATAATGCAAGATGTTTTAACTAACTAGAATACTGAAGGAGTGTCAGAATCAGACGCATCAAAGTTGCTGGGCAGGCAATTCAATCCCAACATAGTCTGTTATTGGATTCGAGATCAGGGCACGGAAGAGAAATTTAATAGCCTCAATGCGCATGTATTTTTTGCTTCGGATAGTTTAGGCTACAGATATTTTGACTAGATCACACATGTATGGTCTTTTGGCTGCTTTAGGTCTTAATGCGCAATGTCCACCATATCAAATGAGCTAAATCTCCTTCCATTTGTGTTTCAAGTGATCAGAGAGGTGATCAAAGATGTATCAAATGGATCAGCATGTTCTAGTATAATCACTAGTCTAAGTTGCAGAAATCTACAACTCCCGGGTCACTAAACAAATCTATGATGGTAAGATGAGTACGTCCACATGTCAATACAAACAAGTGACCCCAGATAGAGATGTGAACACAATGGTCTGCAGTGGTTGTCCTACAGCCAAGGATGGTCATACCCTCGCCTTTTTTTTTCTAGTGTCAGAACATTAAAACTTAAAAAAAAAATGTTGCTTATATATTTTGTGTACCGGTAGTGCATCACCGAACATAAATCTGCCTTGCAGAATTTGATCAAGGAAAATAACCAACAAAGTTTCTTTGAAAATCCTACAGTAATATTTTGGGAGAATTGCATATATATATACCCACTAAAACTTAAAAACTTGCATATTTCCCCATAATACAAGTTTTTATTGCATGATGTACAATGCATTTTAAGCATGTTTTGGGTACCCTAATATTTTAGATCTATAAACTAATATTATTACTACAAGTCAAATGCAGCAAAAAAAAACCAAGAATTAAGGTCATATCATAAAACATCATACATGGTTTTAGCCAGAATACTTATTGATTAGTGATGTAGTTGCGCACCTTAAACAACAGATTTTGGCAAATAAATGTGCAAAACAAGGTTGTAAAACTATTACCCTCATAATACTAATGCAAGTTCAGTGAAAGTTGTTAAAGGTGCTGATCGACACACGACTCATTGGTGCCAGTCTCATCTGCTGCTCCTGAGCGCGAATCTTCTTCAATACTGGCTCTGGTGAAGATGAAACCGGTGATGCAGCTGCCCACGAATCACAAGAGTTATCGCTGCTGAAATAAGAATCAATCACACCATTCGGACTTCCAGGCGCAGAAGGGTACTTTCGCTTCTTAGTTGCCAAGTAGCTAGTTCCATGATAATCCGTTACTTCTAGGATGAGTTTAGAGCAGTCGTCTAATAGTTCCTGTCAAAATTATACAAATTAGATCAGCAAGAAAATCAAGAACAGAGAGATGTGTCACACACACAGAGAAACACAAGAAGGAACGTGTTTATAGAACACCCTTGGGCTTTGGTAGTTAAGGCAACAAATCCGTGGAGTGAAATCATTTGCAAAGTTGTTGCAACTATCTTTTGTGAAGTCAAAACAACAGACATAATGATATTTAAATTAAATCTGTAAAACTCCTCTATTATTACAAAAATTGACGCAGAGGGGTCCTAACCAGCGTCCACCTTGGATCCGTCATTGCACAAATATGTATATATATCTAAAACCAGGCCAAGAAAAGAGAGTCGTCTAATCTTTACATTATTATATAAAGTAAACAAATAGCTTAACCTCCCGCTATCAATTTTACTTTTATTTGGTACATCCATTAGTTTGAACTGTCAAGATAATAATTTATTTGTCGCCTTGATTCTTATTTAGAACTCCATTCTACAATCATTTCAGATGACAAAATTAGGCCCTCCTGTATCTCAAATGCTTATCCCCTATATTAATGGTCAACAACTGAAGAATGCAGACATCGTGGCACACGTACTTCCTAGTTACCAAAAGAGAAAACAAGGTGTGCAAAACAGCCCCTCTTATATCAAAAGATGCATACATTCAAACTTCGATTAAAGCAACAACACCACAGAGCATGGGGTAAAAAAAATCCTGCTTCCCACTATTTTAAGTATGTGAGGTACTTTCATTTGAATCTTGTTAACATTTGAATCTTGTTCACATCATAATATTCATCCATTTCAAATACAGGCATTTGTTTATCCAACTAGTTGTTCACGCATAATAAGATATAAATAAGATACTGAAATGTCACAGAACAAACCTCATTAATGTCAAGAAAACCCTTGAGCTGATTTTGATAATCGTATGCATTGTCAGGATCAACCTCCTTGATCACAAGGTTCATTGTAGCAGTAGCTATTACAGATGGAAGATAATCCAGAGACCTTGAATCTGCATTCAATTTACAAAGATCAGCAACCTGTTTTATACAAAATCAAATCTTAAAAGTATCAAGACTCTTTACCTTTTACAAAACAAATGGCATTATATAGTAAAGTGCTTTCACCTCATTTCTAGTTTGGTCGCTGGACTAAGAAAGAGCATTGAACTACTGCAGTTTCAGAAAATTATTTTGACAGGGCAATGCTGGGGTAGCTGTATGGTTTCTGTTTGAAAAATCTCGAAACTTTGCTGGTTTTAGAAACACCTTTCAATGTCTGTTTACCAAATTAGAATTTAAGTGAAAGTATAGTCCTTTGCCCTTCTTTCATTTACCACAAAATTTACATTTCACAAATTATACAGCAATTATCTTAGCAGCAACTATGAATGCAAGCAAAATGTATAAAGCAAAACAGTAATGGTGTTTAAATTTTCAAGTGTCCTTGTGCCAACTGATGCATAAGTGTGCAATTATAGATCTAAACACATTCCAATGGTTACAATAAGAAACCCAAACATTTAATCCATCACCAACCAAAAAAAAAAACTGACAGCAAACCATACCATTGATAACAGCAAGAACAACTCTTTCACACCTCCTGACCAACTCCGAATGTCGACAATGAGTGACCAAACCAAGTCTGCGCATAATGTAATCGATAAACGAAATTGGAGTCACCGGATTCATCTTCCATTCAAGAGCAGAAAGGACCAAAAGTTCCATTTTCATTATAGTCTTTGATTCAAACACAAATTTCGCTCCTTCCACCTAACAAAACAAAACCCCTAAATTAGCACCAAAAACACCAACATTCACATTTTAACAAACAATAATACTAATTCAAACACATACTTGTAAATCCATAAGCAAAGGAGCTTGAATCTCTTCAACTTTAGAAGCTAAAGAAAGACAAGCAACAGCAGCAAGCTGAGTCATCCAAGGCTTATCTTTTTGAAAAGCAGGACTTAACAAAAACCTATCAAAGTAATGAACAGCTAAAACACTAGTAAGACCAACAAATCCATAATAACCACTAACCCTAATAATCCAATCAACAGCTTCTTTCCTTAAACCCATCAAAACCCTAATCCCAATCAAACCACCCTTTTTTTCACTCATCACATTCTTAACCTCTTTACCCAAAAGACAACTAACCTCATCTTTTTCCCATAATAAATCATTCTCAAAATGGGTATAAAAATAATCTTTTTTTGACAAGGTTTCTACTTGAGGCTCAAATGAACCAAAGTCCAAATCTTGTTCTTGTTCATCACATAAAAGACCATCTTCAAAACTAAAGTTAGTTGTATTATACATTTTGATAAATTTTTATAAAATAGAAAAGACCCTATTCATTATCTTCAACAACAACAACAACATAAAAAGATGAAACAAACAACATTGTTTGTTTTGTTTTTTTCTCTCTCTAGACTATGTTAAAATGTAACCTAATCTCCTTTTAGAGAGAGAATGAGATTTTATCAGAGAACCCTTTCACGCCTGTTTTTATTTCATATGCTTTTGTCTTTTGATCTCTAGACTGCTGTTGTGCTTTTTGTTTTATTTTATTTATATATATATATATATATATATATATATATATATATATTGGGTATATGAGTACTTTTTAATAATGTAATTTTTTAATGATGGTATTGACTATTCGAGAAAATGGAATGTAACGGCAACATTCGATCGTATAAACGGGGAAAATAGGTGCAGCTTTTTTCTTCATTTACATCCTTGTTATCTTGGCTTCTTGGCATTTTGATCCTTGAAGCTTTTGCAACTTTACAAAATGTGTACTTTTGGAAGTTTGGTTTTATCATCCTTGACAACAAACTTGGTAATGATATAGTTAAATGGAGAGATCATTAATATAGTCAAACATGATGGTTATAGCAATAGTTGGACAAATTTTTTCTAAAAGTTGAAAACGTCCAAGTAACTTGAGAATGTCAATATGATCTTACATCGTAACCTACTGATATGTAGGGGTGAGCAAACGACCCGAACGGACCGGACCGGACCGACCACATTCAGTCTCGGGGTCCCGACCGATGCTCACCCTTACTGATATGTGTTAAGTCATTAGCGGGAGATATTAAGGGGGTGTTTCTTTTTTGAGTAAATTACATAGATGGTCCATGTGGTTTGTCCAAAGTAACAAACTTCGTCCCTCGAACTTTGAAGTTGCACTGGTAGTCCCTAAGTTGGTAGTCCAATAGTTAACGTGCCGTTAGTAAGACCAAAAAGTCAGACCACTTGGCAAAGATGGGAGGGTATATTTGTCTTTCCATGTTCCAACGTTATTATACTATCCTATTTAATAAAAAACCATCCCCACCACAGATTTCATCTTCTTCTTCCATTTAAGAACAAAAACCACCCCCACCTCAAATCAAATCCAAACGATGGTGAATTGTTTTTGTGGTAGAAGATCAAATATCGTCACATCTTGGACAAATGAAAACCCTGGCAGACGTTTTTATGCATGCCCAAATCATGTAAGTATTATCTTGTTTATTAGGGTTACACTTTGAAATCATGAATATGTTATCTTTCTTGTTTATTAGGGTATAGTGGATTGGTTTGATCCCCCGATGTGCCATCGTGCTGTAAACATCATACCAGGACTATTGAGGGCAAGAAACAGGCAAGAAGCTCAATTGTTGGAAGCACAAAAGGGACGTGAAAGAATGAAGAAGTTGTTGGTTGTTTCATGGTTAACATTTTTATTGTATGAATTTTTCAAGATTTCCTGTTAGTTTAGTGGTTGTATTGCAGTGGTAGTTTTTGACATATATAGTAATGGGTTATTGTAGTGTTTGACTTATATAGTCAATTTTGTATTACAATCTCAATTGAGTATGTATGAATGGTTGTTTTTGATCTTGAATGTTAATACTCTTTAGTCAATTTTGTATTACAATCTCAATTGAGTATGTATGTATTGTGGTTTTTTTTGAAAGTCAAAACTGAGAGTTATTTGACCCATAACAAAACATAAGTCTCAGTTGCAGAATCTGGTCAAATTAAACTAGTGTCAAAAGTAACCATAAACATAAACCTAAACTGACCCATAACAAGTAAAAATTGACCCATTTAATAAACAGAATCTGGTCAAATTAAAATTCATAAACCTAAACCATTCCATAAACAATATCAAATTAACCATAAAACTAAACCATTCCATAAACAATATCTGGCCAAATGATCACACATGAACCAAATCAGTCTTGGTACACAAAAGGAAAATTCAGATTTAGTTCCAAAAGATCACACAGGATTAACATAGTGTTATTACTAATAAAAGTTAACTAAATAACATCATTTGGCTACACTTGGGCCTGCATTTTTCTTTTTACCCCTACCAGCACCAGTTTTATTTGGAGCTGGTTGACTTGCAGCTTCACTTGGAGGAGTTGTAGAAGTTGCAGTTTTCTTTGGAGCAGCTTCAGTTGTAGGAGTTGAAGAAGTAGATTGGCTTGCAGTTTTCCTTCTGGTCTTGCTATTTCCACCAGTGTGCTCTGGATTTCTTGGCCCCTTGCATGTTCTCTTGTTATGTCCTTTTGAGTTGCACAAAACACAAGTTACAGTTTTTAGCTTTCTTGTGAGCTTACCATCCTTGACTATATCAACCATCTCATTGCGACCTCTTCCTCTTCTTGTTTGGTCTTCCAGGTTGAGGATGATGCTTGGGTGGAATGATTGTGGTTGATGTAAAGCTACATTTAGGCCACATACTTGGAACATTTGTGGGCCGAATCTTGTGTCCGTAAACTTCTTTCCATGTATCCAGTCTGTAACAGGGATGCACCCAATCTTCTGGTAAACCAAGGTTCATGTTGTTTGATGCCATATTCCAATTGACTGCTACAGCATGCTTGCAGGGTATACCAGTTATTTCCCAATACCTACAAGTGCAACTCCTTTGTGACATATTAACCACATACTGATCATGCCAACTACCAGTAACTTGGTACATTTCATCTCCATTCCAAGACACAATATAATCTGCAGCTTCTTGTTTAATCACTTCTAGCAACCTAGTAGTAGTAGGAGTTAAGGGCCCATCACACTTAGCTATAAGCTTATTGACAGTGACTATCCTTCTCATCAGATACTCTCTAATATACTCTAAAGCACTTATAATTGGCATGTCTCTACCCTCAACAAGTTTGCCATTAAAAACCTCACACATATTATTCAATAACACATCTGACTTTGCCCTACCTGTAATAAAGTGAAAAACATATTTGTTCATATACTATTGCTATCATTTTAGAGAATGCACCTAACTAGGTTTGAGTATAATTTTACCTAAAAAGTGGGATCTAGACCAATGATGAGGAGGTATCTTACACAACCAGTCATATGCATCCTTGTTGAACTTCTTCAAATCATCCATTGCTTTAGTGAAGTGTTGGACAGTGGTAGAACTAGCACACTTCCATAGCATATCTTTGAACACTTTACCATTCCACTTTTGCTTCATGTTTTCATGTATGTGCTTAAGACAGAATCTATGCTCAGCTGCTGGAAACAACTTGGTTATAGCTGGTATTATGCCCTATTACAATGCAAGTATATAAGTATACATATTAGACTAAGACATACATTATACATAATGAAAGTGAAATTACCTTCTGCCTATCACTAATGAAAGTGAAATTTGAATTGCTTTCTAGGTCAAGATCTTCACCCAACTGCTCCAAAAACCATGTCCAGGATTCTGTGTTCTCAGCTTCAGCAATACAATAAGCCACAGGGTATATGCCATTGTTAGGATCCAAGGAAACAACTGTCAATAACTGACCTGGAATGGTCCTTTCATAAAGGCTCCATCTAATCCCAATAGATCCCTCTTCCCTGCTTTAAACCCCTGTTTTAAAGCTCCAATGCAAATATAAATCCTTTGAAACACCCTATTAGTATCTTCTGGATCATCAGGATGTTCAAATTTTATTTTGACATTTGTGTTGGGGTTATTTGCCTTCAATTCTAAAACATAATCCCTCAAAGAAGCATATTGTTGAGTGTGGTCACCTCTGATTTGACTCGCAGCTTTTGACTTAGCCCTAAAGGCCTTCATCATGGAAATCTCCAACTTATACTTTTTCTGACTTTGATCTTGAACTGCTCTAATTGGAATTCCTGGGTTTGTTGTAATCTGCTTGACTATTTCTTTGGCTAAGTAATCTGCTTTCACTTTCCTTGTTTGTAGACACTTGTGCTGAGGTTTGTATGTTCTAACTGACCAAGTACTATCTTGACCCTTTGATATTTGCAAAACCCAAGGACATTTATTGGCTACCTCTTGACTACCCTTGTTTGGTTGACCCCCATTAATGATTCTTGCCTTGGTAAACTCTAGTGCCTTTTTCTTAACTGGTGAAGCATTAATAATGCTGGTCCTTGTCCATTTAACAGGTTGACTAGGCCCATCTACTTTATTCCCAACTTGTTCACTTGGCCCATCTTGTGTAGGCCCAACTTGTTCACTTGGCCCAAGTATTGGAAGGGTGCCTGAACATTCAGCCCTTATCCTTTGCTTGTCATTCTTTTTCAAAAACAGTTGCCTCCTTGTTTCTATGGAGTGCAGTTTAATCAAATCTTTTGCTTCTTTAGCTGTCCCAAATGATTTACCAACATAGAAGTAACTTGTCACCTTGGCACCATCAGCTTCCTTTTCTTGTTGTTTTCTTAACCCCTTCAACTGTCTCTTCCTAAGCTTTTCCAATTCATCATCACCTTCTGATCCACTATCAAACTCATCATTGTCCAAAGCCTCAATATCTACATCCACAAGAGCATCACAAACCATATTCCTCCTCAAACTCCCACTACCCATGAACTCTACACTAGGATCTACATTGGCATGAAAATCCTGCATATCAACTTTCACTTCATCTATATCATTTACATCATCAACTATGTAATCACTATCTTCATCATCTTCATTATCTTCACTCCCACTCTGCTCATCCTTATCACTATTTTTAGTCCCACTGCCTTCACTAGCTTCACTACCTTGACTACCTTCACTACTTTCACCAACACATATAGCTTTTTTACCCTTATCAACACTAGCTTCAGTCTGACTAACTTTTCCTAATGTTTGCTCAACCTCAGTAAGCTTATCAACTACCTCATCATCATCTAAACCTAAGAAAGGATCAAAGGAATCATTGTCCATAGTAGAGTAAAAGTCAGTTGCAAACTCAGTTGGCACATTATTTTTACCCAATTCATTAGCCACACTACTTTCACCATCAACATTTATACTACTTTGACCCACATCCTTTTCATTCCATCCTAACATCAATTGCTTACCAACTTTATTTCTAGGAACTGGTGCATCATCATCAAGTTCAACAATGGTACAACTTCTTACTGATGAAGGCTTGTTATAAGTGTCCAACATAGTTTGTCCATGCTCAATATACACATTCATCAACCTATGACCTAGCAAGACATACCTAATCAGACCTTGAACATCTTGGTCACCACCTAAAGCTCTAAGCGCATTCTCTAAATCAAGATCAGGTATCATATATTGGTAGTACATTATCGTATCCCCACTATACCCTATCGACATAACCATGTCATTCAACTCAATGACAGAAAACAAATCAACATCTACATTATCAATGAAGCTTTCATTACCATTAACATATCTCCTTGTTGGATTGTCAGTAAACATCCCTCCATGATGAATCTTGAGGGAAAACAGGTTAGGATCAGCAGCTGTAAAAATCACCAAAAAAATTATTTTAGAGCTATTAACACATTTAATTATCACAATTAGATACCTAAATCAAATACTACATTCTTACCATAAACTGCATTATAATCCACATTCACATCCTTTTTATGAGATGGACGTAAATTCCACACTGACACCACCATCGCAATTGATCAAATTAGGGTTAGGGTTTCTGTTAATCAAGGTTCCATGTGAGAAAGAATAGTTTTCTGAATGTGTGTGAGAACAGAGTGTGTGGGAGGATGGGAGGGAAATGAAAAGATGGGCATTAATTGATTTAGGTGGATGGTCAAAAGTCAAAAGCAGTATGTGGAAATGGAAAGACAATAATACCCTCCCATCTTTGGTTAGACTAACGGCACGTTAGCTTTTGGACCAAGTGCGTTATTTGTTTAGCAACTTAGGGACTACCAATGAAACTTCAAACTATCAGGGACGAAGGTTGTTACTTTGGGCAAACCACATGGACGACCCATGTAATTTGTTCTTCTTTTTTCTATATTGGGAGGATATATGGAGGTTCCACGTCTAATTTAGCCTCTTAGTGGGGAGGATGTTCTTTTTTTTCCTTTAGAGATATAAAGGGAGTACGGGAAATATGTGGGCCAAGCACAAAAGAAATATTATTATATACACTTCCCTCTCTATATAGAAAAAAAAATACCACCTAAGCCATGTCCCCAAAACTATCCTAAAATAGGCAAAGGAGGTCCTGAATAGTAAGCATGCATGAAGCCTCCTCGCGTCATTAACTTTTTATAAAAGGTTTTTTAACAGGTTTGTTTACTTAAAATTTTGTATTGTTTAGACAGATTTATTTTAACAATATTGAAACTTAAAACGACTCATAAAATCAACATATTATGCTAGACACAACATACAGGTTGAAAATATTTACTAATAGCTCATATATATGTACACAAAATTCACATTACTTGAAGTTAAAATTGCATTAAAGATAAAAAAAAATTTGTCGATACATCACGCCGTGTACCAATGTCTCGCCAAGATCATATATTTTGGTTTCAGCGTGACCCTTTCAACTCTTTCGCCATTTAAAACAACACAAAAATAAAAATAAAATTATGATTCACTTATATGCAAAAACCATATTTATTATCATGAAACCCACTTAATAAGAATGGAATAAAAGACACCGGATAAACGGGGTATAAGACAACAAAGTGCCAACTCCACACCTCATGCCCATAGTATAATATGTTGTTGGATGCAAATATTGTAAAAATATCAAAATGTACACTTAACTTTCAATAGAGTAATTCATATCATTTCTACAATTGAGCAATCAATTTATGTTATATAATGATGTGTGACCACTCCAAACTTTCGTAATAATATTATGCTTGTTTTGTTTCGTTAAAAATTATAAGAAAACATCCCTGCTGATAATACTATTTATTTACAACATATAACTTAAATATATAAGAGAATGTCAATTTAGCCGATTTTAATGATATAAGTGATTTCAAGATCACTAGATTGTCTCATCGCATAATATTAGTGCCATTGTGTACAAGTTTTTTAATGTCACATTGTCACTTGTAATGTTCTTGAAAAGACATGGAAAGTTTGTAAAAAAGAACATTACAGTCTAAGACTAAAATGTAAATAAAGAAACTATATGGGTTAAATGCAGAAATGTGACATCGACGTAAAAAACAGAGAGGAGCGTATGTAGGACATGTATTATACGCGCTAGACGTGGATGGTTATAACCCTTCGATTTATTTTAAGTGGTTAAATATTGGTAGGTGTTTTACACTTAAAACCGAGAAGATGGCAACGATGATAGAAGTAGGTGATTTAACGAATTTGACTGTTTTTGTCTTCATTTAGAACCAGGGGGTCAAAAATCCGACCAGGCCCGAACACGGCCCGGACCTGAACCCGAACTCAATCAAGCTTATCCGGGTCAACCAGAATAATCAGAATACTAAATAGGTTCGAATATCATATTGAAAATGTTTAACTAGCTGGGGTTAGGTCGACCCGATTGACCTGAATAAATTTTTTTCTTAAATATTTCATAAATATCATTTTTATAAATTATGAATTTAAACGAGTACAAATAGGCAATTTTATTACATTTTACTCATATTCGGATTGGTCCGAACCCGATAGGACCCGACCCAAATTGACTCGAACTCGAGTAACTCGAATTCAAATAAAATCGGGTTCAGATATGTTATTTTTAGCTTTGACCCAACTCTGACTCAACTCAAATTAACTTGAATCTGACTAACCAGACTCAAATAACACCCTAGTAAGAAGCATGGGCTACACCGAGATTTCATTTTTCTTTTTCTATTAACCAAGACAGAAAATATTAAATTTATCCGAGATTATTTTTGTTTTGGTATTGAGAAAATATTTAAGAATTAGGAATTTGTAAAATGTGGAACGAAATTGTGATATTCAATCATTTTTGTGAGATTGTGTTGTTTTGTATCGGTATAATGGTACCGGCATATAAAGTATTAGGGGTGTTCAAAAATCCGAGAAATCGATAAATCGAGCCGAACGGCTCAATTCAAAACTAAAAAATCCCGCTTATCACGGTCTGGTTTTGGTTTTGATTTATAGGTATCAGCGGTTAACTGAAGTGAATCGTGTATAATATACATAAAGGTTTTTAACTAAATATTGAAATAATTGTAGAAGATTTGATAACATTATTGCACTAGTTTTATTGTATAACCACTTTTTTGTTCCCAATGTAAACATTTGCTAAACATATGTGTGAAAATTGTTTGATGTGGTCTTAACTTATAAATCTCGAACAAATATTTTTTCTTAATCTGTTATATATGTTTATTTGAATGCAATTATTGTGACAAAATTTATTTAATATGACTTTAATATATTTAGTGCTATTTAATTTTACTAAAATGATATTTTAGGCTATAGAACATGTTATTATTCATACGCTAAAGTCGATTAAACGTCTAAAATGGTTACCCGTGACCTAAACCGTGGGTATCGGCTCATTTCGGGTACCTACATTGCCGGTTACCCACCTAGTACGGTATAGTTTTCGGGTAGTAAAATGAATTACATGCCCCGTAATGGATAGTATAAATCTTCCAACAAACCGAACCGAACCAAACCACCCTGTAAACACCCTTAGGCTAGGCTCACTTAGGAGGTCGACAACCGAGTCGAGGCAATCGATCGTCGGTCGTCGTTGGTGTGAGGAGTCGGTCGGCTTCGGTTGTCGGGCGATTTTTTTTGTTTGGATCGAGCAGACGACTAATATACACAAACACAAAAATCCAAAAACTTTGTACAAACTAAGGCATGTTACCGTTTGTTATATTAAAAAAAATAAGTAACTTTTAAATTTTTAATACTTTAACACTATACATAACCCACTCATTTCACCATTTTATTCACAGATTCAAACTACAATTCTCTATATCAAACATATTCTCTTTATACACTTTTACACATTGTGGGAAACTATAAGGGGGGGGGGGGGTTGAATAGTTTTGCCTATTTTAATTTAAGTTTCAAAACTTTAGATTCGATCTTATGTGAATTTGTATGGATGGATAGCAAGTATAAAGCAATAAGTAAAGTAAATAATGAAAGTAAGTAATGTAAATGATAGAGAGTAGTGACACAAGTGATTTATAGTGATTCGGCTACAAGGACACCTTCCTTGCCCTACTCCACTCCCCGAGTTCCCCACTCGAGAGTTCAAGCACTATGTCAACAAGCTCCTTCAACACGGCAGAGAAGCCTCACTACGTCGCTTACACTTTTTCCGGTACAAAGCTAAATACCGAGTCCTTAGCACGGCGGACCAAGCTAACACAACTATTGCACAACAACTATGTGAAATATGAAATAAAAGATCTTGCTACAGAAATCTTGTGGAGGAAGAAATCAATCAAGGACCTCTCGCTTGGATGACTTGTAGTATCGTGATCTCGCCTTTGAGAAGGACCTATATGAGAATCACAACAAGAGAAAGAAGAACTACTAAATTGATTAAGAGATCAAAGGTTAGAAGAGTGAGATAATATATGAGAGAGTTTATAAGAAGAGGGGTGAGTAACAATGAACAAATGGCTCACTATTTATAGGCAAAAAAGCTTACTGTAGCCCGGTTCTGGTGGATCCCTCACTTGGGGGATTCGTCCAGTGCAATCCAAGGGATCCGGCAAACTAGGTTGTACCAGTCCAGATTTTGGGTTGCAAACCGGGTCATGGGTTATGGGTATGAGCCTTGGGTACCCAACAAGATACAATGTATCTAGACAATAGGTTATGGGTCATGGATAATACCCAACATGATTTCATGCATGATGTCATGCAATGGATCATGGGTTATGGATTAGCTCCATGGGTATGGGACATGGGTCTTGGATATTACCCATCCTATTACATAAACTATTACAACAAATGAATTATTACAACATTTTATGTGAATGACCAAATGTATATTGTTGGAACAGTCCTAGATAGGACTTTCGAGCCTTTGGAAATGGATAGAATACTTATGTAATCACAAGTAAACTATAGGAGAATCTCTAATAAACTTATGCTTATGCGGAAAATAAACACAAGAGTTAAAGAAGACGAATTACTACTAAACAATTTGATCCTCTATGGATCTATATTAATCACTAGAAATTGTTTCTAAGAACATACAATATTCATGGCCGTGAGTTTCTTTTATACTACAAGAAACCCTAATACGGCCCATTACAAAATGCGTAAAAGATATGCATTATCTCTTCCTAATATAACTTATGCACATCCATTCATCTAACAAACTAATACTAATAATACGGAATTATACTATCCGCAGAAACTATACTATCAGCAGAAATATAACTATCAGCAGGAACCATCAGTAGGAACCATAAACTATTACATTATTTTAATAATTCCCAACATATATACTTTACAAAAATAACAAGTATTCTTATAATTTTACTTATGATAACTTTATATTTGTTATCAACATGAATAAACGTTTTTAGGGTTTTTTTGTATTAACAATCTCCCCCTTTTTGTTGATGACAAAACATAATGTTATGATGAGTAAAACTTAAGATTAGATGTATGTTTTGAAAGCATAGCATTTTACTTCTTCTCCCCCTTTTTGTCAAAACAAAAGCGAACCTAACGAAGAAATAAATTGTGGAATAAAAATAAGTATGATCCACAAAGCACTAGCTCCCCCTTGACGGTAGCTCCCCCTAGAATTGGGCGTCAAGTGAGAAAATATAATACCTACAAAAAAGTGTTAGTAGTAACATGTAATATAATCTTATATGGGACGAGAAACAAGATGGAGAGCCAAGGTACGTAAACAAAGCCTTGTAATAAAATATCAAAATGTAGGCCACATACAAAATGTAAAATTAAGAGCAAGGCTTGTTTTTTAAAATGACTCAAAAGAAAAAAATAGAGAAAATAATAATATCATTCCTTCCATGCTTGCATATGGTTAATTATGGAAGTTTTGGTGAGTGATAATGTTGATGCGATCAAGGATGTGGTTGAGTACGAATCGCATCTCGTCCCTTATTTTCATTGCGAGTTCCCTAGTGGATTGACAATGATCGCAATGGAGATGGTGAGGGTAGTGTTGGTGGATGGTTTCCGGGTAGGTTTGATTTGTGGAGGGCGGAATATGTGGTGGAAATGTTGAAAAATATGGATCAAAGTCCATGATGTTGGTGAGTAGTGGTGAATAAGAACCTAGATGTTCTTGTAAAATAATGGGAGGTAAAGGTGGTGATGTTTCAAGCTCTTTGTAGAGTGTGTCTGGAGATGTTGGGGGTGTTAAAAAGACTAGTCTTTTGGGTTTAAGTTGGAAGCTAGTTGGTTTGTTTTTGATGGTTGAAGTGGAGCGGGTGGTGGAGTGGACACGGGTATTGGAATTGAATTTGGAGTCTTAAAGAGTTCCATTAGAGTGATTTGAGTGTTAAGTATAGACTTGGTAGGTGAATGTGGTGATGAGCTTGTGGGAGATGATGGGGGTGCTACAATGTAGTCATTTGGTGGAGAGTTAGTAGTTGGTGATGAACTTTTTGACAAAGGTTTAGCTAAGCAACAAGGCCGGATGCTAATCCGTGCGGTTCTCCTAGATTTGGTTGGTGGTGGCACTACGGAAGGTGGTAGGATGAAGTTTTCACTAGATGGTTCATTAATGTTTGAGGAACTTTTGGATGACATGAGGATGATTGTTTGTGAGGTTGAGAGTGATGGATATGCAAGCATTTTGGAACCTTATTTATAAAGCAAATAATGCATTGCAATGAATGCTAAACCAAAATGTGGACTAAAATCTAATGATTAGATATTAATTCAAGGAATGTGATCATGAGAACACAAGCATTAAGTAACATATTCATTAGAGAAAAAAAAACTAAAAGGTTAAAAATATGAAAGTTTATAGCCAAAGTGAGAAAAATAGAAGAAAAATTTTGCTTCTGTTGCACGGTTCCCACGGATCCGACCCTTTAGGGATCCGTCCAGCGTAAAAGCTGGGATCCGTGGAACTGGTGTTCTCAGGCAACTCAAATTTTTCCTTTTGGAAACAATGGTGCCTAGTGTGTGCCTATATGCAAACCATTTGGAGTTGCGGTTATCTCGACTCCTAAAAAGAAGAAAAATAAACAAAGAAGTGAAAAAGCATATATATATAATTATGTGAGATAACCCGAGTGCTCCTTAATTTATTTTTGCTTAAATGAATTAATTTATTTTTGCTTAAATGAATATACCCGAAAACACATATTAGTTATGTATTCCCTTTAGTATTCAAAAGACATGAGATGCAATGAAAAAGGTTTTTACTTTGCATTAAGAATGAATGAAAAGGTTTAACCTAGACGTGAGAGTGATTTTAGAAAAATGATACGAGGAGAAGTATCTTTTAGAAAGAAATTTGAAAAGTTTCTTGCATAGAAAGAAGAAAAATTTATCGTGAGTTTTGAAAATTCCCATATTATTTGTGAGTTGTGTGTGAAATAGAGATCCTAGAATCAGAAAAGAAGGTAAGGCTAACGTGTACAAACCTTGTAGAATGAGAAACATTTTACGACGATTGTTCCATGAGACCAAGACCAAGACGAAGCAAGTTGAATTTTTCCCGTTTAAACATTTTGGTGAGGACGTCGGCTATGTTGTCTTCGGATGATACTTTCTCAATAGAAATGTTCTCCTTTTGAATATTGTCTCTTAAGAAATGATGACGGATCTCTATATGCTTGGTACGAGAGTGCAACACCGGATTTTTGCTTAAGTCAATAGCACCTTTGTTGTCGCATAAAGTGGCTATGTCACTTAGATGAATGTCGTAGTCAACTAACGCTTGTTTCATCCATAGTGCTTGTTAGGAATCATCCTAACACGAAAATGTGACAACATATTCAGTATTACAATAGTTATATTGTAATGCACAAACACATGGACTGAAACAGTCATTTATGTAAAGTCATGTGTTTGTTGCCCTTTATAAGCCCTCCTAGACTTCACTAGGAGGGTGATGCTTAGTGTGTAAACTTTATCATTTTTCATTATTCAATAATACATCTAGTTATCCCTTCTCTCTCTACTTTCTCTCTTTAACCATGGATGTCATTTACTATCATCATCCCCGACCTCCCGAATCACATAATCAACTAATATAAACGATCCAACAATTGGTATCAGAGCTAGGTTATTATCATTGGTTGATTTGTGGTCCAATCTTGTCAAAAACACCATGTTTAAAACTGTTATAACAATAGTTTTATGATTTTACATATTCTTTAGTTATTAACAGTTTTTTATGGTTAGATCTGGTATAAGTTGTGGTGGGTTTTCTGATTTGGAATTTTTTTATGGTCAGTTTTTTATGGGTGTTTCTGAGTTTTTTTCTGAAAAAAATTTGAAGGTTAGCGAGTAAGACTTTGAAGATTTGCGAGTAAGCAAATTTTTCTTTGAATATTTGCGAGTTAGCCTTTTAAGTTTTTCCGAGTAGGCAGTTTTTATGAGTTTCTTCGAGTATGTCATTGAATACTTGCGAGTTAGCCTTATAGATATGAATTTCTGCGAGTTAGAATTTCAGTTTCCGAGTTAGAAACATCTAATTTTTTTTCTAAGACTAAGGTGACTAAATACTTGCGAGTATCAGACCATGTTCCTTGCGAGTTAGACTAAGGTGTTTCAATACTTGCGAGTAAAAGACAAAAAGTGCAAAAAGTTTCAACAAATCCTTCGAGTAAGGATAAACAATCAGTCTTTTCGAGTAAGGAATTTAGTACTCTCCGAGTAAGAAACCTATTGGCTCTTCGAGTAAGAAATTTCAGACAAGGACTTCCCGACTAAGGAACCGTTTGACCTCAGATTTACTCCTCACTGGTCCAAATCAGTTAAATAGAAAAAGAAAAAAAAAATGAACGAGAAGTAGAAAATCAGAAACAACACAACTTTAATAAATCCATAATCCTAGATGCCAACCATCAACAACTAGAATCAAACCAACAACAAATCCAGAACTTCTATCCTAATCCCGCCAACCCTTTATTCACAAACAACAATAGTCAACACATATCATCATCCCATCTCCCACAACATCATTCAGACTTATAAGAAAATAAAATATATAAATGGAACTCAGATTTATTCAATTACACTCTAATAATCACAGACTTTGAAGATCTTGAGTGTTTGAATTTTTCTCTTCACAGATCCATAAGAAGTTACACTTCTCTTGAATATACGAAAATCATAAAGATAAGATTTATAACATTGTTGTCATAATCTTTCTGGTTTCGTTGAAAGAAAACAAACATACATTAATAATCACCTACCCGATACCTTTACAAGATCTTGAAGCCTTAATCGTAAAAAGTGAATGCAAGAGATTCTCGTGGGTTGTGTAGTTCGAACAGAGAGAAACTTAAACCTTCTTTTGACATGTGTTGCGACTGAGTTACCTTCATTGTTGGCATGCTTTGCCGGCGGAGACATATTCGGATTCGGTTGTTGAAATGGCCAATGTTGTTTGCTTCTTCGAGAACCAAGATGTCAAACAACATCCCATAAAAGTACATACACCACTTGTACTCTTTTGGTCAACATAATCACCTGCATAGTCAGAATCAGCATATACAATAGTTTCTACCCCCGTCCCCTTAGGATACCATAATCCCAATTGAGTAGTACCCTTAATTTATCTAAATATTCTTTTGACGGCTTCTAGGTGTGAAATTTTAGGGTCTTCTTGAAACCTAGCATATAGACATACACTAAACATGATATCCGGCCGACTAGCCGTAAGGTAGAGAAGACTACTAATCATGCCACGGTATTTGGTGTTATCAACGAATTCACCGTCTTCATCTTTGGTGAGTTTGGTATGGGATTACATTGGTGTTCTTATAGGTTTTGACTCTTCTAATCCAAATTTCTTTAGCATTTATTTTATGTATTTGGATTGATTAAAGAAGATACATCTTCTAGTTGTTTGATTTGTAGACCAAGAAAGAAACTTAATTCTCCTATCATACTCATTTCGAACTCATCATGCATGATTTTTGAGAAATCATCACACATGTCTTGACAAGTCGATCCGAATATAATATCGTCCACCTATATTTGAATAATAATTATATGTGATTCCTTTTTCTTCGTGAAAAGTGTATTATCAACTAACCCCATGGTATAGTCGTTTTTGATTAAAAATGATTTGTGATAAGATCGTTTATAAGCTCAGCTAGGGATAACAATAACATATACATACGCAGCGGAATAATAAAGAACATCAATGTTATTGCTAAAGGTTTTCATTCACTAACACTAACTAACCCTAGACGTTTATAGGAACACGTCTAGACTACTAACTAATAACCTAGGCATTTACAAGACATTACGCCTAGGACACACACACACACCTTTAGTCGACTACATTATGGAAGACTTGATTAAAACCTACACCTATGTCCTCTTTATATACTAGAGGATAAGGACTAATAAATAAAACTTCTTTTGCAAGCAAGTCCCTCCATCTTTTTGTAGGTTTCCTTCTTGTCATATTAAGTCCCTCTTGTTTCATTCTTTTTGTCTTATCAACTCAAATGTATAATTCCCAACAATTTGAGTCTATCATACCAAGCCTTTGGGGATTGTTTAAGACCATAGAGATCTTTCTTTAGTTTGTACACGTGGTTAGGTTTTTCGAAATCGATAAAGCCCGGAGGTTGAGCTATATAGACTTCTTCATTAATAAAACCATTTAGAAAAGGACTTTTAACATCCATTTTAAAAAGTTTAAGATCATGAGCGCAAGCATAAGCAAGAAGTATTCTTATAAACTTTAATCTAGCTACGGGAGCATAGGTCTCATCAAATTCTATGCCTTCTTGTTGGTTATACCCTTGGGCAACAAGTTTAGCTTTATTTCTAGACACTACACCGTTTGCATCTAACTTGTTTTTATATACCCATTTAGTTTCGATTATGGTTTGGTTTTTAGATGGAGGGACAAACGTCTAAACATTATTAGAAACAAATTGATTTAACTCTTCTTGCATAGCCATTACCCAACTTTCATCTTTTATGGCTTCTTGCGTATTTTTAGGTTCTATGGTTGAAACAAAACAAAATAAACTACTTTAGTTTTGGACTTGAGATATTAAGGTTCTTTCATTTAATTTTCCTATAACCTTTTCTATGGGATGATATTTAGACTCTTTAATTGTAACATCCCGCCTACTGTTACACAATATTGTCCACTTTGCCCTGATGGCTCACGGCTTTGCTTTTGTGGCCCTCGTGTGAGACTTCCCGGTAGGTCACCCATACCAGTGCTACTCTCACACGAGCACGCTTAACTGCTAGTTCCTTGTGAACCCTACTCACAGTAGACCACAAAACGCGTTGTGTCTGATAAGGCGGATGTTATTCTTATATACCAGCATCTCTCCAGGCCTCTGTCGATGTAGGATTTGCCTAAGGTGTTACAATCACCCTCTTTACCTAGGGTGTTACAATCACCCCTTTAGGGACACATCGTCCTCGATGAGGTTTGCCCCACCATCATGAACGGCTCTAGAGTAGCTCTGATACCACTTGTAACATCCCGCCTACTGTTACACAATATTGTCCGCTTTGCCCTGATGACTCACGGCTTTGCTTTTGTGGCCCTCGTGTGAGACTTCCCGGTAGGTCACCCATACCAGTGTTACTCTCACACGAGCACACTTAACTGCTAGTTCCTTGTGAACCCTACTCGCAGTAGACCACAAAACGCGTTGTGTCTGATAAGGCGGATGTTATTCTTATATACCAGCATCTCTCCAGGCCTCTGTCGATGTGAGATTTGCCTAAGGTGTTACAATCACCCTATTTGCCAAGGGTGTTACAATCACCCCCCCCCCCCCTTAGGGACTCATCGTCCTCGATGAGGTTTGCCCCACCATCCTGAACGGCTCTGGAGTGGCTCTGATACCACTTGTAACATCCCGCCTACTGTTACACAATATTTTCCGCTTTGCCCTGATGACTCACGACTTTGCTTTTGTGGCTCTCGTGTGAGACTTCCTGGTAGGTCACCCATACCAGTGCTACTCTCACACGAGCACGCTTAACTGCTAGTTCCTTGTGAACCCTACTCGCAGTAGACCACAAAATGCGTTGTGTCTGATAAGGCGGATGTTATTCTTATATACCAGCATCTCTCCAGGCCTCTGTCGATGTGGGATTTTCCTAAGGTGTTACAATCACCCTCTTTGCCTAGGATGTTACAAGTGGTATCAGAACCACTCTAGAGCTGTTCAGGATGGTGGGGCAAACCTCATCGAGGACGATGAGTCCCTAAGGGGGTGATTGTAATACCCTAGGCAAAGAGGGTGATTGTAACACCTTAGGCAAATCCCACATTGACAGAGGCATGGAGAGATGCTGGTATATAAGAATAATATTCGCCTTATCAGACACAACGCATTTTGTGGTCTACTGTGAGTAGGGTTCACAAGGAACTAGTAGTTAAAGCGTGTTCGTGTGAGAGTAGCATTGGTATGGGTGACCTACCGGGAAGTCTCACACGAGGGCCACAAAAGCAAAGTCGTGAGCCATCAGGGCAAATCAGACAATATTGTGTAACAGTAGGCGGGATGTTACATTAATATTGATGATTTCATTGTTTAATGGTTCATCTTCTTTATTTATATTTTCCTTGATTTCTATGGCTTCACTTTCGATTAACTCGTCATCGACAAGAGGTAGGGTAGGTTTAGGTGGACTTTCATCAAATTTTACGTTTAAGGATTCTTCAACCTTCATGGATTCTTTATTTAGTATAATGTATGATTTACTATTAGGAGAGTAACCTAAGAAGATACCTTCGGTTGATTTAGGATCAAAATTACTTAGGTAATCTTTAGTGTTAAGTAAGAAACATTTACTACCAAAGACTCTAAAGTGTTCTAGCGTAGGCTTTTTGCCTCGTAGTAACTCGTATGGAGTTTTTCCTAAGAATGGTCTAATTAGGACACGGTTAAGTATATAGGTTAATGTGTCGACGGCATTGCACCAAATTTTTTGAGGAATAGATTGCTCATTAATCATGGTGCGACTCAATTCTTGTAAGGTTCTATTTTTCCTTTCAACTACCCCATTTGATTGTGGAGTACGAGGAGCCGAGAAATTGTGAGTAATACCATTAGCATCACAAAAAGCTCCAAATTGCATTTCATTATCACATTTCCTACCATTATCCGTTCTAATTGACACGATAGGACTTCCTAGTTGTCTTTGAATTTTATTACTTAATATTTCAAAGTAATCGAACATTTCAGTTTTATTCTTTAGAAATTTAGTCCAAGTGTACCTAGAGTAATCATCTACTATAACCAAAGTTAGAAGTTACCTCCGTAACTTTGAATAGCGGATGGACCAAATAAATCCATATGTAGTAGTTCTAGACACTTAGTAGTAGAAACCATATTTTTAGCTTCATGACTAGCATGGACTTGCTTTCCTATGTTACAAGCATCACAAAAATGATGTTCGTATTTTAATTTGGGTAGGTCTCTTACTAGTTTTTTAGATGATAGCGATTGAAGAAGTCGCATATTGGCATGACCCAATCTTCGATGTCATAGGGTCGAAGTATCATCCACAGAAGTAAGACAAAGTTTGTCTTTTGGTTCATTACCGATTTTAATGACATAGACTCCATATTTTCTAATGCCTCTTCCTATAGTAATACCGTTTTTCAATATTTTGCTACCGGTTTCACTAAAAAGTACGTTCCACTTTTTATCACATATTTTTCCTATGCTTAGAAGATTGAAGTTTAGGTTTTCTACGTGACATACATCGTTAATGGTTAAGGATTTGTGAGAGGTTGTACCTTTACCGATGATTTTGCTCTTACTATTTCCAAACACCACGTTTCCTCCGTTGAAGGATTCGTATGTGGAAAACAAGTCTTTGTTACCGGTCATATGCCTCGTGCACCCGCTATCCTTGATCCATTCATCCGGATCTAAGTCGACCTTTAGGCACACCTAACAAAGCAATTAACTCAAAAGTTTGGTCCCCATTTGTTCTTGGGTCCATTAGTGTTATACATTTCCTTTATGTTAGGCATATATGAAAAAGGTGAGAAAGCATTCCATGGTGTAAAGTTTTGAAATGGAAAACAGTTTTGTGCATTAGGGTTCCATCCCATTTGATGGTGGTTACTTCTCGGATAAACATTATTTGGTCTCCTTATAAATGTGTTTGGTTTAGAAAACGATGGACCTTTGTTTTTCATAAAACTTTGATTTTGTTTTAGTGGAGGTGGTTGTTTGACATTTCTAACAATAACATGTGTTGGTTTCTTCTTGTTAACAATAACAAAGTTGGTTCTAGATGATGTGGTTGCATTATTTTTACTGTTTGCTGGTACAGACCCACGAATCCCTGGATTTACACTAGACGGTTCCTTTTTCAAGGGATCCGTGACTACAGTAGCCTGTTTGTAACATATTAGATTTCACAAACACATCACATATATATAATATGGGGCGTATACTATGGGTTTTAGAGAGAGAAAGTGGAAGAGTTTAGGGAATATAGTGAGACAAAGAAAAATGATATTATGAAGCTCCAACCCTCTACCTTGGGAGGTAGAGGGTATTTATAGTTTCTTACAAGACACGCCTCCTACGGGCTGTGGATCAGGAATACAGTTGGTAAAGACCCGTCCGTCCTCCACGGTGTTACTTAACTAACTACTTATTAACATAACTTGACTACGACTGCGAGCTTTCTAACGAATACATATACTTGAGGTGACCGACTCTTTAACTAACGAATTTTCTAAATCCTAACAATCTCCCCCGAAGAGAGGTCACCTCAATTTACATTGAATACAAACAGATATTACATTTTGATTGTTCTTGGATTCTTGATTAAGTTCTTTGCTCTGTAGCCCGTAGTCTCTTGATTCTTCATGTTCTGTATTTTTTGTTAATCCAAGTGGAGGTCTTTAACTGATCCACGTGATGATGACTTTTGAGCCAGCTTTGAGATCATCAGCCACCATAAATCTCTGACTCATCCTTTGTAGAGTTGCCATCGTGTGACGTTGTGACTCTTGGACCTACATGCTCACATTCTGGATCATGATATTTTCTCATCAGAGTTGCGGAAGCTTTAGTTGATTCATGACATTTACAACAACGTAGCAGAAGCATGGAGTGAAAATATCAGAGTCACTTGATGAAGATATGCACATATCATGATTTCTTTGAAATGAACGTGTTGTGTGAGCATGCGGCTATAGATTAACTTCTCAATTCTGATCAGCTGCAAACGTTGGGAGTACCTGCATACAACAGTTAGCAATAAAGCGCACGACAATGTCTTTGATCACTTTCGTTGAATTGAGGTACACGGCCCATGGTTCCCCGTTGATCAGTACAAGTACTGCCTGTGATCAGGTATAATTTCGAAGAATCTCCTTGACAGGGTTTCGCAGCTGCTCTAGCCGTTCTCAAACCGGAACGTCTCAAAGAAGTCAACACGGAGTGAGTGAACCAGCGAATTGAGATTCACTGATTGATGAAAAAGATTTGAAAACAATCGTGTATTGCTTGTCAGAAAGAGTTTTTGCAATACAACGAAGGTTTTATAAGAGAAATCAAATTTCAATCATAAATACCTTTTGATTTTGAAAATATAATACACAGTCGATGTGCTACAGAAAAGATTTTTAAGCACAACGACCGGTTTTTCAAAGGTATCCGTCAATCCATTTCCTGGACCAAGGTTGATTCAATATTGAATCGCCCCATCGTTTCTATCCAGTTGTCACAAGTTTGATCTATTGGATAGATCTCACATGTCACTCACCAAGAGCTTGTTTGATGTTGGCTCTAGAAGGATTTCCATCTTCATCGTGAATATTTTACATATCACTCGGATGTTCTGGCAATACCACAAGGATAATGCGTAGGACTCTTAATTATATTCTCACTTTCCACATTGTGTGAAACAGTAAGTCTTCAATAATAATGTGTCCTAATGAGATTTATTGATGATCTCGTGGCTCTAGACTCAATTGTGCATTTTGGTTTCCTGTGCCGGAGACTAGGGAGAGGGTCTCCTTCTTCAATATCAACCATCTCTAAGAGAAAGTCGATAGATTATGTAGGTTCCCCATGAGAATGAAACAAGTCCTTTTAAGAGGAACTTGAGTAGCTTGGGAAGTTGTAGTGCAGTGCGTCACTGGGTCCATGACGTCTTGTCTTCAATACCGGTGTTACCTTGGTAACCACCAGTAGCATATGAATTGAACCCGGTTTCTGCCCTAAGGTTGAAATAATGAAGGGCTATTTCTTTTCACCCTTTTCTCATTTATTTCTTTTTCATTCTTCAACCCCTTCAGTGCTTACCGAGATTTCATAACTAGAACCTTGTTGGGTTTATTCCAGTTCTAGCTCTATCTCATTCCGCACTCTTCCCATTTCTCACTTTTCTCTTTTTTTTTCATCATACCTAAAGACTTCTACACAATCTAGTGGATTGTCCCTGGGTAGATCCCTCCGGTTCTGGCGGGATCGTGGGAACAAATACCTAACCTAACCATCCTTATATCACCATGCGTAAAGTAAAATTGGTCAGTCTTTTGGTATTGTTCTTCCGCCTCGAAGCCAATTGAAAACCATTTGAAAATCAATCAAGGTACTTGTGATATATAATCCAAGCATTGTACCTTAATTGTTTTTGATATTTTAGAAATGCTCCCCCTCAACATGTGCTTCAAGTATTAGAAATTATTTTAGCACATGGAGGCAAGAGGACTTGTGAAATCTTAGATTGAGAATGAAAGATCCAATCTTTTGATTAACATTTTCTAAAATAATCATCATCACTTCCCGATCAAATCAAGTATTTAAATACTTTGAATAAAACACTTTGGGAAGGATGAGGTTTTCTTATGATTGCTCCCTCTCAATATGTGCATCGAGATTTGAAAGAGTTTCGCACATATTAGAGGGAACCTGCACTTTGAGACAAATCAATCACGATTCAATTCCTTAAGGTTTAAGATAAATGCTCCCCCTTAACATGTGCGTGGAAAATTTGAAATCATTTGGCACATGTAGGGAGGAGAGCTTGTTCATATATTTCTAAACCACTTATCGAATTATCAGTTTATATCCAATTTAAATCACACATTCTCCCCCGATCACAATTTTCAAATCCTTTGAGATTTGTGATCTCTATTGATTTAAATTAATTTTGGGAAGCTTTTGAGGAGAAATGTGGCTTGCTTTTGAAAAAAAAAATTAACTGATAAGGATCAGATTCTGAAACTTTAAACTCCATTTTTCAAACATGCATAAATATCTTTTGAAAACATAACATTAGCCAAGGTCTTGAACCAATTGTATAAAACATTGTAAAACATTGTTCTTTTAGATTATCCAAAAGTAGACCTTGCTCGATTACGTGCCAATTGTTTGAAAAATAACTTTTTGATTTGATTGAAATCATTCTCCCCCTCAATCAATGACATAAGTTGTTGATTGAGTGTTAGAGATTTTGACAAATGATAAGTCTAGATGATTTTCAAAAATATAGTCTGAGTTATTTTCAAAGCAATTTTGTTTTCATTAGATGACAAATATTTTTCAAAAGAATACTTAGAAGGAAAAATATTTGTGATGGAAATATTTGTCTTTTTGGCGACAAACATTTGTTTTTAGAATCAGAGCATGAGGATACAAAAATAAAATTAAGCATAGCTCTGTTCTTTCATTTAAAACTGGTTAATGCCTGAAATGACAATAAACAACCATTTTTCTCCATCTCAAATTTTTTTTTTCAAAATAATTTAAAAAAAAAAATTATTACTTCAATTCGAACTTCATCTAAAGACCCGTGCCATTATTGAATGACAATTCAAAGTCCGTAGATGTTTTCTAATTTGTATGGATTTTGAAAATTTTATATTTTTCTATTTTATTTTTGTTGGTTTTATAATTTTGTATTTTGCTTTTTGATAAAATATGTACAAAGAGGATAATTTAGTTTAAGAGAATGATGAAATGAGTACCGAGATAAGGATATCGTTCAGCACATTGTAGAAGAAAGAAATCAACATCTCTTAAACTTTCACCACCAAAGCATTCGAGGCTTCTAAGAAAATCGTCTGAACATGAGCCTTCTAAATGTGAATCTTTGGTAGCTTCCCCCCAAACCGACAATCTTCGAATTAAGACCATTTCCCCCCAGAAGATGAAGTGAAGCAAACAGTCTAATTGTATGAAGAACCCGAAGAAGACGATAACAACGAAGTAACAAGTTAACACGGATCATCTCTGCGGTTATCAAACCCGGAATAAATGATTAAGTCCGATCACATGAACCTGTTGTGCGTCCCCGATGTACACATAACTCTTCGAGTTTGAGCAGTTGTCAATTCAGGGGAATAATATATCAACATCTTCATTTTACCAAGTGCATTCTAGTTATCTTCCATATAACCAATCAGCCCATAATGTACACAAGTACCCATCCAGAGTAGAAACAACGACATCACAATAACTGGTTGAATCACTGATCTTCTCTGCGGATGACAACTCCGGAATGATTAAGCTCGATCATGTGAATATGTTGTGTGGAAAACTAGAATGGGGGGTTGAATAGTTTTACCAATTAAAAACTTCCTTTTTAATTATTTAGATCGACTTATGTCAATCTATTTAGTTGTTTATGTTGGATGTTTGATAGATAGATATATAAACGTATAATGAAAGATAAAGAGTAAGAAGCACATCACCACGACACAAGTTATTTATAGTGGTTCGGCTACAAGGACACCTTCCTTGCCCTACTCCACTCCCCGAGTCACCTACTCGAGAGTTCGTAAGCACTACACCAACTCCTTATGGCGGAGAAGCCTTCACAACGTCGCTTAACCTTTTTCCGGTACAAAGCTAAATACCGAGTTTCTTCACACCAAGGCGAACCACACCTAACACAACGTCGCCTACCCTTTATGCGGTGCTAGGCTAACCACCGAGTTCTTTCACACCAAGGAGAACTAATCCAATCACAATGTCGCCTACCCTTTATTAGGTACTAGGCTAAGCACCTAGTTCCATTACTATGGAGGAACTACTATCCTTCACAACACAACACATAATATCAAGGAGATCAACTCCTTGTTACACCATCATCAAGGATATCACCATCCTTGGAAATAAATAAATACTTATATGTATAATGATGCACCTCATCGATTATACGACCTAGGCATTCTTTCCAAATGCGACTTGATTTGATTCTTCGGAATCCTTCACTAATGCCTTTGACACAACGCTTGGCACCCTTCACTAATGCCTTCGTCTTGACACCTTTAGCATTCTTCACTAATGCTTTGACACGAATGATGAGCACCTTTCACTAATGCTTTCATCTTGACACTTTCGGCATTCTTCACTAATGCCTTCAACCCAACATCTGTGGAGAAAGGAAGAACTATCAACAAGAGAACCTTAGTTGTCTTGATGATGACGAAGCATGGAAACTCATGGACTTGAGCTTGCTCGTCTTCAAGAAGTGGTGATCTTGCCTTTAAGAGGAACCTAGAAGATCACACAAAAACAAAAGACAATCTACATAGATCACTTGGATATGAGGTTAGAGGGTTAGAATACTTGGGGAAGTATGTGTGTAAAGTAATGAAAAGAAAGGAAGAAATGGCTCTCTATTTATAGAGAAAATTCTCTACTGTTCCCCGGATCCCACGGATCCCTTCCACTTGGGATCCGGCTAGCACAAAGCTAGGGATCCGTGGAACGCTCCTCTTTTCCTATGGGTATTTTTGGTTATGAGTCATGGGTCATGGGTTATGGGTTGATCTATGGTTTTCTTTCTAGATACAATGAACTTGGTTAAGTGGTATATATAAAACCATGGGTTATGGGTCAATACCATTTGCTAGTTTTTACCCATTTAGTATATACTTGTTTTTACCCATTTAGTATATACTTGTTTTTACCCATTTTAGTATACTTAGTTTAAGTATATGTTAACCCAATATGTAAACACTAGTTGTTGTACATATGTATCTAAAACATAAAATCACTTATACTTGTTTTAGTGTTTTATGTGAAAACGTAAGTGTGTTAGGAAACTATTAGTTCAAACCATTTACGTATTTTATTTGTTTCGTTAAAATGATTTTACGTTTGTTATCGACAAAACATTAGAATATCGTAAAATATAAATAAACGTTTTTACGGCTTATTTGTATTAACAATCTCCCTCTTTTTGTTGATGACAAAACATAAAATTATTTTAAGTAAAACTAAAATTCGTAGTGGGTTTGAATTAGTAGTTTTACTTTCTTCTCCCCCTTTTTGTCGAAACAAAAAGTGTTAAAAGAAACTAACACAATTTTTATAAGAGAAGATATGTAAAAATGTAAAGAGAGCAAGTGACGGGAATGGTACTCGTCTTAACTCCCCCTTGACGAGTCCATCCCTTTAAAAGGGCGTCAAGAACATGACGTAAAATAAACTAATTGTGTTTGCAATTATGTTTGCAAATGGTTCGTCTAAGTGACGAAAACGTGCTCCCCCTTGAAGATTGCAAAGTTGCAATGGGGTGTCATAAAGTATAGTCCAAAAGTCGGATTAAGTTGCAAATGTTTTTGCAATTTCATTTGACACAAAGCTCCCCCTAGCTTTATGGTGTCAAAATCTTCATGTGTATTTTGAAAATCTACAAAGTAAAGGTTAGAAAACAAGATTATAGTGCAAAATTTTCTGCAAATAAAACTCAAGTTAGTAGAAATTTGTGTTTCTGTGCCACGAATCCCACGGTTCCCTTCATGGAGGGATCCGTCTAGGCGTTTTGAAGGGATCCGGCTATCTGGTGACAGTTTCTTCAGCAGTGATGAAATGTCAAGCAATGCTAATGAGGAAATGAGATATATGTACAATGTAACAAGCACAACACACAAAATAATCATAGCATATAAGTATTCATTCAATAAAACAAGAGATAAACAACCAAATCTCTAAAACTAAGAGAATGAACTAAGCCATACAAATACTACTAATGCTGACTAATTACTAGACTTAAAATGCGATGTGCTTGAGTCTAGGGATGAGTGGACTTGTTGAATTGATCCAACTTTGCAAGAAGATGATTAAACATGAAATGTATCTCATTTCGTACTTCTTGAACAAGTCCTTGAGTTTTTAGACAATTTGGGCAATTATTGTCTTGGTTTGGACCCGGAGGGAAATGGATAATTTGAGGAGGCTCAATGTGTGTTTGCGGGTCTTCATTTTGAGAAGTAGGAAGAGGTTCTAAAAATGAGGATGGTAATGTAACTTCTTCCATATGATCAAGGTTGTTCCTTGTCTCCCATGATGGGCTAGTTGGTGTTGTAGGTGGTTCCCGATTCAATGAAAAGGTTGGTGAATGGGAGGTTCTTGGTGATGAATGGAACAATGAATAGATGTTTGGATGAGGAAGAGACTCATTCAAGGAGTGTAGTCCATGCTCAATGAATGATGGTTTTGATGGCTTGCTAGAACTAGCCATGTTTGGTTTAGAACTAGATGATCCTTTTTCTAGTTGGAAAGGTTTGATGCTAATCCTTGCGGTTCTCTTAGCTTTTGTTGGATGGGTTTGATGAGGTGGGATTCTAGTGTCATTATCTCTAATGGGAGATGTTTCGGTGGATGAAATTTCATGGATCATTTGACCCTTTCTTTTGGATGATCCTATGTTTGAAGAGTTGTTGCTAAGAGCCTTAGTCATGGTGATGAAGATGCTAATGTGAGCTTCTATTTGCTGATTTTTGAAGGGGAATTGAAGATGATGCCATAAACCTAAGGTTGTTTGGTTTATAAAGGATAATTTGAATTTGGAAATTAAATTCTTGGCCACTTAGAAGACTAAGCATGCTTTTGAGGTTTTGATCAGCTCTAGGAGGACAATTAATGTATGCTAAAAGTGGTTAGAGAACCAAAAGGTGTCTTGAATTTGAATATAGAAGCTGATTTATGCTTTCTGCATTTACGGATCCCGCGGATCCCTCTCAGCAGGGATCCGCCTGGTTAAAGACCAGGGATCCGGCCATCAGACAGGGTTTAGGTGAAATCATTATGTTTTGTAAGGTTTATTATTAATGGATTTTGAGGTTTTGACTTAATTTTGAAGTCTTCAGCTGTTGGATATCTCAAATCCTCAACCATAACAAGTAATGGTGCTTAATGATGGGTTTTGCCAAGAAAATTTACCTTGGGTAGTCTAACTATATGTTTGACAAGGATTCCATTTCATTTGATGTGGAGAAATGGTGATAACAAGTCCTAGAAGTCAGAAGATGTCCTAAGAGGAATTTACTAAAATCCTTAAAAATAAAAAGAAATAAAAAACTAATTTTTGACCCTAAATTTGATTAAAAGATGATTGAGATCAATTTGCTAAAGTTGAAAGATAGACCTAACTAAGTGCTATCAAACGTGATAGATAATGTGTGAGTGTTGGAGCGGAATTATGGTGAGTTTTAACTAGTTGACAAATCAAAAATATTTCGAAGATATATCCTAGATAAGCCATGGATGAGAGTGAGATTTTCAACTATTTAAGAAAGACTTAGTTGGCTCTAGTATCTTATGTTTGACTTGTTTGAGGTGATCTAATAGACTATTTTGATGTAGCCAAATCTGTATTTCATATCAGATGCTACGGATCCCGCGGTTCCCTTATGGGAGGGATCCGGCTAGTTCAAAAGCTGGGATCCGCCCACTGCAGATCAGAGAGCTTTCAGGAAATGTGCATCTTTGCACTTTATAGTAAATGCTTTTCCTAGTTGTTTCTATGGGGACTAAATGCAATAACACAACTAATATAATGTATATCAAGGTAGGAAGAGCTAAAATTCCTAGAATGAGTGACGACGACCACTCAATGGGTCGTAAAATCTCATTTACCAAATACCTAAGTTAGGATTGTTTAGTGCCAAGATATGGCAATACCTACAAACTACGAGCATAGTTTAAAGTGTTTACAAACCATTGTTTGAAATTGTTCATCATACTTTTGAGTCCTAAGACCTTACCTTTCTCCTCCTTCTTCACCCATCCTCCACTCTTTATCAAACTATCTTCACTTCTTCTTCCTCAAGAAATTGGCGAAGCATTTGAAGATTCCCTTGGTTTGTTGCCATTCGGGTGATTCATTAGGGATGTTTGGCAATTGGTTAATGTAGTCCAAGGGGTCAAGATCAATATTTTCGAGTGGGTTGCTACTACTCCCTTCACCTTCTCATTGCCTCTCCCTTTCATCCGAGGAATCCGTGGGTGGGTGTGGCCTCTTGCCTTCCACCATAAACCTTGTTGTTCTACCCTCGGTTAATGGTACCATAACCTTACTGCAAAAGCTATGATCAAAGGATTGTGGAGAAAGGTCTAATGCAAAGATGAATTTGGCAAGACGGGTTAGAAGCATTGCATATGGAAGCACCATCTTGTCCATGCTTCTTACACTTGCCATTCTCTTGACCATGTAGTAGGCAAGGTTAAACCGAGTATTGGTCACTAGGAAATAGATCATGAATCTTAGACATGCATTCGGGTAGTCCTTGTTTCCTACTAGGCACACCACATTTTCTCTTATCACATCTTCCCATTTCCTATACAATCCATACATTTCCAAAAGCTCCATTTGAAAAGGATACCTATAGATCACTTTTGACTTCCTTGTGACTCTTGACGGTGATGCTCTTGGCATGAACACGGTGTCCCTCACCGTGGTTGCTTCCGGGATCAAAGTGTTGTAGATATCATGATGATCAACCATTGTGTGTAGTTGTTCCAAAGACCATTCATTTGAGTACATGCAAACGCCTTGATATGGAACCCCTATAATTCTTCCAAACTCTATGAGCGAAAGATTGAACTCTTGCTCATTGATGGTGAATTCAATTGAGATGGACCCATCATCATTTCTAATTATACCCATTGTCTTGTAAAACTCAAGTACAAAGACCGGGCAAATTTGCTCGTTTATATCCAATAAACAATCAAACCCAATAGTTGCAAAAACTTCCCTTATGTCGGTATTTGCAAGAAATGATGGATCAACAACTCTACCTTCATGAAAGAGTCTCCTTTCAAGCAACTTAAAGGCTTTCCTATCGTCCGGTCTTAAACCATCTTTCCTATGGTACATGGGTATGTAGTGAGCGGTGTCTTGGTAATCTTGTTGCTTGTTGCTTGGCATGATTGTTCCTAAACAATACAACCACAATGTGGTGTTAATTTTGAATAGTAACCTAGAGGGTTTGATCATAATTTTGCTCTCATCATCTTTGTTGAGTTCAAGAAATGTGTTTAATTTGTATTAACAATGTTAATTCTTTGATTTAGATTATCTTAGAAAACAATGTGGTGACAAATTATGATAGACCCATTTGAACCCAACTCTTAAAGATAAAGAAGTTGTATTTCTAAGAATCAAGGAATTAAATTAACAATGTAGTGAAGATTATACTTACACAAGTGATTGTTAAGCTTGAGAAGAATGATCAATTTGCTCCTATGAACAGTACCTGAGTTTTTGTTCGTGAGTCTTTGAGGTGAGTATGATTGTGGAACATCCACAGTGATCATTTTTTAGATTATACTGTCTTCTGTTGACGGATCCCGCGATCCCTCTCATTTGGGATCCGGCTAGTATAAGCGAAGGGATCCGGCATGACAGCAAAAGTCAGCTCAAACATTCCTTGATAACTTTGGTTTGGGAGTTCTAAAACGCCTAGTGTTTTGATGTTAAGGCTCTAAAACTTGTGGTTTGAGGTTTTGAAGATTAAGTACTTTTCCTATTAGACGATGTTCCCTTTTTAAGAACTAGTCATAATTCTTGGGAAGCTTTTCAAACATTATAATAAAATCTCATTTTATCATAATGTAAGAAGTTTCACATGGATATTTATTGACATGGATGAAGTGTCAATAAATCCTTTGTGATGAATAATGATTGAGGTTATTGAATAACCAAGATATCATTATTACAGGTTGGTAATGTAGTCTATACAAATAAGTCGAAGAATACTATTTAGATGATGACTATGATATGAATAACTACTAGAACAATTACTAATAAATCATGCAACTAAGATTTTAATGATAACAATAAAGGTAAGCAATTAAAGATCATACCTTTGCTAAATATTCTTTTTAAGAAAAGAGGTATTTAGATGTTTTGTAATTTTCTTGAAATCTCCAGATTTATGTTGTAAGAATACTAAACATTCTTTTTGCGAAAAGAAATATTTAGATAAATTCTTTATGATCTTCTTGGTAACTCCAAATCCAACTATGGATAATGCTTAAAAAAATGTTAGAACATTCTATCATTGTCCAACAATAAACAATATAATGAGTTTTGAAATATGACAAAAGTAATCCTTCTTTGTAGTTTTCAAACATACATGGATCGTATCAAGTCTTTAAAGTACAACATACTTTAAGAAACTTGGTAACGAAGCTTTGATACCAATTGTGGAAAACTAGAAGGGGGGGTTGAATAGTTTTACCAATTAAAAACTTCCTTTTTAATTATTTAGATCGACTTATGTCAATCTATTTAGTTGTTTATGTTGGACGTTTGATAGATAGATATATAAACGTATAATGAAAGATAAAGAGTAAGAAGCACATCACCACGACACAAGTTATTTATAGTGGTTCGGCTACAAGGACACCTTCCTTGCCCTACTCCACTCCCCGAGTCACCTACTCGAGAGTTCGTAAGCACTACACCAAATCCTTATGGCGAAGAAGCCTTCACAACGTCGCTTAACCTTTTTCCGGTACAAAGCTAAATACCGATTTCTTCACACAAGGCGAACCACACCTAACACAACGTCGCCTACCCTTTATGTGGTGCTAGGCTAACCACCGAGTTCTTTCACACCAAGGAGAACTAATCCTATCACAACGTCGCCTACCCTTTATTAGGTACTAGGCTAAGCACCTAGTTCCATTACTATGGAGGAACTACTACCCTTCACAACACAAAACCTAATATCAAGGAGATCAACTCCTTGTTACACCATCATCAAGGATATCACCATCCTTGGAAATAAATAAATACTTATATGTATAATGATGCACCTCATCGATTATACGACCTAGGCATTCTTTCCAAATGCGACTTGATTTGATTCTTCGGCATCCTTCACTAATGCCTTTGACACAACGCTTGGCACCCTTCACTAATGCCTTCGTCTTGACACCTTTAGCATTCTTCACTAATGCTTTGACACGAATGATGAGCACCTTTCACTAATGATTTCATCTTAACACTTTCGGCATTCTTCACTAATGCCTTCAACCCAACATCTATGGAGAAAGGAAGAACTATCAACAAGAGAACCTTAGTTGTCTTGATGATGACGAAGCATGGCAACTCATGGACTTGAGCTTGCTCGTCTTCAAGAAGTGGTGATCTTGCCTTTAAGAGGAACCTAGAAGATCACACAAAAACAAAAGACAATCTACATAGATCACTTGGATATGAGGTTAGAGGGTTAGAATACTTGGGGAAGTATGTGTGTAAAGTAATGAAAAGAAAGGAAGAAATGGCTCTCTATTTATAGAGAAAATTCTCTACTGTTCCCCGGATCCCACGGATCCCTTCCACTTGGGATCCGTCTAGCACAAAGCTAGGGATCCGTGGAACGCTCCTCTTTGCCCATAGGTATTTTTGGTTATGGGTCATGGGTCATGGGTCATGGGTTATGGGTTGATCCATGGTTTTCTTTCTAGATACAATGAACTTGGTTAAGTGGTATATATAAAACCATCGGTGATGGGTCAATACCATTTGCTAGTTTTTACCCATTTAGTATATACTTGTTTTTACCCATTTAGTATATACTTGTTTTTACCCATTTTAGTATACTTAGTTTAAGTATATGCTAACCTAATATGTAAACACTAGTTGTTGTACATGTGTATCTAAAACATAAAATCACTTATACTTGTTTTAGTGTTTTATTTGAAAACGTAAGTGTGTTAGGAAACTATTAGTTCAAACCATTTACGTATTTTATTTGTTTTGTTAAAATGATTTTACGTTTGTTATCGACAAAACATGTTGTGCGACCCTGATGTACACATATCTCTCCCCTGATGGTTGCGATCTCATCGGAATGATCATTACATTGTGTACATGAAGCACTAATCGGAAGCACTTTATCATAAATCATATTGAAGATGTCGATAAGCAATATCATCTCACACTCCAAATATTCTTCTTATATTTCTTCCCACTGATATCTGAGCTAACACATACCAAAAGTATTCAGAGACCACTTCCCCCCAAATGGTTGGAATAAGACATCCTTCCTCCTAAGTAGTTGGAATAATATATCCTTCCCCCAAATGGTTGGAATAATACATCCTTCCCCTAAATAGTTGGAATAACACACCAAAGGCTACGAGTTAAACACTGAGTTTCTCTGCGGTTATAACATTTGTCTTTCCCGGGATTACTTCAATAGAGAAGAAGTATTAAGTTCATCACATGTACTCGTTGTGTGTTTAGATGCATGCCTCCTTTCCCCTTGCTGGTTTTGATACCTCAGAATCAGCAACACATTATACATACCAAATATTCTTGAAATAGAGAAGAACAAAAATTAGCTCAAATGAATCATGTGAGAATCAACTGCTACAGAAACTCTCTCTTACTATCTTTATCAACCCATATGTAGACAATTTGAAGTGACCACTGATGAAGAAAACCCGATATACCAAACTTGAAACTGAAGTCGAATTCCCCACATTTGTATCTTAAGCTTGCACTTAATGATGGAAGAACGGTGTTGAGAATTTATGCACCAACCAAATCTCTAAGTGCTCGATACTCAACCAAAGTATATGACATTAACACCTCTTGCGATTATCCACAACGACATCTGCGTGTGACACTGAGTAAAACAACGTAACTCCTTAAAGTGATAGTTAACCAGGTCTTCAACCATACATCCCGACTGCTGGTAACTAGATAAACCAAGTCTTCAACTCAAATTCTTAAGCCCGAGCAAGTTATCAAATAAGAACAAGCCTTAGTGAAAGTCAACTTCAATCTCAAATAAGTGATAAATGATTAACTCTGAAGTAATCAACTTGTGTCAAATGCCCAACACGTGAATAAACATACAATCGGATGTACATTGACCCACTGAATGAACCGGAACAAATGATTCCTCAACATCAATGCATTCTTCCTAGAGGTATACATGTAGAGACTGATCTGGAAGATTCACCAATAATGTCTTCGAGAGGATGAGGTAGTCATTTTCCTTAATGTTCATGAGGTTGATTTATAGCGTGCACAATGAGAGGAACAATAATCCGTGAAGATTTGGTAAAGGAATACCAAAGAGCGGATCATTATTCAATAGTGCAACTACAATATCATGATAGTCATTATCAACGCCTTGTGAAATAACTGGAGATAAGGTTTCTTGAGAATTCTGAGAAGTACTTCTTAGATGGTGAACCAGTTGAGTCATTAGGAACCGGAGCATGAGCTTCAGAAACTGGATGATCAACATTCGTTGGAGGTTGGAAGTACTCATCAAACATATCTTGAAAACAATGAATCCCAAATAGTAAATCCCAGTTATCCTTAGTGAGTGAAGACATTAGGCGTTGGAGAGTCGTATGACCATAACTCAAGCATCCATCAACATGTAGTATATTCACTCTTCTCCCCCTCAAAAGTTTCATCCGAAGTTGCCATTTTTGATTTGGCAAAGGAATAAAAATACGATCAATGGTAAGCAGATCCCTTGATGACTGACATCTAGTTTCTTCACTCTTCTCCCCCTCAAAAATTTCAAATGAAGTTTGCCATTTTTGATTGAGCAAGTGAATAAGAATATACACAAATGAACGTAGATCCACTTGAGGATTAAATGAGCATGGAAAAACATGAAGCTTGTTGATGAAGAATGTCGATGAGAATGGTCATAAAAATGAAGATTTCTCTTCTTCTGAAGATGAAGCGCACTGAGGCGTACACTTTTCTTTTCTTTGAGGAACGGGGCCTGAAGTGTTATCTACAGACGCCATAATGATGAAGTACGAGGCCTGAACTGATGTGAACAGATGTCATAGTCATTTCTCCTCATTTGTTTAGAGCAGCCTTAATCAAAGTACCAACGGATGATTTATACGACCTGCATTGGAACACAGACAAAGGTGGAAATTTGAAAACATTGGATCCCTATGTGAAAATGGGTTCCTTTTGGTTAGCGCAAACAATTTTTGAATCAGCAGAAACCCTAGTTGCTATGGCATTATCACTAGGAGCTAAACTAGTAGAATCATCAGACTTAGTTAAAGGGCATTGTGTGCCTAATGGGATTATTCTACCAGTTGGCTTCCAAACCTTAACAGGCACTACTCTAGGCATAGTGGATCTAGTTAAGGAGCAAGGTTTGCCATGCGTGAATATTCGACCTGTGGGCTTCCACTGAAATCCTATATTGGTAAAAACCTTCCCTGTAGGTTTCCAGGATTGCTTAATCTGTTTCGCTTTCCAAACTTTCTTAACTGGGTTTTGATTCTTAGACCTCAGAAATAACACACCACATTTATCATGATTACCAGAAAATAGACATTCTTTACATGTTTTGCAGACAGCATAAGACTTCGAATTAATTTCAGTAAGCTTAGAGCTAATACTAGAACCAACACGATTCTTTTTGTTCAAGTCAAACTTATTGTCCCTATGGTGTTCTTTCACTTCCTTTTCATGATCACTTTTAGTTTGCGTAATCCTATCCTTCTTTGCATTGCTTCTAGGTTTTGACCCGCTAACTTTAGTGTCAATCTTAACATCTATAGAAGTGATGACGGGAGCCTTAGTTTGTTTTACTGCCATTTGATTTTCTGGTCTAGAAGTGCTGGGTTCTGAGGCTTTCAGAGGCACATCAAAGGTCACATGCTTGACTTTAGGCATAGAACAAGGCATAACTTCTCTATCTTTCCTAGTACCAGATTTAGGACATGTAGTAATCACACATTCTAAGAGTTCCTGAGATCGTTTGGCATATAAGCATGCATGCCCAACAGCATTATCAAGTGGTTTCTCTATCTTATCATCTTCAACAATCTCACGGAGGCACTCTAGACTATCCTTGAGGTACGAAAGATATGTTTGATATGCAAATTCATTGTTCCGAAGATGAGGAGGAATATATTTCACAGTTACAGCATATTTAGAACAAGCAGGCACCTTTGGTGCAACATTCTCACCAGTGGTGATTGGCATTTTCCCTTTTACTACACGCTTCAGATTCTCAATTTCGTTAAGCAAAGAAGTTACCTTTTCACTGTTATTATCATGATTAACCTTGAGTGAATCACATAATTCTTTGTTTTGAGCATTAACTTTTGAAATTTCAACTTGAAAACATTCATTTTCCTTTTGCAGTTTATTAATCATGTTTTGAAGTTGGAAATTCTGAGAATCTAAAGGTGGAGGCATACGGGAGCCAGTCACTTCATTCTTTTCACCCTTAAATTGTGAAATTTGAGCTTTCAACCTTTTGATCGTGTTACAATGAGCTCGAATTTTTTCATCACGTTTGTTTATTTCAAAATTTGCATCAAACTCAGGAGCATCTGAAGATGTTTTAGGATTTGAGGTTTTAACACTTTCTTTAAGATGTTGATATTTTAATTGTAAATCAAGATAATGAACTTCTAATTTAGAAAAATGCCTGACCATGTTATCATGGTCATCCTTTTCGATTTTGTCATGCAATTTTGAATTTTTTGTTTCAAGCTCAATGACACGATCTTGGGATAATTTTAAAGCAATAGACAATTCATGAAATTGAGAAGCAGTAATGGAATAATTCATAACAGTGTAGAACACATCTTGAGCAATACATCTAGAAATCAAATTATCATTCAGGATGTGAATATTCTTCCTCTCAATCTCATTGCTCTTAAACTCACATTCATATATTCTAACCTCGTTTTCCATTTCATTAAACATTCTTTTCATTTCTTTAACTTCTGTATCTATAGCCTTTTGAAGACTTTCAAATCGATCTTTTAATTGTTTAAAGAAAGGCATGACCTCAGTTAGATAACATTCTTTTGTTTGCTCAAAACCCCTTTCCCCTTCAGTTATCCCCGTAGGTGTGATTCTCTTCTTACACGTTTTCTCAAAATCAACGAATAGTTTGTAAACAACATATAGGATGATTAAGGTCTTGCTTTGAGTGGGAAGAGTTCTAGGCACTAAATGCATTAGTGTATTCGGTGGATACACAGTATCTGGAGGCAATTTCCTAAGGGGAGGATTCTTTTCAACAAGCTCATCAGATTTTTTCTTTTCCATATCTAACTTCCAAAACACTTGTTCAGGGGTTAATTGAGTTTGAGGTCTAAACTTTTTTAAGGCAATCCAATTATCCTTCGTGTAATTAGGAGTTTTGAATGTTATATTATGATCTATACACCAAGGATCTTTAAGTTTCTTTTCCATTTTCTCTCTAGAGGCATCTTCTAATTCTCTATCCTCTTCAGTGCTTTCTACACAAGTAGGCTTTTGTTTGGGCTTAAGGATTTCATTACCATCATAGATCACCTTTTGAGCAGCTTTTGCTTTCTTACCATACTCAGGATTGGGTTCTTCTACAAGGCCAGTACTATGCTTATCGCTTAATACTCTATGCTTAGTGATCATGTGAGCAGTCTGAATGGTGTTGCCTTGTACATACAACTTGTTTTCAAGTTTGTTCTTCAAAGTTTTAAGGTTGGAAAAATCATTTAAAAGTTTTGATTCCTTTTGTTTGAACTCCTGCTTAAGCACTTTTACATTTTCTTGAAGTTCTTGCTTTTGCTTAACAGTTTTATTAAGTTTCTCATGTAAGGAATTTAACTCTTGTTTTAATGTTTCTTCCCTTAAGTTACTTTTTCTGATTAATGTATGCATTTGGCAATCCATTTCCTGCTCACGTGTGGTCAGCTCAAATTTAGCACGTTGTTCATAGATGACAACTTGATCCTTATATATGTTAAGCTTAGTGGTAAGGGAGTCATCAGGGATAAATGCAGAGTACTCATGCAACTCATAATCATCATTTTGAGTAGAAGATGCACAACTAGGTATAACAGAAACTTCCATGCAGCTTTCCTCTGCATTAACGTGCACAGGTTGTGGCTGGTGCATCTCTCTCTTGGGTACATCCGAAGCTTCCATGGAGCATTTCTTTGCATTAACTTGCACAGGTTGTGGCTGGTGCACCTCTCTCTCTTCTGAATTTGAGCACCAAGAATCCATTTTAGCATTATCTGACTCAAACACGATAGTCTGTTGTACATTGTTGGGTATCTTCTGTTCATTGATCACGTCGTATAAACTGAGTATCTTAGATACAACTGAATCTGAATCGTTATGCATGATGTTGACGTGCACGGTATTTTACAAATCTATGATTTAAACTGAGAAATAGAATCTTTCGCGGGATTTTACAAAATCAAGAAGAAACCGTTAAGCAATGACCAATAGAACGTGTTAAGATGACTGATGGATCGACACAATGATAGAAAATTGTGTGTTAGGACTTTTGATTGGTTGTAGGATTAGCTGAGATGTTGTTTGGTTGAGATTTGGATTGATTGATGCACGATTTTACAGAGAAATTTAGGTCTAAAAACTTAAAAACCTCAATAACTTATGTTCGGAGTGGATTTAGGCCTCGAAGGTTGCCCCGAATGAACTTTGGTTCATAGTTCATTCGGCGTGTCGTTCTCCTCGTTCTCACGGTCGTTTTGATGGGTAGAACGCTGAAAACGGAGTTACGGTTCAAAAGTTAAGGCCGTTTGAAGTTTTATCGGGAAAAGTCAACAAAACGCACTGATGAAATGGTTAAACCGCAATTTTGTCAAACCGCTTCAGTCAAATCGCTTGATTAACAAATCGCTTAAGTGACAAATCGCACTTTAGACAAATCGCACCCCAGACAAATCGCACCTTAGACAAATCACACCCCAGACAAATCGCTCTTATAGACAAAACGCAGTTCTGACAAATCGCTCTTATAGACAAAACGCAGTTCTGACAAATCGCTCTTTTGACAAATCGCTTTAACGACAAATCGCTTAGAATACAAATCACATAGAAGACAAATCGCATAAACTGACAAATCGCATAGTACACAAGTACACCCACTACTTCCACTAGTTTGTCCTTTCTTGTCGTTTTGTCTCAATAGACAAATCGCATAGTAGACAAATCGCTTCACAGAAACTGACAAATCGCTTCAATAAGCAGTCACAAGAGAGACAAGTCGCATAAAAAGTAGGACAAATCGCATCCAAGAAATGCTATCCGTGAGACAAATCGCATCCAGGAAACTTTTTAAAAACACCACTTTTCAATCCAAAAACAACCCAACCACGATGATTCAAGCCTTCTAAATCAAAACCTAAACACTTATAATGATTCTAAACACAAAAGTACTATCAAAATCCAAACTTTAACACTAGAAATGATCCAAATGATGCTCACTACTCTAAATTCATACAAACCCAAAAACCTTACGAAAACCACTAGAAATCCAAGAACATGAAAGATAAGTGATCAAACCATGGCTCTTGATACCAATTGTAACATATTGGATTTCATAAACACATCACATATATATAATATGGGGAGTATACTATGGGTTTTAGAGAGAGAAAGTGGAAGAGTTTAGGGAACTTAGTGAGACAAAGAAAAATGATATTATGAAGCTCCAACCCCCTTCCTTGGAAGGTAGAGGGTATTTATAGTTTCTTACAAGACACGCCTCCTACGGGCTGTGGATCAGGCATACAGTGGGTAAAGATCCGTCCGTCCTCCACGGCCATGGTGTTACTTAACTAACTACCTATTAACATAACTTGACTACGACTACGAGCTTTCTAACGAATACATATACTTGAGGTGACCGACTCTTTAACTAACGGATTTTCTAAATTCTAACACTGTTTTTCAATTGCTTTAACGAATTGTGTTTCTCTAATCTCGCTAGTTGACGCAGTGAGTTCCTGAACAACTAAACCCTTTTGATTATTTCCCGTTTTAACACTATCAAGTATTTTATCAAAAGTATTAGTACTCATTCTAGCAATCTTGGAATCAAGATTATCAACTAACGTTTGTAGTTGAACACAAAGCTCACATTCACTATCTACTTCCTTTCCCTTTTCTAAACATTTTAATTTATCCTTTAGCTCAAGAGCTTCCTTTTCTAAACGTTCATTTTTGTTTTTCAAGATCTTATTTTTGTTAACTGCTTTTAGACTAATTTTGCAAATTTTATCATATTCACGATGTAAAGATTCATCATCTAATGATTAGCTACTATAATAAAAGAGATTCGGGACATACCTCGTTTGAGTCCTTTGCCATGAGACAAATTTCTTCGTTCTCCTCCTCACTCATTCCCCACGAACCACTTACGAACGCCTTTTGTTCGTCACATTTGGAACACTCACTAATGAAGTGATTAGGATCCACACATTTAAAACATGTGCGTTTGTCCTTTACTTTCTTGTCGTCTTTGCCTTTCCGGAACCCCTTCTTGTCGTCATATGGTTGCTTGACATATCTTCCTTTTCTTTGAAAGAACTTCTTGAAATTCCGTACCGCCATGGCATACTCTTCGTCATCACTTTTGGAAGATGAGGTTTCTTCATCGCTTGAGACCTTCTTGGCTTTTAAGGCAAGAGATTTGTGCTTCTCTTTCTTTTCTTTTGAGGCTTCGAAGTCTTTAGCGAGGACGAGCTCATAGACCTTTAGGTTGCCTATGATTTCATCGAGAGTGAGGATTGACAAGTCTTTGGATTCTTTTATGGTCGTCACCTTTGGTCTCCACTTTGATGGAAGCGCCCTTAGAAATCTCCTGACATGATTACGACTAGAAAAAGTCTCATCAAATGCTTGTAATGAAGTAATAATGGTATTAAAGTTAGCAAAATAATTATCTATACTATCCTCATCCGATATTGAAAAGTGTTCATATTGTTGAACAAACAAATCTATTTTGTTCTTTTTAACTTGTTGATTTCCTTGGTTAGTTACAACTAAAGAATTCCAAATTTCTTTAGAGGTTTTAAGCATAGAAATTCTTTCAAATTCCTTTTTGGGTAAGGCATTATATAAAACCATTTTTGCCTCACTATTTTTGGAAAGCTTTTTCTTTTGATCGTCGGAGAGGCGATCATGAGGGATGTTTGTTTCGTTGCCGGTTTTATCATCTTTTGTAGTGGCTTGAAAATCACCTTCAACAATGATGTACCAAAGATCAATATCTTTTGATTTCACATAAGTTTCAAATCTATTTTTCCAATAAATAAAACCATTTGTTTCAAGTAGTGTAGGTCGTTGTATAGATTGCCCTTCTCTATAATTTTCAAAACTCATTGTGATCGAAAAGTTTTTAAAATACAATTTACATTAAAACTTTTGTAAACCTTGCTCTTGATGCCAATTGTGGAAAACTAGAAGGGGGGGGGGGTTTGAATAGTTTTGCCGATTTTAATTTAAGTTTCAAAACTTTTGATTCTATCTTATGTGAATTCGTATGGATGGATAGAAAGTATAAAGCAATAAGTAAAGTAAATAATGAAAGTAAGTAAACTAAAGGATAGAGAGTAGTGACACAAGTGATTTATAGTGGTTCGACTACAAGGACACATTCCTTGCCCTACTCCACTCCCCTAGTTTCCCACTCGAGAGTTCAAGCATTATGTCAACAAGCTCCTTCAACACGGCAGAGAAGCCTCACAACGTCGCTTACACTTTTTTTGGTACAATGCTAAATACCGAGTCCTTAGCACGGCGGACCAAACCAACATAACTATTACACAACAACTATGTGAAATATGAAACACAAGATCTTGCTACAGAAATCTTGTGGAGGAACAAATCAATCAAGGACCCCTTGCTTGGATGACTTGTAGTATCGTGATCTCGCCTTTGAGAAGGACCTATATGAGAATCACAACAAGAGAAATAAGAACTACTAGATTGATCAAGAGATCAGAGGTTAAAAGAGTGAGATAATATATGAGAGAGTTTTTAAGAAGAGGGGTGAGTAAAAATGAAGAAATGGATCACTATTTATAGGCAAAAAAGCTTACTGTAGGCCGGTTCCGGCGGATCCCTCACTTGGGGGATCCGTCCAGTGCAATCCAAGGGATCCGGCAAACTGGATTGTACCAGTCCGGATTTTGGGTTGCAAACCGGGTCATGGGTTATGGGTATGAGCCTTGGATACCCAACAAGATACAATGTATCTAGACAATGGGTCATGGGTCATGGGTCATGGATAATACCCAACATGATTTCATGCATGATGTCATGCAATGGGTTATGGGTTATGGATTAGCTCCATGGGTATGGGTCATGGGTCTTGGATATTACCCATCCTATTACATAAACTATTACAACAAATGAATTATTACAACATTTTATGTGAATGACCAAATGTATATTCTTTCCAAAAATAACATGTATTCTTATAATTTTACTTATGATAACTTTATATTTATTATCAACAAAACACAAAGAGATCGCTAAATATGAATAAACATTTTTACGGTTTTTTTGTATTAACACACATTTAATCTACATAATGTCGTACGAGCTTTTTTTAACACTTCATCTTCAGACAATGAAGATGAAGTTAAAAGCGAGCTTGCACTTTTTACGGAGGCCTATCAGGCGGCTTTCCAAGTGTTAAAGCCAAAAATCCTACAAACCTACATAGATAGGGATCATTACGGTGCTCACAATCGTTTAGTTGCGGTTTACTTCTCCGAACACCCACAGTATGACAAAGCAACAATCCGTAATTAGTCGGTAACTATTCACACAAATTGTTTGAGAGGTAACCGATCATTCCTCTTAATTTTAATAAACTACTGATTGTTGTGGCAGATTTGGTATTTCCCCATTGATGAAGTCTACTTCGGCAATTCGTCAAATGGCATACGGATCCAATCCTGATTCTCTGGACGAATATGTAAAAAATTGGTGCGACAACATCTCGTAAGTGTCTCCAATTATTTTTTAAGGCCATCATAAAGTTATATAGTGAGGACTTTTTGCGAAAGCTGACATATACTAGCATTGAAATAATTTATGCTCATCACGAGCAAAAGCATGGGTTTCCTGGGATGATAGAAAATATTGATTGTACAGATTGGTCGTGGGAGAATTTCCCAACAAATTTAGGAGCTCAATTTGCTAGGGGTGATCACGGGCCAGATCCATTCATTTTATCAAAAGCGATCGCCTCCTAAGATTTATCGATTTGGTATGCGTTCTTTGGTGTCGCGTGGGATGATCAACGACGTGAATTTTTTACATCAATCGCCTGTTTTCAATTATCTCAAATCGGGGAGAGCATCGGATGTTCCATTCGTGGCTAACAACGTGACTTATAAAAGGGAATTTTATCTTACTGACGGGATATATCTAGAATGATCCGTTCTTATTAAGTTCATTACAAATTCGGGTGTGAATGATCGTAAAAGAATATTGTATAAGACGAAGCAACAAGGAAAGATGTGGAACGAGCTTTTGGTGAATTAAAGAAGAAATGACTAATGATTAAACATCCGGCTAGAGGGATGACACGAAGTCAACTGTCGGATATAATGTACACATGCATTATATTACACAATATGACAATTCATGACAAGTTGTGGGCGATATCTCTCACATTTTTTCGAGAGGAGCAACACTGTGACGATGATTCTGTAAGAACGCATGAAGAATTGATAGTAGTTGATAACATCAAATAGTCCTGACTTTTTAGTGTCAATTTCTCCCGATTATGCTCATATTTTATGTCATTTATATGGATTTATGCTTGTATTCCTTTATATTTCACTTTCAGGTAAAATATGAGCATTGGAGCTTAGAGACGCGGATTTGGAAAATTTCCTAACGGTTTTATGTTAGTATGCTATCTATGAAGAAGCTACGGTGTAACTCATGTTCTCAACTACGCGGTAGCTATAATTTTGTCACAGAAGACCAACTCAACTACTGTGACAACTGGCAATTTAGGGAGTTTATTTTAGGTAACCGCATTACGTTAAACTAAACTGAGCTTTTGCCTTTACAACTATTTTATGAACCATGACTTGATTTTATATCGTCTATTGGTTTTTATGATTTATTTTATTATTAAATGAGTTATCGTATGAGTTTTAACTCTATTTGGTAGGTACTATTCGATTCGGCACTAGAAAAGCCTAAAACAAGAATTATTGTAACTTCTAGACCGTAACTCGAAAATTGACAAATAAATACTCAAAACTCGTGGAAAAACGCAAATAATAATGTTGGAAAGTTAATTAAATGTTGTGAGACACTCGGGGGACAATATATGAGCTCGGGAATGGGTAAACGGGATAGTTACGAAAAATTACAACTCCGACCCCTCCCCTTTCTCCAAAATAATTATTTTGAGGTCCCTAGTGGCCTAGTATAAATACCCCATCCAATCCCCATTCCACCTCTTTCATTCTCTCTCTAAAACACACACACTAACTCTTTCTCTCTCTACCTTTCTCACTCTAAAAACCCTAATTATAACCACCACCACCGACGGCCACTATTCCGGCCACCACGGCCCGCCGGCGGCGCGTCACCCCTCACCTCCACCACCATATTGTAGCTCTCTTTCTCCTCTTTCCAACCATATATTACACGCTCCATTTGGACTTCAATAACGCTTTCAAATCTTTGAATCAAGATTCGTACTTTTAGGGTTTCAAAAGGGTTTTGCAATTGGTGTTTGAATAAGGTAAATGGAACATGATTTGAGCTTGTTTAAGCAATAAAAAGCCACGAATTGAAAATTAGGGTTTCGACCCTATGAACAAATTTGGGGCTTTTGGGTGGAACATGAAATTAAAGTTAATTAGTGACTAAATAAACAAGTAATTAGTGTTTGGTAAATGTGTGGTGTATCAATTTGATGGGTTTGTGCATTTAGGGTTTAGTTGCATATTTTTGGTTAAGATAGATGATGGGTTTTATGTTTGGTTAGTGTTTGGAGCTTGAATGATTGGATTTGGGTGTTGTGGAAATGATTTGGTTGTGTTTGATTGGGAAACATAGGACGTACGAACCACCTAGGGCTCGTACGTGGCTCATGAGAGGCGTACGAGACCCACTTGGGTCATGGGTCCGAGTCGGGTCGATTTGGTAGCTTGTTGGTTGATGTAGTTGAGGTTTGGGTGAGACGCGTGGAGCCGAAAAGCTTCTAGAGCTTGTTTGGTTCACGTGGTCTTAACCGCGACCGTGTCATGACCATTAGGGTCATAACATTGGTTTCAAGTATATTTGCTTGATTGATTGGTTGGCGAGATTGTTTTGTGTTGGTTTGGGATTGAATTGCGCTATTATGACTTTTAAATTTGGACTTGATATATATTGTTGACTTTGAGCTACGTCGGCATTACTTTGACTTTTTAGTCAATAGTTGACTCCGACAAAGCCGTAACATGGACTTTGAAATAATTTGGACTATTGATCGATTAAAAGCCGAGAAGTTATGACTCGTGCTTGTGGACTCGAAACGAATAACGATATGAGATTAATATTGGAATTTGACGAAATATGTATATATATGAAAATGCTAATAAACTATGAAATAGAAATAATAAATGGGCTTTTGTACCAAAAATGTCGATAAAAAGTCTTATCTTGTTATTTATTATTTTTAAACGGAAACTAACGACTAATTTGGAAATGTTTTGTAATGAATAAGCAATTAATGTTTCGAGTACACGTTTATCAATAAATTTCAATTGTGGACATTTAATATTTGTTTTAGTATTTAATTGCTTACGTTGTGTGCATGGGTTACGGATAACCTAGCATTAATATTGTTGATCCACGTGGGTAGCGGACTTATTATGGTGACGAATCTAATAAGAGCCCGCTAGGTACGTTGGGTAACCTTATTAATGGGTGAATTATCCTTATGACTCTTTAGGATACGATTGATTTATGGGATAATAAGCGACACGAGTAAATAAATGAGTTTATCGAGTTGACGAATTCGATAAGGTCTACTATTTATTCCGAAACTTATTGGACCATGGAGCTTATCGTTTAGAGGTCTCATTGTGTCACATTGAGTTATATATTGGTTGTTTGAGTGCATTCATGGCATCATATTGAGTCGATACACCAACATGAGGAATACCAAACACTAGGATTAAATGGTGAAATGAGACGTTTTGGAAATAAAGAAATGGAACGTATTGGGGTAGATAACGTTGATTTTGAGGAATATATATATTAAAGTTGGTCTACATTAATAGGTTGTGCCGAGTCGATAGTTGTTGTGTTGTGATACCGTTATCTTCTGCTAGTGTTTATTTGTGCGTTGATTGCTTGCGCTGATTGCTTGAGGTGAGTTTCATAGCCCCAATTTTATCTACGTTTTAACTACGTTTTGAACTACTTTGGGGTGAGAATCATGCTACTGTTTTTGGACCGTGAAAACTATTTGGATTTTCTTATGTGCTTGACTGTGTAGATAGATGTGCGGTAGTTGTTGCCTTAGTCTAGGTTTAACCGTGCCTAGCTAAGAATAGACTTCTACATCGACCTAGTCCGGGGTTGGCAATTGTTCTAGATTTTGCCACAACAGTGCTGGACTAGAGTCGCAGGGGCTCGAGTAATCCCTGGATTCGATTTGATTGGAGATCCGGGTAGGATCATGTGTGAAACGGTATTTATCTATCTTAGGTCTTGCATAGCAAATCAACTCCTACAAGTCCACTATGATTTTGTTGAACTTAAACCTATGAACTCACCAGCGTAAGCTGACCTTTTAGCATGATTTCTCAGGTATTTTAGAGATGTTTGGATTACTTGATTGGTGGAAGCTTGGCAAGAAGGCGGGGTTCAAGGATCATTTCTGACTCTGATAAACTATGGGGACCTATTTTATCAAACTATGTTTTTGTGCCTTATAATTAATCTTTTGGATTAAATGTTTTGAATACTTAAATTTTGGGATTGGTTTTAAATGTTAAATGACTATCTTTTTGCTATACTTGTGTGCGATACCAATCCAAAAAGTAACGCCCCGAAAACTTGATTAAGTCTTCCGCTGTACCAAGATTTGGGGGTGTTACATATTGGTATCAGAGCTCAAGGTTATAGAGAATTAGGTATTTTATAAACCCTAAACTATAACCACTTTTGAGAAAATTTGATCCTCGACCGACGACGCCAAGCTTGCCGAGCTTCTTATTTGATTATGGTATGAACTGTGAATTGAATTATGAGATGATATGTTAAGGGATATTGTGAACTGATTATGGAAACGTTATTATTTGGAGATATGATCATTGATTTTGGAAACGAGATATGATTATGGATTTCGGAAATGAGATATGATTATTGGTTTTGGAAAATGAGATGTGATTATCGAGATATTACGGTGTTGGATTTGAGTAAACGGTATATTATGATTTTGGAGTTTTTAACTCAATTGATTTGATATGGGATTATGTGATGGAACGAAACTTATGATTTTGAACTCGATTGAATTGATATGTGATTATGTGATGGAACGGAACTTATGTGTTTTATTTAAAGGCATATTTTGAGTAATGCGGTACCTACACTTTTAAAGCTTTCATTATTTGATATATGTTGTGGTTGAGTTGATGCGCTTGAGGAACTGGTTGTTTTCGAACACTTATACCTACCCTATGCCATTGTCACAGACTATGCCTTCACTAGCTTTTGATGTGTCTGAGGAGGTCCTTGTTGTTGCTAGTTCGCCAGCATTGACTCTCATGACGGTTGCGCAGGGTGATCCTTACGAGATCGCCCGTCACACTAGTTCATCATCATCAGATCGTCCTAGCTCATCTAGGCAACTCACTTTACATCAGGTCTTAGCGCGAGCACAGACTCCTAGGCTTGCTTATAGCACTGCCCGCATGTCCGTGAGACCACCATCATCACCTATCCGTTTAGCAGCATCACCATGTCTTAGGAGGCCTAGATCTCCTAGTGTACCACCTCACGATTTACCTGCACAGAGACTCCGACTCATGGACTCTCCCCCTATGGATGAGGGCGAGGAGGAGCGTGAGGTTGAAGAAGAGCATGAGATTGAGGAGCAGTATGTTGACGAGGATGAGGATCCTCAGGAGGAGGATGATGAGGATATCCCAGAAGGGGGTACTCCTCCATTGCAGAGTCCTGCACATTCTCCAGGACCAGGTTCTCCTTTGCCTGATCCTGAGTCCCCTGGACAGCCTTTAGACATCGACTCACCACCTTACTCACCTTATATAGGTAGCCCATTAGGATCTGAGATACCATCAGAGATTGTTTCTAAGCCCGAGGAGTATGGTGAGACGGGTCTGATGTGGGAGAGGATTACATCGCAGGGTACTAGGCTTAGTCAGTTGACGGATCGATTGGTTGGAGTATCTAGGGCTAGTATAGAGGATCTGAGAGTTAATATGGGTACTGTAGTCAGGAGGACTAGAGTTTTGCGTGAGGGTATGTCGGAGCTCCAGGAGCGGTTGGGACCTGCTGAGAGGGTTCGCGATACTCGTGATGCTGATAGAGCGATTTGGCGTAGGATTGGTGAGTTGGAGAGAGATGTCGCAGAGCTTAAGAGTGATCGCGACGCCGATGCGTGTTGAGCTAGCATCATTGTGGAGAGAGGTTGACGATGTTAGGAGGTCAGTGAGTGATATTCGTAGACGTGGCTAGATAGTATTAGATTTATGGTTTTGTACCATCTTGAAACTAAGTAGTACTTGGTTCGAGATGTAGGATTATCCCAGCTATTTACTACTATCGTTATTAGGACCGTTTTTGATTTCTCCGTATCCTTCCATGTATTTCCACTTTTGAAACCTTTGAGTTATGGTTATTGGAACGTACATCCTTAGTTATGATGCGGTATTTGATTGTTTCGCCTTGGTATAGCGTTATCCCTGTTGGCCTTGATTATGTATTCAGGCATTATTGAGTGACCCTTAGAACCCAACTCTATTTTAGAACGTGAATTGTGAACTTATGAAACTGTTCTTCTTGCCCCCAGAACGGTGGCAACAAGATGAAACTCGCTTAGGAACAACCGAGCAGCTCCTGCTGCTGTTGTTGCCCCTGGTCGTCGAGGTCGTCGTCCGTCCCCGACCACACCACATGTTGAGAACCCGAACATTGATAACCCTGTAGAAAACCGAATGTGAACGACCGTGCTGAGAATGGTCCTGTTCCATAAAACCGTCCACTTGTAAACCCAACCCACATTGACCAGCTAGTGTCGCAGCGTGTCGTTGAACTGCTAGCTGAGGCTAATCTTTCTAACACCTCTAGTGGAACCCCAATGCTGAATAACTCGAGGTTGTACCTACAAAGAGTTCCAATTCTGTGGTCCCATTGATTTTGGAGGAACTGAGGGAGTAGTTTACCTAACTAGGTGGTTGGAGAAAACTGAATCTGTGTTTGCTGTGAGTAACTGTGATGAGGATTGTAAGGTTAAGTATGCAACATTCACCTTGAAGGACGAGGCGTTGACCTAGTGGAACAACTATCACAGATCAGTAGGAATTGATGTAGCTTATAGTATGACTTGGACTCAATTTAAGACTTTCCTGATTAAGACTTACTGTCCTAGGAATGAAGTTAAGAAGTTAGAGAATGAGTTCTGGAACCATAAGGTTAAGGGTACTGACATGGCGACTTATACTCGTCGTTTCCAAGAGTTATCACTGCTTTGCCCTGAAATGGTTTGCACCGAAGAACTTAAAATTGAAAGGTATACTGATGAATTGCCTTTGGCTACTTGAAATGATGTCATCGTTGCCAAGCCAGTTAATTTGCAAGAGGCAATTGTTGTGGCTCAGAGTTTGATGGACTCTTGTGTGCTAGAATTAGGAGACAAGGGTAAGAGTGATAGGAGTGATAAGAGGAAGAGGAACGAAGTTGCAAAAGGGAATGGCAACAAACGGCAAGAGACAGCCAGAGTGTTCGCCATAGGAAATGGAGGTAGGAAAGATTATGAAGGTAGTAAGCCTGTGTGTGGTCGTTGTAACCGAAACCACCATGGACTATGCCCGATTGTGTGTAGGAGGTGCTCTAAGGTAGGACACATAGCCAAAGACTGTAGGTCTCGCCCACTTTGCAGCCAACTGCACAAGGCGAGGCGGACTGGAAGGCCACTGTCACCTGTTTTGGATGTGGAAAGAAGGGACACTTTAATAATGAGTGCCGAGAGCCGTGGATGAGAGGAAATCCCGGTAATGTAGGAGGATTTGTTAACCGAGGTGTAGGAGGTAATGGCTTAAACCCTGTGAAGTGTGAGGTTGTGGAAAACCAGGGAAACTATGGTGCTAGGAATCGTGCAGAGAGACATGGGAACAACGCGTGTTTACACTATTGGGAAGGAAGCTAGTGAGGACCCTAACGTGAGTTCAGTGCGTTCCTTCTCAATAATCGTTATGCTTCCATACTGTTTGATACTGGCGCGGATATGAGTTTCGTATCCACCAATTTTATGCCGTTACTAGGAATATCCCAAACACGTCTAGGGTTTAGTTACGATATGGAATTAGCGAATGGGAATAGAGAGAAGATAAACACCGTAGTTCGAGGTTGTACCTTAAGTTTCTTAGACCGGCCGTTTAGTATAGACTTATTGCCGGTTTATTTAGGAAGTTTTGACGTCATTATCGGAATGGATTGGTTGTCGAAGAACGGTGCACACATCATCTGTGATGAGAAGGTTGTGCGTTTACCGTATGGAGGAAAAGTTCTGAGCATACAAGGAGATCGGAGCGACTGTGGAAGTCCTTCCCGGTTGAGTATCATCTCCTGTATTAAGGCCCGAGTACATCGATAGAGGAGGTTGTCTTTTCTTGGCTCGAATTGAAAAGCGAGGAGAAGAGTGAAAGACACCTTAACGATGTACCCGTTGTTAGAGAATTTCCGGATGTATTTCCCGACGATCTGCCAGGGATTCCACATGTCCGAAAAGTGGAATTCCAAATAGAGTTGATACCCGGTGCGGCACCCGTAGCCCGGGCACCTTATCGACTTGCTCCAAGAGAATTGGAGGAACTGTCTAAACAATTCACAGAATTGTCAGAGAAGGGATTCATTCGACCAAGTTCGTCACCGTGGGGAGCACCAGTGTTGTTTGTAAAGAAGAAGGATGGATCTTTTCGGATGTGTATTGATTATAGGGAACTGAATAAGTTAACAGTGAAGAACCGATATCCGTTACCTAGAATAGATGATCTATTCGACCAACTCCAAGGAGCTAGTGTCTTTTCTAAGATCGATTTACGATCTGGTTATCACCAGCTTAGAGTTCGAGAAGAGGATATCCCTAAGACTGCGTTTAGGACTCGTTATGGACACTATGAATTCCAAATGATGTTGTTTGGTTTGACCAACGCGCCAGCGGTTTTCATGGATCTCATGAACCGAGTGTGTAAGCCATACTTGGAATAAGTTTGTGATAGTATTCATAGACGATATCTTGATATACTCTAAGAGTAGTGAGGAGCATGAAGAGCATTTGAGGCTCATTTTAGGATTGCTGAGAGAGGAGAAGTTGTATGCCAAATTTTCTAAGTGTGAATTTTGGATTTCGTCCTTGCAATTCTTAGGTCACGTGATAGATAGTCGAGGTGTTCATGTTGACCCAGCTAAGATTAAGGCCATTAAGAAATGGGCAGCTCCTAAGAACCCATCAGAAATCCGACAGTTTCTAGGGTTAGCAGGCTATTATAGGAGATTCATTGAGGGATTTTCCAAGATAGCTAAGCCGTTGACTAAATTAACACAGAAGGATGTTAAGTATGAATGAGGAGAAAAGGAAGAAGAAGCATTCCAACTTCTGAAGGAGAAGTTGTATAGTGCGCCCATCCTAGCTTTGCTGAACGGCGAAGACTTTGTCGTGTACTGCGACGCTTCGCATAAAGGCTTAGGTGCTGTTTTGAGGCAACGTGAGAAGGTGATTGCTTATGCATCCCGACAACTTAAGAAGCATGAGAAAAACTACACCACCTATGACCATGAGTTAGGTGCTGTAGTGTTTGCTCTTAGGATTTGGAGACATTACTTGTATGGAACTAAGTGTGTAGTGTTTACCGACCATAAGAGTTTGAAGCATATCTTAGATCAGAGGGAACTGAACATGAGACAACGTCGTTGGTTGGAATTGCTTAGTGATTATGACTGTGAGATTCGTTATCATCCTGGTAAGGCTAATGTTGTGGCTGATGCACTTAGTCGTAAGGAGGACATTCCACCCCTACTTATTAGATCATTAGGAATGACCATTGTTTCGCCCTTACCATCTCAAATTTTAGCCGCCCAAGAAGAGGCATTGACGGAAGAGAACCGTCCTTATGAGAATCTTCATGGAATGGTGGAAAGTGAAAACGGCTTCTTGAAGCGTTCCGACGGAACATTATGCTTCAAAGACAGAAGCTGGATACCATTTCATGGTGGAATCCGTGAGTTGATTATGCACGAGTCGCATAAATCAAAATACTCTATTCATCCCGGAGCCGATAAGATGTATCAGGATCCTAAGAAACTTTATTGGTGGCCTAATATGAATATTTTTCATTAAAGCGATATAGCTCATTGATAAGGTAATGTCAGGTAGGATATATATATATACTAAATATACATGCTGACTTGTTCTAAAGTTAAGGCCGAACATCGAAACCATCGTGGGACTTTAAGCCGAACAGATAGTTCAACGCTAACTCCCGGAATGGAAATGGGAGCGAATAACCATGGACTTTATCACTAAATTACCGAGAACAGTTAGCGGCAATGACGCTATCCGGGTAATAGTTGATCGTTTAACTAAGTCTGCTCACTTTTAGCTATTAGTGAAACCGATAGCCTTGATAAGCTTGCTCGATTGTATCTTAAGAAGATAGTATCACGTCATGGAGTACCGATATCTATCATTTCCGATAGGGATAGTCGTTTACATCCCACTTTTGGAAGTCGTTCAGCACATTAGGAACGAATTTGGATATGAGCGCTTACCATCCACAGACCGATGGTCAGAGCGAGAGAACCATTCAGACTTTAGAGGACATGCTTAGAGCATGTTTTATTGATTTCGGCAAAGACTGGGAGAGACACCTCCCTTTAGCCGAATTCTCTTACAACAATAGTTATCACTCTAGCATTAAGGCCGCCCCATTTGAGGCACTGTATGGCCGAAAATGTCGTTCTCCTGTTTGTTGGGCTGAAGTTGGCGAGAGTAAACCTACAGGTCCCGAACTTGTTTGAGAAACCACTGAGAAGATAGTTCATATTCGTAATCGGTTGCAAACCGCTCATGATAGACAAAAGAGTTATGCCGATAAGAGACGTAAACCATTAGAATTTCAGGTTGGAGATCGTGTTATGTTGAAAGTTTCTCCTTGGAAAGGAGTGGTTCGTTTTGGGAAACGTGGAAAACTCAATCCCCGATATATTGGTCCCTTTCCAATCCTGGAAAGAATCAGACCGGTAGCATACCGCCTGGAGCTACCATCGGAACTGAGTAGTGTACACAATGTCTTTCATGTTAGTAATCTTAAGAAATGACTTTCGGAGGAAAACATAGTTGTGCCTTTAAGAGATATTCGTATTGATGAGAAATTGAATTTTGTTGAGGAACCGATTGAGATTATGGATCGTGAGATTAAAAGGCTGAAGAATAGCTGTATTCCGATCATTAAGGTTCGTTGGAACTACCGACATGGACCGGAGTTCATTTGGGAACGTGAGGACGTTTTCCGTAGGAAGTATCCTAAACTTTTCAAGACATCAAGCAACTCGGAGTGAAACCCGGGACGGGTTTCTTCTAAGGCTGGGAGGCTGTGACAACTGGCAATTTAGGGAGTTTATTTTAGGTAATCGCATTACGTTAAACTAAACCGAGCTTTTGCCTTTACCACTATTTTATGAACCATGACTTGATTTTATATCGTCTATTGGTTTTTATGATTTATTTCATTATTAAATGAGTTATCGTATGAGTTTTAACTCTATTTGGTAGGCACTATTCGATTCGGCACTAGAAAAGCCTAAAACAAGAATTATTGTAACTTGTAGACCGTAACTCGAAAATTGACAAATAAATAGTAAAAACTCGTGGAAAAACGCAAATAATAATGTTGGAAAGTTAAATAAATGTTGTGAGACACTCGGGGGACAATATATGAGCTCGGGAATGGGTAAACAGGATAGTTACAAAAAATTACAACTCCGACCCCTCCCCTTTCTCTTCAAGCCGACGCCCCCCTCCTCCAAAATAATTATTTTGAGGTCCCTAGTGGCCTAGTATAAATACCCCATCCAATCCCCATTTCACCTCTTTCATTCTCTCTCTAAAACACACACACTAACTCTTTCTCTCTCTACCTTTATCACTCTAAAAACCCTAATTATAACCACTACAACCGCCGGCCACTATTCCGACCACCACGGCCCACCGGCGGCGCGTCACCCCTCACCTCCACCACCATATTGAAGCTCTCTTTTTCCTCTTTCCAACCATATATTACATGCTCCATTTGAACTTCAATAACACCTTCAAATCTTTGAATCAAGATTCGTACTTTTAGGGTTTCAAATGAGTTTTGCAATTGGTGTTTGAATAAGGTAAATGGAACATGATTTGAGCTTGTTTAAGCAATAAAAAGCCATGAATTGAAAATTAGGGTTTCGACCCTATGAACAAATTTGGGGCTTTTGGGTGGAACATGAAATTAAAGCTAATTAGTGACTAAATAAACAAGTAATTAGTGTTTCGTAAATGTGTGGTGTATCAATTTGATGGGTTTGTGCATTTTGGGTTTAGTTGCATATTTTTGGTTAAGATGGATGATGGGTTTTATGTTTGGTTACTGTTTGGAGCTTGAATGATTGGATTTGAGTGTTGTGGAAATGATTTGGTTGTGTTTGATTGGGAAACATGGGACGTATGAACCACCTAGGGCTCGTACATGGCTCATGAGAGGCGTACGAGACCCACTTGGGTCATGGGTCCGAGTCGGGTCGATTTGGTAGCTTGTTGGTTGATGTAGTTGAGGTTTGGGTGAGACGCGTGGAGCCGAAAAGCTTCTAGAGATTGTTTGGTTCACGTGGTCTTAACCGCGACCGTGTCATGACCATTAGGGTCATAACATTGGTTTCGAGTATATTTGGTTGATTGATTGGTTGGCGAGATTGTTTTGTGTTGGTTTGGGATTGAATTGCGCTATTATGACTTTTAAATTTGGACTTGATATATATTGTTGACTTTGAGCTACGTCGGCGTTACTTTGACTTTCTAGTCAATAGTTGACTCTGACAAAGCCGTAACATGGACTTTGATATAATTTGGACTATTGATCGATTAAAAGCCGAGAAGTTATGACTCGTGCTTGTGGACTCGAAACGAATAACGATATGAGATTAATATTGGAATTTGACGAAATATGTGTATATATGAAAATGCTAATAAACTATGAAATAGAAATAATAAATGGGCTTTTGTACCAAAAATGTCGATAACAAGTCTTATCTTGTTATTTATTATTTTTAAACGGAAACTAACGACTAATTTGGAAATGTTTTGTAATGAATAAGCAATTAATGTTTCGAGTACACGTTTATCAATAAATGTCAATTGTGGACATTTAATATTGGTTTAAGTATTTAATTGCTTACGTTGTGTGCATGGGTTACGGATAACCTAGCATTAATATTGTTGATCCACGTGGGTAGCGGACTTATTAGGTTGACGAATCTAATAAGAGCCCGCTAGGTACGTTGGGTAACCTTATTAATGGGTGAATTATCCTTATGACTCTTTAGGATACGATTGATTTATGGGATAATAAGCGACACGAGTAAATAAATGAGTTTATCGAGTTAACGAATTCGATAAGGTCTACTATTTATTCCGAAACTTATTGGACTATGGAGCTTATCGTTTAGAGGTCTCATTGTGTCGGATTGAGTTATATATTGGTTGTTTGAGTGCATTCATGGCATCATATTGAGTCGATACACCCACATGAGGAATACCAAACACTAGGATTAAATGGTGAAACGAGACGTTTTGAAAATAAAGAAATGGAACGTATTGGGGTAGATAACGTTGATTTTGAGGAATATATATATTAAAGTTGGTCTACATTAATAGGTTGTGCCGAGTCGATAGTTGCTGTGCTGTGATACCGTTATCTTCTGCTAGTGTTTATTTGTGCGTTGATTGCTTGAGGTGAGTTTCATAGCCCCACTTTTATCTACGTTTTAACTGCGTTTTGAACTATTTTTGGGGTAAGAATCATGCTACTGTTTTTGGACCGTGAAAACTATTTGGATTTGCTTATGTGCTTGACTGTGTAGATAGATGTGCGGTAGTTGTTGCCTTAGTCTAGGTTTAACCGTGCCTAGCTAAGAATAGACTTCTACATCGACCTAGTCCGGGGTTGGCAATTGTTATAGATTTTGCCACAACAAAGGTCTGGACTAGAGTCGCAGGGGCCCGAGTAATCCCTGGATGCGGGATTTGATTGGAGATCTGGGTAGGATCATGTGTGAAACGGTATTTATCTATCTTAGGTCTTGCATAGCAAATCAACTCCTATAGGTCTACTATGATTTTGTTGAACTTAAACCTATGAACTCACCAGCGTAAGCTGACCTTTTAGCATGATTTCTCAGGTATTTGAGAGATGTTTGGATTACTTGATCGGTGGAAGCTTGGCAAGAAGGCGGGTTCAAGGATCATTTCTAACTCTGATAAACTATGGGGACCTATTTTATCAAACTATGTTTTTGGGCCTAATAATTACTCTTTTGGATTAAATGTTTTGAATACTTAAATTTTGGGATTGGTTTTGAATGTTAAATGACTATCTTTTTGCTATACTTGTGTGCGATACCAATCCAAAAAGTAACGCCCCGAAAACTTGATTAAGTCTTCCGTTGTACCGAGATTTGGGGGTGTTACAACTACAGTTATGGCGTAACTCTCAACTAAGGTTACGCCATAATCATCTAGGTCATGAAGTATTTCGTGCCTCCATCATCTACGTCGTAACATCCTTACAAGCATTACGATGTAACAACCTTATGTTAAGAGGACGTATTAGTTACGGCGTAACTCTCATCATCGCTACGGCAGAGCTGCAACTACGGCATAACTATTATTTATGATTACGACGTAGTCTCCTTAACTAGGCTTCTGTTTTGAAGATAATTAAGTTGCGGCGTAATTCGCAACTTAAGTTACGTTTTAACTGTGATCGGGCCTATAAATACAAGCCCTAAAATCCTCATTTCACATCATTCACTCACAACTCAAAGGTAGAGAACGTGAAGAGGGTTCCAAAGGCAGATCACACGGAGCATATAGAGCCATCTCCAAGGGAGGAATCACACCATATCGATAAGCTTTAGCCATCATTTCTATCTTTTACTTTAATTCATGTCTTTCATTATGTTAAACATTGTATTTATTCTATCTTTTAATATGATCGGCTAAGCACCCTTGGTGCTAGCCTAGTTATGATTCCTTGATTTTATTGTTTGTGTTTTCATGCTTCCATAAATTGTTCTAGTATATGCATGCATAGTTCGATATAGCTTCGGTAGTTTTGAAGTGCGGTTGTATCTAGCTGCTTAGGAGAATTGACCAACTGACCCTAAGTAAGTAGGTAGAGAAGGGGCTGGTAAGAATTGATTGACTACCTTTCCCTCTTGTGCGAATTGACCAAAGGATCACCGTTTGGATGGAAGAACTTAAGAAGTTAGGGATGAGTGTCTAAGATGTTAGCGCCCGGGCACTCATTATTTCAAATCTTTCATGTAGGGTACTTAATGACCTGGCTTAGGTTGCTTAAGACCCTCGACTCCCCAAAGGGTAGGCCTTTGACGTCGGGTAGAAACCTTTGTTGATAGGTTAGGACGAATTGACGAAATGTTGTCCTAACGATTTAAACCCCCACTTAAATCAATTGAAAGTAATTTAGAAAACGTAGACATTGCATGATATGATGATTAATTAGGTTATCACACTTTCTCACCATTGTTCACAACCTTAATTTACTTTTCGTTATTTATTTCTTGTCTTTAGTTTAATTAATCATTTCAACCTGAAAACCAGTTAAAACAAGTGACACTTAGACTTAATAGGATCCTCATCTACATAGCTCTTGGGAACGACCTCGGCTTTACCACCTTCTATACTACGCACAATCGGGTTCATTGCTCGTTAGTGCATTAGGTAGACCTTAGGTAGATGAGAATTATAAATATTAAATCCTGGTCGGAATACCTGCATCAGTAGTTACTCGGGAGATAATCAACAAAGCAAATCATCTAAGCCTAAAAGCCGATTTAGTGGAAGACATTTGACATCGTGAAAATCAACACTAGTTTAGTCATTTTATTATTGTAATGTTTCAATTTTATTTAAATTTTTATGCAGTGTTTTTATTATTAATGAAATTTAATTTTGTTGTTAAAAAAATTTGAAAAAAATGAAAAAGGATAACGGTCGCCTCAGTGTGATAAAAAATCGTCTGTAGATCACCGTAAAAAGAAAAATGATATGGCAGACAAAATGAAAGTCGCTGAAAATCACGAGTGTGCGCAACCTTATAATATATGGTAGTTGGCATGATTATATCTAAAACTCAATCTTTTCTATTAATTTCTTACACATGTACATCATTTGCAGTATGACCTGGGTGGAGTCTATTCGCTTATTTTATCGATAAAGCTAAGATAAAAGCATTAGTACAAAGTCTAAGTTTGATTAATGTTACGCCCAAAAACACACAAATACTATAAGGCTAGGCACACTCGTGACACCCAGTGATCTTCATTTTTATGCCACATCGTCTTTCTCTCTCTCTCACGACTTACATACGACTTTTTACCACATTAAAACGACCTACACTACAAAAAACATACATCACAAAAATACATTTTAATTTAATTAAAACGCACACAAACACATAAACGACCTTGGTTGTGATCTCGACCCAAATCACCTCCAACCTTCGAAGACCCAAATCGTTGCACTAAGGGCGACCTCCTCTGACCTTGGTCGACCCTCACTCGACCGACATTAGCGCGCCCAACCTAAGGGCGATTTTGATGTGCATATTCTTAATAAAATCTATACAATACGAGTTTCAACGATTAATTGGCAATGCCTCACAAGTCACATCACATGATAAAATAAATTATTTTGTCTGTCTAGTATAATGAGGGTTGTAAATTAGGTTTGGTACAACAAAAATGAACACAGTTCAAATGAGCTCTGCACACATTTAGTTAAATTAGGCGAGTACTTGTGCATAACAACGAGATTTTATAACGACAGATAGTTATAGTGATATTTTGGTAAGTGTTTTGTGCAACGTTTTGTGTAACCAAAATACCACTATAATTATCTGCCGTTATAAAACCTCGTTGTTATGCACGTGTACTCGTCTAAAAATTATACTAAGACCAATGTTATATCGAGGATGAAATCTCTTTTATTAATGTGACTATATCATAATAACCCATAAAAGTAAATGACTTATTTTACATTGATCTCAGGTACGAAATCATCTTTAAAGAGGTAGTGATGCAATATCGGGTAATTTTAATATAATAAATGCTAGAGATAGTGTAAATATAGACTCAAATTCATAATTAGATAATGAAAGATAATTAAAAATAAATCTGTGTATTTAAATGAGGATTTCTATGATTAATAGAAGGCAATATAGGAAAATAAAAGGAAAAGTCATATGGAATTTGTCAATATGTTTTAAAGTCATTATACATTATGCATTCAGATATTGTAATTTATGTATCTATAAAATTAACATGAAAATTGGGTAAAATATGAAACTCATCATTTTTCTATTTACTAATTGGAAATCTCAATTTCTAGAGCATTATGATTAGCCGATAAAAGTAAAAATGGATTTCTATTTAGTCAAATCCATCTAAATTTCACGCAAGTAAATAAATATTTATAAACACACATTTGTCGACTATATAAAGAAAAAACTAAAGAAAAGAAAAGAAAAGAAAGGGTAACTAATAAAACTTTAGCTGTTAAATTTAAAATAATTTATAAGAATTTAAGTAAACTTATCAGTTTTCACAGTTTTTAATAATTTTACAAGTTTGAAAATACCCTCCAGTTTATATTTTTACATAAAAAAAACATATACGTTGTTTTTATTAGTGAATATTATAATCATTACATATTAAATTATATTATATGCATGTAATTATAAATATCGAAATAAAAGCATTAGTTACTGTGATATGTAAATGAATATATGAGATTGTACATATACGAACGACTCATGTTATTTCTCATTGTGACATTAAATAAGTAAATATGCAACATTATTTTTACTAATGGCATTAAATAACAACTCATATTATTCCCGTTTATAAGTTTTTTCCTCGCGTGCATAAATTTAAAATTAAATACGGCTAAAATAATTATTAACATGAAAATAAATATCAAAATGAATGTACGACTCAATGAATAACTTTTAGATGCAAATAAATACACGCAATTGTACATATAACAACGACACATGTAATTTCTATTTAAAGTTTAAATAAGGATTTTTGAAAAAAGCATTTTTTTCAAAGGTCATTACATGTTATCAAACAAGTATAATGTCTAAAACATGATATTAACACTCAAATTTAAATAATCAATATCGACATCATGTCAGTTAAATAAAGTCAAATATTTTTTCCAACAAAAATATTTATAACCTCGTGTATATACAGATTTGAAAACTAGTCATTTACTGTAGAAATACTAACCATCATCGACCCTTTCCTTACCCCCGACGGTTTACTTTCTTAAGGCCCTCAAAATACGAAGATTTTTAAAACCTTTCGTATCTAACTTGTAAAATGTCGAAGTATTTTTTTGTGGGTTGTTGCAGCTATCTTTCGGTCTTATGGATAAGCCTTCTAGATACCTGCTAAGATGAACAACGCGTTAGTCTCGCCCCGGGTGTTATCCCAGGACCCGACTCCGGCGTGAGAATAAGTATATGTTTTTACCGAAAGGTATAATGTAAATGTATGTGTGTGAGAAAAATGATACCTTTGTCTCCAACTACTGTACGCGTATTTATACTACCTGATGTCACTATCTGGTCCCTGAGACCGTTGTACTCTATGGGACCACTGGTGTCGTCAGGGCTGACACTGTCGACACTCTCTGGTGTACTTTCTGACATTCAGGAAAATGAGACGAATTGCGTCCAGGCTAGGTGCCAAAGGTACTGTCAGGTCAACTCGCCCTTCGGCGATAGCCTATCGGAGCGTCTATCGGAGCGCCTTTCGGTGATGTTCTAGGTCTTTCGGTCGCTGACCGGAGGAACATATACGTCGTCATGTCCCCCCAATATTATGTTATTTGTCTTTGAAAAGTGACGTGATACTTAATCTAGTCGTCCGTCGGGACCATTCGGGTCGGTTGGACTGGCTTTAGCTTCGCGGGCCACTCCTCGGGACAATGAGCCCAGGCCCATTCAGTGAGCGGGTTAAAATATTTTACCGAAAACTGTGGGATTTTGCCACGTGGCAGACGCGTCGTGGTGGACGGTTTAGATTCATCCGCGTCGATCTCTGACACGATGAGACGTTTCGTGTCCCCACCTTTTTTGCCTATATAAAGCGTTTTTACCCCATTTGTAATTTCCACTTTTACTTTTTGATTCCTTCGTCCTCTGTTTGGCAAACCTTTCGGCAAGTTCAGGTGAGTTTCATCCCGTTATTCCTCCGTTGTTTTTCGTTGCGCCTTCTTGTCAATATCCAATGGCCTCTAGTTCCGTAGCACCCCCCGGCGATACAGCCCCCAAATCTGATATGCATGTGTACTCTTCCTTGCTATCCGAAGGGGAACTTGAGCATATCATCAGCGAGTATGGAATCCCGACCGATTTACATCCCCGTTTACCTCCGGCGGAGTTTACTATGAACAACCTTCCCCGTAATGCCATCGGACTTTATGAGCAGTATTTTGCGTTTTCCGGGGTCCGAGTTCCCTTTTCCACATTTCTCTTGAGCGTGATCTGATACTTTAAGGTGCACATTTCTCAATTGGTACCCATCGGATTGAACAGGCTGGTTATGTTTGAGATCTATTGCCGAAGCTTAGAGATTGAGCCCAGCGTGAATTTGTTCCGGGTTTTCTATACTTTGAATAAGCAGGGACATTGGTTTTCCTTCCAAAGGAGGACTGGAGGAGAGTCTCGTCCGCGTCTTTTTAAGGAAACATGTTCAAGTCTAAAGAACTGGAAGGATAGCTTTTTCTTGATTGATCGGAGGGCTATCCCTGATGCCATGCCGTGGAGGCATCCGGATTCAAACGTTTCGGATAGTGTTCCCGCTGGAGGTTTTTTGGAAGGCGATGTTCGGAGGCTGTGTGAAGGGGTAGTTGAGCTCCGACCGGTTCATTCCGGGCTTTTGTTTGAGGTCGGGTTGACTAGAATTTGGAAGCATTCCGGGTGTCGTGTGGAGTTCAAGGATATTGACAAGAATGGTAATGCGACCGTCTAAGTTTATTTTGTTGTTTTTTGTTTGTTTTTTGTTTTTTGTTTTTTTTATGTTTTGAGTTATTTTCTTGCCGGTGACCCTTTCTCTTTCTTGTGTGTAGTTATCACCATGTCTCAGTATCTTCGTTTGAGGTCGGAGCAGGGGTCCCGGTTGGGTAGGGGACGCCCGTTGATTGAAGGGGAAGAAAATCCTCAACATGTAACTCAACCATTGAGGGCTGATCAACCTGTTCCCTCGAGCAGACTCCAGAGTATTGTAGAGAGGTCCGACTCCGGCGTGCTTAAAGCCAAAGAAAAGAAAAGGAAGCAGGCGGAGAAGAGGCCTACCGGTGGACCCTCGTCACTGTTGAAGAGGAGAAGGCAGGTGTCTCCTTCTATCGAAGTGTTGTCCAGTCCGGAAGATTCTCAGGACGCTCACTCGGCTTCTCCCATTAATACTTTGAGGCCGAATGATATCGTGGATGAGACTGGATGGGAAAACGAGGGTGATCAAGAGGGAGGATCTTTACAAGAGGGAATGCTATCCGTCGAGGATCCTCCGATTCTTTTGGAATCTACTCCTAACCCTGCCGCTCAAGGTATGCCCCCCCTTTTTTTTGTTGCATGCTACATGTTCTTTATTTCTGACTTCGTTTTCTGCAGGGACTGAAGCTGGGGTATCAGGAGTGAATGCAGAGGAGACTCTCCAGCATCCGGCGGGACCATACACCGAAGATTATTCAGGAGGTATCCATCGTCCTCGTTCCATTCTTCGCCTTTTTTTTTTGATTGTTTATTTTTTGTTTGCGTAGGTTTGTTTGGACGAAGGCGTTCTGGGGAGCTTTTTATCCCCGGCTGGGGTTTAACGGCTAACACGAGCCTAAATGACGCAGCCCTCTGTAGAGACATGATGGCTAATCTTGCTCCCCCCTTTTATCGCACAGAACAAGAAGATCAGACTGATGAAAGGGCTCTATATAGGGGGTGGTTTGAGTTGTGCCACGGATCCCTCGCAGTTGCCGAAGTCTTCAAGCGGTTTGAGGTGACTCATGAGCCATCCGCTCAATTGAGCTAAATGATGGCAATGGTGGTGGATGATTTGGCCTAGGAGGCAAGTCATCCAAGTCCTCCAAGAAAGGATTTGGTGAAGTAGGTGGAGTGGAAAATAACTCTATAGGAATGAGAGTTGGAGACCTTGGTGAAGGTGATGAGGGTGTTTTGGATGTTTGGATGGGTGCCAGTGGAGGTGAAGTTGGTGTTTTTGTAGTGAGTGGAATTTCCTAATATTCAGATCACCCACGGATTTGAAGGTACCAAAAATTTGGTTCCTTCCTTTATGCAAAAGGGCTCCTTGGGTGGATTTTTCAAATTTTTGAATTTTGGTGGGAAATGGATTTATTATATTCCTAAGTGAATTATACTAGTTCTAATAAGAGTATAAGCAATTTAGGATTGATTTATAAGCATTGGATGGTAGTTTGGAATCACGAAATAGTCGAAATTTAGAAAGTTACCTGAAGGATCCACGGCACCAAAAACTTACACGGCCGGAACCTAAAAAAGGGTGCCGTCCTGGTCCGCTGTCAGGTAGCGGTACCAATTTACATAACGGACGGTACCAAATTTATGGTGCCGTCTGATCCTTGAAGTGCAGAAAAATGGATGAGTTCAGTTTTTAGGTGTCGGGGACTTTTCCGAAACCTGAAATTCTTCTCAAAACATGTTATACTAAACATTTCTAGTTAGGAAAAGCAGATAATATATATATAAACATAGTGGAGCATGTATTTTGAGCAAGGCTTTTTGATTTTCACATTATAGTGAAAATGGGTAAAATTTGATAGCATACTTATGCTATCCCCCTGCATGAAATTGTTAGCATTCACCATTGTTTCAGTTTATATTATCATCCTACATAATAAAAAACGAAAATTGTATCAAACATTAACGAGAATGCATTGTTCCAAACACTCCTTAAAATTACCCTTATTTGTCCAACTTCTTGTAAATCTTGTTCATCATCCTACCAAGGCACTTGAACATTCCCTTAGTTTGCTTGAACTCCGCTGATTCATTCTCTATTTCGGGAAGAGATGCATAATACTCATGAGGCGGAAGACGAGAGCTTGGAAGACCATCCTCGAAGCTATTTGATGATGATGATGATGGAGTTGGAGGTTTTGCTTTCTTGCCTTTTGTCTTAGCAACTCGTGCATCACTCAAAGGTACAAAGATGTGAGGGATGAGCTCATAGTGAAGGTGCATCCCTTTTGGTGTTGGTGGAATTGGTGCGAAGTTTCTATAGAGACGGGTGAGAAGCATCCCGTATGGAAGAGCAACCGATCCTTGAGTTGGAATATCAATCATTCTCCTAGCGATGTAGTAAGCTAAATTGAATGGTTGGCGGGTGGACAAGTTGTAGAGCATATGACAAAGGCAAGCGTTAATGTGATCCCTATTTCCTATGGTGCTAATGACGTTGGCTCTAAGTAGCTCCTCCCATTTCTTAAATTCGGGCTTAAGTTCATTTAGCTCCATTCCATATGGATCTCGGTTTACCTCCTTTCCCTTTCGGGTAACTCGGGTTGTATCACCCTTTGGGTTAAAAAGGTGTTCACGGATGACATCCTTGTCGGCCAAACGGGTTTGGTAGGGTAGAGAGCGGTCATTGATAGCATCAAGAGCGGTGAGTGACCATTTATCCGAGTAGAGACAAGTTCCTCGGTTGGGAATTCCTAGCACTTGAGAAAAGTTGGCTAAGGTGATGGTGTAGTCGTTTTGATTAATTCTAAACCTAAGACAAAATTCATCATCGTCTTCATCATTAAAGCCGGTCACACTAGCATAGAATTCTAACACAAACCTAGGACAAATTGGTTCATCGATGTCAAGAAGACAATCGAATTGAATGGCGGCTAGTTCTTCACGAAGGTTGGTGTTTTCAAGGAAGGATGAGTGAATGGTTCTACCCTCATGGAAATACCTTGATTCTAGACCCCTAAATATTTCTACTTGTTCTTTAGTAAGTCCTTTGGTTTTGTGGTGTTTGGGAATGTAGTTAAGGGTGTCTTTGTGATCATAGAATCTTGCGGCTACCATGGTTATTCCTAAGGACAAGAGTTAATATGTTAAAAATGAGAATAAGTTTTAACGTTTTTGGTTCTAGTGTGTGCCTATATGAAAACAATTTGGATTTGCGGTTTTCTCGACTCATTTTATGCACAAAGATGGTTTTAGTGGGGTGTTTGGCAAATACCATGAGATAACCCAAATGCTCCTAATTCAATGTGGCTTCATTTGAATATACCCGGGAATGCATATTAGTTATGCAATACCTTTAGTATTCAAGAGCATGCAAGTGATGAAAATTTAACGTTTCTATTTGTATTAGCAATGAAAAAATTGTTTTCCTACAAGTGAGAAGCTTTTCAAAACTTTTGACATGGGGTGTTTGGTTGTTTGAATAGGGCCTTATATTCATTATCTATCAATTAGTGGGAAGCATGATTTGTTTATGCAATATGATAATGTAGTACCTAATTTCAATGACTAGTTATGCAATTTGCCAATTGAATTCATATTTGGTATAAAAGCATACATAAAACCCCATGTAATGATTTGTGATAATTTTGTGCATAAATAAGAATCCTAGACTCAGAATTAAGAGATGAAATGTAGTTAGGATACTTACAATGATGTTATCTTCAGTGATTAGTGAGTTGGAAGATGACAATAATGAGCTTGGTTTAAGTTTTACACGTTTTGGTAAAGTGGGTTTTGAGGAAGAGGATGATTTGTATATAGCAGTTTTGCTTCTATAGACACCACGGACCGACGGTCACCAAAATTTGGTTCCGTCTTTGTTGTCGCTTGGTGCCGTGGCTACAGTAGGAGGTACAAGACAAATTTGTTTAGTTTTGACTATTCTAATGTTTTGGGCTATGTTTATCCTACATGTTTGGTTCCATTAACCCTAAACCAAGTCTAAGAAGATTAAAAGGTTCTCGTTTAAGAGGCTTAGTTAAGATGTCGGCAATGTTGTCTTCGGAGGATACTTTCTCGATTGAAATGTTTCCTTTTTGAACATTGTCGCGAAGAAAGTGATGGCGGATTTCAATATGCTTTATACGAGCATGTTGAACGGGATTCTTGCTGAGATCGATGGCTCCTTTGTTGTCGCAAAGTATCACAATGTTGTTGAGATGAATTCCGTAATCTACGAGAGCTTGTTGACATGCTTTTCCGGCTGAGACGTACTCGGCTTCAGTAGTTGAGATGGCCAAGGCCGTTTGCTTCTTTGCAAACCATGAGGTGAGACAATGTCCAACAAAAGTGCAAATACCACTTGTACTTTTTCTATCGACATAGTCACCGGCATGATCCGAGTCGGCATACACTATGGTTTCTACACCCGTTCCTTTGGGATACCATAATCCTAAACACGTTGTTCCCTTAATGTATCTAAAAATCCTTTTCAGGGCTTCTAAGTGTGATGCCTTTGGGTTTTCTTGAAAGCGAGCACATAGACAAACACTAAACATAATGTCGGGTCTACTAGCCGTAAGATAGAGTAGGCTACCAATCATTCCTCTATATTTAGTGTTATCTACGGATTCACCTTCCTCATCCTTGGTTAGTTTAGTGTCCGAGGACATGGGTGTCTTAGTTGGTTTGGAATCTTCAAGACCAAATTTCCTAAGCATGTCTTTTATATATTTAGATTGGTTAAAGAATATGCCATCTTCTAGTTGTTTTATTTGAAGTCCTAGAAAGAAATTTAACTCACCCATCATACTCATTTCAAACTCGTCGTGCATGATTTTAGAGAAATCATCACATAATTCTTGACAAGTTGATCCGAATATAATGTCATCAACGTATATTTGAACAATGATAATATGTGATTCCTTTTTCTTGGTAAAAGAGTATTATCTACTAATCCCATAGTATATTTGTTATCAATAAGAAAAGTCTTAAGTCGGTAGTACCAAGCTTTTGGTGCTTGCTTAAGACCATACAATGCTTTCTTGAGTTTGAAGACATGATGTGGTTTCTCAAAGTCGGTGAAACCGGGAGGTTGAGCAACATACACTTCTTCGTTAATAAACCTATTAAGAAAGGCACTTTTAACATCCATTTGAAATAATTTAAAATCATAGGCACATGCATAAGCAAGCAATATTCTAATAGACTCAAGCCTAGCTACCGGTGCATAAGTTTCATCATAATCAATCCCCTCTTGTTGATTATAACCTTATGCTACAAGCCTAGCTTTGTTTCTAGATACTATCCCATTTTCATCCATCTTATTTCGAAAACCCATTTTGTTCCAATTATAGTTTGATCTTTAGGTTTTGGAACTAATTTCCAAACATCATTTCTAACGAATTGGTTTAATTCTTCTTGCATGGCAATAACCCATGATTCATCTTTTATTGCTTCATTTATGGTTTTCGGTTCAATGGTGGATACAAAGCAAAAATAATTACTTTGATTTTGGGCTTGTGACCTTAAGGTTCTTTGATTAAGTTGTCCTATGACTTTTTCTAAAGGATGACTTTTAGATTCTTTGATGTTGACAATTTCTTTATTTAATGGTTCATCTTCCTTGTTATTATTAATTATTTCTTGACCTTCTATCATTTGACTTTCAACTAAGTCATCATCTACCAAAGGTGATGTCTTAGAGGGAGGTGGACTTTCGTCGAATGTTATGTTCAACGATTCCTCGACTATCATTGTTTCTTTGTTTAGGACAATGTAAGCTTTACTAGTTTGAGAGTAACCAAGAAATACACCTTCATAAGACTTTGGGTCAAACTTGGTGAGATAATCCTTAGTATTAAGAATAAAGCATTTACAACCAAAGACTCTAAAATATCCTAACGTTGGCTTTTTACCTTTATAGAGTTCATATGGTGTTTTGTTTAAGAAAGGACGTATTAAGACTCTATTCAAAATATATGTAGAAGTGTCAACGGCGTTACACCAAAACTTTTGAGGAATGTTTTGTTCATTAAGCATTGTTCTACTCATTTCTTGAATTGTTCTATTTTTACGTTCTACTACTCCATTAGATTGAGGTGTTCGTGGAGTGGAAAAGTTATGTGTTATACCATTTGTATCACAAAAGTTTCCAAATTGAGTTTCGTTGTCAAATTCACGACCATGATCCGTTCGGATCGACACAATTTTGACACCTAGAAGATTTTGAATTTTCTTGCTAAGTATTTCAAATTTATCAAAAGCTTCATTTTTGGTTTTCAAAACAACGTCCAAGTAAACCTTGAGTAATCATCTACTATGACCAAAGTGTATAAGTTGCCTCCGTAGCTTCTTATAGCGGATGGTCCAAACAAGTCCATATGTAATAATTCTAGACACTTAGATGTGGACACCATATTTTTAGATTTGTGACTACTATGTGTTTGTTTACCAATTTTGCAAGCGTCGCAAAAGTGTTGGTCATATTTAAGTTTTGGTAAATTCCTAACCAATTCTTTTGAAGATAGGTTTTGTATAAGTCTCATATTAGCGTGACCTAAGCGTCTATGCCAAAGAGATGAGCTATCGTCTAATGTTGTTAGGCAAAGTTTGTCATTATATGTTTTATCTATTTTCATGACGTATATGTTATTTTTCCTAACTCCTTTAGCTATGGTGATACCATCTTTTAGTATTTTACTACCATTTTCATCAAATAGTACTTTATACTTTTTATCACATAGTTGGCTAATACTAAGTAGATTAAATCCTAACCTATCCACATGAGCAACATTTTCAATAGTTAGGGAGTTATGAGCAATCGTACCTTTGCCAATAATTTTGCTTTTGAGATTGCTACCAAAGGTGACATTACCTCCGTCATACTCTTGGTATGATGAGAAGAGACTTTTGTTGCCGTCATGTGTCGTGAGCAACCACTATCTTTAATCCATTCATCAGGTTCCAATCCAACTTTCAAGCATACCTAAGAAGCAAATAACTCAAGCATTTGGTCTCCAATATCTCATGGGTCCATTTGGGTTACACATACCATTTATTTGATTCATGTATGGAAACGATGGGTAAGAGTTCCATGGCATGTAATCTGGAGTTTGATATGGTCTAGGAAAGTTTTGATTCCAACCATTGTGTTGGTAGTTGGGTTGTACGTTGTGGTTATTCTTAGGAAAGGGGCGTTTGGCAAAAGGAGTTTTATATCGTTGTTGAGTAGTTTTTGATCTAAATTCATTTTTGACAAGTCCTACTCCTGAAGTAACAGCTGGTTTTAGTTTAATACTATTATTGGTTTTCTTTGTTATTTTAACAAATTCAGTACGGTCCGTATTACGAACATTCTGTTCTGCTGAAGTACCCACGGTACCATTTTGCACAACGGACGGAACCCTTATTTTGGTTACGTCTGGTCCGTGCTTATCTGCAGCAATTTTGAGAATGTTCATCCTTTTCGGCCGTTTATTTTGACTCTTTGGAATTAATACTTCATTAAAACCTAGCCCATTCATGTCTCCCGGTGTTTTATGAATTTTAACTATTTCATCGGCAAGAGCGATGTTCTTGTTAAACCTTTTAAATTTAGAATTGTTTTCGATTAAAACATCTTGTGTGAGTTTTAGTTTTTCTATTTCAAGTTTAAGCTCTTGACATGATTTACAATCATCGTCATTTGCTTTTCCTTTTCTAGTCGTTTTGCTTTTTCTTTTAACTCATAAACTTCATTTTCCAAAAATTCCTTTTGGGTTTTTTAAAATTTATTTTTAGTTATGATTTTTAGACTTAGCTCACACAATTGATTATATTGTTTTTGCAAAGTGTCATCATCAATAGAAGAATAAGAAGAGTCGGAAAGTACCTCATTTGACTCATGTGCCATTAGAGCGATCTCTTCCTTGCTTGATTCTTCATCGTCTTCACTATCACTCCAAGCACCACTTACAAAAGCTCGTTGAGTTTTGCTTTTAGGTGGCTTGGGACATTCTCCTATGAGGTGACTTGCATCACCACATCTAAAACATTTTCTTTCACCTTTACCCTTCTTGTCATCCCGATCTTTTCGGAATGGTTTCTTTTCTTCTCGAGGTTGTCTTACGAACTTTCCTCTTCTTCTAAAGAACTTCTTAAAATCTCTAACGGCCATGGCATATTCCTCATCTTCACTACCGGAGCAAGATTCGTCATCATCACTTGATTCCGCTTTTGCTTTTAGAGCAACGGATTTGATCTTCTCCCTTTTTCCTTTGATGATCTCCGAATCTTTCTCCATCACCATTTCGTGTACTTTGAGGTTACCGATCAACTCGTCTAGTGACATTATTGAGAGATCTTTTGATTCCTCAATGGCGGTCACTTTAGCTCTCCATTTGGGATGGAGTGCTCTAAGAAATTTCTTGACAAAGTTCTTACTACGAAAAGATTCATCAAGTGCTTTAAGTGATGTAATAATAGTGTTAAAGCGAGCAAAGCCACAATCAATGGTTTCATCTTCCGGAATAACAAATTGTTCATATTGTTGAACAAGAAGATCAATTTTGTTATCCTTGACTTGTGAATTACCTTGATGTGTAACAATTAAAGATTCCCAAATATCTTTGGCGGTTTCACACATAAAAATTCTTTCATATTCTTTTCTAGGTAAAGCATTATAAAGCATCATTTTAGCTTCATTATTTTTAGCAACTAGTTTCTTTTGTTCATCAACGGAAATATCCTTTGTTGTAGAACTAAAATCCCTTTAACAATAATAAACCAAAGATCTATATCTTTTGATTTTACATATGTTTCAAAACGGTTTTCCAATAGATAAATCCATTGGTTTCAAAGAGTGGTGGTCTTTGCATAGATTGCCCTTCTTTAAAGTTTTCAGAATCCATGGATCGTTTCAAGTTTATAAAATACAGATTATTTTAGAAATTCTTGAGCAACGAGGCTCTGATACCAATTGTAGAAAACTAGAAGGGGGGTTGAATAGTTTACCAATTAAAACTTTGTTTTGAAACTTATTGTAAAGATCAATTGATATTGATCTTAGATATGTTAATAAAAGTAAATAAGGAAAGAAATGATCAAACCACAACAAGTTGTTTATAGTGGTTCGGTCTACAAGGACTCTTTTTCCTTGCCCTACTCCACTCCTCGAGTCTCACACTCGAGAGTTTAACTTCACTAGTCAACAAGCTCCTTTCACCGGCGGAGAAAACCTTTACACTTCGCTTACACTATTTCCGACACTAAGCTAGATGTCGAGTTCTTTCCAAGGGTACAACCACTCCCACACACAACGTATTTTGAGGACTAAAATACTAACCACTCACACTCACAAGATTATGATGGTTTAATACAACAATGAAGTATGAATCAACACAAGATCATACAACACTAAACAAACAAGACTTCCAACTTCTCATTTGAAGCTTGAATGTGACTTGATCTTCTTTGCTACAAAAGAGATCACTAATATGATATGAAACTGAGTTAGAAAGGTTAGAGAGAAGATATGTATGAGAGTATGTTAGAAAGGGATGAAAAACTACTTGGCTTGGCATTGCTAGTTATAGCCAAAGTGGAGGAGCCTCTGACGGACCGCGAACCCTTAAAGGGTTCCGCCTGTACCATTTTGGTACCGCCGGTCCGACAGTCAAGATATCAAATCTTTGCTAAAGTCAACTCTATCTAAGTGAGATTGTGCAAGATATGAAGAGTACAAATCCACACAAAATATCTAATGAAATCTTCCAATGATTTCCATGATGCAACACATGATGTCATATGTTGTATTTCTATTTTTAGAAATATGCAAGTACTTAAGTAGTGTTTGGTTTTAAGAACCTAACACATTCTAAAAACTACTATCATACATAATGATTAGAGTTATATCAAGATGTTACTAATCATAAATGTAAATGCTTGAATGATGAATATATTGTTTGAAAAAGCTTGTTTTAATATCTATTAAACTTGACAAGCTTTAAGCTTTTATACAAATTAAATTTACTTTTGTCGTTAACAAAACTTAGGTAAAGATCAAAAATATAAATAACGTTTAATGACGATATTTGTATTAACAGAAAAATTCGGAGCTAGAGGAATCTGAGAGAGAAGCCTCGAATTTGAGAAAGAATATGCAGGAAGTTGCCATCAGAGCTGGCCAGGAGGAGATGCTACGTTTCAACTATGTTAAGGAGTTGATCCCTACGGTGATTCGTAGGTTACAGGGGTAGTAAGGGTATCAACAAGCACGGGGGCAGCTTTTCATCAATACTGCGATTGATTCTCGGCTGGTTTCGGAGGTCCGAGGAACGGTCTGAGGAAGAGGTCGAAAGGATCATTGCTGCTCAGAACGATTTCGATATGGAGGCCGTGCGGGGATTTACCAAGGTTTATGATACGATGTTCACCCGAAGCTACCCATATATAGAAAAAATTAAGCGATCCTATCATCTCCCTTTGGCTGATTTGATGAACATTCTTCTCGAGGGAACCGGGGCCACCCCCGGAGCTGGCGCTTCCGGAGGATCTTAGCCTTTACCTTGTTTTGTAGACCTTTGAATGTTAGGATAATTTTATGTTGGTGTTAGGATAGGCCTGCGTGCCTGTGGGTTATGTAACTAAACAATTTGCATTCGTACTTTCGCAATGTTTGACTGATAGTGTTATTCAGGTCGTCCGTATGCTCGGACGGCCATTTTTGATTATGTATATGCATGTATGCATTTTATGTCTTTGGTAATGACTTGGCACTTTCGGCGTTAACTTATGTCCATAAGTAGATATATTCAGGCCTTCCCTGATGACTTAGCATCTTTGGGGGTAATGTTTCGCCTGTTGGTAAATTTAACTGGTGGCTCATCCCTGGCGTCGTCACGCCTACGGGGTATCTGCGTGCCGTTTGGGCACACATGCCTCGGCTCATCCCTTAATGTCTTAGCATTACGGGGGTATGCAGTCGCCTACCGAATGGTATGTGGCCTTCCCTAGTGTCATTGCACTTACGGGGGTACATTTATTTTAGTTGAAGGGTTTCCGGATGTACGGACGGGGGTAGCTAATCCCCGCCGATTCATGTCCTTCCCTTTTGCATGAGATGTAATCATGGAAAATTTTCCTCCTCCGTCATAGGTAGGGGAATATATCATTCCTTACTGATAGTGAAAACAAAGTAATTCATGCCCGTAGGCTTACATTTTTTTTGAATGCTTCTAAAGAAAACACTTCTTTAAATTCACTGCATGCCATTTCCGGGGAATTTCCTCTTCGTCCAGAGTCTCTAGCTTGTAGGACCCGTTAAGGCCCGCTTCCTTGATCCGATAGGGACCTTCCCACTTTGGTCCCAATTTGCCTTGATCTTCGACTCTGCTGGCCTCATTCTTCCGGTATACGAATTCCCCCGGTTTGAAGGATACCAGCCGTGCCTTTCGGTTATAGTATTTTTCCAGCTTTGTTTTGTATCGAGCTTCCATCACCGCGCTGCTTTCCCTCCTTTCCTGTAACAGGTCGAGATTGAGGCGAATTTCCTCTTCATTCTGCTCTTCCGTCCGGCGAGGGTCCTCCTCTTCAAGGCCTTCCCTTATCCTTCTCACTCTGTAGGTCGGCATGCCTATTTCTGCCGGTATTACCGCTTCGCTCCCATAGGTGAGGCTGAAAGGAGTCTCTCCATTACTTGTCTTGATGGATGTCCGGAGCGCCCAGAGAACGTTCGGTAATTCGTCTACCCATCTCGCCTTTGCACGCCCTAACCTTGTTTTGATTCCCTCCATCAAGCTTTTGTTTGCCCTTTCTACCAGTCCGGTGGCTTGTGGATGTGCTACGGCGGTGTTGATCTGCTTTATGTTGAGCTTTTCACACCAGATCTTGAAGGGGTTATCTATGAATTGTTTAGCATTATCTGTGACGATGATGGCAGGAAGTCCGAAGCGGCACACTATGTTATCCCATACGAATTTCGTGACGTCTTTTCCAGTGATCTTCGCTAGTGGTTTGGCCTCCGTCCACTTGGTGAAATAGTCGATGGCGACCAAGAGGAACTTGACCTTTCCGGCGGCCGAAGGTAGGGGACCCACTATGTCCATACCCCATTGGTAAAAGGGCCATGGAGCCATGATGGGCGTTAGCTTGGTTTTCGGGAGTTGCGGCACCGGGGCGTGGATTTGACAGGAGTCACACTTGATTATTTCGTTTCGGGCGTCCCGGTGCATGGTGGGCCAGTAGTAACCCTGCCGCATGGCTTTCGCCACGACTGATCGAGGGCCGGAGTGCATTCCGCATGCTCCCATGTGTATCTCCCTTATGACATAGTTCGCTTGCAAGGGACCGACGCACCTCATCATGGGCACCAGGTAAGCTTTTTTGTAGAGCACTCCGTCTTCCATGACATACTGGCTGATTTTCATCCTTAGGGTGCGGGCTTCATTGGGATCTTCCGGCCAGATTCCTTCCTCGAGACACCGGATGATAGGGGTCATCCAGTTGTCCCCTTCCTCTTCCACGACGTTATTAACTTCCTTACTTTCCATTGACCTCTCTCTTAGCACTTCCACTAATACCTCCTTCGTCAAGTGGTCAAAAGCAACCGTAGCTAGATTACTAAGAACATCTTCCTTTTGATTCTGACCTCTGGGGATGTTCCGGATGGAGAAATTTTCAAAGCCGGCTATGTACTCTTTTGCCTTCGCCAAATACTTGATCATACTTTCGTGACTTGCTACGTAATCCCCGTTTATCTGATTGGCCACCAGCTTAGAGTCTACCCGGACTTCGAGGTCACGAACTTTCATACTCTCCGCCATCCTCAGTCCTGCTAGCAGGGCTTCATACTCGGCTTCATTGTTAGTGCTTTCAAACTCCAGTCGGATGACGTACGTGAACTCCATTCCTTCCGGGTTGATCAGCACAAGGCCCGCTCCGGAACCCTTGTTGTTGGATGCCCCGTCCGTATACAAAAGCCACCTTACCTCCTCTTTCTTCTTTATCGCCGACTGTTCGAAATACTTATCATCCTTTTTTCCGATGGGGGCTTCTGATAGGAAGTCTGCCAAAACTTGACCCTTGATTGCGTTTCGGGGCTCGTAAGTGATGTTGTAAGCACCCAATTCCACTGAGTATTTGGCCAACTTCCCGGATGCTTCTGGCTTGTTGAGGATTTGCTTTATGGGTTGGTCTATGATCACCTTTATGGGGTGTGCCTCGAAATACCTCCGGAGCCTTCTTGACACGTGTAATAAACAAAGTGCTAGCTTCTCTATTGGGGCATAGTTTCTTTCCGCCTCATTGAGTGTCCGACTTACATAACGGATCAGCAGCTGTTTTCCTTTCCTTTCGGTGAGCAAGACCGCGCTGACTGCTTCCTCGGCGGCCGCGAGGTATACATACAACGTTTCCTTCGGCACGGGTGTTGTCAGCGAAGGGAGGTCCATTATTACCTTCTTCATCTCCTGAAACGCTTCTTCTTCATCTTTCGTCCACCGATACTCCTCCTTGTTCTCCTTGGTAATGTTCTTCAGCGTTTCGAAGAAGGGTAGGGATCGTTCAGCCTAACGAGACAAGAAACGATTAAGGGATGCCAACTTGCCGCTGAGGCTCTGCATTTCTTTCAAGGACCTAGGTGACTGCATGTCGATGATTGCCTTTGTCTTCTTCGGGTTTGCTCGGATTCCTTCCGAAGTTACCATGTATCCCAGGAACTTTCCTTCTTCCATCCCGAAGGAGCACTTCTTGGGATTTAGCTTCATGTTTATCTTTCAGAGGTTATCAAATATTTCTGCTATGTCCGCTAGCATTCCTTGTTCTTCCCTACTCTTGATGACCATATCATCCACATATGCTTCCAGGTTCCTCCCTATCTGTGACTGGAAGGCGGAGTCTATCATCCGTTGATAGGTAGCTCCCGCATTCTTCAGACCGAATGGCATCTTAGTGTAGCAGTAGGTCCCCTGTTCGGTGTAAAATGCAGTTTTCTCTTCGTCTTCCCTTGCCATATGCACCTGGTGATATCCTTTGTAAGCATCCAGGAAACACTTGTACTTATACCCCATGACCGACTCAATCTTCCAGTCGATCTCCGGCAGAGGGTAGTAATCCTTGGGGCAGGCAGAGTTGATGTTCTTAAAGTCGATGCACATCCGCCAGCTTCCGTCACACTTTTTTACCAAAACAGGATTAGATATCCAAGTAGGATATTTCACCGGTCTGACAATGCCTGCCTTGACCCATTCCTCTACCTCTTTTGTGACCGCCTGACTTCTATCAGACGCCAACATTCGGCGTTTTTGACATACCGGGTCTACTGAAGGGTTGGCATTTAGAGTGTGCTCGATGATTCCTCGAGGGACTCCCGTCATATCCACTGGCTCCCATGCAAATATATCAAGATTCCTTTGTAACAGTTCTTTGAGTCGCCTTTTACCTTCGGAGGACAGGGCGCCCCCTATCATTACAGCTTGCTCAGGGAAGGCTGGGTTGATCGTCACTTCTTCCGTCAAACCCACCTCACTTGCTTCGGCTTCTACCTTATCCTGCTCCGGGGTGACGGCCTGTAGCCTTTCCAACCTTCTACATTCTGAAATGATGACGGAGCGAGTGACGAGCGTGGCAATTCCCTGGGGTGTCGGGAACTTCATCATGGAGTGGACTGTGGAGGGTATGGCTCGCAGGATCTTCAATCCGGTTCTTCCCAAGATTACGTTATACGGAGATGGTGCCCGAATAACTGTGAACTTCATTCTGACCTTCCTGTATAACCCTTCATCTCCGAATGAAACATCCAACTCAATTTTTCCCAGTGGCCTGGTCACTGTCGGCGAACCAAGTAGGTCCGTCAGAAACCTGCTTCATATGCCCTTATCTCATGAGGCAAGTTGTTGAAACAGTGTTCAAACATTACTTCCACTGAAGCTCCTTCATCCACAAAAACCCTTCTTACTAGATACCCCTCCATGGTGGCTTTGACAATGAGGGGATCGTCTGATATGTCCCCTTCGAGAAGAGGGGGAAAAGTTATGGGCACGTTCATCCATCTCTCTTCTTGCTCGGACGACTTCCTCTTCTTTCGTCTGGGCCATGTTCGGATCATATTGATGACCTTATCTTTGGTTCCCACATCATTCTTAGGAGGATCTTTCCTTCCCTTTTAACGGAGGTCCTTAATCAGATGATTCAGTTTTCCCGACTCCAATGCCAGCTCTAACCGGCCCTTCTTGAGGCTGATAAATCATTCGTGTAATGCCCTTTTTCTCCATGATAATCAAAGATTACTTGTCTTGGTTTTCCCCGCGAGGTGGGTCACGCATCGGTTTCGGAGGAGGTAGACGTAGCTGGTGTTCCGTGGCTAGAATTTCTTTTGGGGGTTTAATGAGCGATTCCAAGGTTAGGCGGGGATTGCCTCGATTCAAGTGATCGGGACGCGATGGGGTAAATAGGGCCTGACCGATCACCGGACGGTGTGTGTACCCCGATCTTTCCCCTCGAATAGGTGTAACGCCCTTCATTCTTCCTGTCCCCTCCATAGTGGTTCCTGGCAACTCTTTCATCCTTCCTAATGGTCCAGTTAGGCTCTTCGGGTCGTATCATACATGTTCTCCTCGGGGCAAGTTCAGTCTTGGCGAAGGTCGCTCGATCTCACAAAATCGTCGACCTACTAGTCATCATCTCTTCTACGGTTTAGATCGTATCGGCGAACCGCTTGGCTAACTCAGGACATTTACACTTCGCTGGCCATGAACGGAAGAGATCCTCATGATCTCTGGCGCCTGTATGAATCACCTCGGTGGTCCACCTTTCTTTGAATTCCAGCCGCTTTCGTTAGCCTTCCTTACTATTTTGGTGATCTCGGTAGGTCCTTGACACAAGCTTTGTGTAAGAGAACCGAGTCTCGAATCATCTAGCGCCCATTCGCCATGCTCGGTGAGAGTCCATCAAACCATCCCGCCTTTCCGCCCAAAGTTTGTCAAACATGCGGCACCACACCGGGCATGGCCATTCTCCATGCCTGCATGGCCTGCGTGAACCTGCTGTTTGATGATCTTTGAGGATCCGTTGACCCGTCGTACAGCCTTTGATGTGGGTGGGCATCTTGTGTTCCTGAGCGGAGAACTTCGATGATTCGCCATCGAATGGAATTCGAGACTTCCTTGAAGGGCTTTGACAGGTCTTCGTCTTTCACTTTACTCCCCGTGACTATTTCTTTCTTCTTATCCACGGTTTCGCCCTTGTCAAGAGTCGCTTCATCTTCAAAATCCAATCGTATTGGCTCAACGGTGTCCTCCGGTGTTAATAAGTTGTGTTTTTTATCATAGACTTGAGAATGTTACATACCTTCTAACCGCTCTCTCACAATGGTGTGGAACTTCCTTCTCCCCTTCCTAAGCTTGAGGTGGTGTCGAACCCGTCATTCTATAGCTCTAGTAGATTGAATCACGGGTCCCACCTGATGGTTTAATGTGAAGTATTTTTTTGTGGGTTGTTGCGTGTAGCTTATCTTTCGGCCTTATGGATAAGCCTCTAGATACCTGCTAAGATGAACAAGCGTTAGCTCTCAAGCCGGTGTTATCGGACCGACTCGGCGTGAGAATAAGTATATGTGTTTTACCGAAGGTATAATGTAAATAAATGTAATGTAAAGTGAGAAAAATGATACCTTTGTCTCCAACCATCTAGACACAGTATTTATACTACCCGATGTTACTATTCTCGGTCCCGAGACCGTTGTAATCTATGGGACCACTGGTGTCAGCAGCTACCATTAATCGCCCCGACACGTCTCTGGGTGTACTTCGACATTCGGAGAATGAGAACATTGCGCCGAGCTAGGTGCCAGTGTGACTGTCAGTCAACTTCGCCCGGGCGATAGCCTGGGCGTCCATCGGAAAGCGCTTCATCTGATGTTTTCATGATGTTCTAGTCTTTCTATCTGACCGGAGGACCATATACGTCGTCATAAAACAAAAGAAAGTCTATACCATAAAATATGCTTTCATAAATTATACATAAATATGATCAAGTCCAACATTGGGATATCTTATATTAGCTCTTTGATTACACTTATTTCAAAATAGTATATGATGAGTTATTAAAGATTATTTGGTGTACAATTTAGTTCATATATTGCAACAAAATTAATTGAGTATAATCGTATCCCCAAAATATTTTCTACTTACATTATTTTAATGTAAATTTTAGTGCTAGTATTGAATATGCTATCAAACATATACAAGAATACAAGGGAGGAATTTTCATTTGCATATTTTTATTTTTGTGCTTATTAAGGGACAAATCTTCACCATTCATCTAGTTTAATCTAATGGTGTGATTAACCTAAGATTTATTAGATGAACCTGAGTCCATGTTAATCTTGCCTTTTTGACGATGATCGGACTTTCTTTTTATTTATTTTATATTTTGTCTTTTTTCTCGGATGGACCGGATTATATCCGCGGTTTTGCTTTGTTATTTTATTATTATTATTATATTTTGAGCGCGAATTCCGCGTTATTCACGTTTTTTTAATTCACGTTTTTTTCTTCGCTTTCATACGTTTTCGTCCGTTTTCGTCCGTTTTTTACTTTTCGTTCATTATTCATACGTTTTAGTCCGTTTTCATACTTGTTTTACAGCATATATGCGTTTTTCGTCCGTTTTCATACATTATTCGTTTTCTACTATCGCTTTTCATCCGCTTTCATGCGTTTCGCTTAGCGGTTTTCTTCGTTTTCTTTCATTATTCATGTTTTTGAATAAATTTTCATTGTACTATGTTTTTCGCTTTTATACGTTTTATGCGATCACATTTTTCTTACGTTTTAGTCCGTTTATCCGTTTTAAATGTTTACGGCCGTTTTCATACTTCATAGTGATATTATGTGCGATATCTAATGATATTATAAATATCACAAATGATTTTCAACAAATGTTTTCAGAACATGAAAAATCAATAATTACAATTGATATTGGGATACCACAACAAGAAAATCACAGTGACACGCGTTCATAATATCACAAAATGATATTCTCGAATATCACAAAGTGATATTCGAAATCATTAGTGATATTTCAATATCACATAAAATCACTCAAGTGATAATGTAGCATTTAAAATTGACGTAAAACGAAGAAAGCGGACGAATACGTATGAAATACGTGATGCTCAAAACGCGATGAAAATGGCATAAAACATTACGATGAGATGGATGAAAACGTATTTAAAAAAAAAACGTTAACACTCATGAAACGATGCAACTATAAACCGCTTAAAACGACCAAAACATAAAACGTTTGACGAAATGGATGAAAATAATGAAAACGGGCAGAAACGGAATTAATAAAAATATAAAAAACCGCTTAAAGCGGCGATTAAAAAAAAAAAACACGAGCATGCGTATGAAAAAAAAACGCGAATTTAGGAAAATAAAAAAAAGCTAATAAAATAATAAAAACGGCGAATTAAAAAACGAATAAAAAAACCTTGGTAAAAAAAGCGTGAAAAAAAAAAATTGAAAAAAAAGACAAAAAATATTTGAATAAAAGAAGAAAAGTTACGTTAAAAAAAAACATGAACTTCATATTACTCCTTTAAATCTTACAAATGGTGTATATAATACCAACATGGCATTTTTAACTAGTGACATATATAGTTTATTAGTTTAGTATGGAGTATTTCTTTTGATGATGAATTGTACATTACTACATTTGTTTGATATCCATTTTCAAGATTGTTTTGACTAGCTCATGTCATACATTGATACATACATGATATCTTGTTTGAATGAACAAAATAGATACTGGTTTTCTATATATTCTAGCTAGATTTGTTACATTTATTTAAAACAATAAAAGTGTCTAATGACAGTACCTACCAATAGCCAAATATTTTAAGTCGAATGAGTTATCTTTTTATGATAAAGATAAAAGTAGTGAAAAATAAAGTAAATATCACAATTCATGTACATTACATAAGACTCGACGGTATTAGCTAGAAAGGAGTGGCTTTTCTAAGGGTGAAGGGTGCACTTTCGGGAAGAAAGTTCTTTCGCTAACGGGAAACAAATGTGCAAGCTGTAGGGGACTCTGCAAAAACCTTCCCTAGCGGGCCTCTACTCCCGTACCAAAAACGTTCATACTAACAAAGAGAACACATCCTTCAAGAAAAAGAATTCATATTTTATTTCTTATATATATTTTGTAGTTGGTATGCGTGTATGAGGAGTATTTTTTAAAAGTAAAAAATGAAAAAAAATTAATGAAAAAAAAATGCAAAAAATGAATTTTTTTTTAAAGTATTTTTTAAAAGTAAAAAATGAAAAACATGAAAAAAAGTTATTGAATTAAGAAAAATATTATTGGGAGTTAAAAGGTGTGACGGTCAATGAACCCCTAACACAACCTCCACCACTGGTTGTTTCATTTGTTTTTCGATTTTTACCTCTTCATCCGAAATGCTTGCAGTAGATAGTTGTACATTTTAAGCTCTTCATCCGCTAAGGGAAGAAGACGTTTGTTTTTGCTTATCAGTACTTCTTTCATTTTCCCTTATGGACCGTGGTGTAGAGGAAAGATTGTTTTAGTGGAAAAAAGACCTAAATTATGCGCAGACGTCAAGAGGAAAAGAAGTGATTATATCCTCTTACGTCTGAAAAAAACAAGCGGTTTATTAAAGATAACGCTCATACCTTGGCCTACTTGAGACAAAGAGGAAAAAATCTCTTCTTTGAAAAAACAAACAAGGCCTAAGTATGTTTTCTACCCCTCTCCTCTCCTTTATCTATGCTACATATAAAGTACGAAAATCATTCTTAAATTCCTAAAAATTCAGCATAAATAAATGTTGGTGCAAATGATGCCTGAGGTCTACGTTATATTTTAATGATGATAAATATATTAAGAAACACTTAAAATCGCTATGGAAAGCTTAAAGCAAAAATACACGAAGCAGGATTGGTGATGTAATCAAATATGTAAATCTAGAAGGAGATACGTCGTATGCGTGCCTTAGAAGAGAACCAAGTGAAGAAACAAAGCTAAAAGAAGAAATCAAGTTTATGTGATGGCCTTAGAAGGTGCTTATGTATTTTGGCTATAACTTCTTCATACGAACTCCATTTTAGTTGATTCAAAAGGTCACGGAAAGGAAAATAGGAGATCTGCAATCTAAGAGTGGAAAATGAAATTTCACATGGCGCGTTAGGCTCACGCGATGGCGTACCAAACCACTTGCGCGCTTGAGTTACTGTTGAGAAGCTGCTCGATTTTTTTAAGTCGACTTTTCTCTTACCTGACCAAAGTGAATCTTTAAATACAGGTTTTTACATTATATTTAAGATGTTTCGTAAACTCGCAAAAAATATTTAGACTTAGAAAGATGATCAAAATACCTTTTCCCGTGACAAAATGTCAATTAAAAAATATTTTCTAAAAGCCATTAACCCAACCTATAATGTTTTTTTCAAACCTAGAAGATTCATATTTTTACTAAACCTTTAAAGGAAAGTATTCAAATGGCTAAAATCCTTACATATGTCTTTGTTGATCATGTAACGGGTTTACTCTATTATTTGTCAAATAAGTCAAAATCATTTTGCGTAAATGCAACTTCCCCTTTATTGGTTAGTGTTTTACTTAAAATGCATAGCACTTATCTTACTTGCATCAAAGTGATTAGCGAATTAGCTAATTGTAGATTTTTATAAGCAAACCAAATGGCACCACATGTTAATTGTGGATTGTTATTTAGTTAGACTGTAATGTAGTTTTTTAAATAAGTTTTTCTCTTATAACCATTTTGTTAATTTACTTTTAGTACAAATTAAATATTTTACTTACAACTGCTGATTTAGATTACATACTTTTAAGCATATGCAATTAAATAGATAACATTTGCGCATCATGCGCTCTTTATATTGTAGATCAAGATTTGTGTAACAAGATATTTTTGATATTTTTTATGCAAAATTATTGGATCACACAATTTTCTAATGTAAGAAAGGTTTCATAACGAGGGGGAAAATGTAGGCTTTGGTGTTATAATTCCATAGGCCGATACTACTAAATATCAAACTTTGTTACAAAAAATTCTAGAGATGCTCACGATTTTTCAATATCAAATACATTTTGATTATGTCTTGATCATGTATTTTTATTGATCCTAAAGCACATACATCATCCAATTTATTGCCCACGTCAAAATTGTTCTTAGAAAGAAATAGCTCATTAGTTGCTTATATCTATTTGATCAAGGTGGTCGGGTCCATAGTTGTTAACCCGCATTAACTCTCCCCTATATATATATGTTTCGGGGTGAGGCGGGACGATGATGTTGAGCCTCATCCCCGCCTCAAACCCAATAAAAATTCCCGTTAATACCCCCTCCCCTCCCCGTAACCTAATAAGCATGTCCCACCCCGTTCCAAAATGTTTGGATTTCGGGTATCCTCGTCGGATTCAGGTTTTTTTCCATCCCTAACTCACACACAAACAAAATTGAAAATTCATTTCCAGTTGATGGTCTGCACTATAAATTCATTCTTTCCAGTGTTCTCCTTTCACGCGCGGATAAACCCAAAGTATAACAAGAAAGATGCATGAAACTGATTTAATTTGGTTGCCCATATTTGGGTGAAGACCAGAGACGGAGCCAGGACCAAATATGACCTGGTGTACAAAATCTTTTGAATCGTAATACTGGAAACACATTTTGAAGGACCGGATGCATTTAAGATGCATTTAGGAAAAATCAATGTTTTTTTCAAAAATTAATACTACATCGAAAAAATTCATGGGGTTCCCAGGCACCCGCGGAAACCCCCTAGCTCCGTCCCTGGTGAAGACCCTACTGTTGGAATTTTATAACATGACAATCATATATAAAACACATAAAACATCAAAGAAACATGCGGAAGCGTATAGGAACGTATAATGAATAATTAACTAACATAAACATAAAGTATACGTACCTTTTTGATTTCTAGCCGAACAAGAATCAATTCCACAAAACTAACAGCGATGAACCCTAATTAGGGTTTATAGGATTCTAAGAATTATCCCTTACCTTTTTGTAATTCAATCCAAGATATAATCAATAGTGTGATTATATCCGTTCACCTCGTACGCATTCAATACCAAGTTAACGTTATGCTAGTAATTAAAACACAAAACAATTTGTTAATTGGAAAACAAGTCCAATCGACCCTAAAAGGGTTTTGGTCGATCGAATCACCAAAGAAAAGACCAGAAAAGATTAGGGTAATGTGTGTGCACAAAAGGTGAAAAACAAATAACCCTTAGCCTTGTATTTATACTAAAAGAAACTTAGAGCTCAAGTTTGATTAGGATTAGGAAACCTAATCCTAACCCACGACCGGCCATATACCCTTATGGGTTTCCGGAACCTTCTTGACTTCTAATTTCAATTTTACTCATTTCCTTTAACACATAACGACCATTAATCCATTACGTTTAATTACTTAACGTTCGTTATTCGTTTCGTGTAATTAATAATTAAATATAACGTTTTATATATTAATTATTATTCGTTAACTCTTCATACGTAAAGTGTGCAATCCCGTGATCTCGAGTTCGATCCTAACTCACGACTACTAATTTATATCCATAAAACTAACAACTCCCACTTGGATATATCTTAATAGAGTGATCACATCGGTTAGCGTCTAGCAATACTTCGATGCCTCTAGTACAACTCGAGCAAGGCTCCTGGAAAACCTTTTAATGATTTCTCATTATTATTATCCTTTTGTTTCTAATACCATGTTAAATAAAGATATGGAATTAAGTCATTCTTTATTCAACCATTCTTTTTCTCGTTTTAAGTGATTGACCAAGATTTCCAAATCTTCTGAACATATTCGGGGAGATCTTTTGCAAGTACGTAAACATCTTGTCAACCCTACGAGGGGCCCAACATTATTAAACTCCAAATAAATTTGAAGGAACAAATTCTATCTTGACTACGAGACTAACCCACAAACTTTGCAACACTTCTAGAAACAACCCTTATGACTACCGCCACGTGATAACGTTAAGTTGTTCCACAGAAATGCACTACATTTATGACACTTATCTGGTATCTCAAGTCTGAGGATAACTATTCATGATTTACTTAATAACAATATCCATAAAGTAAAATCATGTAGTTGGGATAAGTCCTATATTCAATTTATTGAATATCATCTGAAATTGATATGCTTTCTCCTCAATATACTTTTAAGTATATTCAACCAAATCACTTAGATTTGTCTTAATTTAACGATACTCCCATATCATTAATTGACAACGGACGATTTAGAATAAATAAATTTATTCACGGATTAAACATGCAAATATAGGATACAATATATCATAAAATCAAATATACCAAGTATTTGATTTATTATAATAACTGTTTAACATCCTTTATCCAAATACTAAATAGATCAATGCATGAAAATTTCAGTTGATGAATTATGCCTCAAGTATTGATAATCATACTTGTTGACGAGGCATAAATCAACCAACTTGATCTATCGTAATTTTGAGAATACTTATTTAAAGAATTCAATTAGTGAAGTACTTGTGTGCATTCATCAATCCACAAAATAATTCATAAAGTGTCTGACATCCTCTATCACCAATTTATGACAATTTAAACTTTCAAACATTTTAAAGTTTAAAGTATTCTTATTCTTTTAATGTATAATGCAACTGCGCTCTTAGTAGCACAACTAGTTCACATGGCCATTATCAAGGATGAAATCCTACCATGACTAGTATTGAGTGCCATCTCAATTAAACCAAGATCATTGTATACAAACAACAATATGCTCATTAAAACTCCGTAAACTTTAATATCTTATTGTGTAATGTTTGATGTCTTTCAAACTTTCAAGTTTGTAGATGATGACAATTTGCACAACAATTGACATATTGTTCATCCATAGAATCTAGGAGCAATTTCAGGCTGAGGATGTAATTCTATTAGAATATTCATTACACAAGTTATCTAATAACTTTTAGTTAGATATCAATGTTGTCAAATCACTTTTTATTCTAGAATGATACAACAATTTTAATATACAACATGATGTACATGATGAATTTACAGGTCAAACTTAGACTTCATTCATGTTCTATTTTGTCAAAAGATATTTATCCATTTCTCAAATGATATATCATATTTTATTAGAATCATTTATTTTATTGCACATGTTTATTAATAATAAACATATATTCCAAGGTTGTATATTTTAATTCTTAAATCTTACAGGTAAAGTTTCATTCCAATTTAAGACTTAACATTTAGCTTACAAGGAATGTTACTTCCTATATGTTATACAACATATAAGATTTAAAACCTTAACATAATACTCCCATTAGCTTTCAGGAATACTTAAAATTTATCTTATTTCAATTATAAATCAAAACTAGGATTTAATAATTAAACATAAGAATAATTTCATAAATGCATGCATTTATTCATTCATGAATTATTGCACTTCGTACACTTCCAAAGATTATATGAATTCAAAAAAACCTTTTGATTACTTACCGTCCTCGCTCAAGTAATTTCTCAAGAAAGAGTTTTGATATTCCATTGTCATATTTCATATTAATGAAAATAAGTATGACAATTATCATCTTTATATATTTAATGTGTCTAGGAAAGAATATTCAATCACAATTAATTGCTTAAGTATGATTAATAATTTTGTGATAAAACATGCATTAAATATGTGTACAATTTTGTCCGTATGATTCTACACAGAGATTCAAACCACTAGAGTTTTCCATCTCTTTGAACAAACTCATCTTCATTCTCTAGTTTAACTATTAAGATAAACCAAATTTCCAAAATTGATTATCTTTATGGACAACATCTTTAACATTCATAGTATGAGTAATTTATCTAATTCAATATTTGGTAATCCATCATAATGATTATCAGGTTTCCTATAATCCTATAACTCATGTTCTTCTCAGCATATAAATCAAATATTTGAGATATCCTTGCAGATCTATGAATGAAAATTCCATCATCTTGAGGTTAACATTTCATATATAGCCTCATCATGATATTTACTAGTGTATTTAAGAAGATTATGTATCTTGTAATTTTATCTTTCAAGATAAAAAAAAAAACTCTCACTTGCCTTTTGTAATATAAGACTATCTATATATACTTAGCAATTAGAGCAAAACTACATTGTTCTTTTTTTAGGACATTACAAATACACATTGATACTTGCTGACTTAAGTTTGCTAATAACCTATTCATAAGTAGTTTAACATATTCAGAATCTTCAATTTTAAAACTTAATGTGATTCATCACGTTTCATAATAAAATGGTATTTTATTAATCTTCTAGGTTGGAGTCATATTGAGTATATTCAATCCATACTCAATTTTCTAACCTTGTTACTTTTTAAGAAAAAAGTTATGGTTATCTTGAATCAAACAAATCAAATAGAGTTTGATTCTCCTAACTGAACATACCATCAACTTGTGGTATTCATTAGAATTAATATTGTAAGACAATCTAACAATATATAAGATAGACATATTCCTTTTGGATTACCTATTTACCAACTAAGTCAACTTAATGGTATAATAGACTTTTCAAGCCAATTGCATGCTTTATAACACAAATACTCTTTAACCAAGTCACTTCATATCTATGTCTCATCAAGAAAACATAAACTGTTATAATCCCATTATACGTTATAAATCATTGATCAACTCAATGACTTCTTGTATATGTCTTAATTAAAAAAACATAACAAGTTAACGTCTTACTTTATTATAAGTCTTAAAAGACTTTATGTTTATGTCTTTACAATGAATTATAAACATGTTTAACTAAAGTAATTATGAACACTACTCTTGGTTTCAATAGTAATTTCAAGTTAATTTATTTACTTCACAATAATGTAGGACTACATTATTTTTTATTTATGTCATTCCAAAATACATAAATAAACAAATTGAAGTAGTATTATATTACTTCATTTATTTATGTCATTCTAATAATACATTAATATCTCATTTGAAGTAGTCTTATATATCATTATGACACATGTTCTAAATACTTGTCTAATTTTGAAACTGTAAATTTATTCCAGATATGATCAACATGAATAGATTTACTTTGTTGTTGCAATCTCGCCAAGTTCTCACATGACGTAAATTGCAACACCAAGTGTTTCTTGAATTAGATATGTACAAATCATATTAGAACGTTAGTCTCTTACCTTGCAGTCATGAGAATCCGTTAAATCATATACCTATATGTTGTACCTTGCACACAATATAGATTTCTCCCACTTGTGCATGGAACAACATCATGTAGCAGATAAACAACACGACATATGTTTGTTTATATGACCAATATGATTGTGTCATTGAAATTAGCATAAGTAGTAGATGTAGAACCACTTCACTGTCTAATAAGGAAACGTACATGACTATCCTTGAAAACATAAGTGTCTACAAGTGGAAAGTAATTATCTTAAGACATTCTAGAGATAATCTGGGTTACTACCAAGATGACAAAGCTTGTAACTCCCACTGAATTAGAGATCATTACATTAATTCCTTATTCAGTGACAATATTGTAAGTGTTTCATTAACCAGTGAAAGAAAATAGTGTTATATTTACTTCCCTACACTTTTGAGAAATCCATATATAACAATTACTTATGTACTAAAAGAGTGTATTCTATTATGTAGATGATGAATTATCCATCAATGTTATTAACTTGAAAAATTGGGCATGCAATTTCTTTCTTAATAGTTCTACTATTCCAACTATTGTAAGTAGTACTTTTAAATGGTCAAAGCACAACAGCTAGATAAAATATGCTAGTTTGTCTTTTATTAATTTCGCAGTAAATTAATCTAGCTTCTAATTTAATAACTCAGAAAATATGCAATTTTCTTAACTATTAAAATTTGCTTACGAGTTATGTATTTAGAATTTAGACAATTCTAATTTGTCCTATCACACCTTTCTCATTCATGGAAAGGAATATGATTGAATCTCACTCTTTCCTATGAAAAGAGGACTAGGTTTATTCTTTTAGTAAAGTTGACTCTACCAAAAACCCTTACAGGTGTAGATCAATTTACCAATACAAGAATAACCTATGTTTACGGTTTAATGTTGCATTAATACATTTAAAGAATTTTCAAACTTCAATTTTAGTATTTTCGATAATTAAACTTTTCAAGAAAATAAAATACCCAAGAAAATATTCATATAACCATAGAATTTTCTCGAAAACTAGGATCCAAATTATCATAGTTCCATTACATCAGTTGATCTGCTAGTAACGAAAGCACATAATAAGGTAATATGTCGAACAATAATTGGCAAATATTTTCCAATTCCTAGATCATTATGGGATTTACATTTTCCAACGATATTGCAAATGTAAACATGTTTTATCCCATCATGTGCCTTGAGTCCAGGTCTCACTTACTACTCAATTTAAGTCGTCTAACTTAAAGAACTGCAAATATGTCCATGCAAGGTCTGACTTCACATGAAGATTTACCTTTCCATCACAATCTCGCCAAGTTCCCACATGACGTAAATTGCAACTTCGAGTGTTCCTTTAATTAGATGACACTTAACTTAATTTTAAAAGGGTACTAGTTTTGATTTATGGTGTCAAATCAAACATGTACGAAGAAGCATGCATACTGTGAAAACGTAGAGGGGGGTGAATACGTTTCCGTTTCAAACTTAAAACTTTTGTATCAAATATAGTATAAACAATTGCATTTGCTAATCTCGACGCGAAGATGCATTTAACGCATTACGGCATGTAAGGCCAGCCCCTTAATATCACATAAGATTCCGCAAGATTAATGGTTCATTATAAATCAAGTTTCACCATTATTACTCCGGTTGCTTTTTCTTGATCAAGCGTGTCATAATATGTAAAGTTTTAAATATAGTTTGTGACTATATGAAGGACCAAGTATGTATCACAAACATAGACATCAACCACATAGAAAATAAACAATGTAATGCAAGAATAAAAGTAAAGCGATAAGTAAAAGGATAGACAAACCAACACTAGGATTTATAGTGGTTCGGCTACAAGGACACCTTCCTTGCCCTACTCCACTCCCCGAGTCACCTACTCGAGAGTTCGTAAACACTACACGACACCAACTCCTTATGGCGGAGAAGCCTTCACAACGTCGCCTACTCTTTTTCCGGTACTAGGCTAACCACCGGGTTCTTTCACCAAGGAGAACCACACCTATCTCAACATCGACTACCCTTTATCCGGTACTAGGCTAAGTACCGAGTTCCATTACAATGGAGGAATTACTACCCAACACTACACGACACCTAACCCCAAAGGAGATCTACTCCTTATAACAACATCAACAAGGATATCAATATCCTTTGACCCAATACTAATCTATCTTGTACATCGAATCACACCATATCGAATGTACACCTTAGGCACCTTTCACTAATGCCTTTGACTCGATCTCTAGTCACCCTTCACTAATGCCTTGTGACTTGACTTCTAGGCAACCGTTATGTTTTGTGGCCCAACATAACAAACCTTGTGTTTTATGGCACAAACACATAAACCATCTAGTCTAGTCATAGATATAAGAATATGATACTAGACAATATCCAAGACAATGTGTCTAATGGATATGAAATCCTAAACTAAACATCAAGAACACTAAGCATGATGTAGTTAGTCTTCTATGAATGAAGATGACAAGTTTCCCAAGCTTGTTGTAGAAGATATTCATGTGATTGTATGCTTGTGATGGGTGATCACTTCAGTAGGTAAGGATGCAAGATCTCTAGGCTTGCTTTGGAGGATCACTTCGGGAGTATGCTTACAACAAATGAAAGTTAGAAGCATTATGATCATATGTGATGAGGGTGGTTTACATGTTTCCTAATGATCTAAATATCCTAGAAATGGTGGAGAGAAACTATGTGTAAAGGTGTATCAAACAATGAAGAAATGACTCACTATTTATAGAAGAAACATAACCACTGTTCCCCGGATCCCAAGGATCCCTCCCTTGAGGGATCCGTCCAGTGTATTACTGGGGATCCGTGGGACGCTCCCTTTTACCCATGGGTTTTGGGTCATGGGTCATGGGTTATGGGTACCAAGTAGATTCAATGTATCTACAAGATGCAATGCATCTAGTCCATGGTTTTGAGTGCCCACCAAGAAACAATGTATCTAGACATTGGGTATGGGTCATGGGTTATGGGTACCAAGTAGATTCAATGTATCTACAAGATGCAATGCATCTAGTCCATGGTTTTGAGTGCCCACCAAGGTACAATGTATCTAGACATTGGGTATGGGTCTTGGACTTTGGGTTTTACCCAACTACATTCAATGTATTTGATCAATGGGTCAAATACTTAAGTTTTCACCCATTTATATTACCCATTATAATAAATACTAGTTATGTATATATTTACCCAATATGTAAACACTAGTTGTTATACATAAACTATTTAACTAAACATGTTTTAATGGTTTGTTGGGAGTTTGATCATAACGCAACATAACAAACATGTACGAACCTGTGTTATAGCATACAAGGACTTGAGTCGTCGAGAGGTGTTGAGACAAAATATAATTACAAGTAAGTTATACATTTTACGTTATGTATTACAAGTTACATGTTTGTCATCAACAAAACAAATGAGAATGTATAGATTAAATATCGTAATATTTGCACTAACAATCTCCCCCTTTTTTATGATGACAAAATATATGTAAACGTAATAGATAGGTAAAATGTCAAAGTTACTTGTGTCCGTACTTCCTATACATTACCTTATCCGTTTACACTCTTCTCCCCCTTTTTTCGAAACAAAAAAGGTGTGTCCTTTAAACTTAATTTCTCCTAAGAATGGCGAGTTTGCATCATCACTAGTGAAGTTAAAATAAAAACACCTTATTGCTCCAATTAGCACACCACGCCAATACCTTCAACACGAAACACTAATGACGTGCTTAGCAACTCATGACCTTGAGCTTGCACGTCTTCAAAAGGTGGTGATCTCACCATTAAGAGGAACCTAGAGAATCACACAAAAAAAATAGAAATATCCTTTGAATTATAACCATTATCGCCAACGGCTCAATGGATCAAATTTTTGAGGCTTAACCTACATCAAGGTTAGTTTTAAAATATATATATATATATATATATATATATATATATATATATATATATATATATATATATATATATATGATAAGAAAGAAATCTCCCTTTGTTGAAACATAAAGGAATTTTGAAGAATGAATGTGTGCATGCTCCCCTTGACCGCTGCTCCCCTTGTTAAGCATGCCAAGTATTTTAGGAAGGCTAAGATGAAATTATTGCAAAATTTGCAATGTTTTTGTTTTGAGGAAAACTCCCTTTATTGAGAGCGTCAAGTTCTCCTAGTGTGTTTTGAAAATCTACAAAACAAAAAGTTAGTGTAAAATTATATTCGTCCTTGGATGAGTAAGTCATATGATGCACTTTATAAATGCTCGACGGAAGCTCCCCCTAGCTCGAGGGCGTCAAGAAGAACCTACAAAAATAAATTAGTGTAAAATTTCATCAAAGTGTATATGCATGAACCTACAAAGAAAGGATTAGTGTCAAAAAGAGAATAATCCTACTACTTGCATCATCATGGTTGGTTTAGAGGTTGTAAAGTTTGTTCAAGGTAAGAAAAAAAATGTGCTTAGGGATGAGACACATTTCATTACGAAATTCACTTGGCTTTTGACAATATAGATGTTTGTGAAGGATGGTTGAGCGACCATGAATTGTAGTGGTAGTGAGACACTTGTAGATGTGGTTGACACAAGTAGCTTGTGGTTTGAGATTGTGATTGACACAAGTAGGATGTGGTAGAACATGAGACATACTTCATCACGTAGTTCATGAACTAGACCTTGGACACGGTAATAATGATAGAAATCATCATTATGACTTAGAGGTATGGAAGTTGTGGTAGAGGTGATGAGAGGTCAAGTATTACTAGGTAATAAAGAGACTTAAGATTAGTAAGGGATGATGATGAAAGGTATCAAGGTGAATCTTTGACTTGGTTGATGACTCAATAGAGGTGGTAGACATGATGACTTTGTGAGTAGTGATAAAAGTGGAGTAAGATGGTTAGGATGATGCAAGATTAGGAATATAAAAAAAATGTGCGAATGAGCACAACTTGACTTGATGATGAAATTGACCATAGTCATCCTACAAGAATCCAAGATAGTTAGTACAAAAGGAAAACATTTATACAAATGGATAAATTGTTCACATAAAATCATGAAACAAAAAGAAAGAACACGTAAAGAATCATATAAATGCAACTCATTTATAAACATATAAGAAACCTGATAATCCTAAGTCTGAACAAGTGCTTGTGTGGAAAAAAGGAAATTTGAAATGATTATCTAAAGAGATAATGTGCTTGTTCCACGGTTCCACCAGTTCCTCACTAGAGGGATCCGGCTAGCTTAAGTCTAGGGATCCGCCAATGATGAGGTGAAAAAGAGGTGATTGGGTTTTAGCAAGGTCTAGCACCTACATATCCTAAGTTACTCGGTCTATTAAGTGTCTTACATGAAGATGGACTTAAATGATAAAGAAAATGATTAGCTAATGATTTTGACAAGCACACATGTATACGTTTAAAAGAAAATGAGATGTAGAGATCACATATAGGCAATCAAATATCGCTAATAACAAGAGCTTTTCAAAGGCCTACAAAACAAATTCTGATCTAGATTAGTAAATCATTTTACTAACAATGACATGCAAGGTATGTGTCTTGAAAAAAAGCACATGATGATGTTCAAGACAAAAGAGTTGTGAGGTGCTAGTTTAGGCATGGAGATTAGCATCTTATGTAAAGCAAGATAATAAAGTAGTGGTTGTGATTAACTAAAAGAAAAATTAATTTTACAACTTGTTTGAGATCCACATATAGGCAATCAAATGAGATCGACGCTCACATAACACAATTTTGCATCATAGGTTTAGCAAACTTACAAGCACTATTCAAGAGGCCTAAAACAAATTTACGGCTCATTACATTCTAGATTAGTAAATCATTTTTTTACACTAACAATGACATGGTTGCAAGTAGAGGCATCTCTATATAATTCAATGTGTCTTGAAAGAAAATGATGCACATGATGATGTTACAAGAAAAGAGTTGAGAGGTGCTGAAGTTTAGGACAATCTAGTTATTACGAAAATATGAAAATATACTTTAAAGCAGATGTGGCGGCGAGCGGTGAGCGGATAAAGTCTAACGGAAGCCGTGAATGAATTTTAAAGTTTGGCGTGAAATAAAATAGATGATTAGCATCACAAATTACAATGAGCCCATGAGGTTGTGAAACTTTTGGAACAATTGTCTTCAAGTTCTTCAAAGCGACAAACCGTTTGTATAAGCATGTAAAGCTTTATGTTCTCTCTTTCAAAAGCAATGCAGTGATGAAGTGGTTGTGTAATATTTTTCAAAACTTCATGAATGGTATAAATAATTAACTAAAAAGAAAAATTAATTTTACAACTTGTTTGATTAGTAATCCTAAGACAATGTAAAGTATTTCATTGTTTTAAAATAAGATTGTACTATAAACTTAACTTGCTAGGAAAACATTAGGAGTATATATTCTCAAGTGAGAATGAAACGCAGGGTTGCCAAGTTTTATGGAATATGAGACTGAACTCATCCAACCTTTGTGGTGACACTTTTGAATATCTATTCCGTGCTCAATTACGCTAAATACAACTAACCTACGGTTCCCGATTACATTCCACATACCCAACTTCTATCAAGGAAGCAATTCAACCGTTAGGCCAAATTGAGTTTCTAGTGCAATAAGTTCTCAAGTATTCATTCTCAAGTTAGGAAAATTTATATTCCTACAATGGCCTATCGAAGAGTAACAATGATGATACTTTGCTTCATTTTTACTAATATTATACTTGAAACAACTAAGGTGATGAAGGTGTCAAAAAAAATTAAAAGTTGTCCATATGGTGAACAAAAAAATGGTTGGATGATCTAGTTCAACATATGTTGTTGGAAAGCTCAAGTTTGGACTTTCGGATATGAACAATTATATTTGCATTGCAAAATAATTTACTTGAGTATATCTGATGAAATAATCAAGTTGTCAATCCTACTATGAAGCTTTGGAGAGCGATCATGAAAAGGAAAATGGGAGAGTACATCATCAACACAAGTGTAGGTTATGATCCGATGTACATTCTTGTTGTTTTTAGAAAACGATACAAGAAAATATGAAATCAAGAAATCATATAAGCACATAAAACATTTATGTTGCACACATGACAAACTCAATCAAAAGCCATTTTAGTGTGTTATATGTTTTAAACATTTTTCAACTTATAAAACTAACATTTTCGAGACAACTAGATGTTATCCCAAACACTCCTTCAAGTAGCACATTGATTAGTAGAATATTACTAAATCGACAAGCAAGATAATGAATAGCAAGGTAAGGAAACCACATATGTTATTCAATCAAATAAGCACAAAAGCTATTTGAGATAAGTAATGCAAAGAAGACAATTTATCATTTAGCATAGCATACGAAAGTTCTTTTCATCGCTTTGTGTTAAACATGTATACCAAGCTTGATTAGTTTCCTTTATAAATATGATCAAAACCTTAATTTTAAAAGAGGACACATTGTTATTCAAAGACGAGAACATCCGTCTCCAATTAGATCAAAAGTTTGTGCAAAAGTTATGACCGAAAAATGACTTTCTATTATAAATCAATGATTCTGTAAATTTTTGTTTTGAATCAGTTTATGAAATCATTTTTTAAATGAAAGTAGACTCAAATACCTTTAAAACGATAGGTGGCACGACTTCTAATGACTTACGGTTAATTAGTTATGAATTTTTGAAATTGCAGACAAAACAAATCTTGTACCATTAACGGATCCCTTGCTTGAGGGATCCGTCCTGTAACTCGAGGGATCCGGATCGAACCACGTAATTACAAAATGCATGTTTTGACCCGAAGAAAAGGTTTAACCTTTGTAGACTTTTCAGTGAACTTATATTATCCATTTTTACCTTTATTCAAGCTAGATTAACAAGATATCTAACAACAAAACTTCAAAGAGAAAAAAAAATCAACAAAACACTTTTTATATTATGCTTGACTTCACCAAAAAATTGATACAAGGATTCCTTACTGCTTTGAAACCATTTGTTTTAAAACTAGAGCCAACCCGCTCACGATACCACCAGAAAAAAACGTGGGTGAATACGCTTCCGCTTCAAACTTAAAACTTTTGTATCAAATATAGTATAAACCATTGCATTTGCTAATTTCGACGCGAGGATGCATTTAACGCATACTGACATGTAAGGCCAACCCCTTAATATCACATAAGATTCCGCAAGATTAATGGTTCATTATAAAGCAAGTTTCACCATTATTAGTCCGGTTGCTTTTTCTTGATCAAGCGTGTCATAATATGTAAAGTGTTAAATATAGTTTGTGACTATATGAAGGACCAAGTATGTATCACAAACATAGACATTAACCACATAGAAAATAAACAATGTAATGCAAGAATAAAAGTAAAGCGATAAGTAAAAGGATAGACAAACCAACACGAGGATTTATAGTGGTTCGGCTACAAGGATACCTTCATTGAGTTATGGGTTGATCCATGGGTCTTCTTATTAGATACAATGTATCTCATGAAGTGAATGTACCGTCCATGAGCCACCAAGGAACAATGTACTAGACACTATGGGTACGTGTAGGTATCTACAAGATGCAATGGTCCATTTTTCATGGTTTTGAGTGCCCACCAAGGTACAACGATCTAGTTTGGTAGGAATGGGTCAACGGCCAAATACCTTCTAAGTTTCTACCATTTATATTACCCATTACAATACATACTACCCAGTTATTATATTACCCATTACAATACATACTGTTAATATATTTACCTAATATGTAAACACCAATATATATAAAATTTAATATGTTTTAATACAGTTTGCAAACATAACAAATCATAACTAAACATAACCTTGCGATTGTTGTAATAAATATAATTACAAGTAACTTATACATTTTACGTTATGTATTACAAGTTACATGTTTGTCATCATCAAAACAAATGAGAATGTATAGATTAAATATCGTAATATTTGCACTAACACATACAACTTCGTATCAATAGTTTTTATAATAAAAAAAAACTTTTTATTAACCAATTCGTAAAGATCAAATTATCAAAGTTTTGATTGAGGTATTGGTTTCGCCAATCAAGAAAATTACCTTTAATTATCGCTCATTATATCAACTTTTGCATAAGTCTAAAGACTTAGTGTTTCGGATAATTACCACAAAAGTGGCGCATGGAATTAAAGCTTATTCGCCCTTAAGATGATTTTGTACATTTATAGACTACTTAGTAACTCCAATTTGACGCACAAAGAAGCGGAAAATTTGGTCAGCACTGAAGCAATAACCTCCTTCTTTCGGGTCACAATTTAATGCGCTCCCCTCCTTGTACCCCTCTTATAGTTTGTTAAAATTGGATGAGCCGTTCTCACTATTTGTACCAAAACCATCAATTAATTAAACTTATTGAAAATTTAATTCTTCAAAAAAAAAAAAAAAAAAAAACGAATCAAATTTCACCATTGTTTAGTCCTATTTATTTTTCTATTCAAAATTACACTTTGCTTAAAACTTGTCGCACATAATAAACAAACAAATAACAATAAAAAATAAACAACTAAAACAATGCACACATAACTAACAATTAATACGTGTAAATAAGTAGCCACATGCAACTTATTTGATAAAACCTAATAATAATCAATATCTAGGTTAATTAATGTATATATTAACTAGGGCTTTCACTCGCACAATTGAAAGTAAGCCACATACATCGACGAATCGATTGCGTAAGCCATAATAAAAATATACCAAATTGCACATAATTGATTCATTAATATTATTGAGGTATTCCCCAATTCAAAATTTATCAAAATAATAAACATGTGTATAAAACTTAACAATTAATTTTCGCATAACCAATCCTAACAATTAAATATATATATCGACAATAATCCATGCCAAATATGCACGTTTTCATGGATTTAACATAATAATTTATTCACGTTGTCACAAGATCGCATACAATTCCATATTTCCATGTCACATAACAATTTATTCATAAATATATAACGTAACATATATATTAATTCTAGGTTTCGATATTGATAACATAACAATTAATATAAACCCTAAATTTTGTTTTTAAAGAAATCGACTAAATTTTTTTTAGGGTTTTGACCCATAAAAAAAATTCGATCCATAAAAAAATTTAAAAATCAAATTAGGGCAAAAGCCCTAACCCTAAAATTAGGGTTTACATAATCATAACCAAAACACATAACGACCATTAGTTCATTACGTTTAATTACTTAGGGTGCGTTTGGTTCGCAGTATGTTTTGAAAGGAATTGTAATCTGTCAAAGAAATTGTAATTTGAATGAATTGTAATTCAAATTATTGGAATGTGTTGTAATTGTAATGTGTTGTAATTGTAATTGATGTATTCCGTCATTGTGTTTGCTTGGATCTCAACGTAATTTAATTTAAGAAAACTAAAAAAAAAACTTAATAATAATAATAATAATAATAATAATAAAATAAATATTAACATAATAATAATAAAAATAATAAATATTATTATTATTATTATTATTTTTTAAATATTATTATTTTAATAATTATATTAAATATTTATTTTTATTATTATTATTATATTGTTATTATGATTTTAATTTATTTATTATTATTATTATGTAAATATTATTATAATAATAAATATTTTTATTATTATATTATTTTATTATTTTATTATTATAATTATTATAAAAATATTATTATAATGAATATTTATTATTATTAGTATTATTATTATATAAATATTATTATTTTAATATTTATATTAAATATTTATTATTATTTCATTTTATTATTATTATTATTATTATAATAATAATAATAATTATTATTATTATTATTATTATTATATAAATTTTATTATAATAAATATTTATAGTTCTAATAATAATAATAATTATTATTATTATTATATTTTATTATTATTTTTTATTATTATAATAATAATAATAATAATAATAATAATAATAATAATATAATATTATTATTATTATTATTATTATTAAAATATAATAATAATTATTATTATTATTATTATTATTATTATTATTATTATTATTATTATTTTAATATTTATATTAAATATTTATTATTATTATTATTATTTTATTATCATTATATAAATTTTATTATAATAAATATAAAAATTATTATAATTATAATAATAATAATTATTATTATTACTATTATTATTATATAAATTTTATTATTTTAGTATTTATATAATAATAATATTAATAATAATAATAAATATTAAATTTTGAATTATAACGTAATTTAAAACTTTTCATCCAATATCCTATATAATCTGAATTCCCTCCTTGGATGTAATTGGAATGACTGAATTACAATTACAACGCAAACCAAAACAATTTAATGTAATGTAATCTGAATTACATTCTCTCCATTCTGCGAACCAAACAGACTACGTAATGTAATCAAAGTACAATTACATCCAATTACGGCGGATTACGGCGAACCAAACACCCCCTAAGTTTCTAGACACAAAAAACAAAGCAAAACAAAAAGGAATTGTATGTTTTTGTATGTTAGAATGAGACCAAATGTGTCTGTTATGTAACAGACATATTTGATAGTTTTGACGGCTAAATTTGGTTAAATATCAAGGGTTACGACCCTTCACCAACAGATTGTTTTTTGGCGGGAATTTTTATTAAGTCTTTTAATAACAATTCCTGAAAATATTTATTTCTACAATCTTAATTGTTTTGTATCTTCATGATACTTTTTTAACGCTGCTAAAAAGTGCGCTCAGCACCTATTTGAATTAAGGGACGTATTGTCTAACAAGACAAAAAAAAAACTTAGGCTATATGTAATGATGACCACTAAATAACTAAGGATATCAGTGACACGTCAACTTTCTTTCTCTGCAACAATTTTATGACCAACTTAGTGTAATAAGGAGATTGAAGGCACCACCAAAACTATAACCAAAAAAACAAGTAAATAACACACTCACAAAAAAAAAAAAAAAGTAAAAAAAAGTAATCGGCTGTGTTTACAACCAAATGCTTTTTTTGGATTGAGGACGCATTGCAAGTGGGGTGGTGTAAGGGGAGGGACGCGTCCCTTTTGGTAGTCGACCCTGCACTCGACTGACTCATTACACTCGGTCTTACGAATTCAATGATTCTGTATAATTAAATGTGATTTAAAATTTTTGGTTAAGTTTACCTGTGAAAAAATTGTTACAAATTGTTATCACAAGTTTAATCACATACAAGCAAGCATGTTAGTATATACATTTTACATGACTATTTGAGTATCCGTAATAGAGACACCTTCTCAATAAATGCAATCCTAATACGCACAGTTTCTTATAAGTGAATTAAAGTCATAAAACATCACATATACGGTATAAAAATACTAAGACCACCATCATTTGTTTATGTTGTATGTTTTTCTGTTCGACTTAAGTAATAAACTAATATCGATAAAAAGTAGTAGTAAATTGGTTATATCAATGTAGTGAATATTAATGTTTATGAAGTGAGACATTTATTTGTTCATTGAAAATGGAAGAACGTGAGAACCCCGGCCCCTGATTTATGCTCTGCCTGCCTGTTTTTGCCTTGTTATTAATTCATCCAACAGACCCTACGCTTCCTAATGTTTTTCTGCCATTTCTTGGTTCTATTTATTTATCTTTTCTTCTCTTTATTGATGATGATCTCTATACTTTATTCATTTATTGTTAGGTGTCTTTGACTGTGAATATACTCTTAAGTTTTAACTGTGACACGAAGTCATAATATCTTCTTGTTGGATTGGAGGTAAACCCACTCGAGCCACATTTCATGACCATGTAAGTAAAACGTGACTTTGCAAACCGCTCCACAAGTCCTATAGGGCATCGCAAATCAATAACTTTTAAAATTCCACATTATATAGTTAGGGTAGGTGGTACGAGTAGTATTTATGAGATTCATGTAAACATAAAATATTTTCTCGTATCAGAATAATGAATGGTGATAATTTTTTATACAACCAAACAAACATAATAAACAAGTCAAGACTATTACGGAGTAATAAACTAAACAATGGGCCATACTAAATAATCGTATGCTAACAGCCTTGGCAATTGAAGCGGGAGAATGAGCATGAAACTCATCAAAGGTAAGTATTTGATGAAAATATTCGCATAATGATAACGAGAGAGTACATGCAGAATACGAATATGATTAGTAGCAACTAAGTCACGAACAAAGTGTATGTCAATCTCAATATACTTCGTACAATAATGTTGAACGTGATTAAAAGAGATATATACAAAACTCACATTGTCACAATAGACAAGCGTAAACTAGTTTTCAAGGACATCTAAAAAATGGTTGTACATAAAGAAGCTCATAACATCATATGATATGGTAGGGCTGAGCATCGGGCCGATCCCGACCCGGCCCGACCCGAATCCCGACAAGCCCGCAAACACAAACCGACTCCCGACCCCGACAAGCCCGACCAACATGATTCGGGACGGATTCGAGATTGATCGGTTTGTTTGTTGTTTTGGTTTTCGGCGTCCAGGCCGACCCGATCCCACAAGCCCGAAAACTAACCGGAAAACATAAACCGAATCTCGACCCCGACAAGCCCAACTAACATGATTCGGGACTCGGGATCGGGACGAGATTCGGGATGATTCGGTTTTGCTCACCCCTATGATATGGAAAGACAAGAAAAAGAGAGAAAATGCACTATGTGAGAGAGAAAGTTGGGGTTAGTAACTTCTCGGTGAGAGAATGGTAAAGAAAATTTCACATTATGATAATGTTGAACGTGATTAAAAGAGATATATACAAAACTCACATTGTCACAATAGACAAGCGTAAACTAGTTTTCAAGGACATCTAAAAAATTGTTGTACATAAAGAAGCTCATAACATCATGATATGGAAAGACAAGAAAAAGAGAGAGAAAATGCACTATGTGAGAGAGAAAGTTGGGGTTAGTAACTTCTCGGTGAGAGAATGGTAAAGAAAATTTCACATTATGATAATGTTGAACGTGATTAAAAGAGATATATACAAAACTCACATTGTCACAATAGACAAGCGTAAACTAGTTTTCAAGGACATCTAAAAAATGGTTGTACATAAAGAAGCTCATAACATCATGTTAGGTCACAAGTTTTACAAACACAAGTAATATAGAAAGAGATGAGGCGATTGAACAAGTAAACAAACACACACACACACGATAATAGTAATACGGTTTACGCGTAGGAGTGTAATGAGAGAAAACTTGAACAGCCAACCTTCAAATGAAGGTTTACATAAGGTATTTATAGGCAAGGAGCTAGGGCAACACTCCTACTCCTTCCCTTTCACCTATGGGCTTGGGCCTAAGCTCATGGGCCTTCTACATAAGCTTAAGGCTAATAACAAACATAAAGGCCATAATAAGCTAACTATTACATATGTGTAACTAACACTTGAATAAGGTTTAGGAGTGATTCCAACAATCTCCCCTCAAGTGTTATTACATATGAGTAACTAACACTCAAGTGTTGGTGATGAAAACGGTGAAGGCGTTGATGTAATAGTAGCTTTGGCGTCTTCTGACATTCTTCTTTCTTGTGAGAAGAATTGCCTTGATTTGAACAATCTCCCGAGTGTAGAGAGATAGTTTACTTTGAACGGTTATGCTTTGGCGTCATCTTTAACTTTGTTCTTTGATCATTGTTCTTTGTGATGAAATTGATAGTATGTTGTTGTTCAGATCATTCCGCCTCAGTGCCACGCTCCAGATCTCCACGCCATTCTTCAACATGCTCACACGCTTTTGACGTTGGAATTCAAGATCGATGGAGTTCTTTAAGTCTTTAACTTTGTAGATTCTCTGTATTGACGAAGAATCATTCTGACTCTTGTGTTGCTTTTGGATAGAACTTCCATTAGTGATGAAGTTGGCGTGAGCATGAGAAGAATCTGCGCGATCATTCCGCTCCAGAGCTTCCATAAGAAGAAAACATTTAAACGGTTAGTAATAAGCGGATTCCGGCTCTTACAAGTTTGAACTTCGAGAGTGTTAACAGTATAGTGTGAAAACACAACTCTAATTCTTACAAAGGCCGTTCTGATCGGAGTCCCACAAGTGAGATAACACGATGTACCGAAGTACACCTACGATTCGAGATGAGTCACGAGGTACACCGGCATCACCTCACTCGTAGACCGCTTGAGACCACTAAGCGCAATCCACGGGGAGTTCCGGCCGCCTGTCGTTTGATGTTGACCCGCGAGTTTCCATTCAATCACCGAGGATCACAATTGTGAACCTCTCATAAATGTTCTCGACAGATTGCTAAGATCTGTGAAGGACTCGATAACGTATCACTAAAATTCTTATTGTTGAATATCAAGTGATGAAATGTCAAGTGTACCTAAGAGATCTTTTGATGAATCTCGTGGCTCTAGACTCAATAGTGCGTTTTGGTTTTCCTGAGCGGAGACTAGGGAGAGGGTCTCCTTCTTCAATACCAACGATCTCTAAGAGAAAGCCAATAGTTTACGTAGGGTTCCCTGTGAGAATGAATCAAGCTTCTATTAAGAGAAACTTGAGTGGATAAGAAGGTTTAGTGCATCGTCCGGGTCCATGACGACTTTTAATCTTCAATACCGCGTCACTAAGTGACAACCAAGAGCATATGAATTGAACCCTATGCCGCCCTAAGTTGAATAATCTGGAGGGCTATTTCTTTTCACCCTTTCTTTGCATTTCTTTTTAATTCTTCAACTCCTTCTTTCTCCAATTCTCATTTTCTCTTTTTACAATCATACCTAAGGACTTCTAAATACTAACTATTTGTGGTGTCCTGGGGTAGATCCATCCGGCTCTGGCGGATCATAGACGGTTATTCCTAACCTTAGTCACCTTATAACTTCATGACTAACCTATGTTGCCATAAAACCACCGATGTGAAAAATCTCTCACGGTGTTTATGAATGAAAAACATTTTAGTACCACTGTTGAGATAAGATTTTGCATAAATACTCCCTTCCACATGTGCTTAAGAGTTTTAACGGTTAAAATGCACAAAGGAGGAAAGAGCGCACATTTTGAATTGATTCACTCAAGATAGACATTCCCCCGCGAGACACGGTTACGTGGCATAGTTAAAGAGTTGCATTGTCAACTTTTAGGTGACAACTAGCTCTAATAACTACCTTGAAGGTGTAGACAATCCTCGAAAGGTTGTCAAACCCGTCCGAGTTCATGTCTACCAAGAGTTTCTCGAATGGTACATTCTACTCAGACAAGTCCTTTGCAAGACACGTTTACATCACTAGCGAACTAGCTTGAAATTATTACCCGTCCCGGACAAGTCTTTTCGAGTTACTAACAGTTAAGATCTAGTCAATTCATGGGTTAAGTCTATAGCACAATGATTCATTTGCATTGACACAACATATTTCTTATCACGTATTTTCTCCCCCTCAAAAATGGCATATGTGATGTTATTTTTGAAAAGTTGAGAATAAATATGACCATTTTGAGTGTTGCGGGAAGAATGACCACTGTGAACAATTTTTGAACAAAGTTTTAATTCAAGTACTCCCCCTCAACGAGTGATATAAACGGTTGAGGTTTTGAAAATCATAAGGAAAGTACTTGTTCTTTTGAGCAAAACCTTGAAAAGTGAAAGGTTTGATAGGTTTTACTCAAAAGTAAGAAGCTTTCGCTCCTTATCTAAGGATTGTGGCAATCAAGCGCACTACGTGGTCCTTTATTTACAAGTACGGGTTGTACACTGTAATGTGTGCACAAGCCATTTACATAATTAATCAAACATCCAAAATTATATGAAGTAAACAATTCAAGGGGTACCGGAAGTGCGTGATGTTCCCAGGAGTGTGCACAGGCTGAAAGCCGGTTATGTTAATCATGGGTCGACCACCGCATAACTCTCCAATCGTCTGAATCGATCCCTTCGAAACAACCGCTCATCAATCATTGTGATGATCCGCCTCACATCCCTCCTTTCCTCGAGAATTCCACGGCTTAGGAGACCCAATTTTCTGGCGTATATCCTTCAACCTGTATGCCAATCCATCCCTAACCGGCTTCAAAGTATGATCCCCGAACTTGTGGAGTTCGCTACACGCCATTAAGCAGTTTCTTTGAAGTTCACTACGGTAAACAACGCCGAAAGGTTTGCTGATGAGTGTATATTGAGATAGCTGGTTGATATCGGGAAGATGAAGCTTTGGAGGAGTGAAGTTGACACGCGTCTGATAAGATTCAACAGCCATCTGGAGATCTTCTACACGCGTTCCTTGATGACAATGCGTCTTATGAAGATGAGAAGTGACTTGATAAATTCGCATTGTACTGCGGTTGAGAATTGTCTCATGCGAACCTGTACTTTGGCAAGGTACATGTCTTCGATGTCATTGAGAGACAAATTCTCAAAGTTAGCCTTAGAGAAAGCATAGTCCCGTTCATCTTGTCGTTTGACTACGATCTTCTTTAGGAATATGTAGTCCCACTTAGACGAAAGGTCAACGTGTATGATGGCAACGATATCTTTAGAACTATACATAGCATGTTGAGACTTCGAACCCGGCTTACGTAGTAGATTCGTCGGCGTTCGGCCGTGATGAATCCCATACAATGCATCTCGGTCGTATGCTTCCATTGTGTTGGAGAACAAGTGATTGGCACGTTCCTCAATGGCTATGCGGTTTGAGTAGGCAGTACCGGGAATGGAAGTGTCAACGATGTAGCATATTTTCTTGAATCATCGCCACCGTGTAGAAGAAAATCCAAGTCTTTGTTGAAGAAATATCTGAAAGGAATCCTTGGTTCAGCCGGTTGGCCAAGTGTTGGTAGAGGTTTGGTCCAATCGGTGTAGTATGGAGGGTTGTCCCTTTGTGTGAAGTCAATGTTTGCTTCCGGGTTGAGCCAATCCATGTTGTTTGACATAGCTCGAGCAATGTTTTCAAGGTGATATTCGACCTCGAGGGCACTTTCAGAGCTGTCTTTTAGAAGTTGAAATGCTTCATTCTTTATTCGCTTCAACTCAGATTTCGTCATTTTCTTCACATGGAACTTTTCTTGCAGAATTTTAGCATGCTCCAATGTAGAACCGTCTACCAAATCCTGACCTTCTTCAGGTAGGGAGTGTTGTTAACAAGAGTAGCAAACCATTCAAATTCCTCTGTTTTATCGTCATCTAGCCATGATACGACGTCGGTCTGAGGCGTCTTCTTCTTCTTCTTTTTCGAAGGCCTAGATGATGATTCGGTTTCGAACTTGTTTGGGAGAGGTGGGTTGTTGTAGGGGCTCAAGGACCTCTTCATCGTCACCACCCGTATACTCAAAGTGATCATCGGTTTTCTTAGTCGGGGGTGGTAACTCGGAATCGTCCGAGGTTTTTCAAGAAGAACGAGGAGGAGATTTTTGTTGAACAGGAGGCCGTTGTGGAGGAGGTCAAAGAAGATTCACCGGATCGCTTCGACGCGTTTAGGTGCGAGTCTTTATCCTTATCCTTGTCTTCATCGCTCTAGGACGCGTTTAGACTTTTCAAGAATCTACATGCTTCTTGAAGTTGGTAGTCCAAGCAATGCTTGAAACACTTTCCTTCATCGAAGTAAATGTCCCTGATCGTGCGATATTTGCGTAACAAGCTTGGCCACCAATTCATTATCCGAGAAGACTACCGGATCGGTTGGATTGATTGTGACGGTTAAGGGCGTTGATCGAATAGTTTGCTTGGCGACCTGCATAAGATTTGGATAAAGTTGTTTGGTGAACAACTCCTTTGTGACTTTAGGAACGCATACTAAGGTACTTTTTCGTGTATCCTTCGATCATTTCGTTCAGTTCCTCTTGACGGTGATTTTTCATGAATTCCTTAACAAACTTCCTTTCTCCTTTCATCTTTTCATGCTCGTCATACATATGATGTATGTGATCAAAGAAAGAAATTCAAATTTTTGTTGAGCACGCTTTTCTTTTCGACTTGTTTGACGCTTTGGTAATCCGTTCATGAGCTTGAGAAATCCAAGATTTAGATGGTTTCTTCACGGATTTGGATGATGATTTGGTTGACTTCTTTGATGGTGGTGGCGAGGAGTGAGAAGACGAATCTGATGATGAAGAGATATGAGGAGACACTGGATCCTTCGGAGGTTCAGAGGTTTCTTCCTTTGATCGCGCAGGACTATCTAGAAGAAACGTATCATAATCAACATCTTTATCTTTTTCGACTTCCGGTTTCGGTACCTCAAACTCATATTCGATAGTATCCTCCACAAGCTTTTGTTGTTGCAAAAGAGTGGTGGCACCGCTCCTTATCGGGTTGATTAACCGCATCGGAGATGGTTGAGGGCAAAGCACCACTTGATCCTCCGGGACCACCCATTTGGTCTTTAGCAAATTCTTCAACTTTGTGTTGGTGTCTAAGGAATTTGATCGTCTTCTTGTAAACATTTTCCGATGGCTCTTTATCACTCTCCGAGCTTTCATCATAAGGTACAAGTATAGGAGTCTTCCCTTTTCTTTGTCACCGGCGGACTTGGAGGTTTAGTGCTGAAGGAGGTGTTACGGTTGGATTCAGTAGGTAATCTCTTCATCCGGTACCTTCGAGCTTTCGTCCACAAGCTTTCTTTGCGGTTCAGTGTGGAATAGGTTCACCTTCCTTTACGGAACAATCCTTTTACGAGGAGGATTCCTTTTGGGAAGCTTCCTATAAATATCTGTGCTTGTAACACTTCCAAGACTGCCTCTTACGGTCCTCCGAGTAGGTGTACCTAAGATTTTTCATCAAGATGACCAACTTTGCCTTCTTTTACGGCTAACCGATACCTTTTGTATGTTTCAAACTTTTTGATTTCGGTAGTCGGAAGGTGATCGGTAATACCGCACTTTGTTTCTTTGTTGATGATTCTTTGATTCCCGATAGTATGGGTTCGATCAATATGTCATGATTATCCGGGTCATTGAGCCTCATGGGGATATCGGGATGAAGTCCAAGAGCTCCACTGGATCAACGGTTTGGTGTATCGACATAGGGAATCTTGGAGCCAAGCTTCTTGTGAAATAGCATCATGTCCTCCCATATCAGTGCTTCGATTTCAATGTCCTTTTTGTTGATCAACGACGAAAATTTGCGTTCCATGAGCTTGGGATGCTCATAGCCACTGTCCCGACCAGAGACCGATTTGGTGATGATCATGTAGAGTGTTCTCCATGGTTGAGGAATATTCTTCAGCTCCACGTGAGAGTGCTTAGCAATGATTCTTGAAGCTTCATCATAACCAATATCTATCAAGAATTTTAGAAGCTGTCTCTTGAGGGGTAGCAAAGAAGTCGGTTGGAGCGATGTCGAATGATGAGGACAGCCCGTAAGTCGCCAGGAGTGATAGTGACTAGTTTGTGATTAAGTGTCACATTCATTTTGCACTTTGACCGTGATCCTCTGCATAGAATCCTAGAATTGTTGAATGTAGACCTCTGGAACTGTGGCAGAGTGTGAGAGCATGTTCTATAAGGGATGATTCCGAGAATATCCATGCAATGAGACAAGAAGATTCTGAGCATGTGAGGGTGTCAAAGTCAACCCTGAGGTTGTTCTTTCCAATCTTTCTCGGATAACCCTCTGGAAAGATATCAGCAATTGTAAGAACTTCTGATGCATCCACAATCATTTGTTCAGCCATGTCGTGATAAAATGATGATCAAAGTAACGGATTTCTCGAATGAATCTTAGGCGTAGATGTTAAAAGTTAAAAGTAATAAATGTGAAGTGAATGAGTAGGTGGGAGGTGTTTTATTAAATTTAACTTTAACATTTTGACAGTTTTGGTCCCCCCACCTTTTCCTTTTTCAAACAAAGCCATTTAACTTCCATTTTGGTTACCAAACAAAGTTTTTAGGAAAGAAACTTGACGACACTCCCCCTCGACTTAAGAAATAATGAAAGGTTATAAATTTAGTCCGAGGAGTGTCATTTAACCAGAAAAGTTTACCATCATTAAAAGAAAACAACCGGTAATGTAAAGCGGATATTTTGAAACAAAGTGATATTTTTCTCCCCTCAACACTTGATCGAAAAAATACTGAATTTTGAAAGATTAGAGTGTTGACGAAAGAAACGTACTTGCCATGTTGAAAGAAAGTTAGATTAGAAGAATATTTTTGTTGTTTTTATCGGGTTTTATATTTTTGTATTTTATTTTTGAAAAATTATTTACAAAAAGAGATTTTGGTGTTTGGACAGCTTTTTAAGACTGTTTTAGGAGTTCATCCAATTCCTCTTGAGTCAAACACCTCATACCAATCCGGTGGACCAACTCATTAAACCTAGCGGGAGGCAAGGCTTTGGTGAGAAGATCGCCAATTGGTATTCTGTACCCACAAAATATAATTCAAGTACCACTGTTCCACGTGGTCCTTGATGAAATGATATCGAAGATCGATGTGCTTTGATTTCGAGTCTTTGGCCAACCGAAGTTGCGAGATTGCAATGGCACTCCGATTGTCGCGATACATCGGGATTCTGTCAAATACGTAACCATAGTCTTTGAGTTGTGTTCTCATCCAGATGACTTGAGCACAACATATGGACATGGCTACATATTCGCCGGTTGAGGACGATGTACAATCCTGCTTCTTCGATTGCCATGACACCAGTTTATCACCAAGAAATTGTAATGCTACTGAAGTACTTTTCCGTGAGTCTAAGCATCCTGCGTGGTCAGCGTCTGAAAAAGCGATTAGTTCAAAACCATAATCCTTCGGATACCAGATCCCCAAGTTAATGGTTCCCTTTATGTATCGGAGGATTCTCTTAGCCTCAGAGAGGTGGGTTTCAGTTGGTCTCGACTGATAACGGGAGCATAGATAAACGGCAAAGACAATGTCGTCACGCTAGCTGTTAGATACATGAGAGACCCAATAATACTACGGTATTTTGTAGGGTCTACTAGTTTCCCATGTAAATCAGCGTCTAGCTTCTTGGTATGTGCCATTGGTGTGGCATAAGTGTCACAGGTTTTCATTCCAAATTTGTTTAAAAGTTCAAGGGCATATTTGGGTGACTCAGAAAATACCACGGGGTGATTGATGAACTTGTAGTCCTAGAAAGAGCGTGAGTTCACCCATCATGGACATTTCAAAATTTTTCTTCATTAGTTTTGCAAAAGCGATTGAAAACTTTTTATGTGTAGACCCAAAAATGATGTCATCCACGTAAATTTGAACAATTAAGATATGTGCCCCATGATATTGTATAAAAAGAGTTGGGTCAACCGAACCTTTGGTGAAATTATTAGCAATGAGGAAGGATGATAGCTTATCGTACCATGCCCGAGGAGCTTGTTTGAGACCATACAGAGCTTTGTTCAGTATGTAGACGTGATTCGAACTTCGGGATCAACGAATCCATCCGGTTGGTGACATAAACCGTTTCTTTAAGTTGTCCATTGAGAAACGCAGTTTTGACATCCATCTGATAGACCGTCATATTCATATGAGCCGCGAGCGCGAGAAATATCCGAACAGCCTCAAGACGAGCAACCGGAGCAAAAGATTCTTCAAAGTCTATTCCTTCTTCCTAACGATAACCCTTAGCCACCATCGTGACTTATTTCGATAACATTTCCTTCAACATCCAATTTGTTTTTCCAAATCCATTTTAGACCAATGACGTAGACTCCTGTTGGTCTTTCAACCGATTCCCATACTTCAAGACGTTTGAATTGGTTGAGTTCTTCTTGCATGGATTCAATCCAGTTGTCTTTTGTCATTGCGTCTTTGATGTTTTAGGTTCAGATTGGCAGACGGTGAGTGCATAAATGCAATGTTCACCGTCTGTGTGAAGACGTTGTCTTTTAACGACCGGGTTGATTCGGGTTGCCAATAATGTTTTCCGGAGGATGGTCTTTCGTCCATCTATGTGTGGAGGGTTGATGTTGGTATACATTGTGCTGATTTTGAGGATTCAAATGGCTTGTTGAAGATTCTGCGACATGCGGTGCAGCAATCTCATTAGCAAACGGGTTGAAGAACACATTTGGATCAAAATCTGCAGGTGGGGGTACTACATTGAGAATATCATCAGCAGCTTCATCATTGTTGGAAGCGGTTTGTTCAACTGTTGTGGTGGAGTCGACTGGTGTAGGTGCATCTGCAACAGTAGTTGTTGTAGCAGTGTATCGGTATAAGAGTATTATCGGGGTTGAGCGGAAAACGGATACACACGAGCACGTTTATCAATATCGATCGAACATGAGCAAATAACCTTTCCATTTGTTGACGAGTAAGCTGGGGGCTTTGTTCAGCTGATGATGGGGTTTAGGGGAAGTTTCAGCTGATGATCATGTTGTAAAATTTTGAGGTCAGCCATGAAAATGTCAAAATATCTAAGAATTTTTCGATTTTCAGGTTTTGAGTTTACTTCACCGATGGAAGGTAAAGGACCATAAATTTGTGCATAATCTGGTTGGGGATTAACATTAGAATACTTAGGTGTTTTGATGATCACCCTTGGTGTGTTAGAAGAATCCGTTTGTGTGACGAAAGTGGCAGCTTTTGAATAGTTAAATGGTTTGTTATAAACAACATTTTCTAATTTTGATCGACTCTCGTCTTCCGCATCTAATTCCTCTTGACGATGATATTCAACAACATTCATAACAGATTTATCAACTTTATATTTTGCCGAAACTTTGATTTGGTTTGAATGCTTTGGTTGAAAGCTTAGGTTTGTAATCAGCAAGATTTGGTCCATAGCCATTTGGATTTGGTTTGAGAGTAAACTTTTCAATAGCTGTGACCGACTCACCATGTTTGTAAACAACAGTTTTAAACTCTTTAAGTTTATTTTGCAAGCCGATGATTTCTTCAAGATGATCATCTATTCGTTTCGTTGAATGCTTTTTGTATGCAGAGAACTATTTTTGACAAGTTAACAACTCAGCCTTAGCTTTTTGATTTTCCAAGGTGAGAGCGTTAATTTGCTTTTTATGTTCATGTTGCAGTTGTTCTATTTCAGACAACAAAGCATTCTTCGAAGCGGCTAGATCACGCATCTGTCGTTCTAAATATTTTTCGTTTTGATAAGATTTGGCAAAGGCTGCTTCAAAACCGTTTTCACCTTTTTCTTGAGTTTTGAAAAAGTTGAGTTGCTTTTGTAGACATTCAAAATCCTTGGTTAACAGTGCATTTTTGCATTTCAAGTCCCGATTAATGGCATGACATTTTTCCACTATGGTTTGTTGGTCTTGTATTAAACGAGCAAAATTTGGATGAGGCAAAAGTTCAACGTGAGTCTCAACATGATCATTACCGAGATCCTCAAGTATAACCACGGAGTCAATTTGATTATCAAGGGAGACCGGTTGGTCATCTTGATCGTCAAATATAACTACGGGTCTAGTTGAAAATCGTCGGAATGAGATGTGGACGACTCATTTTGAACATTCCGAGCCTTGCCGGATTCAGATGTTGGCGGAGATAGTAGATCGAGATGAAAATGGTTTGTTCGGGTACCTGAGACAAGCCATCAGTGTCATACACGGGCCTGTGTCACTCATGTGTAACTCATGCATATTAGCCATCAACATAACAGTGCATTGGCCGCAAATCCTCCATATCATCATCTGAGTCTGCATTTGCCATAAAACTCTGTTCTTTGTCCGTGAGAGATCCACCAGCTTCATCCTTAAGAGCCAAAAGAAGAGCCTCTTTGAAATAAGCACCCCCTAGTCCTTGGCTTTGGGCATCCATTAGCCAGGTGTCCCTTCTCATTGCAGTTGTAGCATCGAAGACCATTCAACCCTTTCGAGCATTTCCTGTTCCACCACTTGAGCTCGATTGTTATTCCAACCCACAGCATTAAACCCTTGACCACCGCCCATCGCGACCATAACCATGATTCGAACTTCAACTCGTCCATTGTTCACAAATGCTTGATTCCTTGTATTAGATGAGGAACGAATAAGGTTGTTGGATTTGTTGGTATAACGGCTAAAGGCATTAGCAATCATAGCAAATCCTTGTTGCCGTGCTTCGAACGGATCAGATTCCTCATTAGCTTCAGCTTGAGCATTGTTGTTGTTTTATGGAACCAATTGAGTTTGTTGAGATGGAGGTTGTGAAGGATCATGTGGTGTGATTGTAGCGGTTGGTTGAGTTGCTGGTTGAGGAGAATAACTGTCTTGAGCATATAAGGCAAGTTGTTGATTTTCCGGATGTGTCGGTGGAGCAATTTGAGCACGGAGAATCCTTTCCCTATCAACTTCCTTTTCATGAGGCTTCAAGTAATCGTACAATAATCCATATGTAGTTTGATGCATGTTTTTTGACGGAGAAAAATGACATACTTCTCCCATTCAGGACCAAGACTACTCAAGAACTTTGTATTCACTGCAATTTTAGGCATATTGATGTTGTGTTTATCCAAATCATTGATGATGTCTGAAAATCGGTGATGATATTACTCGAGTGTCTCTCGTGTTCAATCATGAAGTGTTCATAAGCCAAGTAAATTTTGGATTCCAAATCTTCCTGATTGAGTACAGATCCTTCCATAAGAAGACGAATATGATCCCACATTTTCTTTGCAGTCTTTTGAGCATCAACACTACGAAGAATTAGGTTTGGTAATCCTAGGAGGATATATTCCATTGCAAGCTCATCTGCTTCATAGTGTAGAAGTTCTTGAGGATTCAAGTCTGCAAGAGTAGCAATGTTCGTTTGTTCATCTCTTGGTGGAATGGCATTTGGATCTCCCGGTACAATGACAGTAGGCATCTCAAATGGACCTTCCAAGATAACCTTCTTTAAGAACTTTCCATGTGGCTTCTTTAGATCACAAAACCTAAAGAACCTTATCACCCATTGATCGTAGTTTCCTGGAGTGAGCATTGGAGGTCTATCAAGTGATCCAGCCTCATGAATTGATTGTTGGGTGCTTAAAGTTTCAAACATCTTTGCAAACCAAGTGGGTTCCTTCATAGTGATCCTTGATGGATGTTGATTAAAGTCATTTGTGTACGGTTGAGCTTGAAGACTCGGTGGTGGTTGAACCATTTGAGGTTGTGGATTTGCAGCAAGTTGTGGAGTATGTTGTTGGTTAAATTGTTGTTGATAAAATGCTTGTTGTTGATTCCATTGTTGATGTTGTGGAGTTAGTTGTTGTTGTCGTTGAGGATAAGTGTAAGGGAAATAGTTAGAGTATGGTGGTTGTGACATGTTGAAAACTTGTGTTGGTAAAAATGGATCTTTGTAGTCGAATGAACCTTTGTTGATGAAGTGTCCTTAAGCGTAGAAAAGACAAGAACCAAGTAGCACTTATGCGTAAAAACACCGAAGTTACGCGTAACAATAAGGAGTTACGCGTAGGATTTAGCTTACGCGTAAGTAGGAAAAAACACTAAAGTTAGGCGTAGAAAGTTAGGCGTAGGATTTTCTTATCCGTAAGACTAGGCTTAGGCGTAGGAAAAATCTTAGGCGTAGGATTTCTACGCATAAGCTTATGCTTATGCGTAATTTTAGGGTTGTTGCCCAAATGATCGTTTACACTATCACAGAGCAAAAGATATCCAAAGTCGACGTATTTTCAGACTTATCCAAGTAAGAAAACACGGAATAAACCACGAAAATGAAGATCAAACCAAGGAAGCACTTACGCGTAGTTTTAGGGTTTTACTACGCGTAAAAATGCTCGAATTTTGATTCTGTCCAAAAGTGTTTCTAAACCAGTTTTTGTGTGATAAAATAGCTTCAATAACACCAAAATACACAAAAGTGTGAAACTTGATGAACCAAAGCCTCTAAAACGGTTACGAGTATGATAGATCCCTCGTTCAAAAACTCGATCAAAAACAACTATCCACGCATAAAGTTTGAAACTTTTTGCCAAAAACAAGTATTTTAACACCTTAAAACATTGAAAGTACAAGAATCTTGGATTAAATAGTGTAAAAAACAAGTTTTTAAGCGAACCAAAGTATCAAATGTGCGTTTTAGGCGTAGGACCGAAACCCACTTCAAAAACAAACATGATTCACCCAACTAGTAGGAGATTGATACCACTGTTAGGTCACAAGTTTTACAAACACAAGTAATATAGAAAGAGATGAGGCGATTGAACAAGTAAACAAACACACACACACGATAATAGTAATACGGTTTACGCGTAGGAGTGTAATGAGAGAAAACTTGAACAACCAACCTTCAAATGAAGGTTTACATAAGGTATTTATAGGCAAGGAGCTAGGGCAACACTCCTACTCCTTCCCTTTCACCTATGGGCTTGGGCCTAAGCTCATGGGCCTTCTACATAAGCTTAAGGCTAATAACAAACATAAAGGCCATAATAAGCTAACTATTACATATGTGTAACTAACACTTGAATAAGGTTTAGGAGTGATTCCAACACATCATGATATGGAAAGACAAGAAAAAGAGAGAGAAAATGCACTATGTGAGAGAGAAAGTTGGGGTTAGTAACTTCTCGGTGAGAGAATGGTAAAGAAAATTTCAAGAGAGAAAGTGAGAAAGAGAGATCAAGGCACATAGGAAATAGATGCCAATAGAATGGCAAGCAACTAGGGACCAATTACATCGGTGGTAAACGCAACTCGTTGATATCGTTTACGTTTTTCAATTTTCCAAGAGTGGGGAATGGGAAAAATGTGGACGATTTTTAAAAAGTATGGGACGGTTTTTGATATGTTTATGGTGCAAAGGAGGCTTCGTAATGGAATAAGGTATGGCTTTGTTCGATTCAAGTATGTTAGAAACGTGGAAGGGCTGTTGGGTCAACTGCAAAAGATCAAAATAGGGGAAGAATGGTTAAAGGTGTATGTGGTATATGATAGAAAAAGTAATGGCTATGGCGATATGGGCGGGGCAACAGTAGGCAACGAGAACATGGTCAGAGAAGAGGGTAGAAATAAGAATGATGAGAAGGAAGTAAATTTGAATACTAGGGATAATCATAGATTTGTGGACGTGATTAATGATGGAATGAAAAATACCAGAGTGAACACAAATGGTAATAACACAGGAGGGGTGAGGGAGAATAAGGGAAACAATGTTTTTGAAGTCAAAGAGAAAGGTAATCATGGGGCGAAAGGGTTTTAGAGGTTGATGAAGTCGAAATAAACAGTGGAATCATTGGTCGAAGTATCGTGGGGGAAGTAAAGGCACTTTGCTTTCTCGCGAAGCTACCGGTTCTTTGCAAAGAACAGGGACTACATAAGGTTGAAGTTAAATTGTTAGGAGGATTGGAAGTGCTATTAGTGATGGAAAACGAAGAATCGGCAAACAATGTATTAAAAGATTTTGATCATGGCATTCGGAGATGGGTTCACAAAATAAGGAGAGGGGATTGTCTACAGAGAACGACAAGTAGGATGACTTAGATCAACATTATAGGCATTCTTATATCGTATTGGGGAGAATCGGTGTTAAAAAAAATAGCGGCGTTTCATGGAACTATATTGGGGTTTCATAATTGTAGATTGGAAGGTAACTAAAATGTCATATATGGTAAAGTTCACATACACACATTCAACAAGGGGCTGATTAAAGAAGATTTATATGTAAGAATTAATGGAAAGAACCATATAGTTAATGTTGCGGAGGAAATAAGAGATATTTCTAATTGGAAAATTCAAGAAGATGTAAAAAAAAGTCATGAATAAAACCATTCGATTGGTGGGGAAAACAAGGCTGATGATAACGAGATGAAAATTGACAAAGAAGATGGGGACGAAGAAGGAAATATTAACAGTGAGGATGAAGATTCAAGTGACGATGACGAGGAGGAGAGTGGTCGTGAAAAGAAGGAGAAGGAAGAAGGTGAGTGCAAAACAAAATTAGATTCCGACTGTCAGAATATCGGAGAAGATGAAAGGTCGAGATTCTCAGGCGAAACTAGCGTTAAGGAAAATTTTGAGGAAGAAGATGTTAATTCTAAGGATGGGGCGGATGGGAATATCAAATCGGTTTCTGGGGAATATAATACGCATGGTGGGACTAGTAAGTGCATGGATGGACAAACATGTTCAAGGAAGCAGTTATTGTAGAGATGTAGGGCCCAATGACAATATCGTACAAGATGATGTCGGGTTTCATCATGGGGAACGAGTTGGGTCAGAAGGAAAAATGGACTTTCATCTCGAAAGTGCGATTGGTGGGTCGATGAGCCCAACAAAGCAAACTAGTTTCCAGGAGGTTGTTAATGAAAATAACATTGGTATGTCTAAGAAGGGGCATACGAAAAGTAGGAGGAAAATTAGAAAATGTCAAACATGTATATATAATAAAGAAGAGATCACCGAAACATAGAAGGATATTGGGTGTGGTGACCAAGATAGTTCGAATGTTAGAAAAGAAAAAAGAGGAGTGTTGCCTTCGAGTTCGGTTGGTAGTGGTGGTGATAGAATGAGGAAGTAGAGGAAACCTTTAACTTAAGCGGTAGAACAAGATGATGAGTTCGAGAGGGTGTTTAATCAAGGCAGGGTGAATGAGGATACAAACGGTACCAAAAAAAAGGTCGGTAGAAAAGCATAACTAAAGCAAAGGAAGTGGCGAGGCAAACCGGGGTGAATGGTTTAGGGGAGAACCAAAAAGGGATTTTAGACATTTACAAGGAATTCTATAATGAAGAGGGCGAAGATAGTGTAGTATTCTGGTTTGGAGGTACAAAAGAAGAAGAACGAGAAAGCAACATGTGTGATTTACATATTGAACAAGTTAAGGAAGTGGGGGAGCTGATCGGGATTTCGTGGAGGTTAGCAGATGAGGAGAAGAAGAAGTGTGATGGAGAGCGAGGAGGAAAAGTGGAAGGAAATGTTGTTGTAGTCCAGATACAGTAATATCTTGGTATGTATTCTCGTTAGTTTTGAGTATTATTAATGAAGTTAATTTCTATTAATGTGAGGGGGATGGGGGAGCATGGGAAACAATTTTGGGTTAGATCAATGATTTATGGATCGAGGATTTATGAGAGGGAAATAATTATGGGTATGCTCAATTGCCCGCGAATGGGAACTCGGGGGGAATAATTCTAATGTGGGATACGAGGATTTTTACATGAAAGGAGGAGGTGGGAGATGATAGATTTATTGGTATAAAAGGTTCGTGGAAGGGGAAAGTAGAAGATATCTACATGATTTGTATTTACAGTCCGCATGTGAGTCAACAAAAAACATCATTATGGGCTAGGCTAGCGGGGTTGGTGGATAGATGGACTGGTGCTTGGTGTATTTTTGGTGATCTAAATGTGGTTAGAAGTAGCGATGATAGACTCAACTCACAGGTAAATGTTAAGGAAATGAACGAATTTAATGATTTCATAAACGACACGAGGTTGGTTAAAGTTCCAATGGGCGGAAGGAGATATACGAGGATAAGTGATGATGGGATGAAACTTAGAAAATTGGACCGGTTATTGATGAATTTGATAATTTATGGGGTAACCAAGCGGTCACCGCTTTAGACAGTAAGCTTTCGGATCATTGCCCTAAAGTTTTGAAAGACGTGGATTTAGATTTTGGGCCAAAACCATTTCGATTCTTCAACATTTGGATGGGGGAGCCGGATTTTCAACATATAGTGGAGGAAGCGTGGAAAAAAGAAGTGAGAAGTACGAGGCCGGATTGTAGATTTCGGGATAGATTAAAAAATATCAAGTCAAGTCTAAGGGCGTGGAGTAAGGATAGGTTCGGGGGCCACAAGGAGAAAATTGAATTATTCAAAAAGGAAGCAAGAAAATGGGAGTTAGAATCGAAAAAAAGAAATTTGAACGAGGTAGAGAGAAATGTGGTTGGATACAAGGAAACAATGGGAGGAAAAAGAAAATGAGTATGGTAATATGTTCTTCGACAAAAGACTAGAATAAGGTGAGATGTGGAAGGTGACGAAAACTCAAATTTTTTCCATTCATATGTTAAGAGGAGGAATAATAAAAGTAATCTAAGAGGGATTTTGATTAATGGGGTGTGGTGTGAGGTTCCAAAGCTCATCAAATCGGAGATGGCTATTCTCTCCATATTTAGCTCCCTCGATCGTATCTTCCTTGTCAACTTTAGGACAGTTTTTAGTCAAATGTCCCCCACCACAGTTTTTGCAGCCGACTTGGATGGCATGAACAATTTCTTTGATTTTCAGCATATCTCTACCGAGATTTTCAAGTTTACTAGCTATTGCTGCAATTCCGTCAAAACTTCCGCCTTGGTTTCTTTTGCTCCCACCGTCGTGCCATTTTCGAGAGTGGTCCGCCATTTTTTGAATGGCTTCAATTGCAGCGGTAGGAGTCATGTTTGGGATAGGTCCTTGATAGTCCAGCATTTGCCTTGTAGTTACGTTTATTCCTTTGTAGAAAATATTGACCTTCTGCTGGTTATTCAGATCATTGGTAGGACACTTGTACAGAAGATCGTTGTATCTGTCCCAAGCTTGATACAGAGTTTCATCGTCTTCTTGTTTGAAATTATGGATCTCCAAAATCTGGTTAGAAATCTTCGATGGTGG
>OU343219.1:125760975-125795153 GCA_910596185.1 Chrysanthemum makinoi
GAGAATTCTGAGAATATAAAGGATGAGGTATTTGGGAGCCAGTCACATTGGTCTTTTCACCCTTTAATTGAGAGATTTGGGCTTTCAATCTGTTGATCGTGTTGTAATGAGCTCGAATTTGTTCATCACGTTTGCTAATTTCAAAAACTGCATCAAACTCAGGAACATCAGAGGATGTCTTGATATTTGAGGTTTTAACATTTTCTTTGAGATGTTGATATTTTAATTGCAAAGCAAGATGTTCAACTTCTAATTTAGAAAACTGTCTAACCAGGTTATCATGATCATCCTTTTCGATTTTCTCATGCAATTTTGAATTCGTTGTTTCAAGCTCAATTACACGATCATAGGAAACTTTCAAAGCAACAGATAATTCATGAAATTGAGATGCAGTAATAGAAGAATTCGTAGCAACGTAAAACACATCTTCAGCAACACATTGAGAAATCAAGTTTTCATTTAATATATGCAGATTCTTCCTTTCAATTTCATTATATTTAAGTTCCCGTTCATAATCATTGACCTCAACAATCATTGCATCAAATTCCTTTTCCATTTCTTTAATATCAGTGTTTATTCCAATTTTAAGACTCTCAAATTGACCTTTTAATTTTTTAAAGAAAGGCATGACCTCGGTTAAATAACATTCTTTGGTTTGCTCAAAGCCCCTTTCCCCTCGCTATCCCCTGTAGGTGTGATTCTATTCTTACACGTTTTCTCAAAATCAACAAACAGCTGATAAACAACATATAGGTGATTAAGGTCCCGCTATTAGTGGCAATATATCTAGGAACTAGGTGCATTGGTGTATTAGGAGGATACACAGTTGCTTTTGACAATCTCCTACAAGGGGAATTCGTTTCAACAAGATTTTCAGCTTTTTGCATATCCATATCCTTTTTCCAAAACACTTGTTCAGGTGTTAGAAGTGTCTGAGGCTTAAACTTGTTTAAGGAGATCCAGTTTTCCTTAGTGTAATCATGAGGTTTGAATGTTATGTTATTCTTTTTACACTCAGGATTTTCTAGCTTCTTGTTCAATTTCTCCCTAGTGACTTCATCTAATTTCTTATCTTCCTTAGTGCACTCAACTCAACTAGGTTTCTGCCTAGGCTTAAGGATTTCATTACCATCATAAAGTACCTTATGAGCAACTCTAGCCTTTTTAATAGCCTCTGGACTAGGTTCCTCAACAAGGGGAACGCTATGCTTATCGCTTAAGACTCTATGCTTAGTGATCATGTGAGCAGTCTGAATGGTATTTCCTTGTACGTACAACTTATTCTCAAGTTTGTTTTTCAAAGTTTTTAGATTGGAAAAATCATTCAAAATTTTGATTCCTTAGCATTGAATTCTTGCTTAAGCATTTTCACATTTTCTTGAAGTTCTTGTTTTTGCTTAGCAGTTTTAGAAAGCTTTTCTTGTAAGGAGTTTAACTCTTGTTTTAATACTTCTTCTCTAAAATTACTTTTCTAATAATTGTACGCATTTGGTTATCCATTTCCTGCTCACGGGTAGTTAACTCAAACTTAGCACTGCTTCATAGATAGCAACTTGTTCCTTATAGGTATTGAGTTCAGGTGGTCAAGGAATCATCAGCACAAATGCAGTGAATTCATCAGTGCATGCATTCATTGTTAATTGCGTAAGATTCATCACTAGGTACAACAAGATCGTTATCTTGTTTCACATATTGTTCATATGGGATAACATTGTTATTACCCATATTTTCAATATCTGACTCAATAACTTCAGTAGATTGTACTTCATGGTGAATCTTTTGATCATCAACCACATCATATAGTTTGAGTACCTCTTTAATGATGGATTCCTTGGATGGACTGGCTTGTTGAGATGAAGAGGTCATTGGAGAGATATTAGCCATGAAGATAGTTTGTGCACATGGTTCATCATCAATGTCCGAGTCAAATGCATCACAGTCTGCAACTTGAAAGGCGTTGTGATTGTTCTGAGCAGAGATGAACGGTTGTTCGTCCACATCTCCATCATATGTTCTAGCATTCCCATCAGCCAAGAACAACAACTCCTCTTCATTCAACATTACACCATTATCTTGTGCTTGAACCAACAACATCTTGTCCCCAAGTATTCTGCGTTTTGAGGGCGTTTTGGTTGAGTACAATTCCTAGCAATGTGCCCTTCTCCACCACAGTTGTAACACTTGATTGGTTTTAATTGACCCTGAACTATATTCCTTCCACGATTCTGATTTCCAACATATCCACCACCAACACCAAAGATTCCCATAACCTACATTTCCTTGTTCATTGTGTGGAGGATAAGCATTCTGTCTTCCTTGTACATTTTCCACCATAATCTTTCCGTCTCACAAAGGGCATGATTTTGACGATTGGATGCGCTCGAGATAGTTGTTAGTGTGAGGGGTGAGATTCGGGTTTTTCTTGACCATAAGAGCCAATTGATTGATAAAGTGCTCCATGACTGCATCAGAACTAGGTTGCTTATATCCCGAATCAGGAACGGGCTTATGATAATCATTTCCAGTGGGTGTGACTTGTGATGCTTTGGTGAAGAATGCAGTTGTATCATTTGATGAGCTTGTTTCTCCTGGTTGAGATTTGAACTGTTCAAGAATCCATATTTCAAACATAGCATGGTTTTCATGTTGAAGAAGGAAGGCATACAATTTCTCATAGTTGGTGTTCTTTAGTCCTTTGGTAAGCTTCACTGAAGTGACAAACTTGTGCCATTCGGGATTCATGTTGTTTACGAATTTTGAGTTCAGCTGAATGTTTGGCATAGTCATCTTGATATTCCTCATATCATTCACCAGCTTGTGGAATCTCACGTAATATTCATAAACACTCTCTTCAGGTTTCATCTTAAAGTGTTCAAATTCATCATACAGCTGTGATTCTCTGTCTTCGATAGTCAATTCTGAACCCGAGAGAAGCATCTTGACATTATCCCAGACGCCTTAGCTTCGTGTTGTGATTGATCGCTTGTAGATGTCTTTAGGAAGACCCCGAAGTATGATGTTAGAAGCCCGATATCAGATCAAATCTCTTTTTTTATTTATCACTCAGCTCATCATATGTCTTTGGTCTGTCTAATCCAAAAATCATTGTACCATCTGCTGCAGTATCAATTATGTCTCTTGTGGTCTCAACCCGATAAGGTCCTTCATCAATTGACTTAAGGATGTTAACTCCATTCTCCTTTCCTAAGCAGTACAGTCTGATTCTTTGTGACCAAGACTCGTAGTCAGTTCTATCAAGCATGGGAGGACGAGTATCAGATCCTGCAGCTTGCACATCATCAGCAACGGAAGATATGTTTAAATTCTACGGGATTTTACAAATCTTTGACTTAACCGGGAAATAGATTCTTTCACGGAATTTTACAAAATCAAGATCCGTAAAACTTATACACTTATGCGTAGACAGCAACTTTACGCGTAGAAACTTATGCGTAAATGAGAGCTTAGGCGTAACAGCAAACTTACGCGTAGACACAAGCTTACGTGTAGACAGAGCTTACGCGTAGACTAAAGCTTACGCGTAGAGTTTTAGGGTAAAAGGCTTAAGTTTATGCGTAAACTAAAGCTTAGGCGTAAGAACCTTATGCGCAAGATTCCCTTAGGCGTAAGACAAGCTTATGCATAAGAAAAAGCTTATGCGTAAGAATTTTTATGCCTAAGTTTTATGCTTATGCGTAAAGTTAGGGTTTTACCCACAAAAATCTCTTACACTTCACAGTGCACGAGATATCCAAAGTCGAAGTGTTTTTCAAGCTTATCCAAGCAAGATGAACACTGAGTAACCACCAGAGATGAAAATCACGTGAAAAATACCTTACGCCTAGGATTAGGGTTTTGATATGCGTAGAAAGTACAAAATTTGCCAAACACGTTTTTATGATCAAAACCGTTTAGTAAACCTGATTGTAATGATGACACAACCTTAAAAACACCAAAACCACAAGGCTTGAAGATCAAAACCACGATTCTCTCTTACGCGTAAGTCCGTACACACGTATCCAAACACGCTTAAAAACCAAGAAAAACTTGTAAAGTTTGAACCTTTTTGCAAGAAACTGAAAGTTTAACACTCAATAGACCTAAACCCACAAGAATCTTGAATTTTAGAGTGAAAAATTTAAAGCTTTAATGATTCTAAACTACCGTATACGAGACTACCACTTTACGCATAACAACTAAACCTTAACCCACGAATAACAATCAAACCAAGAACATGAGAGATGGATGATTAAACCATGGCTCTTGATACCATTTGAAGGATCTTGGTTTTTCACATGTTAGGCGGCGTTAGGTTAAAGGTTTAGAGAGAGAAATTAGGAAAGAATGGGAACCCTAGAGAGACAAAGAAAAATGTATTATGAAAGCTCCAACCCTTTGCCTTGGAGGGCAAATGGTATTTATAGGGTACAAACATGAGACGCCTCTATAAGGCTGTGGATCAGGCATACAGTGGGTAAAGACCCGTCCGTCCTCCACGGTGTTACAAAGTAAACTAAATACTATCATTGACTTACTATGACTACGAGCTTTCTAACGAGCATATATAAGTTGAGGTGACCGACACTTTAAGTACTGGATTTACTAAATCCTAACAGGATGACTTTGATGCAACATTCTCATTAAAAACAAGCGGCAGTTTCCCATTTTCCTGACTCCTCAGATTCTCAATTTCCTTTTGTAAAGACGTTATTTTTTCGTTGTTTTGGTCACGAGTGACTTTCATTGAATCATGTAACTCTTTAAAGTGTCGTTTAACTTTTTCATTTTCTTTTAGAAAACTCTTGTTTTCCTTTTGTAAGGCATTAACTAAGTTTTGAAGATGAAAAGTTTGAGAATACTGAGAATCTAAAGGAGGAGGCATTTGGGATCCAGTCACATTGTTCTTTTCACCCTTTAATTGAGAGATTTGGGCTTTCAACTTTCTGATCGTGTTACAATGAGCTCGAATCTGTTCATCACGTTTGTTAATTTCAAAATCAAAATTTAGGAACATCCAAAGATGTCTTGATATTTGAGGTTTTAACATTTTCTTTCAGATGTTGATATTTTAATTGCAAAGCAAGATGCTCAACTTCCAATTTAGAAAACTATTTTACCAGGTTATCATGATCATCTTGTTCAACTTTATCATGCAGTTTAGAGTTAGTTTTTCAAGCTCAATGACACGATAATGGGAAACTTTCAGAGCAACAGATAATTCATGAAATTGAGAAGCATTAATGGAACAATTTGTAGCGGTGAAAAACACATCTTGAGCAATACATTCAGAAATAAGATTCTCATTCAAGGTATGCAAGTTCTTCCTCTCAATCTCATTATATTTTAATTCGCGCTCATAGTCACTAACCTCAACAATCATTGCATCAAATTCCTTTTCTATTTCTTTAATATCTGTATTCATCCCCTTCTTGAGACTCTCAAATTGATCTTTTAGTTGTTTAAAGAAAGGCATGACCTTATTTAAATAGAATTTCTTAGTTTGCACAAAACCCCTTTCCCCTTCAGTTATACCAGTGGGTGTGATCCTTTTCTTACAAGTTTTCTCAAAGTTAAGAAATAATTGAAAGATAACATATTGACTGATTAAGGTCTTGCTTTTAGTGGCAATAGTTCTAGGAACTAAATGCATTGGTGTATTTGGAGGATACACAGTTGCAGAAGGAATTTTCCTAAGGGGAGGGTTTGTTACAACAAGATTCTCTGCTTTTTGCTTATCTAAATCCTTTTTCAAAAATACTTGTTCGGGTGTTAACAACGTTTGAGGCTTAAACTTTTTCAAGGAGATCCAATTTTCCTTTTTGTAATCATGGGGTTTGATCGTTATGTTATTCATTTTACATTCAGGATCATCTAGCTTCTTATTCATTTTCTCCCTAGATGCATCATCTAATGTTCTATCTTCCTTAGTGCACTCAACGCAACTAGGTTTCTGTCTAGGTTTAAGAATCTCATTACCATCATAGATTACATTATGGGCAGCTCTAGCCTTTTTAACAACCTCTGGATTTAGTTCCACAACAAGGGGAGTACTATGCTTATCACTCAAAACTCTGTGCTTAATGATTAAGTGAGCAGTCTGAATGGTATTTACTTGTACGTACAACTTATTTTCAAGCTTGTTTTTCAAGATTTTTAGATTAGAAAAATCATTCAAAAGTTTTGATTTCTTAGCACTGAATTCTTGCTTAAGCATTTTAACATTTTCTTGAAGTTTTTTTTTGCTTAAAAGTTTTAGAAAGATTTTCTTGTAAGGAGTTTAACTCTTGTTTTAATACTTCTTCTCTAAACTTACTTTTTCTAATAGTTGTACGCATTTGGTCATCCATTTCCTGCTCACGGGTGGTTAACTCAAACTTAGCACGCTGTTCATGAATAGCAACTCGTTCTTTATAGGCATTAAGTTCAGAGATAACAGAATCATTAGGGGCACATGCAGTGTATTCATCAAAGACATAGTCATCATTGACTGCGGAAGATGCATTACTTGGTACACCCTCACTTTCACTTTGCTTCACATATTGATCATATGGGACAATATTGCTATTATCCACATCATCAATATCTGATTCATACGTCTCAAGAGATTGTACTTCATTATGCATCTTTCGCTCATCAACATCATCATATAGTTTTAATACCTCTGAAATGATTTTGTCTTTGGATGGACCAGCTTGTTGTGATGAAGAGACTTTAGGAGGGACCATTGGAGAAATGCTAGCCATGAAAATTGTTTGTGCCGTAGGTTCATCATCAACGTCAGATTCGTATGCATCACAATCAGCGACTTGAAAGGCATTATGATGATTGTGACCTATCTCCTGAATTGGCTGCTCATCCACATCTGCATCGTACGTCTTGGCATTCCCCTCAGCAAGAAACAACAGCTCCTCTTCATCCAAAGCTGCACCATTATCCTGAGCTTGCAAGAGCAGCATCTTGTCTCTGAAGTATTCTGTATTCTGTGGATGTTTCGGAGATGTGCAGTTCCTAGCAATGTGTCCCTCACCACCACAGTTGTATCATTTGATTGGTTTTTCTTGTCCTTGATTTCCAATCCTCCCTTGATTCTGATTTCCAACATAGCCTCCACCTACTCCACCTCTTCCATGTTCATATTGCCTTCCTTGAACTGGTTGCACCATAACTTTACCATCTCTGACAGTAGCTTGATTGTGTGGATTGGATGCTGTTCTGAGGTTGTTGTTGGTGTGTGGGAGAGAGTTCATGTTTTGACTAATCATGAGAGCCAGTTGATTAATGAAGTTTCCCACGGCTGCATCAGCATCAGCTTGTTTGAACATTGGATCGGGAATGAGTTTGTGATTACCATTACCTATGGGTATAACTTGAGAAGCTTTGGTGGTAATTCCCACATTTGTGTAAAAAGCAGTTGAATCATTTGACGAGCTTGACTCTCCCTGGTTGGTTTTGAACTGATCAAGAATCCTTTTTTCAAACATAGCATGCCTCTCATTCTGAAGAAGGAATGCATAGAGTTGCTCATAGTTTGTATTCTTCAATCCTTTTGTTAGCTTCACAGAGGTGACAAACTTGTGCCATTCAGGATTTATGTGGTTCACAAATTTTGAGTTCAGCTGAATGTTTAGCATGGTCATTTTGATGTTCCTCATGTCATTCACAAGCTTATGGAATCTCACATAGTATTCATAGAAACTCTCATCTGGTTTCATCTTGAAGTGTTCAAATTCATCATACAGTTGTGATTCTCTGTCTTCTATAGTCAATTCAGAACCTGAAAGAAGCATCTTGACATTATCCCACACTGCCTTGGCTTCGGTGTTGTGATTGATCAGCTTGTAGATATCTTTTGGAAGACCTTGAAGTATGATGTTAGAAGCCCTGATATCAGCATCGAATCTCTTTTTCTCCTTATCATTGAGCTCATCATATGTCTTTGGTCTGTCTATTCCATAGATCATTGTTCCATCTGCAGCTGTATCAATTAAGTCTCTTGTAGTCTCAATATGATAAGGTCCTTCATCAATAGACTTGAGAATGTTGACTCCGTTTTCCTTTCCAAGACAGTACAATCTGATTCGTTGTGCCCAAGAGTCGTAGTCAGTTCTGTCAAGCATGGGTGGACGAGTATCTGAACCACCTGCTTGAACATCCTCGGCAACAGTGGAGATGATTGTAGGTACGTTGGTAGACATGTTTAAAGATTACATGGAATTTTATAACTCAATGATTAAACCGGGAAATAGATTCTTTCACGGGATTTTACTAAATCAAGAGAAAACTGTATTACACACAAGAGTCAACCAAGTCGCTAAGAATCCTTGAACCAAGTCGCTAAGCACCAAGTTGCTAAGTAATTAGAAGACAAGTCGCTAAGTTCCAAATCGCTACGAATTTTGACAGCAAGTCGCTATGCACCAAATCGCTAAGACGTCAAGTCGCTAAATAGCAACTCGCTAAGGTCCAAATCGCTAACACCAAGTCGCTAAGAAACTTAAGAACAAGTCGCTATCAAAATTGAAAGCAAGTCGCTACCTTACCAAGTCGCTACCCGTAGTGGAGAATCCACTAAGTGTACTTTTTGTCGGCTTGTCTCAAAAGACAAGTCGCTAGGACCAAGTCGCTACCAAAACTCACTACAACTCGCTACCTTTTACTAAAGCAAGTCGCTAGGATGAAATTCACTCCGAGAGCCAAGTCGCTACCAAGAAAAACTTTAAAAACACACTTTTCAATCCAAAACAAGCTCAACCACAGTGATTCAAGCCTACCAAATCAAAACCCAAGCACATACAATGATTCTAAACACAAAAGTACACCCAAAATTCAAACTTTAACACAAGAAATGAACCAAATGATGCAAAAACCACTAAACTTTTTCAAACTCAAAAACCATCTAAAAACCACAAGAAATCCAAGGATATCTAAGAGATGATCTAACCATGGCTCTTGATACCATTTGTAACATATTGGATTTCACATACACATTAAACCATAAATAAAGTAGGCGTATAAGATTAGTTTTAAAGAGTGAAATTTAGAGGTTTGGGAACTTTAGTGAGACAAAGAAAAATCTTATTATGAGCTCCAACTCTCTACCTTGGGAGGTAGAGAGTATTTATAGTCTTACAATAAAACGCCACCTGACGGGCTGTGGATCAGGCATACAGTGGTTAAAGACCCGTCCGTCCTCCACGGTGTTACTTAACTAAATACTACTTAACATTGAATAACTACGACTACGAGCTTTCTAACGAATACATATACTTGAGGTGAACGACACTTTAATACTTGGATTTACTAAATCCTAACAAATTCATGTTCATGTTCCAAACTACCCTCATCACTTCGACCTGTGTGAACTGGTCCGGGGGGTGAATCCTTAGGTAAAGTAAACATAGCATCAGGGTTGGTGGCCGTGGTTACAGTTGTACTAGCAGTGGGTGCAACTAAGGTGGCAGTGGGTTCAGGTTCAGTGAATTGGGGTTTAGGTACATCATCAAACTCACGAATCACAGGTAAATTAATCATATGAGGGAACAATGGAACAACTCTGACTGGGAAAGTAGGATTTTGGTGTCTCATATGAGCAAAAACCTTAGGAAGCATATAATGCACCTCATACTTTCTATTATGTTCAACAGGTTCTGCTATTTGACTATCCACGATAAGTTGAACAAACCTAGGATACAAGTAATATTTACCTTTCTTCCTAATATTCTGCACAAACCCTTCAAAAATCATGCTAGACCAATTGAATTCCCTCCCTTCAGATAGACAAATTAAAGCAGTTGCAATTTTGGAGGGAAATTCATGAAACCCAGTAGTCTTATTACTCAGACACATCATGTTAGGTCACAAGATTTACAACACAAGCTTACAAGAAAGAGATAAAGGCGATTGAACAATAAACCAAACACACACACACGTTAATGCTAAGACCGGTTATGCGTATGTGTGAGTGAAAGAGAATGAATTGAACAACTAACCCTCAAGTGAGGGTTATTACATAGTATTTATAGGAGGGAAGCTAGGGCAACACTCCTAGTCCCTTCCTTTCTCCTATGGGCTTGGGCCTAAGCTCATGGGCCTTCTACATAAGCTTAAGGCTAATAACAAACATAAAGGCCATAATTAAGCTAACTATTACATATGAGTAACTAACACTTGAATAAAGGTTTAGGAGTGATTCCAACATTCTCCCCCTCAAGTGTTGGTGATTAAAAGCGGTGAAGGCGTTGATGTAATAGTAGCTTTGACGTCTTCTGACATTCTTCTTTCTTGTGAGAAGAATTGCCTTGAATTGAACCATCTCTCCAGTGTAGCGAGATAGTTTTCTTTGAACAGTTATGCTTTGACGTCATCTTTAACTTTGTTCTTTGATCATTGTTCTTTGTGATGAAAGTGATAGTATGTTGTTATCTCCAACATGCTCACACACTCTTTAACGTTGGATTACGGTACTGATGAAGTTCTTTAAGTCTTTAACTTTGTAGATTCTTTGATTTGACGAAGAATCATTCTGACTTTTGTGTTGCTTTAAGATAGAACGCACTACAAAAAAATAGCCATTTAGTGACACACAAAAAGTGCCACAAAAGGCAAAATAAGTGCCACTGTAGACCTGTTAGACATTTGGTGGCAGAAAAAAAAAGTGTCACTAACGACGCTGCCACTAAAAGGTATTAGTGGCACTTTTTTGTAGTGTTGCTGCAAATTTGAAGGATATACTGACACTTAATAATTTGTCACAATAAACTAAATACCATTTTGTGGCACATGCTTTGTGCCATTAGTTACGTGTTATGTTGAAATATTCACATGGTTTAGTGGCATATATTGCTTGCTGCCAAAATATATCTTGATAGTCATTTCATGTTGTTACTGTAAAATGTCAATAAATCTTCAAAGACTTAAAGAACTAAATTTCATTCAACCATAAAAATTGAAAAAAACAGCTTAAAGATGCACATTAAAATGAATTTTTCATTAATCAACAAAGCTATCTAATGTACAAGAGATATAAATCTAATAAATAGCGCAAGTCTAAATCTCCAACCAAATGAATGTAATACACAATAATAATATACAATATTCCAATAACTACTAAAGAACAAAGACTTCATCCGTTGTAAGTAACTTTCCGATATCTTTAAAGCGTAAATCTGTAGACAAACGAAAACAACTCTTAATGATGATTTTTACACATATTAAACTAATATATGTAAAAAATTCATAAATTGTTGATGCATTAATAATATATTAATAGAAGCCTATGGCGAGGTTGATCCAAAGGTTTCAACTTCTTACTCAATAGCTTTATTCCTTGCTGCACCACGATTCCAAACGTCAATAAGAAATGTTGCAAATGAAATATATTATAAAGGAAAGCGAAAACATTTTAATAGACAAAAAATGCATAACTAAGCGAGTAAAAAGCAATGACTTACAAAATCTCGCCAATTTTTGTCGGATACTTCACATGATCTGGTTCATAAACTGTCATTTAACTTACCTTTTCCTTGATAACTTTCCCTACAATTCAATAAGAAATTGTAACAATAAAAACATATCGCAAAATAAACAAGGGGGTTGAGATTAGAGAAATTGCAGGTTGAAAAACCCTTACTGATTTGATAATGGTAGTGATGAAAAAACGGTTGCCAAGAGACAAATATAAACAATGCTGCTATGAGATATTGAGATATGAGAGCATGAGAAGTAGGGTTTTTTTAATTGAAATTGTTAGATGAAAATTTTGAGGGCTTTAAAGCCCACTCGTAGGTTTTGAACGTTTTCACAAAAGCCCGCCTCAATAATTGAATTTGGAAAATGCATTTTATGATATAGTGGCACAATTATAAAATTATAAAGATAGGAAAAAGTTTTTAATGGCATAAACTACACATGACCAAGGTTATCAATAGCGTGAGGTGTGGCGTGACGGCATGACTAAGCCTCATGTTTTAGCGGCTAACGCAAAATTTTCGCGTTTTTAATGCGTGGCATAAGGCGCACCAAATATGAAAATATTTATATATTTATATTATATTTCATATATATTGATTTTACAAAAAGCATTGTACATAATGATTAAGGTTAAGCAACTATCTTTACATGTAATATCTTCATTTAAAAAAAATTATCGGAGTTGAATAAAAAAACTCGCCACGCCTCACGTCTTAGCGTGCCTTTTCCCGCCTCATCTCATGTCACACCTAGAGTCGACGCCTTGGTATATTTATTAACGTGAAGGTCACGCCTCACGCCTTAGAACGCCTTGGCACCGTCATGGCACGCCTTTTAGAACCATGCACATGACACTTATATAAATAGGCTATCGTGACATATCGAGTTTGTGCCAATGCTTATATTGTACATTAATGACATAATTAGTGAAGTGCCATTAAATATTTGATATTTTTGTGACACATGAAGATCTGCCATTAAAAAGCATACTACAGTGGAACATATATGTTTTGCCACTAAAAATGTGTGCCACTAAATGGCATTTTTTTTGTAGTGAACTTCTTTGATGATGTCGTTGGTGTGAACAAGTGGAGAATCTGCACGATCATTCCACTCCAGAGCTTCCATAAGAAGTAAACATAAAAACGGTTAGTAATAAGCGGATTCCGGCACTTACAAGTTTGAACTTCGAGAGTGTTAACAGCATAGTGTGAAAACACAACTCTAATTCTTATAAAGGCCGTTCCTGAATCGGAGTCCCACAAGTGAGATAACACGATGTACCGAAGTACACCTACGATTCAGATGAGTTGCTGAGGTACACCGAAGCATCACCTCACAACTGTAGACCGTTTGAGACCACTAAGCGCAATCCACGGGGAGTTGCCGAAGCGACCTGTCAGGGCTTTTTGACGTTGACCCTGGCAGGAGTTTCCATTCAATCACTGAGGATCACTAATGTGAACCTCTCATAAATGTTCTCGACAGATTGCTAAGATCTGTGAAGGACTCGATAATGCACCACTGAAATTCTTATTGTTGAATATCAAGTGATGAAATGTCAAGTGTACCTAAGAGATCTTTTGATGAATCTCGTGGCTCTAGACTCAATAGTGCATTTTGGTTTTCTGAGCGGAGACTAGGGAGAGGGTCTCCTTCTTCAATACCAGCAATCTCTAAGAGAAAGCCGATAGTTTACGTAGGGTTCCCTGTGAGAATGAAACAAGCTTCTGTTGAGAGAAACTTGAGTGGTTAAGAAGGTTTAGTGCATGCGTCACTGGGTCCATGACGACTTTTAATCTTCAATACCGGTGTCATCTAGTGACAACCAGTAGCATATGAATTGAACCCGGTGTCTGCCCTAAGTTGAATAATCTGGAGGGCTATTTCTTTTCACCCTTTTCTTTGCATTTCTTTTTAATTATTCAACTCATTCTTTCTCCGATTCTCATTTTCTCCTTTTTATAATCATACCTAAGGACTTCTAAATACTAATTATTTGTGGTGTCCTTGGGTAGATCCCTCCGGCTCTGGCGGATCATAGGACGGTTATTCCTAACCTTAGTCACCTTATGACTCCATGACTAACCTATGTTGCCATAAAACCATTTACTTGAAAAATCTCGCTCAGTGTTTATGAATAAAAACGTTTTTGAACCACTGTTGAGATGAGATTTTGCATAAATACTCCCCCTCCACATGTGCTTAAGAGTTTTAACGGTTAAATGCACAGTGAGGAAAGAGCGCGCACATTTTGAATTGATCAACTCAAGATAGACATTCCCCTGCGAGACACGGTTACGTGGCATAGTTAAAGAGTTGCATTGTCAGCTTTTAGGTGAAAACTAGCTCTAATAACTATCTTGAAGGTGTGGACAACCCCGAAAGGTTGTCAAACCCGTCAAGGTTCATGTCTACCAAGAGTTTCTCGAATGGTACATTCTACTCGGACAAGTCCTTTGCGAGACACGTTTACATCACTAGCGAACTAGCTTGAAATTATTACCCGTCCCAGACAAGTCTTTTCGAATTACTAACAGTTAAGATCTCGTCAATTCATGGGTTAAGTCTATAGCACAAAGATTCATTTGCATTTACACAACATATTTCTTATCACGTATTTTCTCCCCCTAAAAAATGGCATATAAAATGTTATTTTTGAAAAGTTGAGAATAAATATGACCATTTCGAGTGTTGCGGGAAGAATGACCACTGTGAACAATTTGTGAACAAAGTTTTAAGTCAAGTACTCCCCCTCAACGAGTGATATAAACGGTTGAGGTTTTGAAAATCATAAGGGAAAGTACTTGTTCTTTTGAGCAAAACCTTGAAAAATGAAAGTTTTGATAGGTTTTACTCAAAAGTAAGAAGCTTTCGCTCCTTTTATAAGGATTGTGGCACTGAAGCGTACCACAGGGTCCTTTATTTACAATTACGGGTTGTACACTGTTATGTGTGCACAAGCCATAGACATAATCAATCATACATCCAAAGTTTATAATGAAAGAAGTAGTTCAAGGGGTACCAGGTAGTCCAGAGATGTCGCCAGGAGTGTGAATCGGGCGTTGAAAACCGATGATGTTTCTCCTGGGTCGACCACCAACATAGTTTTCCAATCTTCTGAACTGATCCCTTCTATACAACCGTTCATCAATCATCGTGATGATCCTCTTCACATCCCTTCGATCCTGAGAATTCCATCGCTTAGGAGACCCGATCTTTTGGTGTAAATCCTTCAACCGGTAAGCCAATCCGTCCCTAACCATCTTCAAAGTGTGATCTCCAAACTTATGAAGATCTCTGCACGCCATCAAGCAATTTCTTTGAAGTTCACTGCGGTAAACGACGCCGAAAGGTTTGCTGATGAGCGTATATTGTGGAAGGTGGTTGATGTCGGGTAGATCAAGCTGTGGTGGAGTGAAGTTTACACGAGTCTGATAAGATTCAACTACAAGCTGAAGATCTTCTACACGTTCTTTTATGACTATGCGTCTGATGAAGATGAGCAATGACTTGGTGAATTCACGTTGTACTTCGGTGGAGAATTGTCTCATACGACCCTGTACTTTGGCAAGGTACATGTCTTCGATGTCGTTGATAGACAAATTCTCAAAGTTAGCTTCAGAAAATGCATAATCCCTTTCATCTTGTCGTTTGAACACGATATTCTTTAGGAAGGTGTAGTCCCACTTAGATGAAAGATCGACGTGTTTGATGGCAACGATATTTTTAGAACTGAATACTGCATGTTGAGACTTCTGAACCTGGCAGCTTCTGTAGTAGATTCTTCGGTGTTCAGGCCAATGATGAATCCCATACAACGCATCTCGGTCGTATGCTTCCACTTTGTTAGAGAACAAGTGATTGGCACGTTCCTCGATGGCTATGCAGTTCGAGTATATAGCTGCTGGGAATGGAAGTATCAAAGATGTAGCGTATTTCCTTAAACCATCGCCACCATGTAGAAGAAAATCCAAGTCTCTGTTGAAGAAATATCAGAATGGAATCCTTGGTTCATATGGTTGGCCAATTGTTGGTAGAGGTTTTGACCAGTCGGTGTAGTATGGAGGGTTGTCCCGTTTGGTGAAGTCGATGTTTGCTTCTGGGTTGAGCCAATCCATGTTGTTAGACATAGCTCGAGCAATGTTTTCAAGGTGATATTCGACCTCGATGGCACTTTCTGAGCTATCTTTCCACAGTTGAAAAGCCTCATTCTTGATTCGCCTCAACTCGGATTTCGTCATCTTCTTCACATGGAACTTTTCTTGCATAATCTTAACATGCTCCAATGTATTACCGTCTACCAGATCTTGACCTTCAGCAGGGTAGGAAGTTGAGTTAACAAGTGTAGAGAACCATTCAAATTCCTCTGTTTTATCATCATCTAGCCATGATACGATGTCAGTCTGAGGTGTCTTCTTCTTCTTTTTCGAAGGCCTAGATGATGATTCTGGTTTCTGTACTTGTTTTGGAGAGGTGGGTTGTTGTAGGGCTCACGGAATTCCTCATCGTCACCACCCGTATACTCAAAGTGATCACCGATTTTCTAAGTTAGGGGTGGCAATTCAGAAGAATCCTGAGGTTTATCTGTAGAAGAACGAGGAGGAGACCTTTGTTGAGCAGGAGGCCGTTGGGGAGGTGGTGGCATAGAAGATGATTCACCAGACTTCTTCTGTCGTTTAGCTTCATCATTCTTATCCTGATCCTTATCTTCATCGTCTCTAGGACGTTTAGACCTTTCAGCTTCGAATCTGCATGCTTCTTGGAGTTGGTAGTCCAACAATGCTTGAAACAGCTTTCCTTCATCAAAAGTAAATGTCCTAGATCGTGTAGACATTTGTGTGACAAGCTTGGCCACCAATTCATTATCCGAGAAAACTACAGGATCAGATGGATTGATTGTGACGGTTAAGGGTGTTGATCTTATAGTTTGCTTGGCTATCTGCATAAGATTCGGATATAGTTGTCTGGTAAACATCTCCAGAAGGTACTTGTGAGTGTAGCCTTCGATCATTCTGTCCATTTTCCCTTGTAGATCATCCCGCATGAGCTTCTGTATGTATTCCCTTTCATTCTGCATCTTGTCATTCTCATCATGTAGATACTGTATTTGGTCAGCAAACCAATTCAGTTTTCTGTAGAGCATGTCCTTCTTTCTGACTTGTTGGACAGCTTTCACAATTCTTTCATGAGTATGAGAAATCCAAGATCGAGGTGGCTTCTTCACTGATCTGGATGCTGATTTGGTTGATTTCTTTGATGGTGGTGGTGAAGAGTGAGACGAAGAATCTGATGATGATGAGATGTGAGGAGATTCTGGATCCTTTGGAGGTGCAGAGGTTTTCTCCTCTGAGCGAGCAGGACTGTCTAGCAGAAACTTATCATAATCAGCGTCATCTCCAGACTTATCTTTCTCTTCAGTCTTTTCTGTCTCAGTCTTTTCTTTGTCACCCTCATCTTTCTCTGACTTTTCTTTAACAGGTTCCTCAAATTCATGCTCAATAGTTTCTTCCACGGGCTTTTGTTTTTGCTCCAAAGTGGTGGCACCAGATCCCTTATCGGGTTGATTAACCGCATCGGATCGGTGAAGGTTGACCTGCACCACTTGACCCTCCAGGGCCACCCATTTGTTCTTGAGCAAATTGTTGTGCAACGTGTTGAAGTTGAACGAATTTGAACTTCTTCCTGTATGATTTATCCAGTTGCTCTTCATCACTTTCGGAGCTTTCATCATATGGCACAAGTACAGGAGTCTTTCCTTTGCCATGTTCAAGCAATTGGACTAGGAGGTTTTGGTAATCGATGGATTGTCATCCTTGCGTTTGAGTAGTGGACCTCCTCGCCCGTTTGTGTACCTTCAGAGCTTTCATCCAGTAGCTTTCTTTGTGGTTCAAGTGTAGGAATAGTAGCAGCTTCCTTGGAGGGAACTTTCTTCTTTGGAGTAGGTTTCCTCTTTGGGACATTCCTTTGACTCTCTGTGCTTACTGCACTTCCAGCACTTCCTCTTCTGGTTCTCCGAGTAGGAGTTCCAGAAGGCTTTTCATCGAGATGACCAACTTTACCTTCTCTTACTGCTACTCGATACCTGTTGTACGTTTCAAGCTTTTTAATTTCATTTGTAAGGAGGTGATCAGGCAGCACGGCACCTTGTTTCTTTCTTGTCGATTCCTTGATTCTGATAGAAAGGATAGGTTCGGACAACACTTTGTGATTGTTAGGGTCATTGAGCCTCTTGGGAATATTAGGATTAAGCCCAAGTGCTCTCTGGATCAAAAGTTTCGTGTATCTGACATAGGGAATCTTTGAGCCAAGCTTCTTGTGAAATGTCATCATGTCATCCCATATCAATGCTTCGATTTCAATGTCCTTCTTATTGATCAATGACCAGAAGACTTGCAGTTCCATGAGCTTGGGATGCTCATAGCCACTGCACGACCAGAGACAGACTTAGTGATGATGATGTAGAGGGTTCTCCACGGTTTAGGAATGTTCTTAAGCTCCACGTGAGAATGCTTGTTAATAATTCCTGAAGCTTCATCATAGCCAATATCAAGTAGAAATTGCAGAACTGTCTCTTCAGTAGGTGTGGCAAAGAAGTCAGTTGGCACGATGTCAGGAATGATAAGTACAGCCCGTAAGTCTGCAGGAGTGATAGTGACTTGTTTGTGATTAAGTGTCACTCACTGCACTTTGACCGTGATCCTCTGCATTGAATTCCGAATTGCTGAATGTAGATTTCCGTTACTGTAGCAGAGTGTGAGAGCATGTTCTGGTAGGGATGATTCCTTAGAATATCCACAGCAATGAGACAAGAATATTCTGAGCATGTGAGGGTTTCAAAGTCAACCCTAAGGTTGTTCTTTCCAATCTTTCTAGGATAGCCATTGGGGAAGATGTCAGCAATTGTGAGAACTTCGGGTGCATCCACATTCATTTGTGCAGCCATGTCGTGATCTGAAATAACATTAGCCAAAAGAACCAACATATCGAAAGACATGTTAGTCAACGAAGGTTTTATTGTCTAATTATTTGATGTACAGTGCTAATGATTGTTACGAGTCCTAAGTCACTTGTTTGTCTAATAGTCCAATGATGTCGTGAAACGTTTCGTGAGTTAGTTAACTTTTAAGTTTTAAAGTTTATTTTATCACTTATAGTTCACAACATATCAAACGTTTAAGTTTATTAGTGACATTATTGGTTTCGTGACGATATGAATGGTTTATTTACAAGATGGTACACGTAACAATTCAAAATTAAGGTCAATCCAGGCTTAGGCGTAGAAATGATAAAGTTACGCGTAAACAGGAGTTGTATACGCGTAGGCGAAAGCTTATGCGTAGGATCCTAACTTACGCGTAAGAAATGTTACGCGTAGGAAAAGGGGACCTTATGCGTAGAGCTTACGCGTAGGCGTATAATAACCTTACGCGTAAGGCTTACTCGTAAGAGTAGACCTTATGCGTAAAGGTCACTGTTTACGCATATCCTTCACAGGATACGCGTAGTCCCATTGTAGAACCTTACGCGTAATAGTTACGCGTAGGATTTCTCTTACGCATAACTTTCTACGCGTAAGGTGATCCTTATGCGTAGAGATTCAAATGACCTTGATTCTGAATTTTAAGCGTAGCAAGCCTGAAATAAAATCATCAAATCAGCAATCTTAGCATGTATAGTCATATTAAACAGATTATGGCATGAAAAACTTGTTAAACATTTTACGCGTAAAAACACAAGCGCGTAGGTCAAAACCCTAAGGGTTATGAATTACGCATAAGATTTCTAACCATGGAAATTGCACCAAACTTTTTCTGGTAGGTCTTAGATGTTATGAGAGTCTTATAACCAAGTTTTAACACCCAATTCGTGGTGAATCAAAAATACCCAAACTCAAGAACATTAAACCCTAATTTCTAATTCTGACTTAATTAGTGTTTCTGGGTTGTTATAGGGCCTGGAAATCATTAATTCAACATGATATAAACATCACACAACAATCTATTTGACCAAAAACATTCACATTTTAAAATACCCAATTCGACTTAAGAACCCTAATTTTGAAAAACCATCAAATCGAGTTTCTGGGTGGATTTTGAGGGTAAAATTAGTATCATTGTTGTTAAAGACAAATTTTGACACAATCTTTTCAACCATAAACACCCATTCTTGATTGTGAGTTCATACGCTTATGCGTAGAAAACAAAAACAATCATAGACCAAAATTTGACCGTTGGATTCGTGTAAAAATCAAAACCTATGTTTGTAAACATGTTAAGATCATAAAACAACTTACAAATTGATGATCAGAAACACAGATTTGAAGAACGAATTTCGTGCGTAGGATTGATTAGGTTTATGAGTAATAAATGTGAAGTTGAAGTTAGGTGGAAGACTTTTATTAAAATGACTTTCATCTTTTGACAGTTTTGGTCCCTCCACCTTTTCCATTTTCACCCAAAGCCTTTAACTTCCATTTTGGTTACCAAACAAAGATTTTAAGAAAGAACTTTGACGACACTCCCCCTCGACTTAAGAAAATAATGAAAGGTTATAAATTTTAGTCCGAGGAGTGTCAGTTGAACCAGAAAAGTTTACCACCGTTGATACAAGAAACAACCAGAATAGAGTAACATGCAAGTACACGGATGTTTTTGAAACAGTTAAGAATTTATTTTCTCCCCCTCGACACTAGATCGGAAAAATACTGAATTTTGAAAGATTATAGTGTTGACGGAAGAAATGTACTTGCAATGTTGAAAGAAAATAGATAGTAGAATATTTTTGTTGTTTTATCAGATTTTATATTTTTGTATTTTGTTTTTGAAGAATATTTACAAAAGAGATTTTGGTGTTTGAAAGGTTTTTAAGACTGTTTTAGGAGATCATCCAATTCCTCTTGAGTCAAACACCTCATACCAATTCGGTGGACCAACTCATTAAACCTAGCGGGAGGCAAGGCTTTGGTGAGAAGATCTGCCAATTGGTATTCTGTACCCACAAAATATAATTCAACAGTACCCTGTTCCACGTGATCCTTGATGAAATGATATCGAAGATCGATGTGCTTTGATTTCGAGTGCTGAACTGAGTTGCACGAGATCGCAATGGCACTCCAATTGTCGCAGTACATCGGGATTCTGTCAAATACGTAACCATAGTCTTTGAGTTGTGTTCTCATCCAAATGACTTGAGCACAACACGCCGACATGGCTACATATTCTGCTTCGGTTGAGGACAGCGATGTACAATCCTGCTTCTTCGATTGCCATGACACCAGTTTATCACCAAGAAATTGTAAAGCTCCTGAAGTACTTTTCCGTGAGTCTAAGCATCCTGCGTGGTCAGCGTCTGAAAAAGCGATTAGTTCAAAACCAGAATCCTTCGGATACCAGATCCCTAAGTTAATGGTTCCCTTTATGTATCAGAGGATTCTTTTAGCCTCAGAGAGGTGGGTTTCAGTTGGTCGCGACTGATAACGACAGCAAAGATATACGGCAAAGACAATATCAGGTCTGCTAGCTTTTAGATACATGAGAGACCCAATAATACTACGGTATTTTGTAGGGTCCACCAATTTCCCATGTAAATCAAAGTCTAGCTTCTTGGTATGAGCCATTGGTGTGGCATAAGTGTCACAGGTATTCATTCCAAATTTGTTTAACAATTCAAGGGCATATTTGGACTGACTCAAGAAAATACCACGGGGTGATTGATGAACTTGTAGTCCTAGAAAGAACGTAAGTTCACCCATCATGGACATTTCAAAATGTTTCTTCATTAGTTTTGCAAAAGCGATTGAGTACTTTTTATGAGTTGACCCAAAAATGATGTCATCCACATAAATTTGAACAATTAAAATATGTTCCCCGTGATATTGTATGAAAAGAGTAGGGTCAACCGAACCTTTGGTGAAATTATTGGCAATTAGGAAAGATGATAGCTTATCGTACCATGCCCGAGGAGCTTGTTTGAGACCATACAGAGCTTTGTTCGGTTTGTAGACATGATTCGGGAACGCGGGATCAATGAATCCTTCTGGTTGGCTGACATAAACCGTTTCTTTAAGTTGCCCATTCAGAAAAGCAGTTTTGATGTCCATCTAAAAGACCGTTATATGCATATGAGCCGCGAACGCGAGAAATATCCGAACAGCCTCAAGACGAGCAACCGGAGCAAAAGATTCTTCAAAGTTAATACCCTCTTCCTGACGATAACCCTTAGCCACCAGACGTGACTTATTTCTGATTACATTTCCTTCAGCATCCAATTTGTTTTTCCAAATCCATTTGAGACCAATGACGTAGACCCCTGTTGGTCTTTCAACCAGTTCCCATACTTCAAGATGTTTGAATTGGTTGAGTTCTTCTTGCATGGATTCAATCCAGTTGTCTTTTGTCATTGCGTCTTTGATGTTTTTAGGTTCAGATTGGCAGACAGTGAGTGCATAAATGCAATGTTCACCATCTGAGTGAAGACGTTGTCTTGTAACGACTGGTTGATTCGGGTTGCCAATAATGTTTTCCAGAGGATGGTCTTTTGTCCATCTATGTGTGGATGGTTGATGTTGGTATACATTGTGCAAATTTTGAGGATTCAAATGGCTTGTTGAAGATTCCGCGACATCTGGTGCAGCAGTCTCATTAGAAAATGGGTTAAAGAACGCATTTGGATCAAAATCTGCATGTGGGGGTACTTCATTCAGAACATCATCAGCCGGTTCATCATTGTTGGAAGCGGTTTGTTCAACTGTTGTGTTGGAGTCAACTGGTCCCGTAGTTGTTGTAGCAGGTGTATTAAGTATAAGAGTATTATCAGGTTGAGCAGCGGAAACAGCGGATACACCTAGAGCACGTTCATCAATATCGTCACTGAACATCGGAGCAAATAACCTTTCCATTTGTTGACGAGTAAGCTAGGGGCTTTGTTCAGCTGATGATGGGGTTTGGGGGAAGTTTAAGCGGTTGTGTCCGGGTTCCAAGCTGTTATACTCAGAAGCCATTGTGAAGAAGTTTCAGAATCAGCTTCCCCCCAAAATGACAACTGTCTTTAGCAGATTTAAAACTTTGATGAAGTCTACATTTCCTCTAACTTTTGAAGGTTTCAGTATGCAGTGGAATTTGTAGATGAGCAGTAAACCATACAAAAAAAATCTGACTAATTGCGGAAGATCCGTTCGAGGGTAACGTGCCAGAAATCAACAAGATCTTCTCACGTATTTGGGTAACTTCACACAAGATCACCCGTGAAATTGAGACGATAATACCAAAGTGAGACGTTTAAGCCACATATCGTCTTATTTCTTCCCCCTAATTGAAGGAATTCAAGAAGGCATTGGGTTTTCGCAAAGAAGCATGTAGAAGAACAAGGAAGCAATGACCACCTACACACTCTCTCCCCCTCGATGTTTTCAATGATTCAGAATCATACACCACGTATGTTGATGATGAATTGAAGACAGCGAAACCATGTATAAGGAGACAGCAAAACCATGTATGTCCAATTGATCGAACAAGTGTGAAGTACCAAAAATATTTCGAGAGAGTCAACTGCTGATAAAACTTCTCTGTTCATAATGTTGATCATCAGCTGTGTCATTGTTGTTGGAAGCAGTGTGATCTTCTGTTATAGAAGATTCGGTTGTTGTTGTAGATTCAGGTGTATCAGAAATTAGAGTATTATCGGTTGTGCGGCGGAAACATTCGATACATCTGAAGCACGACTTTTGGCAGAATCTTTAACCAGAGGAGCAAGCAATGTTTCCAATTCATGACGATTAAGTTCAATGGTGGAACAGCTGATGGATCATGATATTTTTAACGGTGAGAAACGGGTCCTACGATGTTTTGCAGTAGGAGCCATAGCTGTTGTACCTGCATAGAAAAATAGAAGGGGGGCAAGAAAGAAGAAACATGGATCCCCAAGTGTAACTGGGTTCCAGATGTTAGAGGCATAAAGATGTAGTGTCAATTATCTTCTTGACACCTGAACAAGCTTTTTTGATAAGTTCCTTTCCTACCTCAGGGATGGATGTTGTGGGTTTCACACTTGTGTTGATGCAACTACTTAGTATCTTTCCTGTAGAAATCCACCTAAGACCAATAGTGTTGAAAACTCTACCCGTTGGAATCCATCTAAGGTAAGATCTAGGGGATGTTGAAACTTCTTTTGGGAAGAGTCTGTGTCCTATATTGATCCACCTAGTAGGTTTCTGAAATTTTACGTTTAGATCAACGGGTTTATTTCTAACTATTTGTTGAGTAAACTTAGGTTTTGGATTGCTACTACATGCAGTGTTATGCAACACACTAGAAGGCATCACACTAGGTCGTGAACCTAAGATTCCATCCTTTTGGAGTAGTGCCCTTTTCCTAGCTTTTTCTAGATCACAGTTCTTGTACGCGTCATTTGAATCATATGAATCTTTACTTTTAATACTCAGTTTAGACACAGTGTTTGAACTAGTCCTAGATTGGCCAGTAGCAGCCACTTGTTGAGATATAACAGAAACAGGATTAATAGAGACAGAAGCATTATTCATTGGCCAGGAATGTGGAGTGACTGGTTTTGACAAATGATTATTCTCAACAACTTGGGAGGCAAACCGTGGTTTTGAAGATTTTGAACGTTCAGATTTAAAAGCAGTTGGTTGTCTAGCAACTGATTGGTTTCTGATTGGTTTTAGAGACGATTTCCCCAAGATTGTTGGTTTTGCAAAATTAGTATCCACACTCTTGTCAGTTAATCTTCTCAGTTTGTTTTGTAAAGCAACATGTGCAAGCCCCTTTGCTTGAATTTGAGCCTTTAAATGCTCATTTTGTTTTACTAATGTATCCACACGATTACTTTGTTCATTTGAATACTGACCATTGTGTTCTGAAGAAAAAGATTTGTTTTGTAGTTTAAGTTCAAGAGAGATTCAATGTGCCTCTAGTTTTGAAAAATCTTTATGAAACTGAGCAATGGTCTTTTTGAGAAGAATGTTTTCAGATTCAAGAGTTTGATTTGACGTTCAGTTGAATTGTTAACAAGTAAGGGCTCAGACATGAGAAAGTTGTCTGGACATTGTGCAACACACTGGTCAACCTCTCCTTCATTACGAAATTCAGGTTGCTCAATATGTTGTGTCGCATTTGCAGTCAGAATATGATCAACAGTAGATTGTACCTCGACCATCTGTTCTGTGTCAGTGTCATAGGTGGGTAAGATATCTTCCTCAACCATTTGTTCTTCGTCACAGTTGGGCTCGGTGTCGTAGTTAAGTATGATATCTTCTCCAGATCTGCTGCTGTCATCCTTCTTTTCCAATGCTACAACCTCATTGTCCGCATTACCGACAGTTGCAGTAATCACAACATTCTCAACGTCCATTTGAGCATTCCTTTCATGTACATCAACTCTTTCACCTTGCACGACTGCGGGATATCGGGAATTTGATGATGTCTGACGCTTCAATGCCAGAGCCAGAGCCATGTATCCTTCTTTCAATGCAACAAATGGATCTTTATGATCAGAATCCATTTCACTCCCCTGCAGAAGAATCAAAGAGAAGAAAAGGTGCAAAGTCGATATAGCACATAGAAGGCTGATATAGTAAATTTCAATTTCCCTCCAAAAATAATTTTGAAAAACTTTTGACTCTCAAAATCTGAAATTCACTATAAAATTCAATTCTAAGGTTGAAAGAAAATTTTGAGTTATGACAATTTTGACGCAAAATTTGACCCAAAAAATTCGAATTTGGACAAAAATTTTGAATTTTTGACCAAAATTTTCACAGTTAAACCAAAATTTGAATCTCGCGTAAAAATTGAACGTTTAGTCTCCCTTAAAAATTAAATTTTACTCAAATTTTCCCGCCAAAAATTCGAATTTGGACCATTTTTCTTTTTTGATAACTAGTGTTGATGGATCTTTGTAGTCGAATGAAACGCTGTTGATGAAGTGTCCTTAGGCGTAGAAATCACAATAAACCAAGTAGGACTTATGCGTAAAAACACCAAAGTTACGCGTAACAATCAAGAGTTACGCGTAGATTTAGCTTACGCGTAAGTTGGGAAAAGACGCTAAAGTTATGCGTAGACACAAAGTTAGGCGTAGAAAGTTAGGCGTAGGATTATCTTATGCATAAGACTAGGCTTAGGCGTAAGATGAATCTTATCCGTAGGATTTCTACGCGTAAGCTTTATGCTTATGCGTAATTTTAGGGTTTTGTCCAAATGATCTTTTACACTATCACAGTGCAAAAGATATCCAAAGTCGACGTATTTTCAGGCTTATCCAAGCAAGAAAACACGGAGTAAACCACGAAAAGGAAGATCAAACCAAGGATAACCTTACGCGTAGTTTTAGGGTTTTGCTACGCGTAGGATTACTCGTAAAAATGATAATGCCCAAATATGTTTCTAAACCAGTTTTTGTGTGATGAAATAGCTTCAATAACACCAAAAGACACAAAAGTGTGAAACTTGATTATCCAAAGCTCTTAAAACAGTTATGCGTAGGTTGAAACCCTCGTATAAAAACTAGTCTAAAAACAACGATTCACGCATAAAGTTTGAAACTTTTTGCCAAAAACACGTATTTTAACACCTTAAAACGTTGAAAGTACAAGAATCTTGGATTAAAAAGTGTAAAAAACAAGTTTTTAAGCGAACCAAAGTATCAAACGTGTGTTTTAAGCGTAGGACCGAAACCCACTTCAAAAACAAACACGATTCACCCAACTAGTAGGCGATTGATACCACTGTTAGGTCACAAGATTTACAACACAAGCTTACAAGAAAGAGATAAAGGCGATTGAACAATAAACCAAACACACACACACGTTAATGCTAAGATCGGTTATGCGTAGGTGTGAGTGAAAGAGAATGAATTGAACAACCAACCCTCAAGTGAGGGTTATTACATAGTATTTATAGGAGGAAAGCTAGGGCAACACTCCTAGTCCCTTCCTTTCTCCTATGGGCTTGGGCCTAAGCTCATGGGCCTTCTACATAAGCTTAAGTCTAATAACAAACATAAAGGCCATAATTAAGCTAACTATTACATATGAGTAACTAACACTTGAATAAAGGTTTAGGAGTGATTCCAACACATCAGCAAGGTGTGAATTAAAAACTTCCATTGGGAAGAAAACATACCTTTCAAAAATTTTACCCTGTCTCCCCTTCTTGTATAACCTAACCTTTCTAAACCTTGAAATATATTATCACCAGAAAGATTAACTAGTCCATTAGCATCATCAAACCTCAAAATACCTCTAATGACTTCCTCATCCACCAAAATCTCATTATCATCCACCACAGTCCTAAACACCGCTAATCCATCTCGCTCCTGTATCTCAGCATTACCCCAAAAATTGATGTATATAGTCTTTAAGAATTGTGGGTACTACAGTTAATGCAAAGTGAATTTTACTGTGGTTGATAAAATCAATTATGCCATGAAAACCATCTGATTGATTATTTTTTATTAAGTAAGCAACTAGGTTATGGGTGTTGGAATACTGCGACAGCATTGTGAGTTGTGATGGGATATGATGTGGGATTGTGAAATTAGCAGTTGGGAGTGGTTAGGGTTTATGTTGAGCGTCAATTGGAAGTGATTTAAAGATCAATTAAATGATCTGGCAGTGATTTGGGGGAATAAATACGTTTATACCAAATTTACAAAACAGCCCCTTAAGTATCCATTATCAGGAACCTGCTAGCAGTGGATTGAAAACCACTAGCAATGGTTTGATAGACTCTAGAAGTGGATACAGGAAATTTACAAAACAGCCCCTCAAGTATCCATTATCAGGAACCTGCTAGCAGTGGATTGAAAACCACTAGTAGTGGTTTGAAAGACTCTAGAAGTGGATATAGCAAATTTACAAAACAGCCCCTCAAGTATCCATTATCAGGCTAGCAGTGGATTGAAAACCACTAGCAGTGGTTTGATAGACTCTAGAAGTGGATAAGGCAACCATTTTTTTTAATAATAACACTGAACAGCAAAAGTCAACGACTTCATTTACTCCTCAACAACTTATACCTTCCCCACATTAATTTTCTGATTCCATCTGAACTTTTATTTAAGAACCTATAACTCACATACAACCCATATCACACATACCCCAATTATTAACCTCAACTGCTTTCACAAATTATGTAAAAAAAAAAACCACCAAACTCACGCAGCTGCTCCACCTCACCTCCTTCATCTTCATTACCACACCACCTCCACCACCACTACATCATCGCGCGAGTATCTTTTACTAATTTTTATAAATACTCTTGATTGATTGTAAAAAGCTTCATGGGTTTTTGTTATATAGTTGTAATCTTAAGTGGGTATCTCTTATTTGGTTAATGCTTCATGGGTTTTTGTTTGTGTTAGACCGAATTAATTGAAAAGCTTAGGTATTGTGGTTTGTAAGTGATTATAATAACTTTCACATTCTTTATAAAAAGCTTCAGTAAACCTTCAACAACATTGATATCGGTTTCGATCTTATCTTGAGCAAAATATATTATATGCAATTGAATGTATTGACTAGTTTAAGGTAAAATCAGTTTTAGAGTATACTTAAGACACTAGACTAGAAAGTAGAAATTGATTAGTTGTAGGAATATATGCGTTATGAAGATAGAAATCAATTGAATGTATCTGTAATTAACTGCTTATTATGTGCTTTGCTTTTATACTTGTAGGAATATAGGGTGTCACGGGTGCCAAGCCGTGACCACAGCCGAGGCCAAAAGGTAAGATATGTCGTTGCATATTTTAAATAGCTTAGGGTTATAGGTAATGAAAACTATCCAAGCATCGGGTATCAAGAAGACCCTTTAAACCATTAAGGTTTAGTTGGTCATTTTAACAATTAGGGTAGGAGGGTAGGATGGTGGATTTTGGGACCTAAACCAAGTTCTTGGCAGGGTGTTGGGGTCCACCCCCTTTCATGTGTAATAGCCGACGTTGGCAAGGAATCTACGGTAAGCATACAACGTCTACACCCTTTCGACGACGGGAAATCGAAGGAAGGAGATGACGGTAATGAAGTCACGTGAGGGCACGACTACGAGTCTAGCTACAAGACTCTTAAATAAAGAAAAGCGCTTCGTGGGAGGCAACCCATGCTTAATTGTTTGCTTGTTAGTGTCATATATTTTTTGTTAATTGTTTATTCTCATGTTTAAATTTGTAAAAATGATTTATTTTGTTTTTAACCTCGTCTTAATTGCATCTAAAGGTATTTTACATAAAGGATAAGTGTAGGGAGGATTACACACGTTTTCAAAAGAAACGTAAACATGAGAATAACAATTCATTAAAAGATATATATATGTGTGTTTGTTCGAGTCAAATGCTTGTATCGAGTCATAATGGATGTTTTGCAGAAATTTTTCCAGATTCTAAAGATGTAAATTTTCCATAATTTTTTCCAGAAAATCCCAGACCAGTTTTTGTCAGGATAACCTGACGGCGTCAGGAAGGAGTAAAAACATCAGATTACTTTTTTCTCGTTTTCTGAGCTACTTATAAATTTTTGGAATTTTCTAGGTCTTAATTTTCCAGAAATTCTGTAAACATCCATTCCACAAGCATTATATCCTAGTTTAGTAGAGTCTTATATATATTATTACCGCCGATTTTACGCGAAGAAGAAACAAAAGATTGGAAGGAGCTTTTCACGCACACATTCTTCTTGGAAAGGATTTAACCACTACTTCACATACGGATCCTACCGAGCTAATCAGGGGAGTACTAGTTTCTTTCGTTTTTAATTACCTTCCATTATCATAACTTTGATACTTTCGGGGAACATTGGGGACAATGTTCAGTTTAAGTGTAGGGAGGGAAAATAAAACGGGAACTTTGAAACTTTGCTTATCTTTGATTATTTGCTTTGTCCAAGTGTATTTGTGTAATAAACCATGAGAAAATGTCGGTTAGGGTAATTTTGGCACCAAATTTTTAATTTTTCATGACATATAGGAGTGGGCCATTAGTTTTAATAAAAGCGTCTCACGAATAGGAAGTTGCATGACTAGCACAAAAACCCTTTACCACCTAAATTCCACCCAAAATGTGAGGATCGCCCTTAGATTAGTAGGAATTAAAAGCATTCATCTTTAATGCTTAGAGTGTGAACCGGTAGTATATTAGATTCTAGAACTTGTTTTGTGATGCATTCCGAGATCGCTAGTAAGACTACACTTGTGTAGTTAGGAATAACTAAATGATAAGAGGCATTCGGATAACCCTTGTTTGATACCCGTAATATAATTACTTCTACCACATCGGTTGAGTAATTCCCCCACACCTTTGCGTTGTACTCATCTTTAGTACATGATACCCCTAGTTAACCCCTTAGAGCCTATCCTTTTCGCGGTTCTCGTGATGTTTTGGTTTTTTCGGAATATCAATGAAGAGCATTGTTTACACCCCACCCCTAAATATACACCCAAATCGCCTTAGCCTACCTTATATGCACTCACTTTTAGTGCATTTTTGTTATCGCCCTAAACCCTTAGTTCAATTATCTGGTTGCTTGCACGAGTTGCTAAGTCGAGTCATATCCTTTGTACACAGTTTTGGGACGATTGAGACTCATGGGAAAAAGTTAAAGTTTCTAAAATGATTGAAAGGGAACGTTAAATTCCCTTATTTGCGTAATAACATACCCCAAGTGTTTTTGATCTTTTCAATTCGGGTCAAATTAGGGTTAGAGTAATAAAAACTCAAGTGTAGGGATGTGCCTATAAATCCCTATCATTTTGATGTTACCGTAGAGGATGGTAGAGTAAAAGTGTATGAATGAAAAAAAAAAAAAAAAAAAAAAAAACAGGCTACCATCCTACATCTATCCTTTAAATTTATGTTTGTTTGTTTCAGTTAGGTAGAGTCTAGAGTGTCGAGGCTTGGCTTAGCAACGCCATTCTTCGTATGCATTTAACATAGAGATTTTTGACTTGCTACCACTTAAAAAGCCTATCCCACCAAACCCTTTGTTTCCCTACCGTAAGCCTAACGTTACAACCCTTTAAAGACCTCTTTGATAGTCTTTCCTAGGTGCTTACGCCAAAGCGATGGAGGTTTGATCTATTCTCAAGCCTATGGTAATCTATGTACTAGGACCGGTTAATGTTGAAAAACTAGCAGACCTTGATAGATCTTGAGCTTCGTAGATCGTTAGTATTGCTTATGTAATCACAAACAAACTAAAAGAAAATCTCTACAACTTGTATTCTTTAGCGGAATATAAACACAAGTATAAAACACAGATAACTAAGAACTCTTTGATCCTCTATGGATCGTTATATTAATAACTTGTAAACGTCTAATGTCTAGTACATAATTCATTCTATTGTGTTCCTTTTATAGACAAGGAACCCTAACTTCTTCTCTAAGAAACGTAAAACTAAATAAGATATACACAATCACTTCCTAATAAAGTTGATGCATATCCTAACTAATTCTAGAAAATACGGAATAACTATATCCGCAGAAACAAACTAATAACAATATCACTTCAGTAGAACTATGTCTTCGGCAGAATCCATACACTTCGGCAGAATCCATTCAGCAGAAACAACAGCATAATTCGTACTTCACATAATTCCCAACAATCCTCCCCTAAACTGGAATTTGACTTGGTTAAGTTCCAGTTTCTTGACAGATCTTTAACCTTGCAGCACTAGAGGATTGTACTCGAACACCATCAGCAAAGAATCAAAACAAAATCATCTCTTTGATGAAGAAACTCTGAAACTCCAGATCTTTGCAGCAACAAATGACAACATGTACATCAAAACATATTAGTTTCATACTATTCTCATCACATCCAGGTGTGTTAACACCTGTGAGAGGTGAATCATTGAAAATAATGGATTTGATGTCTCTTTACCAATAGCCATCACTACTGGAGTAGCCAAATGTTTAAGTTCGAAAACTATGGTACACTGATAACCATCTGATTTATTAGCAAATCAGCAACCATGAACGAATTTGAAATGTCTTTACCTGTAGCCGTTTGCTCAGGACTAGTCAATTCTTAAAATTGGTGAACTGATTACCAAATATGGTATTCCACTGCCTTTACCACAAGCCATATACATGTGGGCTAGTCAATTCTTGGATTCCAAAAAGGAATAAACCATGGTGAATTAATGACCATACAACACTCAGCAATTAAGCATAGGTGGTTGCAAACCCTATGATTTTGAGCAAACCATTACAGCTATCAACAGATTTGATGTGTCTTTACCAAAGCTGTACCCCTTGGACTAGCTAACTCTTTGACATACACAAGGTATATCTGGTGAGTCAATAACCATTAATAATATACAACAAACCTGCAATAAAAGTTAGACAAAATCAAATATATACAAAATTATTATTATTATTATTATTATTATTATTTTTTTTAACTAAGAAATAAAGAAAACAAATATTACAAAAGATACAAAATACGACAATCAAGATGAACCTTTATGTTGCAGAAGCTGAGTTTTAATCAATCCAACACATTGTTCTGCATGAAGGTCATCATTGCCAACTGGATTAGGAGGTACTTCCAACTTCTGTCTAAGCATTCTTTCCATTAATGAAACAGACAAAGGATAAGTCTTATCCGAGAACATACACAAAATCATGCCACATTTTTCTGAACCACATGGACACATGGCATAGGATAAAATCTCCAACTCTCAATCTCCCACTTATGTTAATTCTTCCAAATAGAATACCCTTTACCATCTAGAGAATGAGAATCAAACAAGACTTGAAGATCACCCAATAAATATAAACCAGAACCCTGTGGTGAATGAATAGTATAATGCTGAGTGACATGTTCATACAGCATCTTCAAATCATGTCTATCCACCAAATGAAAGATTTCCTTCAAGAAGTTGAACTGTATAGTATAATTATCCAGTCGATAAACAGTGTTAAGCTTCCCAGCTGTCCAATTGATCAATACAGCATGTGTTCCTTCAAGAAAAACATCAACATATCCTACTTTAATAAAAGTTGACTCAGCAGCCTTGAGATCTAAAGAGATACTCTTCGAAAGATGTTTCCGAGCTAGTCTCACAGATCTCCTTAAGGAACGAAGTTTCCTTTTAGTCATCCTTTTCTTGCTCAATGTATCACCCAAATTATCAATAGATTCAACACTAAGCGAAGCTTCAGAAGAAACAGTAGAAGGTTCAGCAGAGAAAACCATATCAGCTGAACTTCTCTCCTCAACATCAGTAGTAACTACAGGAGAACTTAATTTTGGTGCCACATCATCAAAATTATCTACAATCTCAACTGTCTTGGGTCTCTTTGCTTTAGGAACATCAGACGTATTAGCAATCCTTTCCAATGTAGAAGAAGAAGTAGAACCAGATGAAGAAAACTTCATAATCATATTATACTTTCTGATCAAAGCATCATCAGATAAAGCTAAGATTTGCTTCATTGACATGCCAGTAGTGTATACAGTAGTACTATGATTCTTCACAATCCTCCTCATATGAGCTCTCTTCTGAGCTACAGTCATTGGTTTTTCCCTTTTTGCTTTATTCCTTTGAGCAACAATAGCATTCCTCTTTGCAGCTGCTTCTAGCTTCTTTTGTTTTCCAAGAGCCACCATTTGAGCCACAAAATTCTCACTATCATAGGCTGCACCTAAAATGCATTTAGCAAGATTAGAATCAGATGCACCTTGATTAGTATAGGCATCCCATTGAGCATCAGTGATCTTAGGAAATAGTTCATCAAGCTCTAGTTGTCTCTCTGTAGACAAATTAGAATCAGAATGAGCATGAAGAAATTCAGCCACTGCACGACTCTTCTGCATATTTTCATAATCAGCAAACATCTTAGCTTGAGCATACCTTTCTTCTTCAGACACCAGATCTGAACCAATCACTTCATCAATCACAGTTTCTATTCCTTTGTCAGAAGGTTCCACAGCTGAATCATTTTGAGGAATATGCACAAAAAGAACTTCAGAAGAAACACCCATATCAACATCAGAAGAAACATGTTCAGAAAACGCTTCAACAAGTGTAGAAAAGACTTCAACATTAGAATCCAAGTTAAAACTTCTGCCAGCAAGAAACACTGTAGAATCATCTGCTGAAGGTTGAGAACTTGGTGGTTCTTGTACAAATGAAGCTTGACCATGTTCAGCAGCCACATCCTCTATTTGAACATCAGCAGACACACTTGCAAATATAGTCTTTTCCTTTTGCTAGTGTATCGAATAGGTTCCTTTGTCTTTGAAGATTCAGCAGCAATATGAGATGAAACATGAGTTGTTAGAGCTGCATCAGCCAAGATTCCTAGTGATGCAAGCTGAGTCTCTTCTTGCTCCTCATCAGAAGAAACCAAAATTCTCCTTTTGCCCCTTTTTCCAAGTTGTTCCTCCAAGTTCTTAACTTTATTCTGCAACTCCACAATCTTACCACCAAGAGTAGACCTGGTCTCTGTAAGCTCCTGTTTAAGATCAGCAACCTCTGCTACATACCTGTTCACTAGAGCATATACAGATGTCAGTGTAATAAGGTCCTCAGCGCCACCAGCTGATTGCTCAGTGGTAATGGGAGCTTCATTGGGCCTTTCAGGAGAAATATAAACATGCTCAAAATTAGGAAATCCTTCATCAAATTGGTTCCTAATAGGACTAGATGTGGGCAGTCTATCAGTTTCATGCTCAACCTCATCAAGAG
>OU343219.1:125795253-125868691 GCA_910596185.1 Chrysanthemum makinoi
GCAATATCTTTGAATAAAGTGTTTCTTTAGTAGCGCCCAAGTATTAACGCCCGTGCAACCTTCGATCCATCTTCGGATGCTCCAGTAAGAGTCATTGGGAATACCCTAAGCATAACGACATCATGAGACACGCCGGAATGTTGAAAAGGCTAGCGATGTATAGGACATTTTCAACGTGCTCATATGCGTCTTCGTCCCTGTTTCCTGAAAAAGGGTTAGCGCGAAGCTCCCTCATAAATTGGTCTTTAATTTCAAAATGAACATCCGCTCCGATTGCCGGTCTTACGAGACCCGGCCCTTGTTCCGCTCTTGTCAACGCCAAGTATTCCTCAAGAGTGAGGTCATCGATGTTAACAACTTCCATGGCACCTGAAAACTTGAAATATGATCGTGAGAAAAGTTTAAAAATGAAATGAAAGACTTAATATCAATCCTAATATAACTCCCCGGCAGCGGCGCCAAAAACTTGACACAGGTTTTACTGACCAGGTATTAATATTTATAGTGTCTCGCTATACCTATGTGTTGTTCCCTATTCACTATCGTTAAAAAGGAATAATTAAGTACTTAAAGCAATTAACAGTGAATAATGACTGAAATTAACATTAGTAAAACACACAAAGTAATTTTCAACATCATATTCTTATTAGAAATAAATCAAAAGAATACGTTACCCAAGTACTTGCGGAATAGTACTTGGGATTGAAATGACAAAGTTTGGGTGACTCCTCTCTAAGCTCAGGCTAAGTCTGAGCACAACTCTTAGAACCCACTGAGCTAGCTCAAGGATAAAGTTGTATTTGGAGGAGTGAAAAGTTGGCTTGTGTGTGTGTGTTTTTACAATTCACAAGCTTGAACTTTTCACTCATTCTCTTATGCTATTTATACAAGTATGATTATTAACTTTATCCTAGAAGACAAAAACATGGATCACAGCAAACACGAATATTGATATATTCGGTTACTGTTCACCTTTCTATAGTAGGCGGCGAAGCTTCTTTCCTTGATAGAGAATCGCCGCTTACTATAAATGGGAAGATATGATCTTGATAGATTGAGACTGTGTATAGGCTGGATAAACACTTGAGGGACTTAGTTTTATCTGGGTAAAACTTTCCCGCCTAATCCAGCTCATTCTTCGGTCTTTAAAGTCTTCGATCTCTTTCTTTGTTTGTCTTGGTGTTTAACAGTTGGAGAGGAGTCGAAGGGATTGATGAGTTATTGTCATCACTCACTGAATCCACTATCTTCTTCTTGACTTAGTCTTCACCCTTTAAGTTCCGCCTTGCAGAGTGGAGAGGCTCCTTGTTCGCCTCATACTAAGTGTCCTGAAGATAGCTCACTGAGAGACTATGCGCTCAGTGACTGATTGTGTTTAACGGATTAAACACTTAGGATATTTTCTATTCAAATCCTAGTTTAAGGGGTTTGGGTATTTATTGAACCCAACAGTCTCCCCCTATTTGGATATTCAAATATCCTAGGTGTTTGATCAGTGTAAGTGAGCAAAGAGGCTTCTTCTTACACATAATGTACTGGTGAATACAATAAGGAATATTTGAGTAATTTGACAAAAACATACATATTTTATTGATCGATTACATATTTCTATCACTAGTACAAAAGGATAAAATGATGTCAGTCCAGATGGATACCCAGTGCTTCGAGCTTCACTTTCTTGGTGATGAGTGTTTCTCTGTCAGGATGGTCTCTTATTTTTGCATTTAGGTCTTGACAGAACCGATGTTTCTTGGGGATTGGATGCGAGAGGCCACTGGAATATAGCTGATCATTGCAGCTACACCGGCCTGATCAATATCACTCCATCTTTGAAATGCTGGGTTTCCATAGACATCAATGTGGAATAGCCCTCTTTCAGGCTCTTCAATCACCAAACAGTTCACAAATTTGACACCCTCAGGCAGCTCTCTGTTGCATTCTAAGCCAAGCACTTTGATTTCAGGCTGGAACTCAACTCTTTTCCTTTTGCCGGTGGAAGTTTGTGGTTGAGATCCTTGAGGTGCAGTCAAGGCAGGCTGAATTCCCAGTTTGGCTGGTGCATCCCTCAGCCTTTCATATCTTTTGCTGAGCATCTTCATCAACTCCTTGACCACCTTATTTTGCTTCTTTCCAATGATTGGACCAAGTTCATCAAGTTCAGTGATCCCAAAGTCACTGAATTTTAAGGGATCATGAACCTCAAAGTGTCTTTTGTCATCCCCTCTGTAAACATTCATAGCCAATGGTTTGGTGTTGGGAATAATCTTGACATCAGTGATTTTTTCAGGAAGCCTTCGGCTATTCATTGTCCAGTTGTATTCCTCAATTCTGCTTTTCTTGAGAGCTTCAGTTTTCTTTCTCTTTTCTTCATACTGCTTTCTCATTGCAGCCATTTGAGCAGCCTGAGCATCCTTGAAGTTTTGTCTGCTGACCCTTTGGAAGCTTGCTTGCATCTAATCCCATATTCTCGGCTTCTTGACAACCTTTGCGGTGCTTCTCTGTTCTTTTTCTCTTCCTCGGCTAGTTTCAATCTTCTTTCTTCTTTAGCAAGATGTTTACTCATTTGTTGAGGTGTTAGGTATTGATGTCACCGATTTTATAGGGAATCTTCTCAGGCTCAGCAGTTGTCATTATGCCTTTGCCCTTGTCCTGGCCTGAGGAAGATGATGCAACTAAGGGTGGTGTTGTTGTTGTGACCGTCAGTGTTGTTGTTGATGTTTGAGGTGGTAGTGAGGAGATTGGTATTGCTGAGACTGGTATAGATGATGTTGGAGCTCTGAGACGGTGGTGTTTGCTCCCCTCAGTGTGAAGAGGAGTTTCTTGATAGTATTCCCCCTCAAGCTGTTGCCGGAGCTTGGTGAGGGCAAGAGTTGGCGTTGGTGCGGAGGGGGACTGAGCAGCTTGACCCTTGAAGGCATGATAGATTTTAGTCATCATAGCCTTAATCTCTGAAGTGTCTGTCTGAATTCCAGTGACCTTTGCATCCAAGTTAGCCTGAGAAAGCTCCAAGGCAGTCATCCGGGGACCAAGATTCCAGGCCAGGGAAGAGGATGCCTGAGCCATAGTCGCCACCTGTGTATTCAAAGAGTCCAATGTAGCTTGAAGAGACTGGAGTGATGATGGAAGACCACGAACATTTGCAGACTTGAGCGAGATCTAACAGTTCATAAGGCGTGAGGATTGTTGCAATTATGCCTCAGTAGCCTTTAGCACTTGAGAGTTAATAGCTGGAGCTTCTCTGACAAACTCCTTGATTTCATCGATCTTTGTGCCAGCATCTTGAAGATGTCTTAAGAAGTTAGCCATATTTTCATCCAATCGGTGAATTTGGTAATACATCAAGTCCCTGTGCTCATGAACATTTTCATCGAAGCCCTGTACCTCTGCCTTTAGATCAGCATAACTTGCGGCAGCCTCAGTATGTTGTTCCCACAATGTTTTAGTAACCCCTGAGTATAGCTTCCTTGAATCCTGGTGATCCAGAGCCAAGCTGCCTTTCAGTGAGGGAAGAACATTGTCAAACTCTTTGAATTCATCAGAGCTTGAGGATTCAGAAGCATGATCATCATGTTGGAATGCGGATTCAGTATGCTCCTTTGGATCAGGTGAGGCTCTTGTTCAGATTGAACCTCAGCGTCCATTTCTTCTCCAGCTGATAAAATCTCATCATCAGTTTCAGCAAGGTCATCCTCGAGAATAGAATACCGGTGACATCGGCAATTGTGAGCAAGGGGTTGGTGATGGGTTCCATATCGTGGTGGTATATATCCCTCGAGTCTTTGTCCCCGTTGACCCCTCGGAACTGGTAGGAGTTTCCCAGTGCCTTCTCCGGAGTCGGGATTGGTTTTGGGTTCCGTATCGGCGGGTTGTTTCTTTCCCTCCGAGTCTTTGTCCCCAGTGACCCCGAGACACGGTGGGTGTTTCCCAGTGCCTTTGGCGGAGTCGTGATTGTTGTATCCCTATCGTGGGTTGTTTGTTTCCCCCTAAGTATTTGGGATCGATCGGTGTGCCCTCGGACAAAGACTTGGATTTGTTAATGTCATCATCAGGCGTGGTGGAAGGCGCTCCCCTACCAGCGGGGTTGTTTGTTTCCCTCTGGATCTTGGGGAGTAGTAGGTGTGACCAAGGGCACCGGGTTGTGATGTATCGGTGTCCTTCGTTGTCACGGGGTGGTTGTTGCCAGTGGTCAGTGGGTGTCTGTTTAGTCTCGGGCTTTTTGTGCCTCTTAGGCTGTGCTCTGAAGCCTCGGGCCCTGAGACTTTGGTTTAGTCTTAGTCGATCACGAGACTTCCCTTTCTCTTTTAGGAGCGAGGGTTTGGAGACACGATCCACTTTGATTGTTTACAACAATCATGTGGGCCGTCAATTCAATGGGAGTGACAAGGGATGGGTTCTTTGGAAAATTTGATGGGCTCGGGATGCGGGTAAATTTCCAAATTTTTCATCCGAGTATAATTTGAACCCGATAGCGATTGCAAAGCACAAGAGACAAACCTAGGATACGAAACGTGCCGTCCTAGTTTTGCTCTGTAGATTCGTTACGAGATCACTGTAAATGATCTCCCCTATGTCGTGGTGACCCCATTCATCAAGCAGTATGCCATCATCAACTGAATAGAGTTAACTTGTTCGGTGGATGAGTGGTTCCCGCCGAGGACCTGAATCACAAAAGTGAAAAGGATCCTCCAAGCCACGGGGAATGAGCTTTTAGTGATGGGGTCTTGTTCAAAAAGTTGGATCTAAAACAATTTGTTTTAACCCATCCTTTCTTGTGGAGGGTTAGGATGGGCGACATAAGTACCTTTGTTATATTCTAACCCTGTTGAAGTGCAAAATGTTTTGTAATCCAGGGTGTATTGTTGCCCCCCATTAAGACCGAACTTGATGAGATACTCCCTGAGTGGTCTAAGGTTATTCTCATCAGAAGGTGTCGGGTCAAAGGCATCATCTGTAGCCCAAAACTCCACGAGGTAGTTTGGGTACAGATGAGGACATTTTACAAAGGCCGTTTTGAGTGGGCAGTTGAATAAAAATTTTATAATGTCTTTATAGGTTGGGACATTTTTAGGGTATTCAAAATTTCCTATGACATTATTTGTTTTAAATTCAATGTTTGTAAGATCCCCTACCATGAGAAGCAAATTGGAGAGATTGTGTTCTAGCCATTAAAGAAGATTTTAGGGTTTAAAAAATGTTTTGACTAGAACAATCAAAGTATTTGGATCTCTCAAGTTTGTGATGAAAAACTTTTGTAAATGTTTACAAGGAGGGTTTTCAAAAGAGGTTTTAAAGATTTTGGGAACACACAAATTTTTCTGGATTTGAGAAAGGATTTTGACAGAGTTTAGTTGTAGAAAATGATTTGTGTGTGTTTTGTGGTTTTTGAAGAGGGTATTTATAGAGCAGTGAGAGGGGTGGTTTTTGTATAAATTTGGATATGTAAAGACCATTTTTGAAATCGTTTGATATTGCACATTTAATGCCACCCACCACTTCACGCAGTAAAATCCCGTCTTTCAAGGAAAACAGTTGCAATGCACAGTAAAAGTGTACTTTAGCAGTAATAAAATATCCATAGGATATTTTATGTGAGAGAAGGCTTTTAATGCCAAGTGGGGTGAGGTAAATGATGATACTTCTGACAGTAAGACATGTATTCCTATATTAAATTGGTGGGATTACCAACCTAGGACATTTAAGTAACTAATACTTGGAGCATTTAGTTACTCATTCAATGCTTTCTGTCAGGGACCCTGAGTGAGTCTTAATCATTCAGTGAGAGGTTTGTTTTGGATGTTCAGGGAGACGAACCAATTCACAGAACTTACTGAGATTGGTTTTCGATGCGACTTTCAATGTCAAGCATTCCCAACTCACTTTCGGTCTCACGAAGGTGGGTTCATCCAAGGGTTTTGTGAAGATATCAGCCAGTTGATATTCAGTAGGGATGAAATGAAGTTCAATATCTCCCTTCATTATGTGATCCCTGATGAAGTGATATCTGATATCAATGTGTTTGGTTCTTTGGTGAAGGACAGGGTTGTTGGAGATTGCAATAGCACTGGTATTATCACAGAAGATGGGCACCATTTTGTAATGGATGTTATAGTCACTGAGTTGACTTTTCATCCATAATACATTGGCACAGCATCCTGCTGCAGATACATATTCAGCTTCAGCTGAAGACATAGCCACTGATTGTTGCTTTTTAGCACTCCAACAAACTAGTTTTCCTCCTAGAAATTGACAGGACCACGAGGTACTTTTTCGTCCATGTTGCAGCCAGCATAATCAGAATCAGAGTAACCCTTGAGATCAAACCATGAGCATCTTGGATAATAGAGTCCAAGGCTTGGGGTTCCCTTCAGGTACTTGAGTATTCTTTTAGCTGCAGTGAGATGGGATTCTTTAGGATTGGAGTGATATCTTGCTATTAGACAGACTGAGAATTGGATATCTGGTCTAGAAGCAGTTAGATACATCAATGAGCCTACAATCCCTCTGAAATGAGTTTGATTGACTGATTTACCAGTGAGATCAGGTCCAAGGTTGTTAGGTGGGACCATTGGAGTTTTCACTGAGGCACAGTCAGATATCTCATATTTTTCAAGAGATTTCTGGTGTATTTCTCTTGACTGATGGATATTCCTTTGTCGGTTTGCCTGATTTGTAGTCCAAGAAAGTATGTGAGTTCCCCATCATGCTCATTTCAAACTTCTTAGTCATCAGTTTTTCAAACTGTTTGCAAAGTTTGTAGTTTGTTGAGCCAAAGATGATGTCATCAACATACACTTGGACTAGAATCACATTCTGTTGAGTTCTATAGACAAACAGTGTGTTGTCTATCTTTCCTCTGACAAACTTGTTTTGTATCGGGAAGGCTGAGAGAGTTTCATACCATGCCCTGGGAGCTTGTTTAAGTCCATAAAGAGCTTTGTCAAGCTTGCGGACATAGTCGAGAATTCACTACTCTCAAAGCACGGAGGTTCTGAACATATACATCTTCCTTGAGATCACCATTTAAGAATGCACTTTTAACATCCATTTGGTAGACCCCGAAGTTCATGTATGTTGCATATGCAAGAAAGATCCTGATGGCTTCCATTCTTGCAACAGGAGCAAATGTTTCATCATAGTCAATGCCTTCTTGTTGACTGTAACCTTTGGCTACAAGTCTGGCTTTATTTTTAATGACAGTTCCATTTTCATCAGTTTTGTTTCTGAAAACCCACTTCATTCCTATGACTACTACATCCTGAGGACATTTGATCAAGGTCATGACCTTGTTTTTATCAAACTGTTGCAGTTCTTCTTGCATAGCCTGAACCCGGCTTGGGTATTTTAGAGCCTCGGTGACACTTTTGGGTTCTATTTCTGATAGGTAATCAGCATATAGACATTCATTGGCTGAGGCTGCAGTTAAGTTAGCAACCATGCTTCTAGTGAGCATGCCCTCAGTGGGTTCACCAATGATGTTTACAAGCTCAATGTCCCGAGATCTTGTCCACTTACTTTGTGGTCTGGGATCTGAGCTTGAAGATGTCACTGGGAGTTCAGGTGTGAGAGCCACAGGATCATTTAGATCTGTCGAGGTGATTTGTTCTGGTAGAGGTTCTTGAGATATAGGATCCTGATCATATGGATCGGTGTTACCTATCAGTAGGGACAGACTGATTATCAATGAATTCACGATAGTTGGTTGTGACGGGTTGTGGGGCAAGACATAATATGAGATGTCGAGCATCGGCTTGGTATGAGGAATTGGTTTTAGTGTTGTACTCATCAGGAGGATATCTTGATGAGTTATCAATTCCTATTTCTTCCACTGAAGTGTTGGTGAATCCGATGCTTTCTATACTTTCATCAAAGGTGACATGATAGGTTTCCTCAACTTGTTGTCTCCTTGTGTTAAATACCTTGAAGGCTTTGGAGATCAGTGAGTAACCTAGAAAGTATCCATCATCGACTTTAGCATCAAACTTGCCTAGATGATCCTTGTGGTTATGAATAAACACAGGACACCCAAACACATGGAAGTAGCTGATGTCAGGAAGTCTACCTTTGAATATCTCATATGGGGTTTTATTATGTCTTTTGACAATGATTGACATGTTTTGAGTGTAACAGGTTGTTTTAACTGCTTCAGTCCAGAAATGCTTTGAAAGAGCTGAGCCATTTAGCATGGTTCTTGCAGCCTTAATGAGAGTTCTGTTCTTCCTTTCAGCTACCCCATTTTGTTCAAGGGTATAAGAAGATGAAATTTTTTGGGAGATTCCCTTCTCATCACAGAAGTTCTCAAGCTCGGCATTTCTAAATTCAGTACCATTGTCGATTCGATTTGTTTCACTGTAATGTCATTCTGGTTTTTAATGTTCCTGATAAATGACATTATAGTATCAGCTACTGACTCTTTTTAGAAAGAAAGTATACCCAAGTGTATCTTGAGAACTCATCAACAATGATAAGTGTATACTTCTCATCTTTGGATTGATCTAGGACTGACTGGTCCAAATAGATCCATATGCAAGAGGTGAAGGCAACTTTTGATAGAGAAGTTTTGCTTGGTTTTGAAAGATGCTCTTTTATGTTTGCCTTTTCACAGGCTGAGCATGGTTTATCTTTTGCAAAAACCAGTGATGGTAAGCCAAGGACCTTGTTTTGTTTTGCCAAGTTGTTGATGTTTTGAAGTTTAAGTGTGAGAGTCTCTTGTGCCACAGCCAGTTGATAGTTTAAGTGGCTTTGGCAAAAGGCGAGTTCCATCTTTAGAGAGAGTTGACATGTCTAAGACATAAACATCATCTCTCCTAGGAGCAATCAACACAACTTCCTTGTTGGCATTGAAAATGGTACCTTGTTTGTCATTGAATTGTACAATGTACTTAGCATCACATAGCTGACTAACACTGATGAGATTGTATTTGAGACCATTGACATAAGCAATCATAGAGAAAACTATTCCATTACAGTTCTTGAACCATAACCTTCAGTGGGACATGATGAGTTATCACCAAACACTACCTTTGGTCCTGGTTCCTTTACATACTTGTGCAGATATTCCTTCACACCGGTCATGCTTCTTGAGCATCCACTGTCTAGATGCGGATAGGCTCTTGGCATGCCTCTGCACAAGTAGTAAACTGAATTAGTTTCTCTTCGTGACCCACTTACTAGTGGGCTTGGGTCTCATGGTCTCTTTGAATTGAGCAATCGATTCATGGTCAGTGGTGGAGTGCAATGATCTTCCACAGGTTTTGCATTTAGAGACTGAGGATGACTCGGTGGATTTGGGTTGTTTTGAACTTCTCCTTGCATGGATGACATTGTCATGCTGAGATGTCTTATGAGCTGTGTTACCGCAAATATCACAACATGTGTTCATAAGACAATCATCAGGACGATGATCATTAAAGCCACAGTGTGGGCAAGGAGGAAAAGGCTTTGCTCTCAACTTTTGAGCTTTGGATGAAGAAGCATACTGATGACCAACTTTGGTGTAGTTTTCTTGGCTGAGAGAGCTCACATATTGCAAGTGGTCGGCGATCCTGTGATCATCCTTTTTACGAGATCATGCAAAAGAGGATTCTATAACAATTGTCGGTGGTATGACGGTATAGTGGCACAGATCACACTTGCTTGTTTTGGTGGTGGCTTTTGACTTTGAGGAACTAGAGGAAGCTGACTTTGTCTCCTTGATTGGTTCAGTGACCTTTTCAATAGATTCCATTTTGTCAGTTAGCTTTCTCACAAGTTCAGTCAGTTCTGAATCGATCAGCTTCAGTGGGGACTGAGGATGTGGAATTTTCAGTGGGGGTGGATTCTTGATGAGTTGTTTTTGATGGTCTTTTCAAAATGGTTCTACCAAGTCCAGACCTTTCTTTAGGAGAGTGTGGATTGTAATGTAATGGAGTAAGCTCAGAGCTAGGATCAGCACCCTAAAGAGGTTTCAAAGGTGAAAGTGGTGCTTGAGATTCATCTTGGACTCGAGAGATGTGTTCGGTGCTCTGGGCACATCGGGAGTCCAAGCATGCTCTTTAGAGCTTGACTTTCAGGTTCTAGAATTCTTCCAGAGTCAAAGTTAGGAAGCTTACTATCAGGATTAAGTCTTTCAATCCAATCACTGGTCTTGGGGACAGACAACATATTGGTAATCATGCCACCAGACACAAATGGTTTAGGACTCTGGTCTTTGTTGAGAGATTCAGTAAGATGATGTTCACCTATGACTCTCTTTTTGCTATTGGGGGCACCCACAGCATCAAAGACTCTTGGATTCTTGGTGGTCCAGCTATCAATGATATCTTTTTCTTTCTTAAGTTCATCTTGAAGAGCTTGATTTCTTTTAACTAATTCGGTGTTTTGAATCTGTAAGGTGATAGCCTCAAGCTTGTTTTGTTTTAACACAAGTAACTCATCCCTACACTTATTCAATTCAAAACTTAACTTGTTGTACTTAGAAAAAGATTTAGTCTTTGCTCCTCTACAAACTTAAGATCTACATTGATATAGTTCATATAGGACTGCCAATCAGAATCATCATCCATAGAAAGTAGAATATTTACCTTCTTCATTGTGATGTTGACCCATTCTCCATTTCTGGCATGATTCTTTCCAACATCTAGCTTGTCTTCTTCGAGAGGGCCATCGGTCTGACATGCACCATTTCATCATCGATGAGACGGCTCTTCATCGGTCGAAGGTTTCACAACAAGACCTTTGTTTTTACCCTGCACAGATTGAACACTTTTTGGTTCGAGGGTGGCCTCAAGTAATGCAAGCTTAGCTTTGATCTTCCTATACTTGGCTTCAGAATCTATTGTTTTGTTCGGTCAGATTTATTCGAAGGTTTTGATGAGGCGATAGATTTTAGGTTGAAATTTGCTAAAGCCTGAGGACTGATTTGACCCCGATGGTCTGTAAGAAGGTTCAGAAATTGTTTTTGAAAAACAGTCCTTTGCAAAATGACCTTTTTGTGACACTTAAAGCATTCAGTGTCCTCGTTAGCTTTAGCAGTTGAAAAACCTTTGTTTCTTTTAATAAACCTTCGAGAGTTTGAAAGGAGTGCCCTTTCACGAAATTCAACGTTAGGTCGTTTAGGTACTCCTCACTTGATCTCTCATTAGGCTCATCATCAGAATTTTCTTGAAAATCTTGAACCACATTGTTAGAAAAGAAGGCAGTTGATATAGGTGAGGTGATGGTCAGGGACTTCTTGACTTCCTGAGACTTCTTTAAGTCAGGGTATCGTCTGTTGATGAGATTTTCCTCATAGACAAATTTCCCATAAATTTCAGGAAGCTCAAGAGTTTGGATGTAATTTGCATTTCTAAGTCCCTGAGAGAAGTTTAACCATTTCTCAGGGAGACAATTAACAAAACCAACATTTATCTCATGTTTTGATAACTTAACACCATCATTATCCAGTTCATTTAAAAGAGTTTTGTAACGGGTGTAAGTTTGAGAGAGAGTTTGAGTCCTTAGCCCGAAGTATTATACTCAAGTTTCAGGTCCATTATCCTGTTTTCCTTGGTATCAGATGGACCTTCATGGCTATGGACCAGGTCATCCCAGGTTTGTTTAGCCGTGTTACAGCTTATAACTGACTCTATTATATCATCAGGAAGACATGATATGATGATACTTTTGAGTCTTTGGTCTTGGTTGACCACTCTTCTTTCATCCTGAGTCTGAGCTTCGGTTTGGGCAAACCTTCAGCAGTCTTTGGGACAAATGGGCCCTCATTAATACACTTGATATAATAAGGTTCCATCCCAATCAAATAGCAAAGCATACGCTTTTTCCATTTGTTGAATTTGCTAACTTCAAGTCTAGGGCAACATTGAATAAGCTCCACCCTTTTTATCGACTAGTTGGGGTACATCAATTTCACCATAGGAATCCGATTTAAAAACGTTTTAGTGCGGCTTAAAAGGTTTTATAATCAGCCTGCTCTGATACCACTTGTTGTTCCCTATTCACTATCGTTAAAAAGGAATAATTAAGTACTTAAAGCAATTAACAGTGAATAATGACTGAAATTAACATTAGTAAAACACACAAAGTAATTTTCAACATCATATTCTTATTAGAAATAAATCAAAAGAATACGTTACCCAAGTACTTGCGGAATAATACTTGGGATTGAAATGACAAAGTTTGGGTGACTCCTCTCTAAGCTCGGGCTAAGTCGAGCACAACTCTTAGAACCCACTGAGCTAGCTCAAGGATAAAGTTGTATTTGGAGGAGTGAAAAGTTGGCTTGCGTGTGTGTGTTTTTACAATTCACAAGCTTCAACTTTTCACTCATTCTCTTATGCTATTTATACAAGTATGATTATTAACTTTATCCTAGAAGACAAAAACATGGATCACAGCAAACACGAATATTGATATATTCGGTTACTGTTCACCTTTCTATAGTAGGCGGCGAAGCTTCTTTCCTTGATAGAGAATCGCCGCTTACTATAAATGGGAAGATATGATCTTGATAGATTGAGACTGTGTATAGAATGGATAAACACTTGAGGGACTTAGTTTTATCTGGGTAAAACTTTCCCGCCTAATCCAGCTCATTCTTTAGTCTTTAAAGTCTTCGATCTCTTTCTTTGTTTGTCTTCAGTGTTTAACAGTTGGAGAGGAGTCGAAGGGATTGTGAGTTATTGTCATCACTCACTGAATCCACTATCTTCTTCTTGACTTAGTCTTCACCCTTTAAGTTCCGCCTTGCAGAGTGGAGAGGCTCCTTCTTCGCCTCATACTAAGTGTCCTGAAGATAGCTCACTAAGAGACTATGCGCTCAGTGACCTGATTGTGTTTAACGGATTAAACACTTAGGATATTTTCTATTCAAATCCTAGTTTAAGGGGTTTGGGTATTTACTGAACCCAACACTATGGTCTACGGTTACGGCGTAACCAATATAGGAGTTACGCCGTAACCTTCTATTCCTTCGTAAATGCACTAGATCTGCTAGTTACGGTGTAACCTAATAAGTGGTTACGCCGTAGTCTTCAATAAACTCAGTTACGTCGTAAGTGATGATGTAGTTACTGCGTAAGTATCAGCGGCGTAGATCCTCATTTGACCTAATGGAGTTACGTCGTAACCTTTGGGAAGAGTTACGCCGTAACCTCTTGATAAGTTGGTATTCTGGGTCACGCAATAGTTACGGCGTAATGTGAGAGAGGAGTTACGCCGTAACTTCTTCAAAATAGGCATACTGTGATAAATCTTTAGTAATGTTTCCATTTCCACGTCTCTTTAGCTCCAATGCTCGTAATTTACCTGAAAGTGGAAAACAATGGAAAACAAGCATAAATCCATATAAATGATATAAATAACGAGCATTATCGGGGGAAATTGACACTTAGTATTCAGTAGTATTTGATGTTATCAAATATCCCCCCACTTAAACTCTACTTGCCCTCAAGTAGACCTTGTTAGATAGATTACTAAAAAGATATCTCCTAAAACCTGGAAAATATGAGTTTACAAATCCCTTATGCTAGAATAAAACAAAGCCGAACACCTCACGAAGGGGAACAAACACTCAAATCTCTCAACTATTCTAAGTGTCAATTTCGGGTGATCACTCAATCGCACAGTCATAGCATGTATTCTATCATAAGCTTGGCGGTTACACAAATCTCCACCACTAGAGTTAAGGGCTAAACAATTCTCGGAGGCAATATGGGTAGACACGACAAAGGTTAAGGGGTGACTCGTCATTACTAACATGTCACGGCGAAGTGGACAAAATCAATGATACATGACCAAATCCATGGCCAAGACACCAAAGATTGCTCGCTGCATCACCTAGACATGCTTCAAGACTAAAGGGTAGGATAAGACATGGGATATATAATTGGTGTAAAATGAAAAACAAGCAGGTAGTCTAAATCTATAACCAAGTCATCACCATTTACCGTCCGCCCAAAGTTCAAGCTTAGAAGTCTAGAAACCGGATCATGAAATGTAAGGTAGATGTGTCATTAGAGGACGTCGTGATGGGCACACTACCTTTTCTTCTTCTGTTGGCATAACTTCCAACTCCAATCTTCAAATGTGACCGATGTGGCCTCCTCGATACTAATCAATAAAGCTCATACTATAGTGCTTATAACATCGCACTTTATAATATCATAACTCAATCAACTTTTTTTTTTTTTTTTTTTGAATCATAACTAAATAACATAACATCCCCCCACTTGAGATGAACAATGGGAATTCGGGGGGTCTTCAATGATCTTCATAAATGTTGTCGATGAAAGCGTGATTTCCAAACCTTTCCACTCGAACCTTGAACTTAGGCAAATGATGACTTCCCAATCACAAATAAAGACTACAGGGTAGGCTAAGGTGTATAGGTGTAACGAAACAATATATTGGGTTGACAAAATGAAAGGAATGGCTCAGAAGGGTGTATCTAGAGGTATCTTTCACTAAAGGTGAGTGCAACAAAAGGGTTTCACATGGGGGTCGAGAAGTCGAGGTGACTAATCGATAGACTTACAATGGTAGGCTGTTTGGGTGATAATCCTATAATATTGCCTTCTAAAACTGAAAAGTCCAAATACATCGAGCTAACTCAACATACCTCGTCTATGGTCTCGAAATGATGCAAAGGCCAAGTTCTAAAGTTTACAAGCTACTGGCACACTCATAATTTGGTGGATTTGGGGTAAAATATTGGAAACGGATAAGGCTAATCTCACCATGTAATGTCAAGGGTTGTATGTGCTCGGCTAAGGTCTAATCTAGTTAGGTTCGGAAAAACATGTCAAAATTTTCAAAATGGCATAATTTTTCAAAATAAACTAGAAAAATGAGGGCGAAATAAAGTTCAAGAGATAATTCTACTTCCGTCCCCCCACTTGAATTGTACAAAGTCCCTTTTGTACTAGGAATTAAAATAAAGGTGAAGAGAAAGGTATAATTAGAGCGAGAACTTCCCTGAAATTTGCTCCAAAAAGAAGAAGGCCCACGAAAAAGAACCATGCCTTCGTTTAAGCGTCATGAGCAAACTTCAATCCCTGAAATCACAATACCGACAAGCATAATTCTAAAAAGAAAAATGAAAGAAATGAAAAACAAATCTAACTCACTTTTGTAGGAATCACGGTTGCATTTAGCGAATGCAACAAGCCTTTTAAACCACTTGGTGTCCCAAGTGGACGAGTGAAGTCTCGTGAGGGTTTATAGGGAACACACCCACAAAGTTCATTTAAAAACTAATACAAGGTTCTGTGTTTTAAAATGAAAGAATTAAAGCAGAGGAAAGTTACGTCGTAACTACTAAGAGGGAGTTACGCCATAACTGGCAAAACCTGGTATGAGCTGTCAAGCGAGTAGTTACTGGCGTAACCACGAGATGGTATTACGCCGTAATTGGTAATGCATCAATAATTCTGCTGCTAAAATGTTGGTTATAGCGTAATCGCCATGATGAGTTACGCCGTAACTCTGTTCAATCGCAAGCTGCAAGCAATTAGTTCCTCGTTTCCTACAAAAATGGTTAGAAAACACAAAACCCAACAGAAAGGAAATAAAAACAAAAGAAAGGGATAATTCGGGTTGTCTCCCGAAAGAGCATTTTTCTTTATTTACGAGTCTTTAAGTTAGACTCAGAGCCGCGGGGCTTCTATGGGGGCCTTTGGACATGTGACACACGGTAAATTTTCACTAAAATTTAACTAATAAATGATAATTTATTTTTACTAAACCTAGTCATTAAGCATGCATAAGCTTTGCCTGATCATTTGAGTAGTTAACCCACATACAGTAGACTATTGCATCACTTTTTCATCCATCTCATTTTATGAATATTTCAATTTTTGTCTTATGATTAAATGGTAAGATGGGAAGTTATCTCGTTTTCCCCGGTGACCGACACTGCACGCATACCAACACTATGATAAGGGCAAGTAAAACAAATGACAAACGTCCATAATGGAAAATATTACCAAGATAATAATAATTCCGAAGTGTACCTATAAGATACTACATTATAAAAATTATCTTACATTAATACTTCCATTACGATTTTATAACGCGAAACACCAAAGTACTTAAAACAACATTTATCATAAATCATGATACTTTGTAAATTAAAGTAAATACACAAAGTAAATCCTACAAAACAAATACAAGATACAAAATTTTCACCTTTTCCTTGTTTTATCCGCCCTCCCCACCTCCATTTTTGTCGTGTCCTATACTCACCCACACCCACACGTTTTCTTCCCCAAATAAGAGATAACACCAAAACATCCACCATCTCCAAAAGTCCTATACTACCTGCTACCATCCCATTTTCGTTCAAGTCAACGCAAACCCAAAAGAGATGGCTAAAAGAGGATTGTGGGAACACCTCTTTCATCATCACCCTCTCTATAAACTACTTTGATGTAAACTTTTGTTCCTCAAACTTTTCCTGCCATGGTTGAGCCGCGCAAAGATTCAGAGTCAAGTCACTAGCCAACAAAACTTGTCAAAGTTGATTAAGAGATTAACTAAAAATGGTTATCAATCACCTTTTGAGGAAGGAAAGCTTGGTCAAAGGCAACTCTTGTGTCTTCCTTTTTATTCCTAGCCGAGACCTCCCAAGAGAGTCACACTTCAAATCCCACCACAAAAGAATAAGAAAGCTCTAAGGAGTGAAGAAACATTGCTTGGGTTTTGCTCAAGGTCGATTGGGATTATTGGCGGTGATAGACTCTTGGGTTGGCCTTCGGATTCATTGTCATCAAGTTGGTTGTAAGAAATTACTCAATCTTGTCTTGTTAAAAATTTACTTTTTGGGTTGCTACTAAGATTGATTATTCGATTATAAAACTAAGAATGTTGTTGTTAATAAAGCGTATGATGCTAGTAAATAATATTTCTCATGTAAACCTTGGTTGTTGTTGGGATCTTTTGTTTTGGTGTTGTCGAGTTCATGAATCAAAGAAAACAAAGTTGAGTTTTATAAAAGTTAGACTAAGAACTAGGTGTTCCTGATGTTATAATCTTTGTGTTTGATAAACAATCTATGTTACCTTAGGCTTGAGTTGTCATTCGCAAATTTGGCTTGGTTAAGTTTTCTGTCGAGAGTAAGGGAAACAAGAAAACTAGAAGTTAAGGGTTATAAGAATTCGAGTCTCATTGATATAGGACCTGAGACTTGTTGTTAACCTGTTTGTTGTCAAACCTACTATTGTCGAACTCGTAATGAAAGGTGATATGCTAGATACCTCCTAAACCGTTGTCAAATCTTGCGTTATGTTAAATGAAAGTGTCACTTGAAATCTGATTTGGACATTATTCTTGTCGAAGTAACAACTGTCGAGTTAGATAGGTCATATCCGAGTCTTGTGTGAAGTTGAGATCACCCAGTGGGCATTGCTAAAATGGTTAAGTAGGAAGTTAGTCCTAGTCAACTCGAGTCTTTTAAATCATCCTTGAGTTATCGACCCAGCAGTGGGCATGAGAATGGGTTTTATCACCTTTGCTCCAAAGGAGAAACTAGATACATGTCTTGGTCGAGAGCTCAAAAACTTCCTTAACGATTAGTATTAGTATTGTCACTCCGCAATATGAACCCGTTGGTATAGCCTTCTAAGTTAACAAAAATGGTTGTAATAGGCTTATTTACGGCACGTGTGTACTTGTTACCTGATTGGTATCATGGGTCTAAAATGGTTGTTTCGAACCCCGCGTCGAAAGAACATCTCTAGCACTAAGTCTTAGAGTGGTGTTATGTTACCAATAGTTCGGTATTCCCCTGTTTGAAAACCATATTGGGCCACAGTTCTGTTTTCCTCAAAAGAATTTCCTAGACCCCTATGGGCCGAAACTTTCCTTGTGTATACACCACTTCGGGCCTAGGCCCAATCCGACTTTCCTATCACTTTTAACATCGAGCCACAACCCATGACTGTTGCGGGGTATCTGTTGGAGGGATTAAACGGATTCACAAAATATAACGTGAAACATAACTAGAGATCAATTGTAAAACCAAACTCGTAACCGCATAGTCTTCATTCCATTTCGTACATATTGTCTTCACGTCAAAAATCTTAATCCAACGAAAAATGTGTGGTGGTTTGATATAAACAACAAGTGTTTTTAAACATGATTCACTTAATAATGTCTACGTCAACGTGTAACGTCAATACGTAAACGTAGGTATGTCAAGTGAATTTCACGATAAGAACTATATATAACAAGAACAAATTATAATAAGTAGATAAAGACCACTATGTCATTTTATCATATATTAAATTGAAAGTCTTCAAATTTAACTCAAGTACTTTCTAAATACAATTAGAAATTAAATCAATCATATATAATTTTGACAATACCATTTTGTGTCAACTTAAATAAGTATATATACATTTATATACTTACTAGTGGAACATTGTAATTATTTTTCAAATCAAACTTTGGATTTTAAAACCTTATTAATGTCAACATGAAAAGTATATATACTTCGTATACTTACTAGTAAAACCATTTAATCATTTTTTTTACAAACTTAAGTTTAGTTTTATTTCGATTATAAAAACAATTGAACTATTTAAGTAAGTGATACTTAAAACAATGAACTAAACATTGCCCTCCTTATCTAGGTCGCGTGTCGGTGCCGCTTCACAACAATCACTAAATCTTACTTTCGGATTGCATTTTGCTAAGGTGAGTCTCATAGCCCCTCTTTTACTTGATAAATTGTTTTATACATTGGGGTGAGAAAATATGCAAAACCTTTTTATGGACCTAAACTATTGCATGATTACTATTACGTGGTTTAGCCTAAGCCCTTATGTCCCTAGAGAATGCCCCTTTTTCATGAACCGTCAATTCCCCATTGGGAAGCGCGAATGTTATAAATAGATCTATTGAGGGTGACTCCTCTGTTCAGTTGGCCCTGCTTAGGCCAAGGCGAAACGTATACCATGTCGGAATCGAGTGTTGAGGGACAAAACACTCGCTATGGGCCCCTATATTGTATGATATCTGTTAGCATACAGAAACTGTCATAGTATCGGTTGCATGAACTTAGAGCTAACGTAATAGACATTCATCCATATAACATTATATTCGTTGTAATGATTATATGACCTTGCTTTGGTCCAAAATTACTATTTTAACTTAAACCTATGAACTCACCAGCTTTTAGCTGACCTTTTTAGCATATTTTCTCAGGTGCTTAAGTTATGAGCATGGAGGCAAGGCAAGAGGCGGTATATGGTCGTAGTAATATCTAAACAAGTGTTTTTACACATAACGATGTTTTTAAATTGGGACCACTGAACTTATGGGATGTGCCCATTTATCTAAACAATATTGTAAGATAATGTTTTAAAACTATTTTATGAAATTAAAACGGAGTATGTATTCCGTTCTTTATTACTTGTGTTGTGATCTCCGATTTAGTAACATTCCCCATAACACGTATGCTTCCGCTAAACAAATTTAGGGGTGTTACAGATTGGCATCAGAGCCTAGGTTATAGAGAACTAGGTACATATAAACCCTAAACTATAACTACTTTTTACAAAAACATCATACTACGACCGTCAGTTGCCGCTTGCCTTACTTGCTATTTTACTTAGAGTTCATTTAAATAGGATTGCATGTTTTATTTCCTATTTAGTAGTGCACTATTTCATATTCATCATGAGCATTTTTCCACATACTTACACATATGCACCGTCTTGTCACAGACCATGCCTTCACCTGCCTTCCCTCACGATGTTCAGGAGGACATCCTACTTGCTCACTCACCTACCATCCATCAGCTTGCACACATGGCCACTGATCCCTACATTCAGGCCACACTAGCAGCTCAGCCAGTCACTGCACCCGCTCCATCTGTACCGACCCTTACCACCACTCCATTAGCTTTGTTGAAACGCAGGCGAAAACCCCGCATGATCGTAAGAGTACATGGATATAGAGAGCGGTATTCATTCATGCCTGCACTAGCTTCCCAGATGACCCGCGCTGCCTACATGGGTCCTCCCACTACTTCAGGGTCACTGACACCATCATCCACTGAGTCACCACCCCACCAGAGACTTAGGAGAGCTACTGATTCCTACTCAGAGGAAGACCCGGAAGAAGACCCGGAAGAAGATCCGGAAGAGGATCCGGAGGAGGAGCTACCAGAGCCTATGCCGATTGAGAGTGTCCATGGACATGTTAGCACAGCAGCAGATATGGATACACTGGGTCTGGAGATTGTCCGAGTATTGAGAGATAGGACAGAGCTCCGGGGATGGCTCAGAGGTTGGGCGAGGACATGGATATTGATGCACCCGGTTTGGTTAGAGACGAGAGCTGCTTTCCTCCGTAGCCAGGAGGAGAGTGATGAGGTTGCTTGGAGAGATATTGGTTGCTTGATCAGTTCTGTACCACATATTGCGAGCCCGAGCTACAGTCCATCATCACCTTCATTCATACCATCTGCATCAGACATGGAGCGCCTTGCTCACACCTCTAGACAGCTTGAGACGATTGAGGTAGCTGCGTCGAGTGAGGCGCAGCCGGACCTATCAGGATCTCCAGATGATGAGCCAACCCTCACTGAGAGGATATTCATTCAGTTGGACTCGCATGAGACATTACTAGGGGTCCATACTAACCAGTTGGAGAGAGTCGATCCAGCACGCTTGCAGGCTTGCGAGCAGCGTGTTGAGGGCTTAGACCGCACCACATATGTGTTGTTTGAGAGTATGGAGCTAGAGAGGCATGAGAGGATTCGGTTGGGTTACAGATTTGAGGCTCAGGTTGATATGGTTAGAGATCTGGACAACAGATCACGGGCGTTGGACAGAGGTCAGGCCCGGATGCACGGTCGACTTGAGGAGCTAGAGCGCATCCAGTGGATTGCTAGAGATACTGCCAGAGCATAATGGCAGAGGACTACAGGTTTGGAGTCTATGCTAGCCGCCCAAATGAGGCGCATCGCTAGTTTAGAGGCTACGCAGCGAGAGTTGGTTGCTAGCATTGAGCGATTACGTGCCGAGCGTGGACATCCTTAGATCCTATTGCATGATGTATCACACTAAAATGTATTATAACAGTTAGTGTTAGTTATGACCCTTGTACTTCAGTCTGTATTTCAGTCGTGTTTCAGTTATATTTCAGTTGTATTCCGTTGTATTTCATCTGGTATTTCAGCTTGTACTTTAGGAACCTTGTAACCGAAATTCTATCTATGTCAAGCTTATTTTCCTATCCAATTGTCTTTCTTTCATAGATTTCTCATATGATCTATCTGCGATATTTACACTGTTACCTGGCACTTACCTTGTTTAAAAGGTTCTATATCTCATCGCCTTTCTTACTGCAGAAATGCCGCCAAAACAAAGATCAAACCGTACCAACCATGGTGGAGCTTCCAATGATCCTATTCCAGCGAGAGTTACTCGCAACCGAGCCGCAAACACTGCTATTCCAAACAGAGTCACACACGATCAGACTGCCGAAGCCACTACTCCTGCTAGGGCTACTCTGATTCAACCTATCATGAATCAAGCTATGATAGACCAGCTGGTCAATGAGCGAGTGAATGCCGCTTTGGCTGCAGCAAACCACTTGTCTACTAATGCTGGAACTTCGAGACCATCCACCCACAGCCGCACTTGTACCTATCAGGATTTTCGTAAGACCATGATTGGAGGCTTTAGTGGAACCGAAGGAGCTGTCGGTCTGACTAGATGGATCGAGAAGCTCGAGACTGTGTTGCGAATCTGCAACTGTGAAGAAGAGGCTAAGGTTAAGTATGCATCGTTCACTTTCACAGATGCTGCCTTGACCTGGTGGAACAATTTTCTAAAATCTGCAAGTATTGATGTTGCCTATGCCATGCCATGGGAGAGCTTCAAGGAGATGGTACTTCGAAAGTATTGTCCTCGTAATGAGATCAAGAAACTGGAGCATGAGTTTTGGAACCTCAAAGTTCAAGGCACAAACATGGCTGATTATAACCAGCGTTTTCAAGAACTAGCCTTGCTGTGCCCTGAAATGGTTCAAACTGAGACCCGATTGTTGGAGAGGTACATCGGAGGATTGCCCCAATCTATCAAGGGCAATGTCGCCACTTCTAAGGCTGCTGATCTTCACGAAACCATCGAAGTAGCCAACAAACTCATGGACCAAGTTATTGAGGACTCCATGGACAAGGTGGTTGACAGTAAGAGGAAATGGGACGACCACTCTCGAAGCTACAACAACAATGGATACCGTGGCAACAACAGTAGAAACAACAGCAACATTCAAAACAAGAGGCAAAATGTTGCTAGAGCTTATGCAGCTGGGATTGGAGAAAGGAAACCGTACGCAGGGACTTCACCACTGTGTAACCGATGCACACTGCATCACAAGGGACAGTGTACATTCAAGTGCCGTAATGTCCGGAAAATCGAACACTTGACCAGAAACTGCAAGTCCAAGTCATTGGCGACGGTTCAAACAGCACCAGCTCAGGACCCAAAAGCTGCTATAACTTGCTTTGGTTGTGGTGAGAAAGGGCATTATAAGAATGAATGCCGAAAGACCAGAAACCAAGGCAATGGAGGAAATCAAGGAAACTGAGGAAATCCAGAAGCCATGGAAATGGCGGGATTCAGAAATGTTGGACAACCGAGTAACCATGGAAATGGCGAAGGAGCTCGTGGAAGAGTCTATCTTTGTGACCAAAGTGGAAGCTCAGGAAGACCGAATGTTGTGCCAGTGCGTTCCTTATAAATAACCGTTATGCATCCATGTTGTTTGATACGGGAGCCGATAGGAGTTTTGTTTCTAATGCATTTAGTCCACTACTCGATATTGCCCCAACTGCATTAGGAAATGCATACAATATGGAACTAGCTAACGGTAACGTAGAAAGGGTAGATACCATCATAAGAGGTTGCACCATGAATCTATTAAACCACCCATTCAATATCGACTTGATACCAGTAGAATTGGGTAGTTTCGATGTCATCATCGGGATGGATTGGTTATCAAAATACCATGCTGCCATCATTTGTGACGAGAAGCTCGTCCAAGTACCCTATGGAGATGAAGTCCTAACAGTAGAAGGAGACAGAAGTGATAGAAGAAACGCTTCAAGACTGCATGTCATTTCCTGTACCAAGGTGTTGAGGTGTATCGAGGAAGGATGTCACATCTTCCTAGCACAAGTCACCGGAAAAGACGAAAAAGAAACGGAAGAATAACGTCTGGAGGACGTGCCAATACGAATCCATCATTGGTTTTAATTTGTAGTGAGAATGGATTCGTAAAAAGGTCGGATGGAATGCCAAACTTTTCCGTCGCTGGTTTTAATTTGTTCGCACCAATGATTTCGAACTCCTTCGTCATTGTCATCTTCAGAAGGAATATCATCGAGGGGCTTAATGGTTTTTCCCCGAAGAATGTGTTTCTCATATTTGAGTTCCAGATTTCTGAACAGAGTTGAATTAATAATCGCGTCCCCGAATCTTATAGAATACCAATCACTGAATGATAGATTTCCAAAATCAACGTCGTGTCTCCTAGATTCGTGTGGGCATATCCAAACTTCGTTCTTCACATTACCTCCTCCGTTGCAATAATCACGAAAAGGATTGCACGTTGGCCAAGCGTGAGTAATCTCATCTCCCATGATGAGTAAGGGTTTGCGGTAATGCTTAATGGGCGGCCCTTCCACTTCGTTAATTGAGAATTTGGCTAACCTTTCTTCGTCGTTTAGTATAGTCCACTTGTATCTGTCATATTTTATCCTTTCTTTATCAACACCACCATCGCAGGTTTTCCGAGGATCACATGAGGCCCACAAGCTGTAGCATTCTCCATCGTCAATTGCAATAGCCTTACACCAATGACTTCTTCTTTTAGGTTTGTCTTCCTTGGTGCCCGTGTCTTTGCTTGAATTCTGGTTACGCCGTAACTCTAGAGTGTGATTACGGCGTAACTCACTTTCACCATCAGTATACGACTCATCAGAGTACTTGTTGTTATCAGAGAATACAGCCTTACATATAGTGGAATTGCTCTTTTGTTCTTCGTTTCTTCTTTGTACCTCGTCGCCAAGCTTTCCAATTAAAGTTTCCAAGTTTTTAAGTGATATGTCATGGGAAGAAAGGCTTTTGTTTGTATTATCTTGGAAATTTTTAAGCCATTCCTCTTGCTCCTTTTGCCTCTTGGTAGTGACCACAAGGTACTTGTTAATAATTTCCTCTAGGTTAGCTCTTCTCTCATTACGCTCATAATACGGTGGGGGTCTTCCACGAAACCCATTACGATTATCCCCGTAGAAAGGCCTATTCTCTCCATATTTAGCTCCCTCGATCGTATCTTCCTTGTCAACTTTAGGACAGTTTTTAGTCAAATGTCCCCCACCACAGTTTTCGCAGCCGACTTGGATGGCATGAACAGTTTCTTTGATTTTCAGCATATCTCTACCGAGATTTTCAAGTTTACTAGCTATTGCTGCAATTCCGTCAAAACTTCCTCCTTGGTTTCTTTTGTTCCCACCGTCGTGCCATTTTTGAGAGTGGTCCGCCATTTTTTGAATGGCTTCAATTGCAGAGGTAGGAGTCATGTTTGGGATAGGTTCTTGATAGTCCAGCATTTGCCTTGTAGTTACGTTTATTCCTTTGTAGAAAATATTGACCTTCTGCTGGTTATTCAGATCATTGGTAGGACACTTGTACAGAAGATCGTTGTATCTGTCCCAAGCTTGATACAGAGTTTCGTCGTCTTCTTGTTTGAAATTATGGATCTCCAAAAGCTGGTTAGAAATCTTCGATGGCGGGTAATATCTTTGAATAAAGTGTTTCTTTAGTAGCGCCCAAGTATTAAGCCGGCGGGCAACCTTCGATCCATCTTACGGCGCTCGGTAAGAGTCATTGGGAATACCCTAAGCATAACAACATCATGAGACACGCCCGAAATGTTGAAAAGGCTAGCGATGTATAGGACATTTTCAACGTGCTCATATGCGTCTTCGTCCCTGTTTCCTGAAAAAGGGTTAGCGCGAAGCTCCCTCATAAATTGGTCTTTAATTTCAAAACGAACATCCGCTCCGATTGCCGGTCTTACGAGACCCGGCCCTTGTTCCGCTCTTGTCAACGGCAAGTATTCCTCAAGAGTGAGGTCATCGATGTTAACAACTTCCATGGTACCTGAAAACTTGAAATATGAGCGTGAGAAAAGTTTAAAAATGAAATGAAAGACTTAATATCAATCCTAATATAACTCTCGGCGGCACCAAAAACTTGATGCGGTTTTCTTGACCGGTCTTAATATTTATAGTGTCTCGCTATACCTATGGTCTACCCTAATGCACTAACGGGCGTGTACCCGTCGCGTGTAGTGTAGTAAATGGTAAAGGCGAGGTCGTCCCAAGAGCTATGTGTGTCGGATTATTACTAAGTCTAATTGTCACGGAATAATAATGGTTTTGATAGGGATTTAATTAATTAAACTACTAATGCAGAATAAAATAAAAGCGAGATAAATGGGTAAAGGGAAATCAATAGAGGAATAGTGGTGCTAACCTAGTCAATCCTCCTAGCTAGTTATGTCTACGTCTACCTACTTCCAATTACATCAGGTGGGGTCAAATTGAGAGGACAACATTTGGTCAATTCGCCCTAACCTATCAGCAAAGATGCCACCACAGGAGAAATCAGGAACACCGTCATAAGTCCATTGTTCACGGTCCCCTAAGCCAAGTCATTAAGTAACGCTACATGCTAGATTCAAAATAGTGAGTGCCCGGCCGTTAGGAACTTAGACACTACACCCCCAAGTTCTTAAGTTCATCCAAACGATAGGTGATCAGTTGGTCAAATCGCACAAGTAGAAAGGGTCGTCAGTTGGTCATATCTTACCCTTCCCGTCTCAGTCCGCTCACCTAGGGTCAGTTGGTCATATCTCCAAGGCAATTGGCCTCTACCGCCATTCAAAACTACCGAATCAAGGGTGACTACCAAAGAACTATGCATGCATACACTTAGAAATAATTGTATGGAAGTAAAGGTAAACGCAAACAAAAGAATTAAGGAATCATAACTAGGCAAGCACCAAAGGGTGCTTAGCCGCTCATATTAATCATGAAAATCAATTCAATATTCAAAGGTACGAAATACATGAATTGAAAGTAAAAGAAATATAAAATGCTAAAGCTTATCGTAATGGAGTGACTTCTCCCTTGGAAACAGCTCCGTATGCTTCCCTAGACCTGCCTTGAGATTTTTCTCACGTTCTCAGAGTGTTGTGTGTGGAATGGGATGATTAGAAATCTGGAATTAGTGGGGTATTTATAGGCCAGTGCGGGTTACGCGTAACCAATATAGGAGTTACGGCGTAACCTTCTATTCCTTCGTAAATGCACTAGATCTGCTAGTTACGGCGTAACCTAATAAGTGGTTACGCCGTAGTATTCAATAAACTCAGTTACTTCGTAAGTGATGATGTAGTTACGGCGTAAGTATCAGCGGCGTAGATCCTCATTTGACCTTATGGAGTTACGTCGTAACCTTTGGGAAGAGTTACACCGTAACCTCTTGATAAGTTGGTATTCTGGGTCACGCAATAGTTACGGCGTAATGTGAGAGAGGAGTTACGCCGTAACTTCTTCAAAATAGGCATACTGTGATAAATCTTTAGTAATGTTTCCATTTCCGCGTCTCTTTAGCACCAATGCTCGTAATTTACTTGAAAGTGGAAAACAATGGAAAACAAGCGTAAATCCATATAAATGATATAAATAACGAGCATTATCAGGGGAAATTGACACTTAATATTCAGGACTATTTGATGTTATCAGTTACCACCAATCATGGGACACCCCCATGATCTCTGAAACTGGTGCAAACACTCTACAAGCCTATTTTCTTCCCTATAAATAGATTGGACGAGTTTTTGATGATGGTATGTTCACTTTACACTATACACTTACCAACTTTCCATAACACATATTTATTCGCACGCTAGAGGTGGTTCGTAGGGTCCAACCCCTGGGCAATCACTTAACATAGTGTCTCCGTATTTCTTATTGTAAGTCAGCTACAAGCCTGGCGCAATAACAACACCCCTCATATCCTTCGATCCTTATCGCAAGGCCTGGTCGTGTAAGTTATTGCACAATCAATGGCGCCATCCGTGGGACACGCTACAATTGGTCTCATTATTTCCAAGCTTATAACCAGTCAATCACACTCACTATATTTCCGACATGAGTCAAGGAAGAGAAGGTACTCCCCCACTCGGAATCTTGACTTTGACACCAATTCCAGTCAATGACCCTAACAACCTTCCCCCAATAACCGCTTCCACTTTCACAACACGATCTCGCCTAGAAATGACACCAAATAATCAGGCTTCGACGCCGGCCAACCCAGAAGCGCTCATTAGCCCTGCTTTTATCGAAGATAACTTTGAAGCATTAGAGTCCATGTTAAGGGCTCGCAGGAGGCAAACGCGAAATGTGAAGATGCGAAGGGAATTAGAATACTCTAGTGATGAGTATGATGAATAGATCTAAATGGATCCCAGACCTCCCGCTTTAGGAGCTACACGCTCTCACTAAGGATAGGGTCTCCCAGGTGTCGAAGGCCGAGTGGAAGATCAGTGGGTTTAGAAGAAGTTTTAGAAAGGGCTCCGACTAGGAGAGAGGGAGCAACGGGCAAAGGCTCCAATGGAAGGAGTCACCGAAGGGAAAGCACAGAGGTTAATCTACCCCCGTTATTGGCAGCCCATCTAGGGAGGACTGAAGCAGGGGTTCCATTGCAGCATTCTCACGCATCCGGCGTAGAAGGCAATCTGCCTCCCGTTAATGGGGGAGGAAGCCTTCCTCCCAATGGTATGTACCCTCTATTCCAAGCTTAGTCTTATCCTCACGCGGTATACCCCCCACTTAATGGACAGACAATCCTAGCTTTCTTCAACCTTATGGGAACATGTCTTACGGGCAACCCATGGCATACCCTTCATTTCATATGGGAAGTCACCCTTCTTTTATACCCACAACCTATCCACCTTACTCTAATCAAAATCTTGTTGGAATACCTCTGAACCATAACCCATATAATGTTGTCCCAACCTACATGCCACCTTATAACTGCATGTACTCGGAGTCTATGGGCTCCACGACACCCTTCGTAAGATGGATAGAAGACTACACGTTACCTAATGGGTTGAAGATGCCTGCACACATAGGTACTTACGATGGAAAGGGTGATCCGAAAAATTTCTTACACTTGTTTAAGAGGGCCATTAGGATGCAAAAGTGGGTCAGGCCCGTAGCCTGCCACATGTTTACATACATCCTATGGGTTTCTGCCCGTATATGGTGGAACGGGCAAAAGCCATGCACCATTGTGAATCTGGATGATTTCAATGCTAAATTTCAATCACACTTTAGTCAACAAAAGAAATTCACAAGAACCCATTTAACGGTGCATAATATTAAGCATAGGGAAAACGAGAGCACTAGGTCTTTCGTTACGAGGTATACAGATGACACTTTGCAGATTTTACACATGGTGAGTGTCAACCATATCATTGAGTTTGGCGAGAGACCAATCACTTGAGTACATACAAACACCTTGTCATGGAATGCGAAGGATCCGTGCAAACTCGACGAGGGTTAGGACGAAGTTTTGATTGCTGATGATAAACGAAATAGAGATAGTTCCATCATCATTTCTAATGATACGAACACTTTTGTACAATTCAAGGACAAAGACGGGACAAATTTGTTCATTGATGTAGAGTAGGCAATCGAAGTTGATCCTAGAGAAAACTTGAGGGATGTCGGTATCATCGATGAAAGATTATTCAACAACACGTCCTTCATGGAAGAAACGTTTTTGAAGCATCTTGAATATTTTACGCTCCTTAGGCATAAGCCTTCCTTATGGTGATGCATTGGGATATAGTAGGTGGTGTCTTGGTAGTCTTGTTAGGTTGAGCTAGGCATGTTTGATCCTAAAACAAAAGACCACAATGTGGTGTTAATTTAAGAAAAAATATTTTGAGGGTTATCACAATTTTGCTTGAAACATCCTTTTTTTTATTTCATTATGAGTTTTAATATGTATTAACAATGTTTGTTCCTTAATTAGTTATCTTATATAGCTAATTAAAACAGTGTGATAGCAAATTGTGACAAACCCACTTGAATCAAAATTCTAAGGATTTGAAAATTGTATTACAAAGAACTTGAGATTGGAAATCACAAAGTAGTGAAGATGAAACTTACAAAACGGATTGGATAGCTTGATTGGATGAAAAGGAAGCTCTAGGAACATTAGTAGTGAGGTTAGGGTCGAGTATGAGAGAGGAAAGTGAAAGATGAGAATGTACAGTGATTACCAAATACATAATCTGTTTGCTGATATGCCGGTTCCGCTGGATCCTTTGAACAAGGGATCTGGCTCGTTATGGTCAAGGGATCCGGCTTTTTAGTAAGTTTACAGATTAGTAAGGTTGATAATTTGACGTGAGATTTTTTATCCTAGTTTTTATCAAATGTTTACTATATTCCTTAGAGCTCATCAGTTTTAGATATGATACAATGTTTGACGAGTCTTCGTGTTTACGAGACATTTTGAAAAAGCATGTAATAAGTAGAAAATGAGATGAGGAAAATAAGAAACATATCAAATTCCATTTATTTCAATGTTTGATGTAATGCAAAGGATTGGATAGATGATACAAGTGTAGCCATTTGGTTGGACTCGACAAGGGAAAATGAAGTGAGTCCCACTATTATTTTAATGAATATCATAAGTAACCATTTCAATAAAAAATGATAATTTGACACATATTATAAGAAGTGAGTGGGACCAAATAAAGTATACAAGAAATCGATGTGACATCATCTAGAAACGTTAATGATTTATGAGGCTCACAATATTACAAAATGGAAATTTAGTTTAAGAGTGACATATCCATCAACTTTTCGAAAGAATAGAGAGAGTGAAAGACCTTATTTCAGTTATTTGTGTGGTTAAATTTGACATACAAAGAAAATAAAAATAGATATGTGTGATCTGTGAAATAAAAAAACAAAAAAATGGGTGTTGGGGTCGAATGGTATGGATGTTAGAGAGAGAACTAGAGAGAGATGGGAACTTAGTGAGAGAAAGTAAATGTCATATGGTTAGATACGCCTCCTTAGTGGGAGAGGGCTTTTATAGATACGCTTCCTACGGGCTGTGGATCGGGTGTACAGTGGGTAAAGACCCATCCGTCATCCACGATGTTACTTAGCTAACTAATAAACGTTTAAGACTACGAAACTTTCTAATGCTAACAAATACCCGGGGCGACCGATTCTTTAACATGGATTTACTAAATTCTAACACTCTGATTATTATTAAGAAGGTGAGTCACTGATAAAGAAATCAGTGAGTGTTGTATAAAGCTCAAACATCTGTATGGCTTCAGGGACGTTGAAGACCAACCGAAGAAAACATCGCACAAACTGATGCGGTATCAGAGAGTGATATTATAAGGAGCTAAAAGCAACACCAGGGTAACTGGGATCTGACAAATGTCCCTATGACTACTGAAGACTTAACTCAAGTTTACAATCTCAACCTTCTGAATGTATGGGCAGGAAACTTCCTTGAGAAGATAAGATCAAGTACTTATCAATATACGAGAAACATGCATTGGAACTATAAGTTGTCAAATCGGGAATTTCAAAGCACGCTTTAGACTAGCCTACTAGGCACGTGCCTGTCTAAAGCAAGTGGATAATTTACTGTAGACCCATATGCAATCAATGTTTCTCCCTCTATATAAACCAAAGGCTGTAATTGGATTAAGTAGAGATTCAAACGTATAAAAATAGTAAAAAGTATTATAGTTAGAATCCTCCTCTCCTAGGAACAACAATGAAAATTTAGATGCCTGTTGTTGTTTGAGTTAGGAGAGAATTTGTCATAAACAAGGGTAGTTTTTCATAGGTTATCCCTTGCAAATCTTAGATTCATTTCTAATAAGGTTTATAAAAGTTAAAAAGTACAAACGGTGTTATTAGCATGTCTGTGTCATTCTAAAGCAAACCTAAACTCAACCCAGTTGATGTTCATCACTTGATAAAACTGTTGTTCTTATCATTCATGGTTTACATGAACGTGTGCGCTCAAACCGGACCCCAACATTAATATCGTTATTTGAAGAATGATTTTCCTGCCTCATAAGTTGAAACTATCTTTTCGTAGTATTGACATTCCAACAATCTCATGCCCTTCTTGTAACGGTAACGTGGAATCATCTAATCACATTTTCTTTGAGTGTGATATTGCCAAAGATATTTGGAGGCTTGTTCGTAATTGGTGTGATATACCTTTTCTTCCTTTTACTTCGTATGAGCATTGGAAGGTTTAGTTCAGTTTGTGGCATGCGACCAAAGAGAAGTCTTGTCGTTTAGCTGTTATCTTTGCGTCTTCTCTTTGGTGGCTTTGGAGGTATCGTAACAATGTTACTTTTTGTCGCATCCGATGAGGAAAAGTGATATTTTCGACAACATTCGAATTTCTTCTTTTTCCTGGCTGCATCATAGGGGTCACATGTTCTACAATTGGATAAATTGGCTTAAATTTCCTATGCTTCTCACAAGTAATGGTTTGGGCTAATGTTTTTGGCTTTTCGATGCTGGGAGTTTCGAATTCTTTTTTTGTTTGGTTACATTGTGTTTTTATATGTTTTCTTGTTGTTTATATTGCTCGGGGCTTGTTTGGGATTGCATCAAAATCACTCTGGAGTGAAAACCGTTGGCTTGACCTTCGTTAGTGAGGATTATTTCTCTTGTCTTGGTTCTTCGTACTTGACAAGAGTTTTTTATTTTTATTTTTTTTTAAATCCTTTGTAGCCCTCGAAGTTAAAGCTATGACAAAATTATAGAATATGTTGTTTTGATTATTTCTAGATATATAATTGTTATCTTTAGATTCTAGGGCCTTACTAGTAGTCTTTTATTTAATAATATTCCGCCGTTTAATAAAAAAATCAAGTTCACATAAGGAAATTCCTAATGAAAATGAACATGCATCAGTGCAAGGTCCAAAAGACACCCTTGGAGATTCAAGAACAACTTAATGGCATTGCTTTAGACCGATAATTATTGAATGCCTCGCCTATAACCCATCAACATTATATGGGAGTGAATTTGCGGTAAATTGTCACGTTCTAAAAATTAGACAAATATTATTCTGAGTGTTAAGTTAGTCTCAACATTGTCTTCCTCTTTTAGGCGGGATATTTGAGCCTTGCCGGTTATATATGTTTTTGCAAAGAAATACTTTTTTACATATTTACCAAAAGTCCAATTTCAAAACCCCCAAAAAAAAAAGTCTAAAACGTGCAAAGCCCGTTTAAAGAAATTCATATCGGCCTATCGGGCTAGTAAACCCGGCCCATAAATCAAACCCAAAATGGAAGCCGTTTGCAAGAAATCCGTTAAACCCTATACACCACAATAACACACATAAACCCTAAAAAATATCTATCCCCAAAATTTCCAACCCTAAAGAAAAAAAACACTTCCAATGGAGAAGATCGAAAATGCTTCTAAAGAGGTACTTTATTTATAACTATTTAACCTTCTCTTATTAACTTATTTTGTAATTGTTGCCTAATTGCTGATAAAGTTTCAATTTTTATTCTAAATTTGTATTTAAAGTTGACTAATTGCTGATAAATGAAGTGTTGCTAAAGGAATTGTTATAATGAGTGGACTTGTTTCAATCGTAAAATGAAATAGTATTGAGCATGGTTTTTTCTTTCTTATATTTAAAATGTTAGGTTCTGGTTGACATTGTAAAGTTGGCACAAAAGCAAGGAATGAAAGGTGAAAATGGAGGGTGGAAGGATTTCTTAAAGGTTTACGACACCAAGGTTGGGGTCAGTTTGAGTGATCCTGCCAGGAGGTCTCCTGAGGCCTTGGTTGCTTTTTTGAAGACTTTTACCAATGTCGACGATTTGAAGGTAATTTTGTGTTTTGAATTTTGTGTCGATCTCGTGCAATGTGGATAACGATGATGAAGGTGTTGTGTTTCAGTTTTTTGAAAAAGTTTTGGAAAAACATGACAGCGTGAATCAGATCGAGAAGAAAACAGATAAAATGTCCCCTGAACAGGTTTGTTACCGTTTATGCATATTGCTATTTTTTATGTAAGGGATTTATTTAGTTATAGTTGGAAAACGAGCCTTTTCTTTTATTTGTGTGGATGCTGTATTGTTTCTGTCACCTTTCATAGATTGTGGTATAGAACTACAGATCATAATTTAGCAAACCCGTGTTTTTGAATTCTATAGGTTTGTTAATAACACTCTAGAAAAAAAAATATATGAGAAGCAAGAAATGTGAATCTGATGACCACACAGATGCAAGTATTAAAACGAATGAGGCTAAGTTATGCAATTGCAAAATTTCTATTGTTGTTTGTTGTGCAATAATAATCAAACCAAGTAGAATAGATGCACTTTTAGAATGCAAATTGATATGCAAAGAAAAAGGGTAAGTTTTAAAATTGTCATTGTCCTTAAAATGGCTAGAGAAATGTCTACTGATTTAGCAGGGTTTTTGATCTTTCTTTATACAAGATTGAAATTGAAATTTCTAATCCCTGTCCCATGTGCCAATTGCAGGAACTAGTCTACAAGACTGTTGGTCATCCACAATATGCAATCAATTATTCGTTTCCATCTCATGAGGAGGTTAGTTGACATGTTATTTGAAATTTTTTTCTACTTTCTACTGGGTATCTTAATGCTTAGCTTCTAATTAAACTTGATCCCTTAGGTAAGTGAATGGTCTCATCGTTTTTTTGTTGATTAGAGGATATACTCTTTTAACAAAAACTATAGAATTGTTATTACTTATCTTCTCAAACGGTCTAACCTACCAAATATAAAACGAGAAAACTAAACTGGTTTTGTTGTATTTTAATCCTGATGAGTGTTGGTGCAGGGTTGGATGGTTACAAAGAGTAGAAAAAAGAATAAGGCAATGAGATGTAATTCAATGGTTGCTGTTGATTGTGAGATGGTACTCTGTGAAGATGGCACTGATGCCTTGGTTAGGGTTTGTGTCGTGAACCGTGATCTAAATGTAATATTACAACCTCTTTCAGTTTATTATGTATTTGTTTGGCATATCATCCAATTCCCTCATGCTCGTCATTTTCATATCTCTTTGAAGTTGACGGGTTCAGTTTTTTATAGGTAAAACTTGATGAACTTGTCAAACCTGATAGAGCAGTTGCTGATTATAGAACTCATATAACTGGGGTTGCTGCTAAAGACTTGGAACAAGTTACTTGCTCGTTACAAGATGTACAGGTGAAATTCTGAGGGTTGAGCCTTGAAAACTATTAGGTGATTTACTCCAAAATGCTCTTTAGTTATTTTAGTCTGAATCTGTCACGGCTGTCAATAGGTATCAATGATGAAATTGCTAGCAAGAGGAACTATATTGGTTGGGCACAGTCTGAACAACGATCTACAAGGTAGCTTAGTTTTGTTTTTAGAGATCTACTATTCATTATTGTCTACGTATTGTTTATGTATTCTTGTTTTTGCAGCACTCAAGGTAGACCATACAAGAGTAATCGACACATCCCTTGTCTTCAAGTATTGGAGTGGTTCCAACTTTAGGAGACCATCATTGAATGATCTCTGTAAGGCAAGTCTCAAATCTCTATTCTTATAGATGGTAAATTACTCTTATGGTGTTTCTTTGTAGACTTATTTGTGTAATCTCCTATAACTAGCAAAGTTGATGTACATATTCAGCATTGTATGCCATGTTCTACATTAATACTTGTACATTTTGCAGTCAGTCTTGGGATACGAACTTCGCAAGGAAGGCGAGCCTCATGACTGTGTGGAAGATGCTCGTGCAGCAATGAAACTTGTTCTTGCCAAAATAGAAACTGGAGTTGATGACGCGGCACCCTTGCAGCAGAATTCTGTGAGTATGGAGTTATTCTATGCGTTTTTTATAGGTTTGCCTTAGTCATTCGCTTGATTGGTTATATATTTGGAATTTTTAGGTGAATGAAACAGATGGAACGAAGTTACTTTGTCACCGGATACCTATCAGCATCCCTGGGGAAAAGTTATTAGAAGTTATTCCTGGAGATTTCACCATTGAAGTAAAGGTTAAAAAAGCTCCCTTTTGCACTGAATTTCATAATTATCACAAAGATATGTCTGTATGCAATAGCTGTGCCTGTTAACAGAAGTTTAAATTAGAAATTATCAAATCATATATAAGTGATTGTTTCATGCAATTGTGGCGCAAACTCACTCATTATTTGTGTGTAGATAAAAATGTTTGTTTATAGTGAAATATTAAATCATACAAACAAAGTGATTGTTTCATGCAATTGAAGCACCTAGTATTCAACAAGAGTATTTGACTACTTCCATATCTATCAAGATTTGAACTTTGAGATGTATTAAGACTAACTCTTTGAATAATTTACTTGCAGACAAGTAAAAAGGCCGGAGGAGACAAATATTCAGCTTTTGCTGTTTTCAAGACTAAGCAAGAGGCTGATCAAGCTTTCGAGAGCTTTGATGTTGAGCAAGTCAAAGTATGCAAACAGCTATTATTACTTCTGGTTTAAGCCAAAACTATTCACTTCATTATAAAAACCATTTATCACTAGAGGTCATATGATGGGTGGGTCACTGGCCAAATTGGTTTGGGTAGAAATGGGTTTTTTATGGTACATGTGTGCGGGCGGGTTGACCCGCTAGCCTTCTTTTGACTCTTATTTAAAAAATAATTGTATAAATAATAAATGCACTAATCCTAATTACAAAAACAATGTTGGTACAGTAAAATCTAGAATCAAGATGTGTAGTACCAAATGATTTAGCTAAACCTAACCTTCAAAATTGCAACATTTCGTTGTAATGACCATATTTGTAAGCAGTTATACAGCATGTATTTTTTGTTTCATGCTTTATTTTGCTAGCTCTTTTAATATTTCCCTCCTAACAGGATTCATCTGGGCATCCACAGAAGTTTATATCATTTAAACTCGACTCAGGTTTAGCTGGTAGTTTGTATGTTAGAAAGATGGTCCAAGAAGTAATTAATATTGTCCAGGTGGCATCAAATAAGAGGCCTTCCGAAGATGATATTATTCCAACTCAGCCCAAGAAGTTGAAAACAGATGAGACACCATTAGAACCAAAAGAAATGGTATGCAATAAATGTGATGGTTATTTGAAAGAGATTGAAAGCCTGAAGAAAATAGTAAGTGAACGAGATCAAGAAATATCCATGTTACACAAGCTCATTGTTTCCCAGGCTAGAAAACAGTCTGGACTTTGATCATACCTTTTCAGCACCGATTCAAACAAGGGTTTTAGGTCTGGGTCAAATGCTGCAGAAAGCCAAGCATGAAATGAGGTGGTGCTATTGTATTTCCTATGAATCAAGTGACCCACAGAGATGATTGCCAACAAATTTTGTAAAACAAATTTCTTTCTGTTTTATGTGTAACATGTTCCTTAACTAATTTATTGCAAAACTAATTTATTGCAATCAAGGATCATTTAGGCCTCTTTACTTTTTTGTTTTTCAATATTTATTTGGATCAAGAGTACCGGGAATTTATATGGAGCAAGTTGTATAATTAGATTACAAGTTTCTGGTCCAAATTTAGTTCAATAACAGTTTCTGGTCCAAATTTGTGTCCACCTCAAGTGTTAAATTTGGTCCTTTTTTGTGTGGGTGTGTGCATTCAACCAAGATTTAGCTTTCCTTTTGTATATGTAGCCAGTTTGAGAGAGAAGTGTGTGTGTAATGTGCATACTATCCTTTAATCTGCTGGTTCATAAGTTTGGTTAAATTACAATATAGTTGGAAATAACATCCAAGTTCACCAATGGTGTCGACAGACTGATACTTGTGGTTTATATTAGATGGTATAAAAGATAATGTAGTTTAGCCGGGCTGAATGGAGCCGAAGCAGACAAGGAATTGGAATAATCTACACCAACAAGTCGATCTGTTTCCCAAATTAGAATGATAAAGTTTCAAAAGTTGCATATTGTCAATTTGGTTCATGATTCATTTGCTCTATTTCCTTGCTACTATATGCTGTGCCTGCTCATCTGTGTTTTGAAGTCCCTCCCTTTATAATGTTGTTAAATGATGTTACGACACTCGTTTAAAACATTGGGTTATTTCTAAAGTGATAACACAACTGTAAATTTCATGCTAAATGCTCTCCAAAATTTAATCATGGTGTCCAAAAATACAAATACAACATCACAATCCATAGCAAACGGCAAAGTTGTCATCAAGTCATGAATTTTCCCCTTAAAGGAAACGTTTTCACAAAGGAGAACACACAATCATATATAGAAACAGTTATGAGTTTGAAGCTAATTGTATAATCAAAAAAAAAAAAAAAAAAGCAAAAGTCGCCAAAACTTCATTTTGTTGTAGTATCATTAAATATAATCAAAGTTGCTCCCAAAAAACTTTTTAACATATGTATGAACAAACACCAACATTAATGCATAAGAGAATATCGAGGACATGAGGTCTAAGAAAAATCAACAAACAAGTGAAAATTTAAAGCTATAGATGACATCTCTGAAATAAGTCAGTCGCTTTCATAATCTTCATCATCTCCAAATGAAAAAACCGAAGCATCAGCAGCAATTGCCTTAATATCACCAGAATTTAGGTTAGGAATTGATCTTTCAACTTTATCATTTTGTGTATCTTTTGAACCTTGAACATTTAACGTGGACTGTTGACTGTTGTTTAAGGAAAGTTGCTGAGTGTTTTTCGTTAGATTTGTCACTTCCTCTATTTTTCCAGATTCAGATGATGGTGATGGGGTCGCCCCTGGTCCAGCTATCACACTAGTCGAGCTTCTCTCATTAGACACAGCTTTGTCTTCATCATCACTGTCTGAAAAGACATTTTCGTTTTCATGGTCTCCAGAAGCTTTGCTTTGATTTGAGGTAGGACGATCTTTATACGATGGTGAAGAACTATTTGAGCTTAAAGTAGATGCAGTTTTTTCATTAGCTTTGTACTTTTCGGGCATTGTACCATCATAATCGATCATCACTATCTCAACTTTAAATCCTGGAACGGGTAATTTTCTCTGCAAATGAATATCGGTCAGGGATGAAAAAAAGGACCAAGATGAAAATCCAAATAGTAGAGGTGGAAATTTAGACCCATTTACTTATAAACTCGTCAATTCGGGTTAAGGTCTATCTCTAATGGGTCAAATGTGTAAAATCAGTATATTTAAGCAAAAAAACGAACAGGTCGAAAGTTGACCCCGCTGCGTTCACGAGTTTTATTTTTGAAAGAAAAGAAAAGAAGTGGGTAGAAAACAAAATAAATTCGTGTTCCTGAGTTTTTTTTAAGAGAGAAGAGAAAAGAAGAGGAGAGTAATTTTGGCTAAACTCCTCTCCAAAAGTGGGATGATTTGGAGAGAAGTTATATTAGGAACCTTTAAATAAATAAAGTTACTTAAATGACCTAATATAAAATATAACTTTTATATATAACCAAGGGTATAATTGTAAAATCACCTGTAATCTCTTCTTTTCTCTCCTAATTCGGGAACATGATATAAAAATTTTAATTTCGTTCATCTCCTCTTCTTTTCTGCTCATTTTTAACTCTTCTCTTCTTTTCTTTCATTTAAAAAACTTGGAACAGAGTGGTGTATTTTTAATAAGTATAACCTACAGCTTGATTGCATCATATTAATACGGTGAAAATATATTTCTAATCATATTTAACAATAAATTTATTTGAGAAAAGACGTTTTAAAATATAACAAAAAGTATATCAGGTGGTTTGACACAACCAGCTTGTACCCGTACCAAAAATACCCACCCATTTGGGCCACCTATAGTATAGGACCACAGTGTTAATGTTACAAGTACTTAGGTTGGTTGTCTGTTTTGGTAATTAAACTTTCTCAAAATGAGTTACCGTATTTGATTATCATGTGGGCGTGGTTTATTTCATAAAGCGGGTCGCTTATCGCTAGATTACCACGATAGTAAATCTTAAAGTATAGTTACCAAACTAGCACATTTAGAAAACTAACATTCACCAAACTAGCCCCTTTTGTGATGAGGTGGCTTTGTCACTTCATTTTTCTTAATACAGGTTATTCCACTAAATTACCAAACTAGCCGTTTCAAGAAAGTATGATTACCCGCTCAGGACAGTACCAAAACGATTCACCAACCAAAGTATACACTATTTTATTACATTAGCTCTTTAATTTGACAGATCTTGACTCATACACTGATTTTAAAGATAAAGATCTTCAGATTTCTGACACATGTTCTTTTTGCATCCTAAATTCTGAGTGTGACAAGATTGAAAAAAAAAAATAGAAAGAAAGAAAGGAGGTTACACTCATCACAGGCGGTGCATCACATACCTTGTCAAAATCATCAAAATCAGAACCATTTAAAATAATTCTGTTTTCCATCATGGTTGTATTTAGCCAACTGAAGACAGAAATTTAACAGTTAGGGAACAATAAAACTGAATAAACAAGATAATCTTTCTAACACGATACTCAGATCCACGAATACTTGTGGCAGAATAATAAATTAAGCTTTAAATCATTCAACATTTTTATCATATCAAGCTCTTGTTCAGATACAGTAATGGCTTTGTGTTTATTTTTAATTAGTCATACAACTCTAAGAAAATACATGAAAACATGTCTGATAGTTTACTATACATTATAAATAGACTTGCCACAAAGAAAATGTAATTAAAGGTGGACATTTCATGGTTTATCCTATTTTGATACATACAGCGAGTTGACTGAAAGTGACACATTTCAACCAGGCCCGTGTTTAGCACATTACCCAACCCACCCATCATGCCACAATACTAGAAAATTTTACTGACCAGTAAAAATCTCCTTGGTGATCATGAAACTGGATCTTGAAGTCACCTGTTAACTCTGTCAGACCACGCTCTCCTGGTAGAGCAAAAACCACAATCCCTTTTTTTGGTGCACGAATCCAAAAATCTTCAGGCTGCAGAATTGGTCATATTCTTAGTGAGAGAAAATAAAAAGATCAGTTTGTACACATTCAAGAAAAATCATGAATCATTACCATAAGATTCTTTGTTTTTGGATGCTTTCTCGTTGTAAATAAAATTCCTGTAATCAAATATATGCATCAAACTCTGGATATGGAGCATGATGTTACAATAGAAAAAGAGAAACATGTCCCATGTTAATTTATAATGCATGGACTATATTAAAGCGCTCAAACATCTTGTACCATTATGATCCGATATGGTAATTGAAGGTCTGACCCAATATGGGCATTCATGTAGCCGGAATCCCCTCAGCATGAACCTGAAACAATAACTTCAGTACCTATCAAAGAATGAACTCAACTATAAAAGGAAGAAGAGAATTACCTCCGGCCAGGTGGACTTTCACCATCGAAATCTGTCAAGATGCGCTCAAAGTATTTTACATACCGCTAGAAAATGAAAATACCTTAATTAGTTATAATTTTGTTGAAACTGAGCAAGATAAAATTTATGTAAAAGTATGTAACTGACAATCTGGCTTGGAAGTATCAGCCCCTTCCCATCTACACATCTTCTTTGGTTATAATAATCAATGCATTCCTGTCCTGTTGGGAAAAACTGCAAAATAATATAAGAGGCCGGTTAGTTGATGACTGATTTTGATTACTGATAGGATAAAAAATGACAACCAACTCTGATTCAACATATGTTCTAATTATCAAAACATACCTTCAAAAATAAAAGAAGGCTACAAATCATTAGACCAGTCCTTGCTTTACCAGCTTTACAATGAACAACCACGACATTAAGAATATCCTCCTTTAACCATTCGTAAGCACTTTGGCAAAATGATGGTATTAGATGAATCGGGGGGCAATTGTGGTCATTGAATGGGAAACATGCAACCTGCAGTCATATAAAGATGGAAAAACCTGCAAGATCAGTTTCTGCTTTAGTGTGACAAGACTATATTTATCATTCAACTATAGGTTAAATGGTTAAGATTTAAGGCATAGTGTTAATTCAACTATAGTCAAACATTTGGTCTCAGTTATTACAAACCAACTAATAACAACATGCGTGAGAGAGTAGCATACCTTTCCTGCAAAGAGTGATGCGTCATAAAGTCTTTCTGAACAAAGATTATAGACTTTGTATCTATCCTGTGGAGGGAAAATAGATATCAATTTCCACTGACATTGATTTATTGAGGTTACAGGATGCAATACAGAAAATTGTAGTCAAAAGTATATTTTATCATTAGCTAGCAAGCTCCAGCTTAAAGGTAGGTGATCAGCAGTCAATGTTCTTGAGGATAATAAATTCAGCAGGATAATAATCTTTATTTTTTCTCAATGCGCGATACAATAGGCAAATACTTTTCAGTTTTCATCATGGTAACTAGCAAAATAATGTTTCTCTAGGTTTGTCTTCATTACATTCACACAGGCTTTGTAACGTCGTAGATTTGACTCATATGAATAGGGTTACCTTATGATTTGTTTCGAAAAATTTGATCACTTCTTCCATATGATTTCGGTAGAATCCCTGCATTTTAGCTTAAGACATCCATGAGAAAGAGAATGAGGTAACTAGACTCAAATGTCTATTTTAGTTGAATCTGGTAATCTTTTACCTCAAAATATCCGAAAATCCCAGAACTCAGATCACCAGCAGGAAATCCCATTGCAATTATGTTATCATTGATATACGTCAAATCCAAGTCAAATCCTCCCTCCTGAATTCATGAGCAACATCAGAATTCTCAGCGTTGAACTGAATCAATAACATTTTTTGTTGAAAAAGGTGTCCCAGTTTGACCAGGGAAGAATAACATGAAAAAAAAGGAGAAGTACAGAGGATCTCTATTTTATTATAACTATTTTTGGCCTAACATTTATGGTTACATTATATGTTGATAACTTGATATCGTAGAGCTGGTAAAATTGCAGTTGATTTTGTTTTATGCGAAAACTACAGAGTTTCTACAACATACGCATAAATTAATAAAAAAAACAAAGTGGAAACTATTTTCAGAGGTCCTTCTAATCATCAACTTATGCCGTTTATTTGTTTACTGTGCTTTCTTAACAGGGCAACTGACACCTACTTATTCTGTACTTACGATGGCACTTCTTATTTTGACTAGCTTAGTATTTTCTGTGTGTTAAAACGTAGGGTGACATGAAGAAGCTCTCATAAAAGTCTTATCCCATAACCATGACCAATTAAGATTCGGGTCAACACAACTACTACATAGAACATACATATTTCAACGTAGTTAAAGTTGAACAACCTGGTATCTTCGTTTGTTTTGCGAAACCATATGGCGTGCCTTAACTTGTACAGCCTTCACTGCACCCAAAGACGTGTCAACTAAACCTTTTCCAACAGACTGAAGAACGGCCGATGTAGAACCTGAAGCTACGCTACCAGTATTGTCATTTGTTCCGGATGGTCTTTGACCCAAATTTAAACCAAATCCAGTCGCAATTCGTGCAAAGCCCCACCTTCCAGTACTTCCAGTCTGTATATTGTTTGGTGCTGGTGTTGCAGTTTTGGGTATATTTGGGACTTCATTTGAAGATGATACATTAGGTGTAGGTTCCGCAGAAGATGAGTCAACTACAGAAGTATTAACCTGCTCGGTGACGGTGGATGTAGAATTATTAACATCATTAACTTCACTGGTAGGTTGAGATGACGAGTCAGCTGTAGAACTATTCATTAGTTCAGTGGCTGTGGATGTGGAAGTCTTAACATCGGTAACTTCAGACGGAGGTTGAGCCGATGAGTCAGATTCTGAAGCCATTCTGCACATGAAAATCCTCCACAATGATTCACGGTTTCCAGTTAATACAAATTAACGAAAATAGATATTTTCCTCAGTTCAATATTAGTTGCATATTTCCAAATGTAAATTTGTGATATATTCACTTAAACTCAACACTATTTTTTCCAATCTATATGATACGTCTTGTCCATTATGGTGTAGTTATTATTGCCATTGTAGCACGTGTGTGGCCCGGCCCATAACGGACCACGGAGTGCGGAGCTTGGGATTGGCTTTGACACTCCAGAATACTAAATATCTACTCGTGGAGGGACAGGAGGCAACAGATTCATCTTAGCTGTAATTATGTAAAAGCTAAAATGTAACGATTAATAGGTTTGGAGGGGATATATCATAGAAGAACAAACAGTAGCATCTTCAGAAACTATACTCAATGAATAATAAATACATGAACTAACATATTAATTATTCGGAGAAAACGCGTTGTAATTGATCACACAACAGTAAAAAAAATGCATATATACATATTTTCAATGTCACGGAAAAAACTACAGCATTTTACGCATGAAAAGACCAGTCGAAAATAAAGATATCTGCCTATATCAAAATTGGACAACGCTTTCGACCTAAGTTTACTAAACTATCTGCACACTTAATGACTAACTTTGGCGTCGAAACATGTAACAGTTTCGCGGCATTAACAATACACATTTAGTAAGGAAATATCTCGAAAGACATAACAAAGTGGCGCATTAATGATACACATTGAGTAATGAACTAGATAACACAAGCAATCGATCAGTAATAAAATAAATAGTGAAGTACATTGTACATTGATCTGTATATAAACTGAAAAGAAGCAAATAAAATCAGACAAGGAAAATGAACGAAATGAGAAGATAGAAATGAATGTGAATATGCGATCTGATGACTTACGCAGATCCGAATAGTCGTCTGTATCAGTTCCGACGGACGAAATGTGATAGCGATGATGGATCGGCGAAACGGTTTTCCGGGTTTTAGTTTTCTTTTGTTTTGGTGTAATACAACAAGATCTTCCGTTTATACCGCTCGACTAAGGGCTTGTTTGGCTTATTTAGTGGGCTTATGCTTATTTTTAATAAGCAGCTTATGGCTTATATAATATAAGCTTATAAGCCCATACTTAGTGTTTGGATTAGCTCATGATTAATAAGCTTATAAACTCAAAAATGTTTGGTTTAGCTTATTGGCTTATATTGGTAAATGACTAAAAAGGATATTGTTTAATAAGCTTATAAGCTCAAAGTGTTTGGATTGATTTTTTTTTTTTTCGGAATATACATATGAAATTAAAAAACTATAATTTACAATTTAAATACTTATAAAGATGTGTCATGCATATGAATTAAATTAGATCCAACAAAGTTTAAAGTTAAAAAAAATATATATATATCATGACACAATATAAAATCTTCATCTCCTAGAATGCATTACTAAATCATTTGCAATAATGTCTCTTATTGCACTCATATAAAGATCGTTTTCTCTAAATGTCTCTGACTCGAACTTGTCTTCGGTCATTTCATTAATAGAGCCTTGGATATCGATCTTGATTTGGGTTGTAAGTTTCTGTTGTGCTTGGAGTGTGAAGCATCGTCACTAATGTCTTTCATTCTAATATAATTATGAAGTGCCATAGACGCTATCACAATGTCGACTTATGTTTCATAAGGATAATTGATATGCATATCTTTTAATATCGCCCACCTAGCCTCTCATACACCAAAAGTTCGTTCAATAACATTTTTCAATGACGAGTGAGCGTAGTTAAATATCTCTTTGTAACCTCTTGGAGCATGTATTGCAGCGGTTCGTCCACGGCGAAAATCAGGTAAGTGATAGCGAACGTTTGTTCCTTTATATGGAGCAAGATAACCTTTAGTATTTGGGTAGCCGACATCAACAACGTAATATTTATCTGTAGTAAACAATTGAACAAATGTAACAATTGATTGGGCATTTCGTGTATAAAGTATAATAATTATTTATACTAACCTCCCGTTGGAACAGGAAATTTAACTTCGGGTCTACGCAATGCTTCTTTAAAGATTCTAGTATCATGTGCGGTTCCCTCCGGTCCGGCCTATACGAATATAAAGCACATGTTAAAATCACAAGCTGCCATTATATTCTGAGTTGCATACCCTTTCCTACCAGTATATTTTGGTTGCTCACGTTCTGAAACCGACGCCTTCACGTGTGTCCCGTCGATAGCTTCAATCAATCAATCCCATATTACGTTGATAGATAAAAAAAATAGTTGATTCATTATGTAAAAACATCAAAAATTCAGATATGGAGAGATTGAGTACCTTAAAGAATGAATAATAGCGAGGATTGTTCAATATTTGTGGTGGTACTTCTTCGGTGTAACTTGCATTTGGCTTTATGATTTCCGCACTTAACATCAACATTGCTTTTAAGACTTTGTAAAAATGTCGATGTATAGTTTCTCTGGAATGACTAAATGTTTCTTGAAGCAACCTATTTCCACATCCACGGGCTAAAGTAATCAAGAAAATCGCAACCGACTCTTCAATAGATATATGACGTGATGGCTTAAACCCGTAACTTTCTACAAGATCTACACATAGCATTTTGAATACCGAAACTTGTAGCCTGAAGACTTCATAACAACGCCTCTCATGACCATTAAGGATATCTTGGATAAACAGATAACCGGTGCGAGAAGATGTTCTACAAGGCTTGGGCTTGTTTTTTAGTTTACGACTCATTATTATGCCTTTGATGGCTATAGCACATGATAATAAAAAGTTACTTTCCTCCTCAACCCAATTTTCTTCATCATCATCATATGAATCTGACTCTTCACTATCAACATCCATCTGATGAAACACAAAAGAGAATATAAACAATTAGTAAAACATATATAGCATACAAAGTCACTTAACATATATAGCATAGAGATAAAGAGTCGGTACAATAAGTAAACCATACAAAGTCACTTCACATATATAGCATAGAAATACAAAGTCTGGTACAATACTTAAAACTTATGAAGTCACATAACATGAAGCTTATTAAGTCAAAGTAGAACGACACATAGTTAACTGAAAACAAATAAGGAAAATGATGACATATAATGCCAATGATGGAGCATATCATTTATCCATCATATATTTAAGAAACCCCATCTTTGCTTCGTTATTTGTTGGAACCATGAAGTTTTCCCTAGCTTCCTTCTTCAAAAAGATCTTTAGTGCCTCAAAATACTCTTTGGCACCTTCTTCAAACCCAGAATATTGTGTCACAATATTCATGCAATCATGTGTTGAAGGTGTTGAATTATGAGGTGTAAATGATTGTGTGCTTCGCGAGGATAGTCGTGTAACACTATCCGACTTTTCGTCAAATTAGTGACATAATTTTTCCCTTTGTGGAAACAGGACCCATTCTGCTTTAGAATTTTTTCGCTTACTCGAACTACTTTCTGGGAAAAGAGGAACTTGATCATCATAAACATTTATCTCGTCACTATCACCTTTCCCTTCAACTTGTTGTTCATTTTCGTCAACCAATCTACAATCCAAAGGAATCTTACTCTTCTCTCCCACAACAACCGTTATCCGAAATAAAGGATCGTATCAGTTTATACATCTTGATTTTGCCCCTTAAACTTTTCAAGGTCCTCATCCGCCTATCGACATGAAAAATCGGGATAAGAACGACACAATATTTAGATACTAATCACTATTATATCATGAAAAGAGAATGTAAACCATTATCTTTATTTTCTCATCCGACCATTCTGGAGATGCATCAATTGTCTTTCTGATAGGATCCCATCCAATCCCAGACTCAAGTCTCATTAAACGATCATATAGCTTCCAATCCTTCTTCATGTTTTCCCAATAGTTTTTTATTTGCTTGTATGTCAAATCTTTTCCTGTCTTCTCTTTCAGCTTTTTTATTAAATTTTCATACCCAACCTTATTAAAGTAAGTACCCTTTAACACCCCAAAATTTCACGGAGGCGTTGGTCATGGGTGCTACTAAATCAATATATACAACACAAGGTAATAAAGAATGGAAATTCTATTCCATTTAAAAAAATATGGATTCATTTAAGAAATAGTTTTACATCATTTTTCAAAGTGCGGAAGTAAAGCCCATAAAAATATATGTTGTCCCATTAAAATTGTGTTAAATATGTTTGGAAACACTTCGGATGCCAGTCTTCATGAATGCCTTTGCCATTGCCCACGTCATAAGTAAACCAGAGAAAAACATGCTAAAATGTCAACACAAAGGTTGGTGAGTTCATAGGTTTAAGTTTAGGAAATCAAGTTGGACCACATTTGTACATATAGTATCTCAAGTGACACTATATGCAAAAGGCTATTACGCTAGTACCAAGGTCAAGCAACCAAACTGACAGTGTGCATGCATCTAGAAGCATGATAAATAAAAGCCCGACAAGTGTATTTCAGTACACTCAATCATTACGATATGGTATACATTCGACGTTTGCCTATCCGGTCAAACTCGAACGGGGTGTCATCCATAAGAATCTATTCATAACAATCGCGCCTCCCCAAAGGGAACTAACGGTAGCATAGTGGGATTCAAGGTTGTTTCACGTAATAGTGTTTTCAGTTTAAAAGAGTTTTGCATGTTTCTCCCCATAGTTTTATAAAGCAAGTAATAAAAGTAAAAGTGGGGCTATAAACTCACCTTGGCTCGGTGAATAAAACACAAAGAGATCAAGTAACAATTAGCTCCAACATGCAACCTAGATTAGTAAGACACTTAGTCTTTATTAATGTTTAAGACTCGATCAAGTTTAATGAAACTTTATAAATTTTAAATGTCGTCGTTGTTGTTGTTGTTGTTGTTGTCGTTGTCGTCGTTAAGTTTATAAATTTCAAAATAATGTAATTTGGCTAGTAAGAACGGGTTTAGAAATGACGTTGAAAGAGTATATTTAAAAAAAATAGATAGTGATAAAAGTTGGATAGAATACAATATTGGATCGTTAGGAAAAGTTAGATGAAATAGCATTATAATATAGTCGATTTATTTTAGTTGATAAAGGTACGCATATGTATATGTATATAGGTTGTTAATGACGGCTTTCACAAAAAATACATGTCTTATAAAAGATCGAAGTAATATTTATCTTGAAAGTTTTATAGTTGATGTATATATATTTATGTGCAAGTTTAATAAAAATCTTTCGTTGGTTTTTAATAGGTCATTTATATATATATATATATATATATATATACTAGAGTTAATATCATATCGAAACTATATTTGTCAAAATAATTCTTATAACTTTGGAGACGGAATGTATGTGGATTAGTTTTTGTAAATACTTTCCGAAGTTGAAACATTAATTTAAAGCATAGGTTTATTAATTTTATTACTCATGTAGCTAATAGGTATATATTTATATACTTGAGTTACATTTTTCTTTTTGCTTTTAACCAGTGTCGTGCTCGGGTTATGCGGCGAGACGGCCAGGATTTATAAGGCAAACGACAGATTAAATGATAACAAGGGAGAACATGGCCTGGTTTGGTTACAAGCGGACCCTCCTTTCGTGGGCTTTGGCCCGATTCAAATCTGTTAATACAAATATCGTCCTTAAACGTTATTTATATTTTTGATCTTTGCCTAAGTTTTGTTAACGACAAAAGTAAATTTAATTTATAAAAGCTTAAAGCTTGTCAAGTTTATTAGATATTAAAACAAGCTTTCTCAAACAATATATTCATCATTCAAGCATTTACATTTATGATTAGTAACATCTTGATATGACTCTAATCATTATGTATGATAGTAGTTTGTAGAATGTGTTAGGTTCTTAAAACCAAACACTACTTAAGCATTTGCATATTTCTATAAATAGTAATACAACATTTGACATCATGTATTACATCATGGAAATCATTGGAAGATTCCATTAGATATTTTGTGAAGATTTGTACTCTTCATATCTTGCACAATCTCACTTAGATAGAGTTGACTTTAGCAATGATTTGATATCTTGGTACTGGACTGGCGGTACCATTGGTATACTGGCGGAACCCTTTAAGGGTCCGCGTCCGTGGCGAACTCCTGTCCAATTTGGCTATAAATAGCAATGCCAAGCCAAGTAGTTTCTCATCCCTTTCTAACATACTCTCATACATATCTTCTCTCTAACCTTTCTAACTCGGTTTCATATCATATTAGTGATCTCTTTTGTAGCAAAGAAGATCAAGTCATATTCAAGCTTCAACGAGAAGTTGGAAGTCTTGTTTGTTTAGTGTTGTATGATCTAGTGTTGATCCATACTTCATTGTTGTATCAAACCATCATAATCTTGTGAGTGTGAGTGGTTAGTATTTTAGTCCTCAAAATACATTGTGTGTGGGAGTAGTTGTACCCTTGGAAAGAACTCGACATCTAGCTGAGTGTCGGTAATAGTGTGTTATGCGAAGTGTAAAGGTTTTCTCCGCGGTGAAAGGAGCTTGTTGACTAGTGAAGTTAAACTCTCGAGTGTGAGACTCGGGAGTGGAGTAGGGCAAGGAAAAAGAGTCCTTGTAGGCCGAACCACTATAAACAACTTGTTGTGGTTTGATCATTTCTTTCCTTATTTACTTATTACATATTGCTTGCATATTTCATTAATACACTTAAGATCAATATCAATTGATCTTTCAATAAGTTTCAAAACAAAGTTTTTAATCGGTAAACTATTCAACCCCCTTCTAGTTTTCTACAATTGGTATCGAGCCTCGTTGCTCAAGAATTTCTAAAATAACTTGTATTTTATAAACTTGAAACGATCCATGGATTCTGAAAACTTTAAAGAAGGGCAATCTATGCAAAGACCACCACTCTTTGAAACCAATGGATTTATCTATTGGAAAAACCGTTTTGAAACATATGTAAAATCAAAAGATATAGATCTTTGGTTAATTATTGTTAAAGGAGATTTTAGTTCTACAACAAAGGATATTTCCGTTGATGAACAAAAGAAATTAGTTGCTAAAAATAATGAAGCTAAAATGATGCTTTATAATGCTTTACCTAGAAAAGAATATGAAAGAATTTTTATGTGTGAAACCGCCAAAGATATTTGGGAATCTTTAATTGTTACACATCAAGGTAATTCACAAGTCAAGGATAACAAAATTGATCTTCTTGTTCAACAATATGAACAATTTGTTATCCTGAAGATGAAACCATTGATTGTGGCTTTGCTCGTTTTAACACTATCATTACATCACTTAAAGCACTTGATGAATCTTTTCGTAGTAAGAACTTTGTCATGAAATTTCTTAGAGCACTCCATCCCAAATGGAGAGCTAAAGTGACCGCTATTGAAGAATCAAAAGATCTCTCAATAATGTCACTAGACGAGCTAATTGGCAACCTCAAAGTTCACGAAATGGTAATGGAGAAAGATTCGGAGATCATCAAAGGAAGAAAGGAGAAGATCAAATCCGTTGCTCTTAAAGCAAAAGCGGAATCAAGCGATGATGGTGAATCTTGTTCCGATAGTGAAGATGAGGAGTATGCCATGGTTAGAGATTTCAAGAAGTTCTTTAGAAGAAGAGGAAAGTTTGTAAGACCACCTCGAGAAGAAAAGCCATTCAAAAGATCGGGATGATAAGAAGAGTAAAGGTGAAAGAAAGTGTTTTAGATGTGGTGATGCAAGTCATCTCATAAGAGAATGTCCCAAGCCACCTAAAAGCAAAACTCAACGAGCTTTTGTAAGTGGTGCTTGGAGTGATAGTGAAGACGATGAAGAATCAAGCAAGGAAGAGATCGCTCTAATGGCACATGAGTCAAATGAGGTACTTTCCGACTCTTCTTATTCTTCTATAGATGATGACACCTTGCAAAAACAATATAATCAATTGTGTGAGCTAAGTCTAAAAATCATAACTAAAAATAAATTTCTAAAAACTAAAAAGGAGGTTTTGGAAAATGAGGTATATGAGTTAAAAGAAAAAGCAAAACGACTTGAAAAAGGAAAAGCAAATGACGATGATTGTAAATCATGTCAAGAGCTTAATCTTGAAATAGAAAAACTAAAGCTCACACAAGAAGTTTTAATAGAAAATAATTCTAAGTTTAAAAGGTTTAACAAAAACATCGCTATTGCCTATGAAATAGTTAAAATCATAAAACACCGTGGAGACATGAATGGGCTAGGTTTTAATGAAGTATTAATTCCAAAGAGTCAAAACAAAACGGCGAAAGGGCGAACATTCATCAAAATTGCTGTCATGCAGCCACGGACGAACGGAACCAAAATAAGGGTTCCGTCCGTTGTGAAAATGGTACCGGGTACTTCATTGAATAGAATAATGTTTAATACGGACCGTCTGAATTTGTTAAAGTAACAAAGAAAACCAATGATAATGTTAAACTAAAACCAGCCATTATATCAGGAGTAGGACTTGTTAAAAATGAATTTAGATCAAAAACTACTCAACAACGATATAAAACTTCTTTTGCCAAGCGCCCTTTCTAAGAGCAACCACAACGTTCAACCTAACTACCAACACAACGGTTGGAATCAAAACTTTCCTAGACCATATCAAACTCCAGATTACATGCCATGGAACCCTTACCCATCATTTCCATACATGAATCAAATAAATGGTATGTTTAACCCAAACGGACCCATGAGATATTGGGGACCAAATGTTTGAGTTATTTGCTTCTTAGGTATGCTTGAAAGTTGGATTGGAACCCGATGAATGGATAAAAGATAGTGGATGCTCACGACACATGACGGGCAACAAAAATCTCTTCTCATCATACCAAGAGTATGACGGAGGTAATGTCACCTTTGGTAGCAATCTCAAAAGCAAAATCATTGGCAAAGGTACGATTGCTCATAACTCTCTAACTATTGAAAATGTTGCTCATGTGGATAGGTTAGGATTTAATCTACTTAGTATTAGCCAACTATGTGATAAAAAGTATAAAGTACTATTTGATGAAAATGGTAGTAAAATACTAAAAGATGGTATCACCATAGCTAAAGGAGTTAGGAAAAATAACATATACGGCATGAAAATAGATAAAACATATAATGACAAACTTTGCCTAACAACATTAGGCGATAGCTCATCTCTTTGGCATAGGCGCTTAGGTCACGCTAATATGAGACTTATACAAAACCTATCTTCAAAAGAGTTGGTTAGAAATTTACCAAAACTAAAATATGACCAACACTTTTGGGACGCTTGCAAAATTGGTAAACAAACACATAGTAGTCACAAATCTAAAAATATGGTGTCCACATCTAAATGTCTAGAATTATTACATATGGACTTGTTTGGACCATCCGCTATAAAAAGCTATGGAGGCAACTTATACACTTTGGTCATAGTAGATGATTACTCAAGGTTTACTTGGACGTTAATTTTGAAAACCAAAAATGAAGCTTTTGATAAATTTGAAATACTTAGCAAGAAAATTCAAAATCTTCTAGGTGTCAAAATTGTGTCGATCCGAACGGATCATGGTCGTGAATTTGACAACGAAACTCAATTTGGAAACTTTTGTGATACAAATGGTATAACACATAACTTTTCCGCTCCACGAACACCTCAATCAAATGGAGTAGTAGAACGTAAAAATAGAACAATTCAAGAAATGAGTAGAACAATGCTTAATGAACAAAACATTCCTCAAAAGTTTTGGTGTAACGTCGTTGACACTTCTACATATATTTTAAATAGAGTCCTAATACGTCCTTTCCTAAACAAAACACCATATGAACTTTATAAAGGTAAAAAGCCAACATTAGGATATTTTAAAGTCTTTGGTTGTAAATGTTTTATTCTTAATACTAAGGATTATCTCACCAAGTTTGACCCAAAGTCTTATGAAGGTGTATTTCTTGGTTACTCTCAAACTAGTAAAGCTTACATTGTCCTTAATAAAGAAACAATGATAGTCGAGGAATCGTTGAACATAACATTTGACGAAAGTCCACCTCCCTCTAAGACATCACCTTTGGTAGATGATGACTTAGTTGAAAGTCAAATAATAGAAAGTCAAATTAATAATAACAAGGAAGATGAACCATTAAATAAGGAAATTGTCAACATCAAAGAGTCTAAAAGTCATCCATTAGAAAAGGTCATAGGACAACTTAATCAAAGAACCTTAAGGTCACAAGCTCAAAATCAAAGTAATCATTTTTGTTTTGTATCCACCATTGAACCCAAAACCATAAATGAAGCAATAAAAGATGAATCATGGGTAATTGCCATGCAAGAAGAATTAAATCAATTCGTTAGAAATGATGTTTGGAAACTAGTTCCAAAACCCAAAGATCAAACTATAATTGGAACAAAATGGGTCTTTCGAAACAAAATGGATGAAAATGGTGTAGTATCTAGAAACAAAGCTAGGCTTGTTGCACAAGGTTATAATCAACAAGAAGGAATTGACTATGATGAAACTTATGCACCGGTTGCTAGACTTGAATCTATTAGAATATTACTTGCTTATGCATGTGCTTATGACTTTAAATTATTTCAAATGGATGTTAAAAGTGCTTTCCTTAATGGGTTTATTAACGAAGAAGTGTATGTTGCTCAACCTCCGGTTTTACCGACTTTGAGAAACCACATCATGTCTTCAAACTCAAGAAAGCATTATATGGCCTTAAACAAGCACCTAAAGCTTGGTACGACCGTCTTAAGACTTTTCTTGTTGATAACAAATATACTATGGGATTAGTAGATAATACTCTTTTTACTAAGAAAAAGGAATCGCAAATTATTATTGTTTAAATATACGTTGATGACATTATATTTGGATCAACTTGTCAAGAACTATGTAATGATTTTTCTAAAATCATGCATGACGAGTTTGAAATGAGTATGATGGGTGAGTTAAACTTCTTTCTAGGACTTCAAATTAAACAACTAGAAGATGGTATTTTCTTTAACCAATCTAAATATATAAAAGACATGCTTAAGAAATTTGGTCTTGAAGATTCCAAACCAACTAAAACACCCATGTCCTCGGACACTAAACTCACCAAGGGCGAAGAAGGTGAATCCGTAGATAACACTAAATATAGAGGAATGATTGGTAGCCTACTCTATCTTACGGCTAGTAGACCCGACATTATGTTTAGTGTTTGTCTATGTGCTCGCTTTCAAGAAACCCAAAGGCATCACACTTAGAAGCATTAAAAAGGAATTTTAGATATATTAAGGGAACAACGTGTTTAGGATTATGGTATCCCAAAGGAACGGGTATAGAAACTATAGTGTATGCCGACTTCGGATCATGCCGTGATTATGTCGATAGAAAAAGTACAAGTGGTATTTGCACTTTTGTTGGACATTGTCTCACCTCATGGTTTGCAAAGAAGCAAACGGTTTTAGCCATCTCTACTGAAGGCGAATACGTCTCAGTAGGAAAAGCATGTCAACAAGCTCTTTGGATGAAGCAAGCGCTCGTAGACTACGGAATTCATCTCAACGACATTGTGATACTTTGCGACAACAAAGGAGCCATCGATCTCAGCAAAAATCCCGTTCAACATGCTCGTACAAAGCACATTGAAATCCGTCATCACTTTCTTAGCGACAATGTTCAAAAAGGAAACATTTCAATCGAGAAAGTATCCTCCGAAGACAACATTGCCGACATCTTAACTAAACCTCTTAAACGAGAACCTTTTAATCTTCTTAGACTTGGTTTAGGGTTAATGGAACCAAACATGTAGGATAAACATAGCCTAAAACATTAGAATAGTCAAACCAAAACAATTTTGCCTTGTATATGCACTCAGATGTAGCCACGGCACCAAAGCGACAACACGGACGGAACCAAAATTTGGTGCCGTCTGGTCCGATGTCTCAGAAGCAAAACGCTATATACATAACATCCTCTTCCTCACAACCCACTTTACCAAAACGTGTAAAACTTAAACCAAGCTCATTATTGTCACTTTCCCACTCACTAATCATCAAGATAACATCATTGTAAGTATCCTAACTACATTTCATCTCTTAATTCCGAGTCTAGGATTCTTATTTATGCACAAAACTATCACAAATCATTACATGGGGTTTTATGTATGCTTTTATACCAAATATGAATTCAATTGGCAAATTGCATAACTAGTCATTCAAATTAGGTACTACATTATCATATTGCATAAACAAATCATGTTTCCCACTAATTGATAGATAATAAATATAAGGCCTTATTCAAACAACCAAACACCCCATGTCAAAAGTTTTGAAAAGCTTCTCACTTGTAGGAAAACATTTTTCATTGCTAATACAAATAGAAGCGTTAAATTTTCATCACTTGCATGCTCTTGAATACTAAAGGTATTGAATAACTAATATGCACTCCGGGTATATTCAAATGTAGCCACATTGAATTAGGAGCATTTGGGTTATCTCATGGTATTTGCCAAACACCCCACTAAAACCATTTTTGTGCATAAAATGAGTCGAGATAACCGCAACTCCAAATTGTTTTCATATAGGCACACACTAGAATCAAAAATGTTAAAATTTATTTTCATATTTTTAACATATTAATTCTTGTCCTTAGGAATAACCATGGTAGCCGCAAGATTCTATGATCACAAAGACACCCTTAACTACATTCCCAAACACCACAAAACCAAAGGACTTACCAAGGAACAAGTAGAAATATTTAGGGTCTAGAATCAAGGTATTTCCATGAGGGTAGAACCATTCACTCATCCTTCCTTGAAAATACCAATCTCCGTGAAGAACTAGGCGCCATTCAATTCGATTGTCTTCTTGACATCGATGAACCAATTTGTCCTAGGTTTGTGTTAGAATTCTATGCTAGTGTGACCGGCTTTAGTGATGAAGACGATGATGAATTTTGTCTTAGGTTTAGAATCAACCAAAATGACTACACCATCACCTTAAGCAACTTTGCTCAAGTGTTAGGAATTCCCAACCGAGGAACTTGTGTCTACATGGATAAGTGGTCACTCACCGCCCTTGATGCAATCAATGACCGCTCTCTTCCCTACTAACCCGTTTTGGCCGATAAGGATGTCATCCGTGAACACCTTTTAACCCAAAAACGGATACAACCCGAGTTACCCGAAGGGAAAAGAGGTAAATCGAGATCCATATGGAATGGAGCTAAATGAACTTAAGCCCGAATTTAAGAAATGGGAGGAGTTACTTAGAGCAAACGTCATTAGCACCATAGGGAATAGGGATCACATAAACGCTTGTCTTTGCCACATGCTCTACAACTTGTCCACCCGACAACCATTCAACTTAGCCTACTACATAGCTAGGAGAATGATTGATATTCCAACTCAAGGATCCGTTGCTCTTCCATACGGGATGCTTCTCACCCGTCTCTATAGAAACTTCGCTCCAATTCCACCAACCCCAAAAGGGATGCACCTTCACTATGATCTCATCCCTCACATCTTTGTACCTTTGAGTGATGCTCGAGTTGCTAAGACTAAAGGCAAGAGAGCTAAACCTCCAACTCCTTCATCATCATCATCAAATAGCTCCCAGGATGGTCTTCCAAGCTCTCATCTTCCACCTCATGAGTATTACGCATCTCTTCCCGAGATTGAGAATGAATCAGCATAATTCAAGCAAACTAAGGGAATGTTCAAGTGCCTTGGTAGGATGATGAACAAGATTTACAAGAAATTGGACAAATAAGGGTACTTTAAGGAGTGTTTGGAACAATGCATTATCGTTAATGTTTGATACTATTTAGTTGTTTTTATTATGTAGGATGATAATATAACTTAAAACAATGGTGTATGCTAACAATCTCATGCCGGGGGATAGCACAAGTATGCTATCAAATTTTACCCATTTTCACTATATTGTGAAAATCAATAAGCCTTGCTCAAAATCTATGCTCCACTATGTTTACATATGTGTTATTTACTTTTCCTAACTAGAAATGTTTAGTATGACAGCTTTTGAGAAAAATTTGGAGTTTCGGAAATTTGCCCGACACCTAAAAAAGCGAACTCTCACCAATTTTCACACTCCACGGATCCGACGGCACCATAATTTTGGTACCGTCCTTTATAGAGTTTGGTACCGCCATACCATGCGAGGCCGGACGAGGCCCCTTTTAGGTACCGTCCGGTAAGTATATGTTTTGGTGCCGTGGATCCTCCGAGTAATTTTCAATTTCGACTCTTTCGTGATTCCAAATTATCTTCCATCACTTATAAATCAATCTTAACTAGTTTATACTGGTATTAGAACTAGTATTATTTACTAAGGTGTATAAGAAATCCATTTCCCACCAAAATTCAAAAATTTGAAAAATCCACCCAAGGAGCCCTTTGGCATAAAGGAAGGAACCAAAATTTTGGTACCTTCAAATCCGTGGGTAATCTGAATATTAGGAAATTCCACTCACTAGAACACATTTATTGCATATCTTTTCTTCTTCACTCCATCTTCTTTGTATGGATTGACTTGGGTGATATGACTAGCATTCAACCCACTTCCAAATCATTAGGAACCTCATCTCTTCAATGGTTCAACATCAAATCAAACCATTTCTCAACAATTTCTTATCTCTATAAATTGAAAGGCTTTACCATGATCATCCTCACACCTTCTTCATTCTCACTACTATCTAGCAAATCAAAACCCAAGTTAAAATGACTAAATCATCACCAAAACCTTGCAAGAAAACCGCTAGAATTAGCGTAAGGCCTTGTTGCTTTGTTCATCTTAGCTCATCATCCGAATCTTCACCACTCACAATCTCATCTCCCATTAGAGATGATACACATCTTACCTTAGCTACACCACTTCATCACACATTGTGATCACCACTCCACCACCAACAAAAACACCTACTTCACCTCCACCGGCACCCATCCAAACATCCAAAACACCCTCACCACCTTCACCAAGGTCTTCCACTCTCACTCCCATGGAGTTATTTTCAACTCCACCAACATCACCAAATCCTTTCCTAGAGGACTTGGAAGACTTGCCTCCTAGGCCAAGTCATCCACCACCATTGCCATCCTTTGGCACCATTGAGCGAATCGCTCATGAGTCACCTCGGTCATCCATTGACCCAAACGCCCCATTAGGGCCAAGACCTCTCCTTTTCCACCCCATTCACAAGGACATTCATGGTCCTTTATACGGGGATCATCCACTTCCATCATCAATGTCCGCTCATATTGAGGACATTCCAGAGTGCATGTGGGATGACAATCCCACTGAGAGGAGATTCAAGAACTCCACAACCTCCACCAATTCAAAGGCATGGTGGATTCTCACTTAAGTGAGACAATGCAAATGCAAAGTGCTTTGCTTGCATCCATCATGACCACTCCAAACATTCCCAACACCACCAACACATCCACCATTCCACCACCACAACCTCCCCAAACTTTCTTCCCTCCAAGGCATGGTTGCTCAACTTGTGAGCAAACGGGTCAAACCGTGGAACGGACTCGGGTTATGGTCCATGACTTCCCCGAAGAAATGAGGTTCATCCTCAACCACATTCTTGAGCGTCTCAACGCTCTTTCCCATCCACCATCACTTTAGGATGGTTTTAGAACAGTCTTTCTTTTATTTTATTTTTATTTTATTTTTTGGATAATTTTTTTTCTTGTACTAAAACACATCATTGTGTTCTCTTTTCATGATCTTTATTCATGAAAAATTTTAACTAATGAATGTTGTTTATTATATTGTTGGTGTCATTACATAGTGCTTGGAAATGCTTGTGAATGATCATTATTACTAACATTTTTTTTAGCTTTATTTTCACAATCCATGTATCTTCCCATAAAAGCACCCAATTTAGGGGAGCTTTGAACAAGGGGGAGATAATAGCTCGGGCTCATTACATTCCGCATAGCCTCTTCTTTTGTTGAGACAAAAAGGGGGAGAAAATATAGAACTTGATACTTTGACTTTCTACATTGATAATACTTGACTTAAAAAGTCAAACATACTGAAAAAGTCAACATCATGCATCAACTAGTGAATTCTTTGACTTTCATAAAAAGTCAAATTTCATACACTTGCATTATCATTTTCTTTTCAAGTTCTAAAACTAATATTTTTATAACTCTTGTACAAACTTTGTTTCTTTTATAAAAATAAAATTTATATTTTGTCCTCAACAAAAAGGGGAGATTGTTAATACAAATATCGTCATTAAGCGTTATTTATATTTTTGATCTTTGCCTAAGTTTTGTTAACGACAAAAGTAAATTTAATTTATAAAAGCTTAAAGCTTGTCAAGTTTATTAGATATTAAAACAAGCTTTCTCAAACAATATATTCATCATTCAAGCATTTACATTTATGATTAGTAACATCTTGATATGACTCTAATCATTATGTATGATAGTAGTTTGTAGAATGTGTTAGGTTCTTAAAACCAAACACTACTTAAGCATTTGCATATTTCTATAAATAGTAATACAACATTTGACATCATGTATTACATCATGGAAATCATTGGAAGATTCCATTAGATATTTTGTGAAGATTTGTACTCTTCATATCTTGCACAATCTTACTTAGATAGAGTTGACTTTATACAAGATTTGATATCTTGGTGTCGGACTGCGGTACCATTTGGTACAGGCGGAACCCTTTTAAAGGGTCCGCGGTCCGTCAGGCACGCCTCATCTGTCCAATTTGGCTATAAATAGCAATGCCAAGCCAAGTAGTTTCTCATCCCTTTCTAACATACTCTCATACATATCTTCTCTCTAACCTTTCTAACTCGGTTTCATATCATATTAGTGATCTCTTTTGTAGCAAAGAAGATCAAGTCATATTCAAGCTTCAACGAGAAGTTGGAAGTCTTGTTTGTTTAGTGTTGTATGATCTAGTGTTGATCCATACTTCATTGTTGTATCAAACCATCATAATCTTGTGAGTGTGAGTGGTTAGTATTTTAGTCCTCAAAATACATTGTGTGTGGGAGTAGTTGTACCCTTGGAAAGAACTCGACATCTAGCTTAGTGTCGGAAATAGTGTAAGCGAAGTGTAAAGGTTTTCTCAGCCGGTGAAAGGAGCTTGTTGACTAGTGAAGTTAAACTCTCGAGTGTGAGACTCGGGGAGTGGAGTAGGGCAAGGAAAAAGAGTCCTTGTAGGCCGAACCACTATAAACAACTTGTTGTGGTTTGATCATTTCTTTCCTTATTTACTTATTACATATTGCTTGCATATTTCATTAACATACTTAAGATCAATATCAATTGATCTTTCAATAAGTTTCAAAACAAAGATTTTAATCGGTAAACTATTCAACCCCCCCTTCTAGTTTTCTACAGATGGTTTTCGAATATCAACAGGGATAAACCCTCATGAAGCTTCATACCATCACATGAGGGCCAAAATATCTCTTTTTTTTTATATTAAGTTCAAGACCCAAACCTGGATCACTTACCCTTATAATGTCTAACACCCTGACTACCTCTTTTGAATCTCCAATAATGGTCCCATCATCAAGATACCAAGCATGAAGAAGAAGCTTGCAATTGTCTCTGATCTTATGTGTAACACCCCAAAATATCCGCGGAAAATTGTGTCATTGGGGTGCTACTTTACATAATACAGTTATAAGCGACCTCTAAATGAGGCGTTTTGAAAAGTTACCATCGATTGATAAATCAGGTTACAAACATGAGGTCCCAAAGTATAATACATAAATGTTTATAAAATGTTTCGAATGGTAAATGATAAAAGCATCAACACAATGGTTGGTGAGTTCATAGAGTTTGGTTAACATGTAAACCTTTTAAAGAATGTTCACACAGCAAAGGCATTGTAAATCCACTTAGTTGCAAGTCCCGCTCATGAAAAACTTGCAACATTGTGATTCACAACCCACTACTAAAATAGTATGTTAATCATGTATACATGTATCATAATAATAAAAATTATAAATGTTACACAAGAGTCTTCCGGCAACTTAATTGGGATGTATCTAATTTAATAGCCTTTTAACAACTTAATTTGGAGCCACTAAATTAATGGTCATCAAATAACTTAATTTGGAGCCACTAAATTGCCGCGTCTTGGAGCCTATTCCCAAAAATTAATGGTCATCCAACAACTTAATTTGGAGCCACTAAGTTGAATAATGCAATTACATTATATGTAATCAAGAATACGCATGAATAAGTTTAACACAATCATGTATGTATGCAAGTATTTATGTAAATGCAAGTCATGTATGTAAATCAAGCGAGTAAAGTATTTTTGTAATCGAGCATGTATCTCCCCCAAAGAGTTTATAAAACGATTAAATGAGTAAAAGTGGGACTCTGAACTCACATTGAAATAATGATATCAAAACATATAACGGAATTGATGGATAAGCACGAAAGTCTCTAGCGTAACCTAGAATATAATGTCGTGTCTTAGGTTTGGAATAACGATTCGAAAGTATAAGCAAGCCTATATACGTCTATATATTGATCATGATGCGGTGCTTGGTAGTTTCGTGTATGTTTGTTTATGAAACGATTTTGTTTGTATATCTCATTACTACCGTTAGGGCCATCATAATCGAGGTCATGCAATAAACATTCAAGGAACCAGGACACTTTAATTCATCAATCCACAACTTGTCGACGGTTTTAATCTAATGACCCCTCATGAAGTTCCCTAGTGTTGTAGTATTTGACATGGAAAAACATATGTTTTGCTCGTTTGATCATTTGAAATATAAGTTAAGTGGTTACAAAATATGCTTGGTCATAATCCGCAAGTGAGTTTTAAATGTCTAGTAAGTGTGTAAAGTTTCATGGTTTATCGAGGGAGTAGATCCAAATTGTATTGTATACGTTTTCATTTGTCAAAGCTAAGGCCTTTAGTTTATGGTCTTGGTTACCATGGCCTTGAGACCTCATTTGGCCTTAGTCAGCGTCTATGGTCTCGGTTTAAGGCCTTTAGGCCATATGGTTTCACCTTAGTTGCGACAAAGTGTATAGTCGTTTGGCTATACATAGGCTGTTAAGATTTTTAAAGAATATAGCCTTCTTCGTTATACATTTTAGGACGAGTTTCCTTCGCGGTAGGCGTAAAACATCGTTAGGACAACTTTTTGGTTTAACTTTTTGATGAATCGGACCGGAAGTGCCTCTAAAATTACCAGTTCGTTAACAACAAGCTTATGACAGTTTTTAGGTTTCTAAGTTTCGCTAACTTCTTTTTATCATAACTTTTGACTCATTTATCCATTTGAATGATTCAAATTGCTATGTTTTCATTTTAACCTTGTCTACAACAATATGTAAAGTAACAAATCTAGATATAATCGGTTTTGTGATAATTTTGTACATAAGTTCACTAGTTAACATAACATAGAATGGTTTATAAGTTTTAGACTTGTCTCTAATCAACTTTGTACATCATGATCCAATATAAGAGCATATATAGCATAGATTAAGAATAAGAAACATGTAAATGATGTTGATCATGAAAGTGAGCTAGGTTTTCTTAAAACTTTTGGCCTTAATGAAAAGGGATACATGAACTAGGACAAGAACTAAATCCTTCAAACGAGAACCCTAACTTTCAATCCTTCAGCACAACTCTTGCAAACCTTTGCTAGCCTTGATATAACCATTGTAAAAGCCTTGTAATCTCAGCTCTAATTACCTTTTATAGCTCTTAATCCAACCATGGAATCACCAAAGTAACACTAGATTTATGTAGAGAACAACTAGGCTTTCATCTTATATGTATAACTTGGAACATGGAAATTAAATGAAGAGTGTTTGGTGTTTGTGATGTTATGAACGACCAAGAGATGAAGAGAGGGGTATATGGCCTTGAGGTTATTTAACACTAAGTTATGGTATAGAATGAACCACATGATGCATACTTAGTTGATTTTTAGCCTTAAGACTTTCTATGGCTCCTAATGTAACACATGATGCTCTAAATGTTCCATGGCTCTCACCAAGCCACCAAGGCCATGGTGATACACCATATACACGTTCAATACAAGGGGGAGAGACTAGGTGGATGAATTTTGGCCTTATATAAGTTACGGAGTGAGTTTTTGTCTCGTTAATCGCTAACTGTAAGTCGTAAAGTCACGAAACTTAAAACCGGGTATCCTAAAAATATGAAACTTGTAAATATGTTAAAACTTGTTAATATACTATATATTAGTATATTACATGAGTGATAAGTTCTATCAAGATGCTTAAAGTCGTGAAAACCTAAAATCGTAGGCTTAAAATGGTAAACGTAAATCATAAACGAAGCGTAAAATTCAATACTTATGAAATTGTCGTATGATGTGAAAAACATATATTTCTCTTGTTTGTAATGTTTTAGGGACATATCAGGATGCCTAAATTTCGTTAGAACCTAAGCGTAAATCTCGGACAACGGTTTAAATTGAAATTTGCAAAAATGACCCGACGAGTGTCAAATTCTCAAATTATCACTAAAATAGGTTAACTTGCAAGAATGTGAAATAAAAATTTTAGAAGTGATGATATGATGAATAGTAACCCAAAATGCGAATTGTTACATTATTAGCGATGCAATACAAGAGCAAAAAGAATAGGTCCCAATGGATCACCTTGTGATAACATCAAATAGTCCTGATTATTAAGTGTCAATTTCCCCCGATAATGCTTGTAATTTATCTCATTTATATGGATTTGCGCTTGTTTTCCATTGTTTTCCACTTTCGGGTAAATTCGAGCATTGGGCTAAAGAGCTGAATTGGAGAATTATCTAAAGAATGATCATAGTATCTTTGATTTTGAAGAGTTACGGTGTAAATCAACTCTCACATTATCTTTGTAACTATTGCGTGACTCGAAAACCTTATCGAAGGTTATGGTAACTCTTCCCTAAGGCTATGGCGTAACTATATTAGGTCAAATGAGGTTCCCGCGTCGCTGATACTTACGCCGTAACTATTGCATCTACTGACGTAACCGATTTTATTGAGACTACTACAGTAACCACTCATAGGTTACGTAACCCCAGATCTATTGCAAAATACAATGAAATAGAAGGTTGCAGTAACTCATATATGAGTTACGCGTAACCCGATATGGCCTATAAATACCCCACGAATTCCAGCATTTTTAATCATCCCATTCCACACACAACAACTAGAGAACGTGGGAAAAGCTCAAGGCAAGTCTAGAGAGAGCATCTGGTGTCTCCAAGGAGAAATCACTCCCCTACGATAAGCATTAGCATTTTATATTTCTTTTACTTTCAATTCATGTATTTCGTACTTTTAAATATTGAATTGGTGCAGTATGATTAATATGGCTGCTAAGCACCTCTTTGAGTCTTGGCCTAGTTATGATTCCTTAATTGTTTTGTTTGCGTTACTTTACTTCCGTACAATTATTTCTAAGTGTATGCATGCATAGTTTATTGGTAGCCACCCTTGGTTCGGTAGTTTTGAATGGCGGTAGAAGCCAATTTCCAAGGAGATATGACCAACTGACCCTAGGTGAGCGGACTGAGACGGGAAGGGTAAGATATGACCAACTGACGACCCTTTCTACTTGTGCGATTTGACCAACTGATCACCTATCGTTTGGATGAACTTAAGAATTAGGGGGTGAGTGTCTAAGTACCTAACGGCCGGGCACTCACTATTATAAATCTAGCATGTAGCGGTACTTATTGACTTGGCTTAGGGGGACCCGGGAATAGGGACTTATGAGGGGACACTTCTCTTTGTAGTAGCATCTTTGCTGATAAGGTTAGAGGCGAATTGACCAAATGTTGTCCTCGACTTTGACCCAACTGAAGTAATTGGAAGTAAGTAGGCGTAGACATAACTAGCTAGGAGGATTAACTAGGTTAGCACCACTCTCCTCTATTGATTTCCCTATATCCTTTATTTGCTTCATTACGCTGTAGTTTAATTAATTAATTCCCTATCGAAACCATTATTAATCTGTGACACCTAGACTTAGTAATAATCCATCACACATAGCTCTTGGGGCGACCTCCGGCTACCGATTACTACACTACACTGACCCAGATTTACTTGCCCATTAGTGCATTAGGGTAGACCATAGGTATCGAGACTTTATAAATATTAAAACACAGTCGATAACCGCATCACCTTGCTACAACCCGGTGGTAGACGAGATATGTGTGTTCTCCTATATACAACCGTTGGCCTTATAAGAAATCCACCCACAAAAAATAGGCGGACACCTCACCTAGCTTGTAGAGTAATCTTGATCTATCCACAAGGTTAAATGCATTGAAATCCTTGAAAGCATTGCAAGAGACCCATCATTGTGATATTCACTCAACACCCTATTGGCTATGTAAAAGCGACCTGCACCCGATACTCCAACTCCAAGCTGAAATCACCGAGGTACTTGGCCATTTCTTTACCCACACCTTTCATAGCAACCTTGGAAACCAAGTGTCTCCATATAGTGCCCTCTTGCAATAGGCCAAATCCGTTATCGGTTTAAGGAGTGGTGTGAGAGGAACATATGCAACAAACTCTGCTAAAACAGGACACCTTCCGCTAACCACAAATAGTCGGACACCTTCCCTCAAACCATCTCTTCCACATGAAGTACTTTTAAGGAACGATTTGATACAACCAAAGACACTATCAACACCACGGGGAGCCTCGAGAAAATATGATGCTCGGCATGGATGGGGGTTGCTTGTAAGGATGCTTAGCCTCAAAGGCTTTAATGGTCTCATCACAATATGGAGAAACACCGGAGGAGGATAGCACTTTCACTACTGCCGTAAAATGTCCATCCGCACCTTCGAAGACAGCGCGATGTTGGTTTTACTGTTGTTCCCTCCTCCGTAAAATCACCTCGACCCCGACCCATAATCATCTAATAATTTTAACTAACATTGTAATACCATCATCTTTCTCTAATATTGCGGAGACTTCAAGATAGAACTTTGTTGCAAGGATTTTCTATTCCGGACCTCGTGTCGGGTTTCTAAATTACTTTGTGGTATCGGGGATTCAGTTCGAGAGAGCAAACTTGTATTTATTTATTTATTGAAATTAACAACACTTGTTTAAACCATATTTTTAGCACCTTTATCAGATAATGATAAGAATATTTCTACATTATTGCATAAATAACATATGAACTTGAGTTGCTTTGCGTTTTCCTTTGACAAATACTTGTGAAAATCAAGTGAGTAGCCTTTCGAACCTAACTTATTTAATAGATGTGAGTAACAAAAATTATTTACACAAAAAAAAACTCATGAAGTACAATAATTAAACCGCATACTTCTTTTAGGTATATGCCTCTTTTTGTTGTTTTCTCCTTTTGATCTTGTTAGGACTTAGGACCACAATAGATATGATTCTAGAACCTTAAAAACATAATTAAGGCCTCAACTGTTAATATAATTATACTGGTAAGTGTGGGAATTGATTTTATTTTAAGAAATGCAAAACTAAATAACAAATGCATTATAATGGCTTGTATCGATATAACTTGAAACAAATGCATTAAAAAGTTTCAAATAGTATTCAGATGATAAGGTTTGATTTGTATATGTACGAGATGATACCTATCTGTGATAGTGTATAGCGGTAAATGATTGTATTTCTTGAACTTGTAATTATGGTATAACCCTAGCGTTAGTCGTTTTCAATTGATGGAATCGAATACTCACACAAACAACATTTTTTTATGAGTGTTGATATATATGCATACAAAGGGGACTTAAAGTTATAATTACTCGATTCATGACACGTGTAATACATTTATTCTTCTCATCATGTTTCATCAACCACTTTTCAAATGCAATCAAATCTTTAGGTATAAATTTATGATCATGTTTTAGACATACAAATCATTTTTTTCATTGATTATTTATTTTCATCAACTTTTAATTTAACTATAAATTATCACAAGAGTAAGAAGTGTAATGTGTTTATATCATTTTGTTTATGCATTATTTGAAAACTATTGAATATTAAAGGAGTGTTTGACTAAGCTTATAAAATGGCCTTATGCTTATATTATAGTATGACTTATATATATCATAAGCTCATAAGCCTTTTGTAAGTGTTTGGCTTAGCTTATCCTAATTTATAAAATAAAATGACAAAAAAGTTAATGAACATTAAATGGATGTAATTATTAAATAAGGGTATAAATCTTTTACATACGAATAATATTTTTATATAAACTCACTTTTTCAAATAAGCCATAAAGTTTGGGTTTATCAAAACCCTTTTATATAAGCTCATAAGCCGACTCATATAAGCTTAGCCAAACACTTAGTTTAAACTTATAAAACACATATAAGCTAATAAGCTCATAAGCATATCATATAAGATTATCCAAACACCTCCTAAAAAGAGTCATGTATTGTAACATGTCTCCATTATTGTCTCCAAAATTTCCATTTATAATTTTACATTCAGTAAATTTTAAGTCAAAGTTTAAACCATGTATTAACTCCAAAGTTTCTATAAGTTAATTATTTTAAGTAAAAGGTATTTTGAGGTGCATTACTCATTTTTTTTTTTTAAAATTTAAAGTTTTCAAGATTAGTTAAATTTATTTTATTGTTAGTAGAGAACATATTAATATAGTTTGATACATGGAAATCAAAGTCGGAATAAATAGATCAATACAATATTCTAGTCATTAGGCGTAGCTACATGGAGGCCTTGGTAGGTGATAGTTCACCCAATAAAAATACAAATTAGTTTGCCCATTATATGTAAAAATTAACCACTAGTTAGATTTAGCTTTCAAATCTATTGAAAGACAAATAATAACGACTATTATTGTTTTGTGCTACATCTCGGCTTACCCTTAAGTAAAATCATGACCACTCCACTTATTCTTGCAAATTGTTGCTTGTTTTGAGTGTTTAGACGCAATAGCTTATTATATTATTCGATTCACATATTCCTCCTAGAGTATCTTTTTTCACTCTACTCCGAAATGAAACACCATTTATTGAATATATTATGAAATTTATTACATACCTACAAGGCATTTCATTTCATTTCTTTTCTGATGCCATTTTTGCCCTTATTTATTTATTTTTAATGTTTACAACAACCTAGTACTAAAATAACATGCGTAACCAATTCATTACATACCAACATGGTAGCTAAACGGAACAATAACAATTCAGTTACTTGTTTAGATCTTTTTTAATGTTTAAAGTAAAAAAAGGTGTTTGGTTTAAAATAAATTTAGATCCGAAAAAAAAAAGGTGGATATTCATTGAAGGTGGGCCTATATAGAATTTATAGACGTGACACAAAGATTTTGCGTGGGCCCACTTCATGATGGAATGTTAAATATAAAAGCACGGATAATTTTGAGGGTGAAAACCTACTTTTTCTTTCAAATACGTAAAATAAATACAAGAAATGGTATTATTACTTTGATGATCAATTTACATGATTACAAATTTACTTAACTAATTCGATGATCATGCATAATTCAATCTTAGTTATAGAAGGAAGATTAGAATAATAAACTTAAATACTAAATTTTGAATATTTAAAAGTTGCAACAACGTTATAGGATGCATTTTCACACAAAAAGAAATCAAGAAACATGAGTCCTTAGTAAGGTTAAGGTTGTTTACTTTGAAGATCATTTGACCATTTTATGTTTTTGACATGTTATAAGTAGAATGCCATGTCGAGTTAATGTTATAAAATAGCAATATAGTTTTAAAAGTTACACTTTTTTGTAATTAACTTTTGTTTTACTTACTTTGGTTATTATACTTACATGTTTAAGTTATAATGGTTATTTTGATTTTTACGATAGGCGAGCCATATAAGAAATGAGAATCTCTAATATGGTAAAGGGATTGATTAAAACTAAAATAAAAAGAATAAAAGACTTTCTAGCCACACATTTCAAATAAGGAGGGAAATTTAAGAGGTGATTTTATTTTTGTAGGTCATAGAAATGAGTAGTCGTGGTTTCTTCTTATCATTCTTATTTTAATTTTTCTTCTTATTTGATTCCAATTCCCTATAATATAACTAAGTTATACTTATATGCCAACGTATTGTATCTTTTAATGCCCCGTTTTTCATAAAATCTTTGGTTAAAATGCCAAACTTGTCAATATTTGAGTATAAGTTATGATAATTTAAGCATTTGAAATCAAAAAAATAATAAAATTTTGATTCACAACATGTAATTGTAATAACTAAAATGGATAAAAAAAAAGTTTAATTTTAAAAGAGTATGTTGGCATTTTAGGACATTAACCCTTTAATTTAATTCATTTTTCATCGATATATGTTGAAATGGACGCCTATAAAATTGGATGTAATGGTCATCATACTTATCACTGTCACCTTAATATTCACTTCTTTCACCCAAACGGGATCAAATAGCGTGGCGGTGACACGAAATCAAACACATGAACATAACAAGCTTAAATACAAAATACCACATAATATACCCCCCTCCAACCAAAAAAAACACACACACACACACACAAACGGTTTGATGATTTGTAACACCAAATGGGTGCCAAAAATGGGAGGAATTCGAGTGGTTCCGGTGGCCGTAATGACATTTGCACGTGACGGTGGACTAGCACGAGTGGTGATGTACACCATTACTCCTGATCTAACAAATTTGAGTCAAATTAGGCTGTATATTTTGGCAACTATGTTGTAAGAATCATTCTTGGAAGTAATACCATCAAGCTAATTGCTAAATGAGATAATGGGATCTTTTTCCGTTTAGACAAAATACAATCAACATTTATTTTGTATAAAAAGAACCTTTTGTATAATAAAAAAGTCAATTGCGAGAGCCTAATGATTGTATATGACTTGCAAAAGAAAAGATAAGAGTTAATGGAAATAGCTCTTTTGGGATTTCACCCAAGTTAAAGCTGTTTGTGTTAAAATTCTAACAGTTTAATCATGATAGGATGGAAGGAATATACTCCATGATGTAAACTATGAACCTAATTCATTGACATTCAATAAGTCATTGTCAAAATGGATTTTTTACACAATGCAATTAACACAAAACCCTTTTTTCGAACTTGAATAATATGTCGATCGAGTCTGTATACGAATCCATTACAATTACACCATTGTATTGTCCGAAGAGGATACGATTATGTTATGATCACTCGCTATCAAGTACAACTCCAGTTGCAATCATGAGCTTTTAACCTATGTTGAAACCAGCTCTAGTTGGTATCCAAGTCCTCAATCAACAATAAGATATAAGTCAACCTAACATCATTAGTTTCAAACCTTTGGTTAAAACTTGTCATCGGATGCCATACCATCTTGAACTTTTACCTGTGTTAAAAAACCAGTCCTGAAGAAAGATTTAAACTCAACATGATGACTTTAAACCTTTGTTAGAGCCAAAATGTCAAAACATAATAATACATAATAATGACAATGACAATAATACTTGAAAATGGCAAACAAATTTCAATCAACTAAAATTTGAATTTCCGACTCCCGGGACATATCAGCTAACTTATTCAAAGATTTTCAACACGGTCATTTCTTGTTTCCAATCAATCCCATCAAATATACTATTCGACTCAAATTTGAACCAAGAGTCATATGCAGAATAACAACAATAATAAGGAGTCTAACATTTTAAGCAAAGATCAAAGTCTCATGATTTTGTTTTAGAAGATTGGAAGTACTTTTATACCTTTTTTTGAAACTTTTTTCACTCTTGTTTGTTTTGTATTGAAATAAAGGTCAAAAGGTACAAGCATAAACATGCCTTGTTCTATATTCTCATCATCATTTTGATTTATTGGTATCACCTTTTTTTCTTACTCCCAAACATCTCAATTGCATATAATTAGAAAGTGCACGAGTTGTTCAGCAATGAAAATAACCCCTACCCCTCATCCACTCAAAACAAAATAGTCACTTTTTTCACATCCTAGTTCCCTATTACATCTTTAAACCTTATAGTGTTCAAGTACAATTATATATGCACAAACTACAACAATGGACCATGTAACATATCAATCAGTAACACATTCTTGTGTAAACCACAAAGTTGCAGACTAAGAATTTGCTTGTACTATATACGACTATTTACACGATTCGAGGTGCATAGTTATGTAATGTATAGTTCATATTTAATGAAATAACAGCAAGTACTATCCCACATTCATGCAGTATACCACAAATGTTATAATTTATGACCAAGGTGTTGTCAAGTCTGGATGAGGTAACACTGCTGAAATGTTGGACAGAACACAACATTTGAAGTCATAAATCCCATCTGTGTCTATACTCTATACCATTAATGCTTATACAAGATCGGCATTTATTTATCCTAAAAACTATATATCCGATGTTTTGGTTTGAGGCACAGATATGATAGTGCTTGGGTATGTTTGGTTGGGGAGTAGATACTCATAAAACTTCGAATATTTCATAACCACCTAATGGTCGGGCTTATTAGTCCACTAGTCTTTCAACATTGCTAGCAAACACAGACGCATACTGATTACTTACTACAAACCAAGTGACAACTAAAATCATATAAGCCGCGACATTTGAAGCGAGAATGGCTAAAGGAAGTAAAGCTTGTAGAGTTGGCATATGGGTAACCAGTAACAAGAAACTAAACAATAACAAAGTAACTAAGTGGGGACAGACTCGGTGGCTTACAGGTCCATCATAGAAATGGTGGAAAATCTGGTGCAGATAGTGCTTCTTGTTCCATCATAAGTCTTGACACAAATCCATTGCATATTTTGGCTTGAGCTTATAGTGCTAAAATGGCAAATAACTTAATTCCACCTGGCCAATTTAATCTAATACTAGCAAATTTATATTAATAAATATATAAAGCAGCATGTTGTCCCACACAAGAGAAGTGCTTCAACATCAGATCAAAATCTTACAGTAATATATTAAACTAAAGGGAGGGTAACAGACTTGAAAACAGCAGATGATGCAATAGCTATATTAGGATCATTCACCCTCAAGGCACTTTGCCAGAGTAAAATGGCACTTAGTAAAGCAACTATTATATAAAATGATATCCAGCCACAACCAAACCCGACTATAGCGATTAGCAGATATAAGTTCAGTTATAACGAACATAACCCGTATTCACATCTATTGACATGGCAGTCATATATGTTTCCAGATCATTCACTCTCCTAATGCATGTTATATTCAGTAGTTGGTACTTAGTAGTAACTTATACCATGTGAATTAAATAGCCACATTTATAACTTTTACTTGGGTTTCATGTTGGAGTTGCAAGAAAGACAAAAGCATTACAGTACAAACACAAAAGCTTGGTACAATTTAAAGAGCATGTTGAATATGTGATCATGTATTATGTATACATTTCAGGTTCAAATATCAAGAATATTATCTGTAGGTAGGTGTGAACATTAAAGTGTTCAATATTATAGTAAATGGATAATAATTCAAATTTATATATAGATATTAGTCGTGAACTCAGGTAGGAAGAACCATGTTCGAAAATCGCGAAATCGCCGGACAACTCTTGAAAGACAAAATACAAATATAATGAGACCATAACTAAAAAAGGGCTAAAATGATTTGGACATAACAACTATAAGAAACATTGTGGCTATTTAACAGAAAACTTTAATAAAATAATTTAAACTATAAAGTATGTATTTTTGTATATTTATACCCATGGTTTTGCAACTCATTCAAGGGTATCCTAAAACATTTCTCTACTCAACTAGCAATCAGTATGTTAGATTCTTCTTGATACCTAAACTGAAGGTAGCATGCAGTGAATGATCGTACATCTTGATCAAGATTTCTCTGTGCAGCATAATAGCAATTTTTCATTCGTGTTTCCTGGATAAACAGCAACCAACTAAATGAATTCGGTGGTAAACAACACATCTTTGTGAAATTTAGTACAGGTGTACGATTGGTGGGTTGAGTTGAACAGGTCTGAGTTATAGTAGGTCATTTACTATTCCGGATCAGGTTCAGTTGAACTCCAAAAACATTGGTCCATTAATGTATTTTATTCATTAAAATACAAGGAGTTAGTTATGATTAAAATGATCTAAATCTTTGGCTAAAACAATTTAGGAGTTTGATCATTAAAAAATAATAAATTTGTGACTTTTCAAACAGTTTGACCTATTTTGGTCCGTTTCCCTCTGCTAAACTTTTTAATTGACCCGTTTGAGATACAAAATACAGTAAAAACACAAATGGTCAAAATTGATGGATTTAACATCTATTGCAAGTTTTATCTCACCTTTCGTCACATACTTTTTGCTTCAGTCAGAATGGTCACTTGGCGAACAACTTTGTTGATGAAAGATCTTTCCTTGCGATAACTGAGAACAAAATACAAATATATAAGAAATGTTCTCATGTACATGCAATCAATGATTTACTTCAAACAAGAAACACTTCTTTACACGATAAAAATGGTTACACATAAGTAAAACCAGATAACGCCATACAACTTACATTACGAAAGATGAAAGGCAGAAGCAAGTGAACCCAATGGAAAAATGAATGCAAAATGTTGGCCAGAAGTTATCACGGTC
>OU343219.1:125868791-125959126 GCA_910596185.1 Chrysanthemum makinoi
CTTGATCGAAAAACTGAGGAATGCAAGTATGACAAATTGTCGTATGAGCGTGCCTACAATGACATGAAAGCGAAAAATGATCTTTTGAGGGCTCAGCTGGAACGTCAAAAAGGAAAGGTAGTGGAAACTGTGATTACAAAACCATTGACCGAGGAGAAAGCAAATGTTCCCAAACCGGTTTCCAAACCAAAAATGTTTGTTTCTATGCCTCCTCCAAAAGTCAATGCGAAAAATGTTTCATCAAAACCAGTCACTCCACTCCACCGCCTACCTAAACAAAATGTTGATAAAGGAAAAGCGGTTATCGAGAAACCAAAAGTTTTAGCACCTGTCCTTTTTAAGATGAGTACCACTAATACTGCCTGCCTCCACATCTAAAACATATGGAACAAATGACATAAGTTTAGAAAAGCACTCTAAAAAGACTAGGAAAGGTGAAACCACCTCCCTTCATAAAAATGTGAATCCTAATGCGTGTGCCTTACCTTCTACAAGACTAGAAAGCACCTCTAGGAGCAGCAGACTAAAGCCTAAGAGCAATACAAGGAACAATAGAGTCTCGCATGCCTCTAAGAGTAGTAGCTTGAATAAAGAGAAGAAAGTAGAAGAACACCCTTGGAATTTACCACTTTGAATAAGAAAGACATTTCATCCGAAACAACCTATGAAACTTGCTAAGTCTAATGAATGTGTTGAATCTCTTTGTTTAACTTGCAAGAAATCTTTAACTAATGTTAATGATGATTGTGTTTCTAAGAATGAGATTGTTAAGCTCTTGTTAAGAATGAAAGAACTTATGCTAAACTAATAGGAAGCACTGCAAGACTTAGGCTTTACACCGATAAGCATAATGTTTACTTTAGGGATGACATTTGGAAACCTACGTGCAGAACTTTCACACCTGAATGGTACAATGAGTGACCAACCGTAATACCCAGTTGAAAACTTCTTTGAGTGTGATCCGGATTTTACCTCTAACCCAACGAACCAAAATCAAAACGGTTTCCAAAATTCTTCTTCTATTGGTGTGTTATCGAAATATGTCTTGGATCATCGAATTCTGGTTGCTCAAGCCACATGACCGGAATCAAGCCATCAATTTCGTCGAAATTAATGGGAACCGTGACGCTTTGAAATGATCATGTAGCAGCTATCATGGGTTATGGAGATCTACCTTTTGGAAATTATTTGATCACTCGTGTTTACTATGTCGAAGGGTTGGGACACAATTTGTTTTCGCGCTTCGGATGTAGATTTAGAGGTTGCTTTTAGGAGAAATGCTTGCTTCGTTAGAAACTTGATGGCACCGATCTTAACCGAATCGTGATACAAACTTGTATGCTATCGACATAAATCAAATGGCCTCTTCATCACCAATATGTCTTATGACACGAGCATTTGGAACACACCCTGGTTGTGCATATGAAGGTTATCTCATCTCAATTTCACACCACCAAAAAAAATTGCCAAAGACAACATCGCCAACGGACTTCCAAAGTTCAAATACACCAAGGATCACTTATGTCCATCATGCTTAACAAGGAAAAGCAAAAGAGCATCATATAAACCCAAATCCGTACTAGTTCGGGAAGAGTTGCATATGTTGCACATGGACTTATGTGCCCAATGAGAGTTGAAAGCATTAATGGGAAAAAGTATATTCTTGTTATCGTCGATGATTATTCAAGATATACATGGGTTAAGTTCTTGAGATCAAAAGACGAAGCACCGTGCATCATCATCACCTTCTAAACGTATTCAAGTACTTCTTCAAACTCCTAGTGGTTGTAGAAATGACAACGCATCGAATTCACAAATCGAGTTAAGATCTTATTTTGAAGATGTTGGAATTACACGTCAAACATCAGTTGTTTGAACTCAAACAGAATGGGGTAGTTGAAAGAAGAAATAGAACTTTGTGGAAGCCGCCGCACACAATGCTAATCTATTCTAGTGCACCGCTATTTCTATGGGTTGTGCGGTTTCCACCGCTTGTTTCACTCAGAACCGATCCCTAGTCCATCCAAGATTCAATAAAACCCCATATGAGCTTTAATAACCAGAAAACCCGATATTCTTACCACGTGTTTGGCGCTTTGTGCATCAACAATGACAGAGAATATCTAGGTAAATGAAAGCTGTGATATTGGAATCTTCATTGGATATTCATATAACTCGAGGGCATTCAGTGGTGGTAACAGAGAACTAGGAGGATCATGGAGACGATGAATGTGACGTTTGACGAACTTTCACATATGGCTTCGAGACTCGCCTAGAACCCGCACTAAACCAAGACTTCCGACACATCGCCAGTGACTCGCACCTCAAAGAGCTCAATCAACTTCGCTTGACAATCCTAAAGAACAAGAATGGCGAATTTCTTCGAAGTTAATGTTTGATGAATACTATGGTGGAACCTCGACAAATGCATAAACCATCATTCCGCACCCGCTTAAAATCATCCACCACTACCAACGAGATGCATCTACAACGGTCGAAACCAATGCACCAACTCCAAGAACATCGTCTACATCTACATCTACTCAAGTATTGCACCCGCTCTTTACCGCTAATGATGAGCAAAACCAAAACCGTAACGCAACGCATGACGACTTATTTGAAAACCCGCTTGCTACGGAATCACTGAATTTTCTTCTACGAGAACCATCTAACTCGTGATACGATAACCAACGGTATCCTCTACTGGTGGACAAAAGACAACCCAATTGAACAAGTTATTGGTGAACCTTCAAGGCCAATTCAGACGAGACGCCAACTTGCCACCGATTGCTACTTATGCATTTACCTTGCTCAATTAGAGCAATATAGAGCCAAAGAACATCATGGAGGCAATGGCGTAACCCATGGATTAGAAGCGATGAAGGAGGAACTTCTCCATACCGTCTACATGACTCTTGGGAATGGTTCCAAGACCCATTGACGTCAGGCCATTGATCTTAAATGGTTATGGAAGAACAAAAGGGATGAAAATGACTATTTGCCAACAAAGCTCGCCTGTGCCAAAGGATACGACAAGAAGAGGGATAGACTTTGAAGAGTCATTTAGTCAGACTTGAAGTGAGGCCAGATATTCTTAGCCATGCCTCTACAAAAACATCACGTTTATCGATGGACATTAAGACCACATTCTTGAATGGAACCCAAAGAAGAAGTGTACGCATGAAGTAAGGCTTCGTAGACATGGAACATCCCACTACGCTACAAACTCAAAAAAGGCAATCTATGGATTAAAGCAAGCTCCGAGAGCGTGGTATGACGAACTGTCCTTTTTCCTTATCCAAAACAATTTCACCAAAGGCACAGTTGATCCTACCTTGTTTACACAAAAATGCAAAACGACATTTTTATTGTTCAGATTTACGTGACTACATCTTTGGGTCCACTAATCCGAATCTTTCAAAACATTTTGAAAATCTCATGAAAAGCAAATTTGAAATGTCCATGATGGGGAACTAAAATTCTTTCTTGGTTTACAAATACATCAGCCCCTAGTAATTTTTATAAATCAAGCTAAATATACAACTGAGATTTTGAAAAATCATGGTAAGGAGAATTGTGACTCTCGTAACACCAATGGTAACTTCACCAAAAATTGGAGCCCATTTGTTTGGGAAACCTATTGATCCGAAGAAATATCGGAGCATGATTGGTTCTCTCATGTACCTTACTTCTAGTCGAATTCATATTCATTTTGTTGTTTGCTTATTAGCACGGCCAAAAGCCTACCAATCGCACCTCAAAGAGGTTAAAGGATCTTCGACACTGAAGACATCCATTCCATGGGACTTTGGTATTCAAGGAATCCGATTTGATCTAATTGCCTTTTGATGCGCAACGCATCAAGTTACAAAAAAGTACATCCGAGGAGCACATTTTGGGTGAAAAGTTAGTAAGTCGGTCTTCAAAGAAACAAGATTGCACTGCACTTTCAACACACCGTTTGAGTATGTGTCTCTATCTACGTGTTGTGCTCAAGTTCTATGGATGAGAACACAACTCATAGATTATGGCTTTACTTTCGATAAAATACCTATGTATTGTGACTCAAAAGTACCATAGCCATATCATGCAATCGCTTCATCACTCAAAGACTAAGAATATCGTGAGTCCGCTATCACTTCATAAAAGAACATGTGGAAGAAGGTACCAGAATTATTCTTCGTGAAGACAGATACCAACTCGCCGTTCTATTAACTAAAGCCTTTCCAAAAGAAAGGTTTGACTATTTAGGGGACGAATTGGAATGCTAAGCCTAACCCCTATGAAGTTTGAAAGTCTTCTCGAATCTTCTTGAAAATAATTTTCCAAATAGCTTCTCACTGTAAATATTTTTGAAAAACAAAATACAAAATTTGAAAAACCAACCAAAACAAAATATAAAAATATAAAACTTTCAAAAAATACAAAAACAATATAAAATAAAAACCAAAATATTCTTCTCACGCATGTCTCTCGATAATCGATATTCTGACGCTTCTAGAAATGTCATTCAACAATGATATGAGTATGTACAGATGCTTGAGCGAGAGTTCTTTAATATGTTTTTCAAAACATGTCATTTCTCAAAACTTCTAATCTATGGCTTTCGATACTTCAAGACGAAACCCGACTCAAATGATGACTTTGATTATTTTCAAATCAAAACTCGTGCTTTTATAGAAAAAAATCAAGTGTACGCCAAGGCACTACATTTAAAAGCGGTGAGAAATCATCATCATCTTGAGCACCTTTTCATGATTGTTCAAAAAGATTTTCAAAATCTTTCAAAAAATTTTGTGCTTAAGATAACTCCCTCTAAAACCCTTTAATTGATTATGCTTTATTAAAGGGGGAGCATACAACTAAAATGTTTCAAATTCATGCTTAAATCAAAATCAGTTTGTCTCCCCAAAAGATTCTAAAATGTTGTTTAATCCATGCCATATCAAAAATATCACGAATATGCTATTTTTGGGGGGGAGGAGACGTGATTAAAATGTGATCAAAAAGTTTAATGATCGTTGTTTAAATCTCAAAATGAGCTGACTCACGAACCAATGAATTGACGGAATCAAAGTCAAGAATGTACCATCTCGAGAAACTTGTGATAGATATGCACCTTCATGGGTCTAACCTCCTTTTCAAGGAGTGTTTACAACTTCAAGTTAGTTATTAGACCTAGTTGTCACCTAAAAACTGACAATGGAACTCTTTAACTAGGCACGTAACCGTTCAGTGTCTAATATGCCGATCAATTCAAAAGTGCAAACTCTACCCTCGATGTGCATATTTTTGTTAAAACTCATAAGTACATGTGAAGGGGAGTGTTTCGAAAATGTAAAACTCGGAGTGTCTCAAACATGTTTTCTATCATAAACACTCTGAGAGATTTTCAAGAAAAATTGTTTTATGGCAACATGGGACAGTCATGGAGTTATAAGGTGACTAAGGATAGGAATTCGTCCTATGATCCGCCAGAGTCGGAGGGATCTACCCAAGGACATCACAAATAGTTAGTATTAGAAGTCCTTAGGAATGATTGAAAAAGGAATAATGTGAGAAAGGAGAAAGAAGGGGTTGAAGAATTAAAAGAAATGTAAAAGAAAGGGTGAAAAGAAATAGCCCTCCATATTCAACCTTAGGCGTAAACCGGTTCAATACATATGCTCGGTTGTCACTAAGTTGACACCGGTATTGAAGACAAAGACGTCATGGACCCAAAGGGACGACCGCACTAAACCTTCTAGCCACTCAACCTCTTAATCTATCGACTTTCTTGAGACGGTTGGTGGATTAAAGAAGGAGACCCTCTCCATAGTCTCCGCCAGAAAACCAAAATGCACTATTGAGTCTAGAGCCACGAGATTCATCAAAAGATCTCATAGGAACACTTGACATGACATCGCTTGTTGTTCAACAATAAGTATATATTCTTAGAGTCTTACGCAGTCTTAGCAACTGCCGTAACATTTATGAGAAGTTTCACATCTGTGATCTTCGATTGAATGGAAACCTGCCGTGGTCAACATCAAGTACCTGACAAGAGGTCACTTCGGTAACTCCTCGTGGATTACGCTTTTGTGTCTCAAACGGTCTACAGTCAAGGGGATGATACCAAGTGTACCTCAATACTCATCCGAACCGTAGGTGTACTTTGGTACATCGCTATCTCACTTATGGGACCTACCAGAACGGCCTTTGTGAGAATTAGAGACGTGTTTTAACACTATGCTATTAACATCCTCGAAATTAAAACTTCTAAGTGCCGGAATACGCTTATTACTAACCTGTTTTTATGTTTTCTTCTTATGGAAGCTCCGGAGCGGATTCATCGTGCAGATTCTACACATGCTCATACCAACAACACATGAAAGTTCTCATCATAATCAAAGGCTACTCAAAGTTAAAGATGATTCTTCGTCAATGTCAACGAATCTACAAAGTTTAAAGACTCGAGAACTACATCATTGGTAACCTAAAGAAAAATAGAAGTGTGAGCATGGTGGAGAAAGACGTGGAGACACCAAACCAACGAAGTTGACAATGGCAGACAACCACAGTATCTGATCACAAAGCATGAAGGAACAAAGATTCAAGACTATTCTATATCTACACACAAAGTTTAAGCTCGAGAAAAGTAAAGACCTAATCAATTGGAGCATCATTTGAATGACCACCCCTTAGGGGGAGATTGTTAGCCTTAATAGTATTTATTAGAAGTGATGGTCATTCACAATTAGGAACTTTGTAACGTGTGTTAGGTATTGTGCTAGAATAGTCAACAGGCTCATGGATTGGGCTAAGCTAAATGGCTTTTAGTCAAGTTAAGCTAGCCTTATGAAAGATATAATCCAATCCAACCCAATCCAAGCCCATCCCAAAGCCCATTAGGGCATCTTGTATTTGTACTATAAATACACCGCAAATGAGTCATTTGAGGAGTGTGCTTTAGTGTGTGTGTGTGCTTGAGTGTGTGTGTGTGTGTGTTTTTCTTTGAAATATACAACATATTGTGTTCATCTTCTCTCTACACATATACACGGTTTTAACATCAAGTCACCATCTTTCTCATCTTTTCTTTCTTCACCTTATACGCATAACTTGTGTTCGTGTTGGGTTTGTGTGATAAGGTTGATATATCTAAGGTCCTACAGAAAGTTGTATGCTTTAGAAACCAACCACAAACTGAGATCATTGCTTTCTTGCATTCTTGTTCGAGACTTGGAGTCACTACGTTTTCTTAGTTCTTGAATATTTGGCATTGAAATAGACTGATGATGTAGGGATGAGACTGAGTTCGTGATACAGTTTTTGGTAAATGGTTTTGTGGTCGTTGGTCTATAGTTAATTCTTCTTCTTCATTTCTGTCTCAGCCAAGTCGCTAATCTTAGAGTCAAGTCGCTACCTTAGTGTCATGCATTACAAGTTGCTAGACCTTTTGATACAAGTCGCTACCTGATCTTTAAACCAACTCGCTACACTCTTTCAAAACACAACACACAACTTATAAAAATAAGTCGCTACCGTTTAAAGAACCAAGTCACTAATCATTTTTCGAACACAACTCGCTGCACAAATACAATGAATATAGACAACTTGTAAAGACAAGTAGCCACTTAGAAACAATGAATCTGGACAGTTACATGACAAGTCGCTAGCAAGAATTGTGACACTTTCCGATGAGTTTTCCGACCATTTTCCGACCACTTCATATTTACCCGAAAATATGACTTTTGCGTAAAAACACTTCATTTTTTAGACCCGCTTTGACAGTAAAATCACCAAATGATCTGAATATAATGCTTTGGACCACAAGTATTTCACAACAGTTGGAACAAAAAAATGTTTAAAGAGTGAAACATATTTGGACTAATGAAAATGACCAAGACAGATTGACCAGTGAAACATATGACTTTTTGACCAGGACATATTGAACCAAAAATGATAGACAGAAACCTGCAGCCACTGTTTGTATAAAATAAATTCCGACCCACAAAAAAAAACCAAAAAACAGTTTAAACACATGAACAAAAAACCCACATAAATCATAAAAAACATAACCATGATATGAAACCACACAAATCAATACAACACAAAAAAAAACCATGGCTCTTGATACCAATTGTTAGGATCCTATAATTATTTATTGTGTTGATGATTCGGGTGGTCTTGGATGATCAAAATACATGTTTGCCATATTTAGCAGTCTAACCTATTAACACATACGAGCAAGTATGCTCATCCGTGATAGCAAAGTTTGGTAAGTCGAGATCGTCCCAAGGGATTTTGTGTTATGAAATTGATTTGTTTGAAAAGATTCAAACAAGAAAGCTTGTCAAGGCTTCCTCAAATAATTATGTTCTAGCAAAATTCAATAAGAAATATATATATACTTGTGTGTAGTCTATAATCAATCATAAATAGAATTCATGAAGGTTTGGTGTATACTCTTAATATGATGCACAAATCATAAGCAAATGATTTCCCAACCATGGTATATGTTTGTAAAAACCATTCTAAGAACAAAAACATTTAGGTAATCCTTTCAGTCCTTATCCCAATGATTATCCTATAGAAATTCCATTTGTTTGCAACATGTTCTTATCAAATTTGTTCTTACGAATCTTTAGACCCTTTCGTGATGAAAATGTTCCTAGTCTTGTTTTAATAAGCAAACATAGTGGTTGTCAATCACCATATACCCATACTAGTTTGTCACTACACTTTTTGGAATAAAACACAAGAGAAATCCTTTCGGTCCTTTTTCTTAAAACATGTTTTATCGACAAATCAAACCAAGACTAGTATTTTTCCAACAAACTCATTTAAACAAGATCATATGTACATGCATCACATTTTGAGAACACTACTATTATTAACTACATCCCAACACACAAGTATATCCCAAAACTACTCCATGATAATAATAATAATAATAACTAAACACAAATAGTAACAAAGTAATTCCAACAATTCAAGAGAATAGAATTCCATAACAAAGTTCATAGAATACCTAAACTTTTGTGATTACAAGAATTAGAATTCGTGGATTGTAGCAACCACGCGTCTCCAATCACCTAGGTTCACCGTACAACCCAAACTACCAAAACTATGGATGAGAATTGTTCCCTCCTTGCTCCTGGACGTTTTTCAGTAAGAACTAAGCTTTTGAATAATATGGTTAGTATTAGTTTTGGTGTAAACTAATACAATTTTGGTTGTGTCACACCTAGTATACTAGGACTAGGTTCATTATATAGCCAAAGGTACTTGCTCAACTTACCAAAAACGTCCCCAACAAGTAAATGTCAAGAAATGATCGGACTCCAATGACTATGGGGAGTTAAGGCAACAATAAATGCGACTTTTGTAATCTGCAGTGTGAAACTGGATCGGTTGTCTCCAACCGGATCGTTGGTTTTGACCATTCGCCCAAAGGATCCCTATTCGGGTTACGACCGATCGGCCGGGTTTGTGCCGCTTTGACTTTTTGTTGACTTTTCTCCTATACGCTTCATTCTTTGCTCACGATGATTTCCAAGGCAAAACTTGATCTTTCCTTGCTGTAGATACTTAGAAATCATTGAGCTTCCTAATCATTGAATCCAAAAGCTTCCTAGCTCGACTTCCTTCCTTGAGAATCTTCCAAATGTGCATAAAAACTTCATTTCTTCACTATTCGCGATACCTGGCTACATATACATACACAATACGCATCTTTGCACTTTTGCAACAGTTATGAGTAAATATAGCCGATTATCATGCACAAAACTAACAATAACGCTACTAAAAACATGTTCATTTTAGGCGTTATCAAATTCCCCCACACTTAAGCTCTACTCGCCCTCGAGTAGGTCTAACATTTGCAAAAATTGATTTCAATGGTCTTTGATACCATGGTTGCAAAAATGTAACAATCATCCCAAAAGAGATAATCATCGGCTTGCTTATAATATGTGAAAATTTTAAAAATGAACCAAACACTTTAGATAACATAACTAGAACACCTCACGAATGATTTTAAGAATTCACTCAACACTCATATATTGGTGGGTATATGTAAATCACTCAATGCCTAGCCATGATCAATGCTTTTTACCATAAGCTTGTACAAGTATCAAAACAAAGAAAATAAATTCATCAAAGAGGGCTTTTATTCGGGTTATAACGTTAAGGCTAAGGGTTCATAAAAGGTATGGATAAGGCATGGGATAGTTTATGAAATTGGTGTTAAAATAAAAATAAAATCAAGTCTAAACCTCGATGTTGCTAGCCATAATACAAACCACAATCCCGAAAATGATTATTTCACCTCTTCAAATATCGATCACCGCACATATGTATAACTCAATTTAGCTCATTGGCTAATCAATATCCTTCATATATCTCATTGGCTATAACTCGTTTTTTTTATAGTTCCCCACACTTAGTGTAAGCATACAAAAAAATCGAAAGACGTCTCTTTCATCCATGATGGAGAATGGTACACACTATAAACAAAGTGTAGCTTTTTCATAATCATCAAAAACGATCCAACATTCCAAACAACTAGCAACAAACCAATAGACTCGATAAGGGTTGGCTAAAGCTTGAAGTGTAAAATATTTTTGTATTTTTCTAAATTTATCAAAAGAAAAGATTGGCTCGGAAGGGTGTACTAAGGGTATCTAGTGCTAAAAATGAGCACTAACAAATGGGTCCATAAAAAGGTGGTTAACTAACCGATGTGGTTAGCTAATATATCATTAGATGTAAATGGAAGGCCATTTGGTTTTATTCCTAAAGTGCCTCTTATCACTTGAACATATTTAGATCACTAGGAAGTGATTTTAACCGTAATGCATAAGTAGTACAAGTTCTAGAATCGACATAATCATCCACACACTGCAGCAAATATAAAACAAAAGATGTGTTTTATACAAAAGAAACCACACAAATGTGTGGAAAAAGGCTATTATGCAAGCTAGAAAATGCTATCGAATCCAAAATGAATTACTTCCGTAATTTGGTTCAAATCCAAAAATTTCAAAAACCTCATTTTACCATTGAAATTCCAAGTTATTTTTTAAATATCAATAATGCGTGAAAACAACTAGACCATCAAGGGCGAATTTCTTCTAATCACTTGCATTCAAAAATGCGATCATTTTTTCCTATTTTCCCCCCCCATACTTAAGTTTTGCATTGTCCTCAATGTAATAAAAATGAACTTCAAAGTAAAGAAAATGGGAAAAAGTAATAGTTAAAAGATACCACGGGATAGAATATACAATATGCATATTGGGTCATAAGAAAGCATGTGAGTTATCCAACTCCAAACATTTGACCATCAATAAGCTTCCGAGACATCCATCCTGCAAAACAAAACCGCATACGCAAAACACAAAACAAACAAATGCAACTAAAAACTAGATAAAACCAAACAAAATACGTTAATCATCCTAAAAAGATAGAAATAATATTGTTCAACACATCATAACCATTATCTTTGAAACCATAATTCGTGAATGATCCACGATCACTCATCGTCCTCGCTCATGTCATCTCCTTCTTCATCATCATCACTTTTGGTTACGTTGTTTTCGTCCACAATCTCCGAACGAACTCTCCTCTTCTTCTTCTTTCCTCCAACTCTTGACGATGATCCTCCAACATCGTAGCTTGTTCCATCATACTCATCATCATCACTTTTGGTTACGTTGTTTTCGTCCACAATCTCCGAACGAACTCTCCTCTTCTTCTTCTTTCCTCCAACTCTTGACTATGATCCTCCAACATCGTAGCTTGTTCCACCAACTTCGGGTAATCGACCATACGGGCACCGGATCGGAAATGGTGCGCATCGGATATGGATATGGATAGGTCCAGATAGTGTAAGGGAAAGGATATGGTGGAACATTGGGTGGATTGTAGGGTGGCAACTCATAATTGGCTTCACGAGCCATGTGTTGAAAGATAGGCATGGAATAATCATTGATGTAGTTGTTTCTCAACATCATCGAGTCTCTCCATACATCCCTACATTGAATCTCATCTAAATGTTGGTTCCACTCTCCCCAACCTGAATCAAAACTACCGGACGTACCCATTTGCACGTTCTCCATTGTATACCCCCGCCTGTTGTGGTGGTTGTTGTTGTTGTTCTCTTGGTTCAATCCATAACCCTACGGTTTTCAATCTCCTATTCAAAGCGTTACCAAAACCTTGTAGCCCAAGTCTCACTATAATTTGGCTCTCCACACTTAGCCAATTCCTCATCAACATAATACCCAAGATTCTTCGCCAATTTTGTCACAAAATGTCCTCCACAAATGTTGCTATTGTTCTTGATTCCCGGGGCCCTCCTAGACAAATACTCTGCCATCCGCAAATGGCATTACCGTCCTTAGTTTCTTCCAGCAACATCATAACCCATAAGTCCTCAAATTGTCAACTGCTTCCAAATCTATTAAATGGCCTGGTCACTATCAACTTGTGAAGTATCCTCATCAACGGATTCCTGATGGTTGAGGCATTCCTCCTAGCGCAGGAAGAATCTCCTACGTGATTCCAATAAGCGGGAATACTAGGATAGTCTTTTTCAAACCTACGAAGTCTAGAAAAGTGAGCTTCAAATAATCGATGATTAACCTCATGTGGCTCATACAAACCAAGAGCCACGACAAAAGCTGGCAAAGTGTAAGCATGATCCCTTCCACAAAGCCTAAACCACACACAATTTCCTTCATCAAGTTCCGAACATTCACCTTTCTTTCAAAATACATGGTTGAAAAGAACTCCATACATCATTCTCGATAGACCTCTTCATTGACGCTAAATGCTCTTTCCCATGACAAATCATTGAACGAATCTCCATCCCTTGGATATACATAAGATGTTCGCATCATTCCTCTTAACTCATCTTCACAATCACATTCCTCAAATAAATCCCAATCAATCACCCTCGGAACTAAACATGTCCTATGTTGCAATTTCGACAACCTTTCCGAAAAGCGCCTTCGTCGGTGAGATCTTTGAACTTTAAGTTGGCATTTGCCTCCGTCTTCACACTATACTTAACCTTCTTCTTCTTGTTCCTTTGACAAAACTGTAAAAGCGGGTTCATTGGAATTGCCTCCGCGACTCGAGCTACCTAAAATAATTCTCTCAGAAATCACAAATATAAGACCATATAAGAGTGTTAGAACAAACAAGAAGGTTCATGAAACCCTCTAAGATCCACTTCAAAATTTCAAAAAAATTCAATGTAAACCGTAACCGGATTCGGTTCGTGAGAAACCAATCGTTTCCAAATAGCCAAACTCCAACCGTTCGGTTGCAACGCGCAACCGAATCGTTATGCACCGCGTAAGACTTTTGCCTCTTAAACCCTCATACACTTGAATTTTCTAAGTCCAAACCACTCCTAGATCGCATTCTATCATCCTCAATGATTTCAACATCCTTGAATTACTCTAAACTCGCTTTCCAAATCATCAAACATCAAACATCACCATCTTAGAACTCAACTTGATAAGCCTATATCTTCAATCATTAGTTCTAATCAATAATGTGGCATCCATCACTCCTAAAAACGCATCATCTATCATAAGGAATCACCAATTGCAATATATCTTTATTCAATAGCACAACCCAATTAAATCCGAAAATTCAATCATCTAGTATTCATCCCATGTGAATCAATCACAATTCTCTTAGCAACGCACTCCTACATCAATTACCCACTCAATCCTAAAATATCACAACTTAATTCGAACTATAACAAAAACCCCCAAATTGGTGACCTAATATTCAATTCGAATAAAATGCTCTAATTAAACCTTAATTGAGTTAATTGAATGTAGATGCTTACTTGTTTGGGTGCCATGATGTTTTCCTAGAACTTAAACAACCTTCAATCCTTCTCTTGGACGATTTTTGCAAAACCCACTGGAGAATTAGTGTGTGTGTGTTTTTCAAAAAGAGAATTTTGGTTTTATACTTGGATGCAACCAGTTCAGTCAAGGACACAACCGTTTCGGTTTGCATTTTGCCAAATTTTGCATTTTACATGTTACTTAGGCATTTACCTTCCAAGCAACATATAATTTACTCAAATTTCCTGCTAAAGATTCACACAACATTTATCCACCATATGAAATTTTGAACAATCATCCAATCTAAAAATATCAACTCATCATACTAATGAACTAAACCAAACTTCAACTAAAAACTCATAGTCATAATGCATTAATCAAATTACTTCAATCATAAAAAAAATGAAAATTAAATAAGAAACAAAAATCCTAAATGCATCAAATCAAAAAGAAATAGCTCATGAAATTCAAGCAAATAATTGCTTGTTTATTACGTGACTTTTCTCTCCTCAAAATTCCTCAAAATACTCTTGTCTTAGAATGTCCTCGCTTTGAAATTTTCCGGTCAACTCACGGAACGTTTCAAAAGTTTTGAACTTTCTCATGAATCTTCTTCCGTCCGTACAAAGTATATCGAACTTAACATGCCAATCTCCATCTCCGGTTTGTCTTTATAAGTCCCCTACCCTTCTGTCTCCACTCCAAATTCTTAAGTTGCACCGATAAAGAACCTAAAAAGTCGGTCAACTTTTTGTAAACTATTATGTTTTTGAATGGGTTATAGAAAGCTTCACCGCTAACGCAGTCCATTTCTCCTCTCTATATCAAAATAAGGCGAACTAACGGTCCTACATTGGGTTACCTTGGACATCACGTCCCACTTCAAAACATGTTAAATCATCATTTGCTTCAATCCATTCCAAATCCTCCATAAATTCCAAAGTTGGTCCTCTTGGTTTTGGGTAGTATGTTTGCCTCGAAATCCCATCATCAATAGTCAATGTGCCTCTTCCCATGTCTATAATCGCACCACAAGTTCGTAAGAATGGTCTCCCCAATAGTAGGGTAAACTCTGTCCACCGAATATCTAGGACAAGGAAATCACAAATACGGTTGATATCCAATTTGCACTCTCACATTCTTCACCTCTCCCATTGCCTTCGCTTGTGAATTATCCGCCATAGTAATCTTCGAATGATTAGGTTGCGGATTACTTAGTCCTAAAGTCTTAAACAATGGATACGGCATCACATTAACACTTGACCCGACGGCTAAAGCATAACGGTGTAGTCCCATTCACTTTGATCGGCAACACAAAATTACCCGGATCCTTTTCCTTCCTTGGCATGCCTCCAAACAAAATTTGATCTCGCCTCATCCCGTGAGACTTATCTTCCAACCTAGCCCCTCTAGCATCAATGCATCCAACTTACAGTAAATCACATAATCTTGGAGTACTTCTATCACCGGTTTCTTTTCATTAAGCTCAAGAAACTTTTGTTCTAGGTTCTCTAAAATAGCTTCTTTTTGTTTGTTGGTTAAGGGTTTGAAATTAGTGGTAGGTGATGATGGTATGGAATCATTTTTGGTGGTGGAGGTTGTTGTTGGGGTTAGTTTGTTTGATGTCGGTTTCTTCCGATTTGCCTTTCCCATCTTAACCACTTCCACCTCTTTCTCTTCCATGTTTGCACAAACTTCCACTAGCATCTCGTTTACTCCTTTTCCTTCTTCCAAATCAATTATATTAATCCTCATTTCTCCCATTGCAAAATCTATTTGACACTTGGTCGTGACAAGAAAATCTCGACCAAAACACACATTAGGTTCATCCGCATTCCCCTCTTCTAGCACAACAAAATCAGTTTAAAAAATGTGTCCATGAATATTGACCTTCAGATTTTTGACCATCCTTCTTCCATATGCTTCATAGTCTAAACGTACATGACCAATTTCGTCAAGAACCTTTTCCAAAATATAGTTTTCCCCATAAGCCATATTAAGTTGCGGCCCCAAGCACTTGTTCCTTCCCCACTGCAAGGCATTCCAAACCTCATTAGCGCGAATCATACACCGTTAAAGGTGCTTGTGAACACTACGACTCTTCCCTTTCGGTAGTTGAACCTTATTTTCACCCTTTCCTCCATATTATCCGTATCATTCCCAATTTTCTTACTTTCTTCCAAGATACCTCCAATCTTTCGGAGTGAACTTCGGTATCCTTGAACATTTCATCCAAAGTACGAAGGTATTCCGAGATTCCGCTCAAACTATCCATATTACTAGACAACTTGACAAAACAAGACAAAACAAAATCCAAATTATTAGCGTTAGAGTTAGTAAAAACAAGAACAAACTATGGAAACATATACTAAACAAGTTAGGACACTCAATCAAAACTAAAAACATAAGTTAAAACTCAAGACCTAAAAATGATAAAAATCAACACAGAAACTCCAACCGGATTCGGTTGGATCACCAACCGAATCGGTTGGTTGAAAATAATTTAGACAGAACGAACCGGACTGGTTATGGTTGCAACCGATCGGTTTGATTGAAAAAAAAATATATATATATATATATATATATATATATATATATATATATATATATAAATATATATATATATATTTACTACAGAATTTAATGCAAATAAGGAGACATTAAGATGTACTAAACTCTAGTTAATAAAGAAAACTCTTCATAAACCAATAATTGAATAACATAATAAATCCCATTAAAACCAAAACTAAATAAAACTACTAATTAAAATCTATTATTAAAAACACATAAACTTATAACTGAAAAATATTACTATCTAATCATTAACCATTAAAACTAAAATTAACTAAAACTTAATTAACTAATAAATGACAAGTGTAAACAACATAAAAATAAATCTAAGAAATAATTAAACTACAAGACATAATCTGCAAATAGAATCTAAAATTACCATAATTACTCTAGGAATCATAAGACAAATAACAAAGAAGACTAGAACAATAAAATCAACTACAAAATTACAGAAGTCTAACCGGATTAGGTTGGCTAACCAACCGAATCGGTTAGTTTGTAACCAAAAACTTTTTTTTTCAACAAATTTAATTCCAAAACTACTAATTTTGCAGAAAATCAAAGAAAATTAAAGAAAATCCCGCAGGCGGCCAAAAAACTTGATGTGCTCGGTTGGTGCAAGTTTTAAAAATTTATAATCACGAATTAACCGTCTAACCTATTAACACATACGAGCAAGTATACTCATCCGTGATAGCAAAGTTTGGTAAGTCGAGATCGTCCCAAGGGATTTTGTGTTATGAAATTGATTTGTTTGAAAAGATTCCAACAAGAAAGCTTGTCAAGGCTTCCTCAAATAATTATGTTCTAGCGAAATTCAATAAGAAATATATATATACTTGTGTGTAGTCTATAATCAACCATAAATAGAATTCATGAAGGTTTGGTGTATACGCTTAATATGATGCACAAATCATAAGCAAATGATTTCCCAACCATGGTATATGTTTGTAAAAACCATTCTAAGAACAAAAACATTTAGGTAATCCTTTCGGTCCTTATCCCAATAATTATCCTATAGAAATTCCATTTGTTTGCAACATGTTCTTATCAAATTTGTTCTTACGAATCTTTCGACCCTTTCGTGATGAAAATGTTCCTAGTCTTGTTTTAACAAGCAAACATGGCGGTTGTCAATCACCATATCCCCATACTAGTTTGTCACTACACTTTTTGGAATAAAACACAAGAGAAATCCTTTCGGTCCTTTTTCTTAAAACATGTTTTATCGACAAATTAAACCAAGACTAGTATTTTTCCAACAAACTCATTTAAACAAGATCATATGTACATGCATCACATTTTGAGAACACTACTATGATTCACTACATCCTAACACACAAGTATATCCCAAAACTACTCCATGATAATAATAATAATAACTAAACACAAATAGTAACAAAGTAATTCCAACAATTCAAGAGAATAGAATTCCATAACAAAGTTCATAGAATACCTAAACTTCGTGATTACAAGAATTAGAATTGTGGATTGTAGCAACCACGCTCCAATCACCTAGGTTCACCGTAACAACCCAAACTACAAAAACTATGGATGAGAATTGTTCTCCCCTTCTCGGACGTTTTCAGTAAGAACTAAGCTTTTGGGCTGAATAATATGGTTAGTATTAGTTTTGGTGTAAGCTAATACAATTTTGGTTGTGTCACACCTAGTATACTAGGAATAGGTTCATTATATAGCCAAAGGTACTTGCTCAACTGACCAAAAACGTCCCCAACAAGTAAATGTCAAGAAATGATCGGTCTCCAATGATTATGGGGAGTTAAGGCAACAATAAATGCGACTTTGTATAATCAGCAGTGTGAACCGGATCGGTTTGTCTCCAACCGGATCGGTTGTATTTTGACCATTCGCCCAGCCGGATCCGGTTACGGGTTGCGACCGATCGGCTGGGTTTGTCGTGTTTTGACTTTTTGTTGACTTTTCTCCTATACGCTTCATTCTTTGCTCTCACATGATTTCCAAGGCAAAACTTGATCTTTCCTCATAGATACTTAGAAATCATTGAGCTTCCCAATCATTGAATCCAAAAGCTTCCTAGCTCGACTTCCTTCCTCGAGAATCTTCCAAATGTGCATAAAAACTTCATTTATTCACTATTCGCGATACCTGGCTACATATACATACACAATACGCATCTTTGCACTTTTACAACAGTTATGAGTAAATATAGCCGATTATCATGCACAAAACTAACAATAACGCTACTAAAAACATGTTCATTTTAGGCGTTATCAACGAGATAACTTATGCTAGATAATATTTGCGGTGACCGATACTTTACTTATAGAATTTCTAATTCCTAACAACTTGGATTAGGGGACCAGGAACAACTGGACGTATGAAGGGACACCTGACTTCTCCAGTGGTGGCATCTTTGCTGATAGGTTAGGGCGAATTGACCAAATGCTGTCCTCTCGAATTTGACCCCACCTGAAGTAATTGGAAGTAAGTAGACGTAGACATTACTAGCTAGGAGGATTAACTAGGTTAACACCTTTGCCTTTTATCTGCTTTAGTAGTTAATTAATTAATTCCTTATCGAAATCTTATTAAAAATTGTGACACCTAGACTTAGAAATAATCCAACACACATAGCTCTTGGGACGACCTCGGTTTTACCGAATACTATACTACACGCGACCGGGTACACTGCCCATTAGTGCATTAGGGTAGACCATAGGTATAACGAGACTATATAAATATTAAAAACTGGTCAGTAAAACCTGCATCAACGACTTCGATTCTAGCTACAAGACTCATAAATAAAGAAAAGCGCTTCGTGGGAGGCAACCCATGCTTAATTGTTTACTTGTTTGTGTGTCGTATATCTTTTATTGATTTTTTATTCTCATGTTTGAATTTGTGAAAATGCTTTATTTTGTCTTTAACTTCATCTTAATTACATATAAAGATATTTTACAAAAGGGATAAGTGTAGGGAAGATTACACATGTTTTCAAAAAGAACATGAACATGAGAATTATGATTATTAAAAAGATATACATGTGTGTTTGTTTGAGTCAAATGTTTGATCAAGTCATAATGGATGTTTTGCAAAAAAAATTTCCAGATTCTAAAGATATAAATTTTCTAGAATTTTTTCCAGAAAATCGCACCCTATCAGATAACCTAATGGTGTCTGGATCGCAACCTGACGGCGTCAGGAGGAGTAGAAACAGCTTCTAACATTTTCTCATTTTATGTGCTACTTATAAATTTTTGGAATTTCTCAGGTCTTAGTTTTCCAGAAAATCTGTAAACATCCATTTCACAAGCATTATATCCTAGTTTAGTAGAGTCATATATAGTGTTACCGCTGATTTTACGCGAAGGTTTCGTTTGTTTTCTTCAAGTGTGCAGGTTTTATTTATCAAGAAGAAGATACATAAGATTGGATGGAGATTTTCACGCATACGTTCATCTTGGAGAAGAATTTAACCACTACTTCACACGGATCCTACCGAGCTAATCAGGGGAGTATTAGTTTCTTTCGTTTTTAATTACCTTCCATTATCATAACTTTGATACTTTCGGGGAACATTGGGGACAATGTTCATTTTAAGTGTAGGGAGGGAAAATAAAACGGGAACTTTGAAACTATGCTTATCCTTGACTATTTGCCTTGTCCAATTTCATTTGTGTAATAAACCATGAGAAATATCGGTTAGGGTAATTTTGGCACCAAATTGAAAATTTTTCATGACATGTAGGAGTGGGCCATTAGTCTTAATAAAGCGTCTCATGGATAGGAAGTTATATGACTAGCACAAAACCCTTTACTACTTAAATTCCACACAAAATGTGAGGATCGCCCTTAGATTTGTAGGAATTAAAGCATTCCACTTTAATGCTTCGAGAGTGTACCGGTAGTATAATAGATTCTAGAACTCGTTTTGTGATGCATTCCGAGATCACTAGTCAGACTACACTTGTGTAGTTAGGAATAACTAAATGATAAGAGGCATTAGGATAACCCTTGTTTGATACCCCATTATAATTATTTTTTCCACATCGGTTGAGTAATTCCCCCACACCCTTGAATTGTACTCATCTTTAGTACACGATACCCCTAGTTAACCCCTCAAAGCCAATCCTTTTCGCGGTTCTCGTGATGTTTCGGTTTTCCAGAATATCAATGAAGAGCATTGTTTACAATCCACCCCCAAATGTACACCCAAATCGCCTTAGCCTACCATGTATGCACTCACTTTTAGTGCATTATTGTTATCATACTAAACCCTTAGTTCAATTATCTAGTTACTTGCATAAGTTGCTAAGTCGAATCATATCCTTTGTATACAGTTTTGGGATGATTGGGACTCATGAGAAAAGTTAAATTTTATGAAGTGACGGGAAGGAACGTTAAATTCAAATTCCCTTTATTTACGTAATAATGTACTCCAAGTGTTTTGATCTTTTTAATTCGGGTCAAATTAGTGTTAGAGTAATAAAAACTCTAGTGTAGGGATGTGCCTATAAATCCCTATTATTTTGATGTTATCGTAGAGGATGGTAGAGTAAAATTGTATGAAAAAAAAAACTGGCTACCATCTTACATCTATCTTTAAATTTATGTTCGTTTTATTTCAATTTATCTAGAGTTTAGAGTGTCGAGTCTTGGCTTAGAAACGCCATTCTTCTCATGCTTGTAACATAAATACTTTTTACTTGCCACCCAATCGCCTATCCCACCAAACCCTTTGTTTTCCTACCGTAAGCCTAACGTTACAACCCTTTAAAAGACCTATTGGATAGTTTTTTTCTAGGTACTTACGCCCAAAGCGATGGAGGTTTGATCTAGTATCAAGTTTATGGTAATCTATGTACTAAGACCGGTTAATGAGTGTTTATCTTCCATTTCCAACTTGATATATTTCGTATACACCCAAGAGATGAGAGTATCCAAACACCACTTGTGAGGTGCTAGTATGTAATTTCTGTGCTTGTTATGACTTTTGTGGGGCTTATACGTGTTGTGAATTGTTTTAAACTAATGCTTCATGACCTCTAACTTATAAATTAATTGGCCAAAAGCACATTTGCTTGAGGACAAGCAAATTCCAAGTGTAGGGATATTTGATAAGGATTTAAAAGGTACACTTTTGAGGGGTCATTTTAGCCCTTAATTGACCACTTTTATATCCGTTACTGCTTAATTTCGTTCCTTTTTACTTTTTAGGTCTCTTGAAGGCAAATTGCTAGAATCACATTTATTCGGACGAAAAGACGCGAATAGATGAAGAAAATGGCCAAAGTCAAGAATCAAGACACTTAAGCTGCTGGAATTGAAGGTGATGGCGTCACAGCCAAATGGCGACGCCGTCAAAACATGCTTTGTGACGAATCAGTAGCCAAATTGCTATTTCGCACTTAATGGCTTCAGGTTTTAAAGAGTAGGGCGTCACAACTCAGACGGCCTAGATTCGGATCCCGGCGGCATCAGAAGATGAAGCCGACGGCGTCACAACCATAAGGTGACACCTTCACAAAGTTGACGTGGCCAAGATGAAAACCTAATGGCGGCGATTCGACGGCATCACAAATAAATAGTGACGCTGTCGCATGTTGTAACTCTATATAAACTTCGAATTTTCAGATTTTTTGAGAGGTAGTTTTGTGGAGTAAAACTTAAACCGAACTTTGGCTGTCTTGGGCAGTATCTTAGGGTTCCATACCCTATTTTACAAAAAGATAAGTGATTTACTTCATTAATTCAATTATATCTTCAATTGATTGTGTGTATGCTTGCATGTTTTTCATTTCCGGCTAATTTACTTGTGTGTTTGCTTAGATCTATGAAACCTAGGTATTGAATATTCATTGGTTGTCTCTTATCTTAATCTTGATTGACCTAGTATTGTGATAGGTCATTTATTTTATTTTTAATGCTTGAGTAATCTTTGTGAACATTAGTTTATAATCACCTAGAGTTATTGTAGGCTAAACATCCAAAGATAACCTTAGAGTTAGTTTATGAATCCTAGAGATTTCGTAAGCAATAACCTTAAGGTAGTCTCAAAGAGTTAGGGAAAAACGCATACCCTACGACCTTAGAAGACACAACGGCGTTAAGAATAAGGATGTGACAATTCAACCATCAATAGGAGATAACTATGGAGTAATAGCATTTAGGTAAACACATTTTTAACTATCATACGAGCACTCAACAATATACATAGACTACACTCACCTTAGCTTAGTTAATTAGATAAGTAGAGTAATCGGTAGAAATACTAACCCCCCAAATCCAATACCCCGAGATTCGTACATTTCAATTTTCTAAAAAATATAAAAAAGATAAAAAAATAATCTTTCTCAACCCCAACCTTAGCGTAGTAATTTCTCACTAGCATTCCTATTCCCCTAGAGAACGATATCAATTCCCGAGGCTTACCCTAATACTACACTACAACGATTAGGTTCACTGCCTAGGGTGCTAAAAAACTTGCTCAACGAAAAGGAAGTTCCTTTGACCCCGAATGCGCGTTATACGCGTATCATGAAACTTTCGTATAAGAGTTGACTCGAATATTGGCTTAAGTACGATAGAATTGGAAATAAATACAAGTCGAATTGTATTTATTAGATTTGTTGGGTTTCGAGATGAGAAAATATAGTTATTTTATATATATATTTTATAGAAGTCGTGACTAATTAATATATTTGGATAAATATTTTAATTATAGATTACACAGATGTGGTCATCGAAATAAAACATGTGTTAAACATATTTGTTTAATGAAAAGTGATAAAGTAATAAGTTATTTAATCTTTTAAAAGTTTTAGGATGAAAAGTGCCAAAGTGTTCAACCTTGAGACGTTGAAATTGGAAAAGTTATATAATACAAAATCTTTATAGAAGTTAAGAAAAATGACAAGTTGTTCGAATTGGAGGGTCAAAACTGTCAAAACACCAAAGTTGTAAAAAGAATGAAAATAGTAAAATTTACAATATTGACAACGGTGGGATTCGAACCCGTGACCACTTGCTCCTAAAAAAACGCCTCTACCATTTGAGCTGGGGGGGGGGGGGTGTATCGTGTTTACCATATTTAATGTAACGCTTAACTGTTTTCTTTTGAAATTAAATCTCCTACTCAGTAAACCATGCATGCGTAGAAGCTTTGCATTTCTTTTCTTTTCTCAAACTAAGTTTGTTCAAGTGTGTTTCAAATTAAGCACAAGCTAAGTTGTAATCTTAGTTAGTGTTTCCCCGTGACTCAAACGAAAAGAACTCAACATCAACATGTTGGCGTATGTATCCGGCGAACCAAACCGAAGTGCCTAAACCGCTCGGATAAACATACGGCCAATTAAAAAAGATCAAGCAGGCTAAGCCAATAGTCAACACATGCCGAAGGGTTGGACACAACCCCCTGGCACAACGGCTACATGGTGTCACCATACATAAAAGGAAAGGAATCTCGACCAGAGGCCCTGACCTTATTCAGACAGAGACCAAACAGAGTAAGTCAAGCTTCCGCCTGACCTAAGCAGAAATCAACCAGAGCAAGTCAAATCCCTCCCGAAAGAGTCACTATCACCCCACGTGCCTTCGGATAAGGACAAGACTCCTCCCCTTAAAAAGGAGAGAAGTTACTGCATCAAAGGTTAACTGATCTTTACCTTATTTTTACACATAGTAACCTATTATTTTATAATCTCATTCTCACGCCGGAGCTTGGTCTAGGGATAAAACCCTAGGCGAGGCTAACACGTGTGTTTCTTGTGTTAGGCGAGGCTAGGCGAAGAGTCCTGATCCGGAGAGCTGGACGAAGAGTCAGCCGAAGGATTATTGCTTGTTTAGGTGAAGACATACTTTTACCTCAACAAATTGGCGCCATCCGTGGATCCGCTATTCAAACTACCAAGACTAGAGAATGGCAACTCCCTCAACCGAAACACCACATGCAAACGACCCGCCCAACCTCGAAGAACAAATACTGAGTCATATCAACTCACTAAATGCCCTGATTAAAGAACAAAATACCAAAGGAACCATCCCCCTGAAGCCAATATGGATCGACTTCGAAGACGGAGCAGAAGAACCACCCCGAGGGGTAGGGAATGAAAAGGCCCAAAAGGAAAAGGGGTTGACGAAGAAGATCTACAGAAACCATACAAGGACGCCCCTACATGTCCGTTCACCCGGAGGATCATAAAATTTGCAGGGACAAAACATGAGCTACCTAAGAATATCAGGCTCTACGATGGGTCCACGGATCCGGATGATCACGTCATCTGTTTTTCAGGGGCAGCTAACGATGAAGGTTGGCAAATGCCAGTGTGGTGCTGGATGTTCCAACAGACATTGGACGGACAGGCGAGCGGTTGGGTTGATCACCTGCCCAACGGTAGCATAAATAGCTGGGAGGAACTTCGGAAGACTTTCCTCGAAAGATTCGCACTCAGGAGAAATGTCTCAAGGACCCAATGGAAATCACAAAAAATGTTTGGAAAGCCAATGAAACGTTGCCGGAATTCAAAGAAAGGTGGACAGACGAGGCCAATTATATCCCGAGGGTACCAGAAATAATGAAGATATCTTCCTTCATAAATGAAAGTAAATGCCCGGAATTAGTAAAGCGTTTCTCAGATAAGATACCCATAACCGTGACGGAAATGATGAGTAGAGTGGAAAACTTCGTGTGCTCAGAAGAGGCCTACAACACCACGGAACTTCCCAGAGGAGAACAGAACCGAAGATCATATGTTGTGGCTCAGCACCAAGACCGACCCCTCCCCCGAATTTCGAACTACCCTGACAGACGAAGAGGAGAACGGAGAGTAGAGCACAGACCTCGCAGTCAATACACCCCCTACTACCCAGCAAGAACAGATAACCATCGAAACGAGTACAGAAAGAACAATTACAGGAGCGACACCCGTCCGATAGACCTGACCCTCCTCACGAAACTGCCAAAAGAAATATTGGCAACAGAACTCCAGTTGAAATTACCACCACCCGCACCTTTGAAAGGGACACCAAGGAGGGAAAACTTGGATAAATTCTGTGACTACCATGGCGAGAAGGGTCACCTCACCAACGACTACTATCACCTCAAAGAATAGCTGAAGGCAGCCTTGGAATCCGGAAAGCTGGATCACCTTATAAAGGACGTCAGACAAAGAGGAAGGAACCCCCAAGAGACAACCAGCCCGGCAGGGGAAGAGTGATCAACATGGTGTATGGCGGAGGAAAAGAAAGAAAAAGAAAGGTCATCGAACAGGAAGAGGACTGGATGAACATCCCCATTGCTTTCCCCTGGTATTACCCGGAGATGTATCCAAAGAACCGCTGATAGTAGAAGCAGATGTCGAGGGGTATACGGTAAGAAGGATTTACGTCGACCAAGGAGCGGCGGTAGAAGTGATGTACGAGCACTGTTTTCAAAACTTGTGCCCGGCAATCAAAGCAAAGCTGAGAGAAACGAATACACCATTGGTAGAGTTCTCAGGAGAAGCAATCAAACCTATATGAAAAATCGATCTGAATGTTTGCTTCGAAAATGATGGTCTTTTCTACCGGACAATAATTGTGGAGTTTGTTAGACTCATTGAGATCGTTTTGAGCCTCTAGGGTTTATCAATAACATAGATAAAGAACATGCACAGCGGAATTAAACAAACAACTATGTTATTGACACAAGGTTTCATTCACCATCACCTCTAATTATATTAATAACGTGTTACCTAAATGTAACAGGGATCAAAGACTTCTTTGATCTTGGGGGTTAACTAAACTAACACTAACCTAGGCGTTTACAAAGAACTACACGCCTAGGACACACACACACCTTTAGTCGACTACATTATTGAAGACTTAATTTAAAACCTACACCCCATGTCCTCTTTATATACTAGAGGATTAGGGTTTACAAAATACTACGAAGGACTAAATAATAAATATTCTTTTGCAAGCAAGTCCTTCCATCTTTTTGTAGGTTTCTTCTTTGTCACTTTAAGTCCCTTTGTTTCATTCTTGTATTTATTTTGTCTCATCAAATCCAAGGAACCTAAAACCCAACAATCTTCCCCTATTTGATGATGACAAAACAAACAAAGTCATGTACGAACTTCTCTAGACGAAGTAGCAGAAGTTGAGATGTAAACATCTCCGTGAATGAAACATTCTTGTCTTCCTTTGTCTTCCCCTTAATCCATGCTATACCACTCCAACATCTCTTCCCCTTTTTGTTATCAACAAATAGAGAATATAAGCAGTAAAAACTTCCCCTTGAGTGCTGCATGAACATCAAATGATTCTTCAAATCTGTAAGCTCCTTGTAATGATCACTTGTGAAGAAAACCAAATATAACGAACTTGATAAAGAAGTAGAATAGCCCAAACTTGTGTCATATGTCTTGCACTATAATAACATCGAACGTATACCCAATCTTGGTGTATAGGGAGACCGCAATCCCTTAACAATAATCACTGAGCACAATAACGTCACTCCTTTAAGTGTTATGTCAATTCTTTGTCATAATCATTGAAGCACGAACAAGTTACCTCCAAAGTGTAACACCCACTTTAAGATATGATAAGATCACGAATCTAGGTAACTCAACTACAATATCAAATAGGTTATGATCAATCATCTTCGTAATCACCTATTCAATAAATCTCCAAAACGAGCCTTTTTAAAACCTTTTAAGAACAAATTTTCAATCTTCTGTGTGTGAACCAATAATCCATGTGTGTGTCACCAAAAATCTCAGTACCAAAAACATGTACAGCTTCCCCTCAATTCCAAAACCATTCAAGAACCAAAAATCATGTATCATCCAATATCGAATAATAAGTACTCCAATCTTTGATATTAATATCACACTGTCCCACTCAGATTGAATAGACCAATAGATGAACCTGGTAATATTTCTCACTATGCTCCATCACGTGACCCATCATGTCTTGAATCAAAAGTAAATGTACTACACTTCAATGTGGTCGGTTCTCATGCATATTAATTCACTTCATCCAAACTTTCACCTTTATCTCCGATGCATAGCACATATGATACTCCAATTCTCTCACTAGAAAATAAGAACCCTTGAATCCTACAGTTGCGTTTGAGTTAGCAGGAGCAACAGTATCACAACTGAACTGACAAAGACAGTACTATTAGCAACCTCAAACAGTAATAACCAAAGTACGAACAGTGGAAACCAATCGATATAGCCCAACAGTGGTTACAAGTAAAGCTAGCAGTGGTTTCGATATAACTAGCAGTGGTTTTGAGAAGCTTGTTAGTGGTTTCGAGAAACATGCTAGCAGCGGTTCCATCGCATAAAACAATAGCATATAAAATCGAGCATATTACAGTGGCGAATCAACCTTTAAGCCTTAACCAATTGCATTACCACGACAAAGTTGATCCTCTAATTTACACAACAGCAGCACGAAACAAAGTACATGGCAGCAGTATAAATTCTTTTACCATAACCACGAACAGATTCACATTCATAGATATGAAAACCAAGATCATGTAGCCTTGTATCCACCATGTTATCTCTCTTTCTCGTAACCTACTGTTCAATGACAACTCAAAACAATTTTATATACTATGAAACAGTTAACACTGAGTTACATTGAAGCAGCAGAAAGTAGCACCGATCCATGGTCTCGATTCCACCAATCAGGTTAGATAAAAACTTGAAGCATCATGCACAATTACGTATTAAAGAAACCCTTGATAATAAATCCGATTATCAAAATGAATAGATTTCATCGTTTAGGGATCATTAAGGAATATAAAGTCACATGTGATATCTTTAAAAGCGAATATAAGATTCGGTATATCAATGAATAAATAATTCGAGCAACTAACTTTTAGAATAATTCACACCGACCTCCAATTTGCAATAAAAATATATTATGTATATGATACATTGACTTCAAATTGCAAATCATAAAACAATAAAATATTCCTGACAAAAGATAATTGATTTTGCATGCAATTAAACTCCAAAAATTCGAAACTTTAACCTGTTTCTGCAGTCAACTTCGACATTATATAACGTTTTACTGATATCTCAGATCGACGATCCCTCCGGTGGAAAGGTAAATGACTATATAGAGAACGTCCATCGAAAATTTCGTTACGATCCAACGGTTAACGAAAAAGTTATCATCGTTTTAAAACAGTGCTGCAGAAAAGTTGCGAATTTTGTACCAGCTTCGAATTTTTCCATCTTCTTCATTGAAAAACCTTGCGAATCCCTAGGTAACGAGCTCCCCAATCTCTGATACCAATTGTGGAGTTTGTTAGACTTATTGAGATCGTTTTGAGCCTCTAGGGTTTATCAATAACATAGATAAAGAACATGCACAGCGGAATTAAACAAACAACTATGTTATTGACACAAGGTTTCATTCACCATCACCTCCAATTATATTAATAACGTGTTACCTAAATGTAACAGGGATCAAAGACTTCTTTGATCTTGGGGGTTAACTAAACTAACACTAACCTAGGCGTTTACAAAGAACTACACGCCTAGGACACACACACACCTTTAGTCGACTACATTATTGAAGACTTAATTTAAAACCTACACCCCATGTCCTCTTTATATACTAGAGGATTAGGGTTTACAAAATACTACGAAGGACTAAATAATAAATATTCTTTTGCAAGCAAGTCCTTCCATCTTTTTGTAGATTTCTTCTTTGTCACTTTAAGTCCCTTTGTTTCATTCTTGTATTTATTCTGTCTCATCAAATCCAAGGAACCTAAAACCCAACAATAATGACATTCGTTGTGATAAGATCCCCCTCTCCTTACAACATTATACTCGAACGATCAGACATAAAACAACTAAGAGCCATCCCCTCCACAATTCATTCCATGATGAGATTCCCAATGCCCAGTGGAATCGCCACACTTGTCACCAGATCGGTCATAATTTCCAAATGCAGAAGGCTAGAGAAGCAATTCCAGGAAAAAGTATATAAATAAAAAAGGACGGAATGTGCCGCAGAAGCAGAGGAGCTGCGCGGGAAGATGGAAGAAGTAATGATCAACCTAGAGTACCCCGAAAAACTTGTCACCATCGGATGCAACTTCTCCACGAAAAGTAGGAGGCAGCTGGTGGAACTGCTGAAAAACAACAAAGATGTATTCGCCTGGCAACCAGCCGACATGACCGGAGTCCCTCGGCGAATCATCGAACAAAAGCTAAATGTCAATGTGCACGACACGCCAATCGATCAAAAGAAAAGAACTTTCTCAGCGGAGATGAATCAAGCAATCAACATCGAAGTAGAAGAATGGCTGAAGGCTGGGATAGTCCGGCCAGTGAAATACCCCACATGGATTTCTAACCCTGTGCTGGTAAAAAAGCCGGACGAAACATGGAGAATGTGTATGGATTTTTAAAGTATTAATGCATCTTGTCCAAAGGATTATTATCCCCTCTCAGAAATTGACTAGAATATTGAGTCGGTTATGGGGTTTAAATATAAATGTTTCCTTGATGCTTACAAAGGATACCATCAAGTGCAGATGGCAAGGGAAGACGAAGAAAAAATAGCTTTTTTTACGGAACATGGCACCTATTGTTACACAAAGATGCCTTTTGAGTTGAGGAATGCCGGAGCAACATACCAAAGGTTGGTGGATACAACATTTAAAAGGCAAATTGGTAGAACTCTAGAGGTATACGTGGATGGCATGGTGATAAAAAGCAGAAGCGAAAAAGAGCTTTTAGCAGACATGGCAGAAACGTTCGACAACCTCCAAGGAATCAATATGAAACTCAACCCCAAGAAGTGCTCGTTCGGAGTGGAGGAAGGGAAGTTCCTCGGATACATGGTGACATCCGAAGGGATAAGAGCGAATACAAAAAAGACCAAGGCTATAGCCGGCATGGCAAAAGGAATGGCCCGGCGGTCAATCAAAAAGAAATTATGTTTCCAACCTTTCAAAACAGATAAGATCTCCCTAAAACAGACCCGACGGTTTTTACCCTCCCTCTTAGCAAAGGTGAACCAATGACCTTGTTTATGTAATTAGTAAAAAGCACGAAAAAGTGAAGTCGTTGGAATAACATGTAAGCTACGGTTGTACACTTCAAAAAGAGTAACCCTATGCAAACCCAACGGCACTAATTGAGAAATATGAACCTTATAATAGTGGAAAACGTCTAAAAGAAAGGTAGAAAACAGAACACTAATTCCCCCTCCATGAAATACTCCAGATATAAACCTATTGCATCATCCCCTAAATCCCCTATAGTAAAACTGGGCGGAGGGAGCCTCGGATGAAGATCGAGGGGAATCCCAAAGTTTTGTATCGCCCAATTCAAACCCGCAGCACGAGGTATACTTATCTAGATCGAATTTGGGTTTTGGATCCGATGGACCCTCTGAGACAGGTCCAGCCGAAGGATCAGATCCGGACGGTTCTGACATATTAACCGGAAGGGAATGGAAATAACCTAAGTTTAAAAAGACAGAAGAAGCTAAAGTATACCTGGACAGTAGACGAGGAACACAAAAACTGTTCAGCAGAAAAATGCAGAAAACGTGGGAAGAAGAATTTTTTACGGTGGTGAAAATGAAAATGACAGCGCTATTTATAGGAAAAAAGGCGGACAGGTGAAACGTCCCGTCGTGTCAGACGATGACGTGTCAACATAATCACCACCCAAAACGCGTCAGCTGCCACGTGTCGTAATCCTATGGCGCAGTAAGAAAGCAAGTGCCTCGTCACATACGAACATTTTTTAACTTTGGCAACATTCAAAAAAAAAAAAAAAAAAAAAGAGCGAAACTCACTAACAGAAACTATTAAGTACTCCCAATATCATGTGACGCATCCATTAACATGATACAGGGGGGGACATGTTTGCGTATGTATCCGGCGAACCAAACTGAAGGGCCTAAACTGCTTGGATAAACATACGGCCAATTAAATAAGACCAAGCAGGCTAAGCTAATAGTCAACACATGCCGAAGGGTTGGACACAACCCCCCGTCACAACGGCTACATGGCGTCACCACACATAAAAGGAAAGGAATCTCGACCAGAGGCCCTGACCTTATTCAGATAGAGACCAAACAGTGTAAGTCAAGCTCCCGCCTGACCTAAGCAGAAACCAATTAGAGCAAGTCAACTCCCGCCCGAAAGAGTCACTATCATCCCACATGACCTTCGGATAAGGACAAGACTCCTCACCAATAAAAGGAGAGAAGTTACTACATCAAAGGTTAACTGATCTTTACCTTATTTTTACACACAATAACCTAGTATTTCATAATCTCATTCTCATGCCACAGTTTGGTCTAGGGATAAAACACTATGCGAGGCTAACGCTTGTGTTTCTCGTGATAAACAGATCCGAATGGTCCTGATCCGGAGAGCTGGACGAAGAGTTAGCCGAAGGATTATTGCTTGTTTAGGTGAAGACATACTTTTACATCAACACAACACATTCGAGCTAGTCTTGTATAGGATTTCTAAACTAGTTAGACTTTTATATAAGCACATTGCTTTAGTAGATACGTTATATAACTTTGAAAATAAACTCCGCGAGCCACAAAATATAGTAGGTCGATTGTATATAAGTCTTACGAGCCAAACTTAGTTACGCGTTTCTTTTACGTTTTCATGTATAAAAAAAATACCACACAAGTCTCTTTTAAACTAAAACAGATACCATTTTAAGTTTGCATATATACACAAACGTGAGTATATATGTGTCATATATGTTAAAAGTGTTTGTTGATGTAACACCCCAACCCGACGAGGGCAGAAGTGTCATATCATGGTGTCAATATCAGAACATACTAATAAAATTTTACAAGCGGAAGCCTATTAAAATAAAACACCAAGTCATATAAACGAATGACTTACAAAGAAAATACAAAATCCAAAATAACCAAAAAGAATGAAATCTAAAAGCAATAGCTCTTCAAATCAGTCCAAAATGATAAAGGGAAACTAGGGTCTGTCCACTTAATATTCCAATTCTCAGCCCATCAAAGCCCATCTTCCAACCTAAAACCTATCGCAGGAAAAGAAATGCGGTTGAGCTTAAAAATCCCAGTGAACAGATATAACAAAATGAAAGCTAAACAAAATCAGAGATACGAAATGAAATAAGGAAACTGATAATAAGATCGCAATGAAAAGGAAACAATGAGCCAAAGAGGAACCTGCAGAACACAATAATAACAGATATCCAGAAGGAACCGATAGCAAAGGAGAAAAAAGCAAGTAACGCATCGATGACATATACATAAGCACATCTAAATAACCAGGCATACAATTAATCAGGAAATCAAAATACATATAAGCCAAAACGGAAATCTAAAAGTAAGGGGAAGCAATTAATTAGAGAGTGAGCATGGCAATCACACAAGTTAACAAGCCAGAAAACATAAGCTGAAACAATTACATCATCAAACAATATCATAGACAAAAATATAAACATAGCAGGTTAGCAACTCAGTAAATAAGAATACTGATGGATAATCATAGTATATGAACATAACTGAACGAGGGTATACATGATAAACAGATAAATCAACGGATTACACACAAACATGATCACCAGACAAATCAAAGGGTCACATAACAGTAAGATAAACATATAGTCAGATATTAGCATGACAACAGGTGAATCATGTAATCGCATGTTAATCATATCGTAGCAGGGTAAACGGTAGCCACATAAAACATGAATAGCATAATCAAATTAAGTAATCATATAATAACCCGATACGTGAATGGAATGATAGTCTAAAGTAATGGAACAAGAGTATGACAGATCAATGCAATGGAATATGTATATCATGGTAGTAGAGTGAGTCACGTAAGGGTACTAAGTAATGGACAATTAATACAGAATATGGTGCGTTAGGGAAATACAGAAGGTACAGTATAGGTATATCAAAAGTGTAAGGGTTGTCAGAAATCTATCCCGAGCCAACAGTACAATACAATACAATCAAAAGTGGCATTAGCAGCCCAGTATCCAATAGTAGCCATTGTATTCAGAGGGGTGACCTCGGAATACCAAACTAATAAGAGGGGAGACATCAGTAACCAATGGAGTAGCTAGCTCCCAGACTGTGAGGGGTGTATTGCACACACGCATGACATCACCCAAACAGATCAACCAATATCAATAACATTACAGTACAAATCTAGGATGCATCCATACACCCCTACAGAACAATATTGGCCATAACAATATATCTTGTGCGCGCATAATCAATACAGAATAGGGACGGTGTGGAAAATCACTCAACCACACTAGAGTCATGCCATTGGTGCATCAATGACACGGCCATGTTACCTTCATGGCTAGGATAACAATCTGAAAGGTCAAACAAAGGTCAAACAAAGGTCCAAAGTGTAGCTATATATATAAGTCTGCATACTCAGAGGTTCAATATCAGTGGTTCACAATCCAAGGTTCATTGCAATAGTTCAATATCAAAGTCCAATATCAAAGGTTCAGTAACGGAGGTTGAAAAACAAAGGGGTCAATAACACTGGTTCAATATCAAAGGTTCATAGCATAAGTTCATAAGCAGAAGGTCTATATCAAAGGTTCAATATCAGAGGGTCAATAGCAAAGGAATCATAGCAATGAAATATCATAAGCGAAACAAAGTCGAAGGACCAGAAAGTCATGAGAAACTCCTACTGAAAAGGGATAGAATATCTGTACCTTAATCGAAGCGAGCAAACTAGGAAAGTAAAGTCACCAGATGAATCAATCCCGCCATCCGGAGCCTATACGTATTAGATAACGCTTATTAAGATCAGATTACTCATTTTAGATGGCTTTCCATTTTTTAGCAGGTTTCCACTTTTAATAACTTTCTATTTTAGTGTAACATATTTGATTTCACAAACACACAAACAATCACAAATATGGGCGTATATATGATTTTAGAGAGAGAAAGTGGGATATTCTAGTGAGAGAAACACATGGAAGGTTAGATTCCAAATGAACATCCAACTCTCTCCCTTGTAGGGAGAGGGCTATTTATACAAAGAAGCACGCCCTCCTTCGGGTTGTGGATCAGGCATACAATGGGTAAAGACCCGTCCTTCCTCCACGGTGTTGCACAAGACTAAACTATGCTCATAACTAACTAACAAATAACGTAACAAAAGATATGTCTACGAGCTAACTTAAGCTAGATAATATTTGGGGTGACCGATGCTTTACAATAGAATTTCCAATTTCTAACAATCTCCCCCTAAGGGAGGTCACCCCATGATTTACATTTTAGCATCCTAGCATTCCAATTAATCTCCAGTCTTGAGCTCGTAGACTGCACATCATCAAAATAATCAATCTTTGTGCTTTCATGGTGATATTATCGTAATCCAACAATAATGTACATTAAGTGGAGGTTATAGAGTTGATCCACATTATGATGACCTTTGAGCTTTATATGAGATCATCAGCCACAGTTGATCTCAGCATCACTCATTGTTGTGTTGCCCGCATATGATGTTGTGATAATTGGACCGACATGCTCACATTCAGGATCATGATATCTTCTCATCAGATTAACGGAAGCTTTAGTTGATTCATGATATTTGCAGCAACGTAGCAGAAGCATGAAGTGAAAATATCAGAGTCGTTGATGCACTTATCATGATTTCTTTAGAAATGAATGTGTTGTATGAGCATGCGGCTATGGATTGACCTCTCCATCATGATCAGCTGCAAACGTCGGGCGTACCTGTATACAACAGTTAGCAATAAAGCGAACGAAAGTGTCTTTGATCACTTTCGTTGAATTGAGGTACACGGCCCACGGTTCCCCGTTGATCAGTACAAGTACTGCTTGTGATCAGGTATAATTCCAAAGAATCTCCTTGACGGGGTTTCGCAGCTGCTCTAGCTGTTCTCAAACCGGAACGTCTCAAAGAAGACAACATGGAGTGAGTGAACCAACGAATTGAGATTCACTGATTGATGAAAAAAGATTTGAAAAACAATCAAGTACTGCTCAATAAAGTGTTTTTGCAATACAATGAGGGTTTTTGAGAAAAATCAATTATCAATCATAAACACCTTTTATATTTGAAATATTAATACACAGTCGATGTGCTAAAGAAAAGAATTTTTAAGCACAACAACCGGTTTTTCAAAGGTATCCGTCAATCCATAACTTGAACCAGGATTGATTCATAAGTTTGAATCGCCCCATTGTTTCTGTTCAGTTGTCACATGGTTGATCTATTGGATAGATCTCACATGCCACCTACCAAGAGCTTGTTTGATGTTGGCTCTAGAAGGCTTTCCATCTTCATTGTGATTATGTTTGCATATCACTCAAATGTTCTGGCAATACCACAAGGATAGTGCGTAGGAGTCTTAAGATATAATCTCTCTTTCCACATTGTGTGAAACAGAGAGTCTTCATTGACAGTGTCCTAATTAGATTTATTTGATGATCTCATGGCTCTATACTCAATTGTGCACATTTGGTTCCTATGTCGGAGACTAGGGAGAGGGTCTCCTTTTTCAATATCAACAATCTCTAAGAGAACGTCGATAGATTATGTAGGTTACCCGTGAGAATGAAACAAGTCCCTTTTAAGAGAAACTTGAGTAGCTTGGGAAGTTGTAGTGCAGTGCATCATTGGGTCCATGACGTCTTGTCTTCAATACCGGTGTTACCTTCGTAACAACCTATAGCATATGTATTGAACCCGGTTTCCGCCCTAAGGTTGAATAATTGGAGGGCTATTTATTTTCACCCTTTTCTCTTTCAATTCTTTTTCATTCTTCAACCCCTTCAGTGCTTACCGAGACTTCATAACTAGAACCTTGTTGGGTTTATTCCAGTTCTAGCTCTTTCTCAGTCCGCACTCTTCCAATATCTCACTTTTCTCCTTTTATCATCATACCTAAGGACTCTACACTATCTAGTGGATTGTCCCTGGGTAGATCCCTCCGGCTCTGGCGGGATCGTGGGAACGAATACCTAACCTAACCATCCTTATATCACCATACATAAAGTAAATTTGGTCGGTCTATTTGGTATTGTTCATTCTTCCATGAAACCAATTGAAAAGTCATTTGGAAATTCAATCAAGGTACTTGTGATACGAAATCAAAGCATTTTGTACCTTAATAGTTTTGATCATTTTGAAATGCTCCCCCTCAACATATGCATATGATCTTGAAATTTTTTAGCACATGGAGGCAAGAGTTCTTTGACATAATTTCTTGATCACTATTTCCGTAGAAACAGCCATTTGATTTTCTTGGTAAATTCTCCCCCTCAATATGTGCATAGGATATTTGAAATCATTTTATCACATAGAGGTAAGAGTTCTTTTGAAATACATCCACGATTACCAAATATTTAGAAACCATTTAACACTCAATCAAGGTACATTATGTTAAAACATAGAAATCTTTTTACCTTGAAGGTTTATATTTATTTTGAAATGCTCCCCCTTAATATATGCTTCGAGATTCGAAAAGAGTTTAGCACATATTAGAGAGCAGTATGCACTTTGAGACAAAAATGGTCACCTTTTATCATCTTTCATATTTATATCACATTTTCTCCCCCGATCAAAAATTTCAAATCCTTTGAGATTTTGGATCTCAAGTGATTTAAATATGTATGAAACAAAACTTCGTTGGAGAAAAATGTGTCCGGTTTCTATTATCTGAAGTGGACTACAGTGAAGTTCCCTTTTTAGATAAAAAGGGAAACCACAATACATAACCTATCACTACTACATACATTATAGTTGTTTATAGTACAAACACCACATTTTATACATCAAAAAATACAAAACAAAAACTACTTCCGGAAGATGTCTTCATTTAGTTCTTTGAAGCAGCTTGTAGTGACCTTCACGAAGTCTACCACCCACAAAACTTTCAAGGCTGCGATAAATCTTCCTAGTCTTTAATCTTCGTCTGATCGCAACAATGAAATCTTCACACATCTTCAAGTCCTGTTCAGACCAGAATCTTTTTTTGTTCCACGACTTCAGATCAAGTTAGATTTGCTTCATTCTCGAGTTCAATTCTTCTTCGACCATCTTGAGAGTTCCATCACTGAACTTGAAAAGCTCGCACAGTCTCATTAGCATACGTGACCCGTATCTGTCGGTAAAGAGGATGGCTCAAGGGGTGTCAATCACTTTATATTCGTGACGAAATTCATGTCATGAGGCTTCCCATTGTGGTCTTGTTAGGTTGACTCGAGTCTGGTAGCTTTCCATTCCAAGCAAAAAATCCCCAAATCTTTGTCGAATGACCAAGCCTCTGATCCCGAGATTGACAACAGCAGAGAGAGCTTTCTTCTCACGAACAGGTAGATGGTCAAGGTGTCCTTGGAGGTTCAGAAGATAGAGATCTTCAAAGTCACTTGGCAGCAGATGTTTGAATTCGTTTTCTTCTATAACATGATCTTTCAGGTCTGCTCTTCGAAGAACGATCTTCTTCAGATAATCATAGCCATAGATTGAGAAGATCTCTACATTAACAACACTTAGAATTCGCAGCTTGGATCGAACAGCTTTGCGACTCCTTTTAGCTCCATGTCTATCAATGTAGAATTTCTTCTTCTTGAACCACCAATGAGAAATGACGTACGAAGCCTCGATGTCATACACTTGTTCTTTGTCTGTCCAGAATTGATCAAGTACCATTTGCTCAAGACCCTGATCTATGTATGTAGCAGCTTTCATTTTAGAAATTAATAAAGCTGGTATTCTTTCTGTAGTTCGAGCACATAGATAATCCAGGTCATGGTTGAAGAAGAACTCTGATTGAATAGTCATTTGACCAGGTTCACCACCGAGAGGAAGAGGCTTGTTAACATTGAAATGGCTGATCTGCTCACTGACTTGATCACTCAGCATCTTACGACATTCTTCCATCTGGTATTAAAGCTGATTGGCATCTGAGTGAAAGACTTTGACGATTTCAAATGCTGGTCCTTCAAGATCCTTTGGAGTGATGGACGAGATTCCCTTCTTTCACAAAACCACTTCATAAAGCTGCCCATATCTCCAGTGATGTGAAGAAGAGAGTCTTCAACTGGGGCTTCATAGTTGGTAGTGATGGTTGATGCCCAGTTGTTGTCAGAGATCATCGTGTCAGACTCTGGAATGGACCATGAAGGTTCAGGAGTTTGAGGTTGTTAGGTCACTAGATTTACCACACAAGCTTAATAGAAAGAGATAAAGGCGATTGAAAAAGTAAACCAAACACACACACACGTTATAATGAAGACGGTTATGCGTAGAGAGTGAGTGAAGAGAATAACTTGAACAACCAACCTTCAAATGAAGGTTTACAAGAGTATTTATAGGAGGGAAGCTAGGGCAACACTCCTAGTTCCCATCCTTTCCTTATTGGACATGGGCCTAAGCTCATGGGCCTTCTACATAAGCTTAAGGCTAATAACAAACATAAAGGCCATAATTAAACTAACTATTACATATGAGTAACTAACACTTGAATAAAGGTTTAGGAGTGATTCCAACAATCTCCCCCTCAAGTGTTGGTGATGAAAAACGGTGAAGGCGTTGATGTAATAGTAGCTTTGACGTCTTCTGACATTCTTCTTTCTTGTGAGAAGAATTGCCTTGATTTGAACCATCTCCCCAGTGTAGCGAGATAGTTTTCTTTGAACAGTTATGCTTTGACGTCATCTTTAACTTTGTTCTTTGATCATTGTTCTTTGTGATGAAAGTGATAGTATGTTGTTATCTCCAACATGCTCACACACTCTTTAACGTTGGATTACGGTACTGATGAAGTTCTTTAAGTCTTTAACTTTGTAGATTCTTTGATTTGACGAAGAATCATTCCGACTTTTGTGTTGCTTTAAGATAGAACTTCTTTGATGATGTTGTTGGTGTGAACAAGTGGAGAATCTGCACGATCATTCCGCTCCAGAGCTTCCATAAGAAGTAAACATTAAAACGGTTAGTAATAAGCGGATTCCGGCACTTACAAGTTTGAACTTCGAGAGTGTTGACAGCATAGTGTGAAAACACAACTCTAATTCTTACAAAGGCCGTTCCTGAATCGGAGTCCCACAAGTGAGATAACACGATGTACCGAAGTACACCTACGATTCAGATGAGTCGCTGAGGTATACATAAGCATCACCTCATGACTGTAGACCGTTTGAGACCACTAAGCGTAATCCACGGGGAGTTGCCGAAGCGACCTGCTGTCAGGGCTGTTTGATGTTGACCCTGGCAGGAGTTTCCATTCAATCACTGAGGATTACAAATGTGAACCTCTCATAAATGTTCTCGACAGATTGCTAAGATCTGTGAAGGACTCGATAATGTACCACTGAAATTCTTATTGTTGAATATCAAGTGATGAAATGTCAAGTGTACCTAAGAGATCTTTTGATGAATCTCGTGGCTCTAGACTCAATAGTGCATTTTGGTTTTCCTGAGCGGAGACTAGGGAGAGGGTCTCCTTCTTCAATACCAGCAATCTCTAAGAGAAAGCCGATAGTTTACGTAGGGTTCCCTGTGAGAATGAAACAAGCTTCTGTTGAGAGAAACTTGAGTGGTTAAGAAGGTTTAGTGCATGCGTCATTGGGTCCATGATGACTTTTAGTCTTCAATACCGGTGTCAGCTAGTGACAAACAGTAGCATATGAATTGAACCCGGTGTCTGCCCTAAGTTGAATAATCTGGAGGGCTATTTCTTTTCACCCTTTTCTTTGCATTTCTTTTTAATTCTTCAACTCCTTCTTTCTCCGATTCTCAATATTCCTTTTTATAATCATACCTAAGGACTTCTAAATTCTAACTATTTGTGGTGTCCTTGGGTAGATCCCTCCGGCTCTGGCGGATCATAGGACGGTTATTCCTAACCTTAGTTACCTTATAACTCCATGACTAACCTATGTTGCCATAAAACCATTTTGAAGAAAATCTCTCAAAGGGTTTGTACCACTGTGAGAGTTTTATCTTTTAGCAGAAATACTCCCCCTCCACATGTGCTTTAGAGTTTTGACGGAAAACTGCACAGTGAGGAAAAAGCGCACTTTTGAATTGATAGACTCAAGATAGACATTCCCCCGCGAGACACGGTTACGTAGCATAGTTAAAGAGTTGCATTATCAGCTTTTAGGTTAAAACTAACTCTAATAACTATCTTGGAGGTGTGGACAACCCCGAAAGGTTTTCAAACCCGTCAAGGTTCATGTCTACCAAGAGTTTCTCGAATGGTACATTCTACTCGGACAAGTCCTTTGCGAGACACGTTTACATCACTAGCGAACTAGCTTGAAATTATTACCCGTCCCGGACAAGTCTTTTCGAGTTACTGACGGTTAAGATCTCGTCAATTCTTGGGTTAAAGTCTTTTCACACGAGAGTTCATATAGCAAAACACAACATATTTCTTATCACGTATTTTCTCCCCCTAAAAATGGCATATAAAATGTTATTTTTGAAAAGTTGAGAATAAATATGACCATTTCGAGTGTTGCGGGAAGAATGACCACTGTGAACAATTTGTGAACAAAGTTTTAAGTCAAGTACTCCCCCTCAACAAGTGATATAAACGGTTGAGGTTTTGAAAATCATAAGGGAAAGTACTTGTTCTTTTGAGCAAAACCTTGAAAAGTGAAAGGTTTGATAGGTTTTACTCAAAAGTAAGAAGCTTTCGCTCCTTTTATAAGGATTGTGGCACTGAAGCGTACCACAGGGTCCTTTATTTACAAGTACGGGTTGTACACTGTAATATGTGCACAAGCCATAGACATAATAGATCATACATCCAAATTTATAATGAAAGAAGCAGTTCAAGGGGTACCAGGTAGTCCAGAGATGTCGCCAGGAATGTGAATCGGGCGTTGAAAGCCGATGATGTTTCTCCTGGGTCGACCACCAACATAGCTTTCCAATCTTCTGAACTGATCCCTTCTATACAACCGTTCATCAATCATGGTGATGATCCTCTTCACGTCCCTTCGATCCTGAGAATTCCATCGCTTAGGAGACCCGATATTTTGGTGTATATCCTTCAACCATAAGCCAATCCGTCCCTAACCATCTTCAAAGTGTGATCTCCAAACTTATGAAGATCTCTGCAGGCCATCAAGCAATTTCTTTGAAGTTCACTGCGGTAAACGACGCCGAATGGTTTGCTGATGAGTGTAAGTTGTGAGAGCTGGTTGATGTCGGGAAGATCAAGCTGCGGTGGAGTGAAGTTGACACGGGTCTGATAAGATTCAACTGCCAACTGGAGATCTTCTACACGTTCTTTGATAACTATGCGTCTGATGAAGATGAGCACTGACTTGATGAATTCACGTTGTACTTCAGTGGAGAATTGTCTCATACGACCCTGCACTTTGGCAAGGTACATGTCTTCGATGTCGTTGATAGACAAATTCTCAAAGTCAGCTTCAGAGAATGCATAATCCCTTTCGTCTTGTCTCTTGACCACAATATTCTTGAGATACGTGTAGTCCCATTTGGACGAAAGATCAACGTGTTTGATGGCAACGATGTTTTTAGTACTGAACACCGCATGTTGAGACTTCTGTACCTGGCAGCTTCTGTAGTAGATTCGTCGGCGTTCCGGCCAATGATGAATCCCGTACATTGCATCTCGGTCGTATGCTTCCACTTTGTTGGAGAACAAGTGATTAGCTCTTTCCTCGATAGCTATGCAGTTTGAGTATTCGGCTGCTGGGAATGGAAGTGTCAGGGATGTAGCGTATTTCCTTGAACCATCGCCACCGTGAAGAAGAAATTCCAAGTCTTTGTTGAAGAAATATCTGAATGGGATCCTAGGCTGATCTGGTTGGCCGATCGTTGGTAGTGGTTTAGACCAGTCGATGTAATATGGAGGGTTGTCCCGCTTCGTAAAGTCGATGTTTGCTTCTGGGTTGAGCCAATCCATGTTATTAGACATAGCTCGAGCAATGTTGTCAAGGTGATATTCGACCTCGATGGCACTTTTTGAGCTATCTTTCCACAGTTGAAAAGCTTCATTCTTGATTCGCCGCAACTCAGATTTCGTCATCTTCTTTACTCGGAATTTTTCTTGCAGTATCTTTGCATGCTCCAATGTATTACCGTCTACCAGATCTTGACCTTCAGCAGGGTAGGGAGTGGAATTAACAAGAGTAGAGAACCATTCAAATTCCTCTGTGTTATCTTCATCTAGCCAGGATAGGACGTCAGCCTTGGGCGCCTTCTTCTTCTTTTTCTTAGGCCTAGATGAGGATTCTGGTTTCTGTACTTTGTCGGGTGAGGCGGGTTGTTGTTGGGGCTCATGGTATTCTTCATCGTCACCACCCGTATACTCAAAGTGATCACCGGTTTTCTGAGTCTGGGGTGGTGTCTCGGAATCCTGAGGTTTATCAGCAGAAGAGCGGGGAGGAGATCTTTGTTGAGCTGGAGTCTTTTGTGGTGGAGGCGGCATTGAGTACTGAATCGAAGATGATTCACCAGACTTCTTTGTGCGTTTAGGCTCCTTATCCTTATCTTGATCTTTGTCTTCATCGTCTCTTGAACGTTTGGGCCTTACAGCCTCTTCTCTGAATGATGACTTGAGTTGGTATTCCAGCAATGCTTCAAACAGTTTAGCTTCATGGGAGGCAAACGTTGCAGAGCGTGTTGACATTTGCGCTACCAGCCGGTTTACTAATTCATCATCTGAGAAGATTGTAGTTTCAACTGGATTGATGCTCAAATTCATCGGAGTTGATTTCATGGCTTGCTTGGCTAAATGTAAGAGATTCGGATAAAGTTGTCTGGAATACATCTCCTTTGTCAGTTTCGGAATGACCTCCATTAAGAACTTGTGAGTGTATCCTTTTATCATCTCGTCCATGCTTCCTTGAAGATCATCCTTCATAAGCTTCTGTACATACTCCCTTTCAACTTTCATCTTGTCATTCTCATCATGAAGATCCGTTATCTGATCAGCGAGGAAATTCAACTTTCTGTAGAGAATATCTTTCTTTCTGACTCGTTTGACAGCTTTAACGATTCGATTCTTGGATTGAGAGATCCAAGATGGAGTTGGCTTCTTTACTGATCTGGATGATGATTTGGTTGATTTCTTTGATGGTGGTGGTGAAGAGTGAGAAGAAGAATCTGATGATGATGAGATGTGAGGAGACTCCGGGTCCTTTGGTGGTTCAGAAGTTTCTTCCTTTGATCGTGCAGGACTATCTAGAAGAAACGTATCATACTCAACATCTTCTTCATTGCCAGACTTAGCTTGTTCATCAGCTTTGGCTTTGGCTGCAGCTTCTTCATCAGCTTTTACCTTCTCTAACTTCTCTGATTCTGGTTCTTCAAAATCATACTCAAGAGTATCTTCGACACGTTTATGTTGTTGTACCAAAGTGGTGGCACCAAATCCCTTATCGGGTTGATTAACCGCATCAGGACCTGGTGAAGGTTGAGCTGCACCACTTGACCCTCCGGGGCCACCCATTTGTTCTTTTGCAAATTCTTTTGCCACGTGTTGGAGTCTAAGGAATTTTAACTTCTTCCTGTATGAAGTATCCAGTTGCTCTTCTTCTTCATCTGAGCTTTCTTCAAAAGGCACAAGTACAGGAGTCTTCCCTTTTCCTTTGTCAGCTGGTGGACTTGGAGGTTTAGCTGCTGAAGGAGGTGTTTCGGTTGCAGATTCAGAGTAGAAAGTCTCTTCATCTGATTCAGTAGCCTTGGAGTCCTCGTCCATTAGCTTTCTCTGCGGTTCAGGCTTAGATACGGGAATAGGAACAACTTCCTTGGCGGGAACTGCCCCTTTCGTGGGGATTCCTCCTGGGAAACATCCTCTGACTCTCAGTGCTTGCCGCACTTCCAGCACTTCCTCTTCTGGTTCTCCTAGTAGGTGTTCCGAAGGCTTATCATCGAGATGGACCAACTTTCCTTCTCGTCTGCTACTTGATACCTTTGTATGTTTCAAGCCTTTTGATTTCATTTTTCAGAAGGTGATCAGGCATCACGGCACCCTATTTCTTTGTTGACGATTCCTTGATTCTGACTGATAGGGTAGGCTCAGTCAACATATCGTGATTATCTGGGTCATTGAGCCTCTGTGGAATGTCGGGATGAAGTCCAAGTGCTCTCTGGATCAACAATTTCGTGTATCTAACATAGGGAATCTTTGAGCCAAGTTTCTTGTGAAATGACATCATGTCTTCCCGTAGCAGTGCTTCAATTTCGATGTCCTTTTGTTGATTAAAGACCAGAAGATTTGTAGTTCCATGAGCTTGGGATGCTCATAACCACTATCACGACCAGAGACCGATTTGGTAATGATGATGTAGAGGGTTCTCCACGGTTGAGGAATGTTCTTAAGCTCCACATGACAATGCTTAGTGATTATTCCTGACGCTTCATCATAGCCAATATCAATCAGGAATTTTAGAACTGTCTCTTCAGTAGGTGTGGCATGGAAGTCGGTTGGCTCGATTTCAGGAATTAGAAAAACAGCCAGTAGATCTGCTTGTGTGATGGTGATTTGTTTGTGATTGAGCATCACAGTCACCGCACTTTGAACTTTGATCCTTTGCATTGAATTCCAGAATTGTTGTATGTAGATCTCCGGTACTGTAGCAGAGTGTGAGAGCATATTCTGGTACGGATGGTTCTTAAGAATATCCACAGCAATCAAGCAAGAAGATTCTGAGCATGTGAGGGTTTCAAAGTCAACTCTGAGATTGTTCTTTACAATCTTTCTTGGATAGCCATTAGGGAAGATATCAGCAATTGTGAGAACCTCAGGTGCATCCACATTCATTTGAGCAGCCATGTCGCGATCTGAAATAACATTAGCCAAAAGAACCAACATATCGAAAGACATAATGTTAGTCAACAGAAGGTTTTTATTGTCTAATTACAGTGTTAATGATTGTTACGAGTCCTAAGTCACTTGTTTGTCCAATAGTCCAATGACGTCGTGAAACATTTCGTGAGTTAGTTAACTTTAAGTTTTAAAGTTTATGTTATCACTTATAGTACACAACATATCAAACGTTTTAAGTTTATTAGTGACATTATTGGATTCGTGACGTTATGATTCATTTATTTACAAGTTTGCACGCGTAACAATTCAAAACGAAGGTTTGATCAAGGCTTATGCGTAGGAATAGTAGCTTATGCGTAAACAAGATAAGTATACGCGTAGATGTAAGCTTACGCGTAGGATCCTGACTTACGCGTAAGAAATATTACGCGTAGGAACAGGAGAACCTTATGCGTAAAACTTAAGCGTAGGCGTATATAAACCTTACGCGTAAGGATTACTCGTAAGAGTAAACCTTATGCGTAGAGTCACTGTTTACGCATATCCTTCACAGGATACGCGTAGTCCCATTGTAGAACCTTACGCGTAATAGTTACGCGTAAAATTTCTCTTACGCATAACTTTCTACGCGTAAGGTGATCCTTACGCGTAGAGTAACAAGGACCTTGGTTCTGAGTTTTATGCGTAGCAAGCCTGAAATAAAATCATCATATCATCAATCTTAACATGTATAGTCATTTAAAAAAAACAGATCATAGCATGAAACTCATTCAAACAGTTAGGCGTAGAAAACCTTACGCGTAGCCAAAAACCCTAAAGTTCAAAATTTACGCGTATGACATCTAGCCATAGGATATGCACCAAAGTGTTTCTGGTAAGTCTAAGATGTTGTGAGAGTCAAATGACCAAGTTTTAACACCTAATTCGCAGTGAAACATAATTACCCAAATCTCAAGACCATTAAACCCTAATTTCTAATTCACCATCAATTAGTGTTTCTGGGTTGTTATAGAGCTTAGATAACATTAATTCATCATGATAACAACATCACACAACAATCTTTTTGACCAAAAACATTCACATTTGAAAATACCCAAAACCACGCATAAACCCTAATTTCACAAATCATTCAATTCGTGATTCTGGGTGAGTTTTGATGATTAAAATGGTATCATTTATGTCTTCGAAACGTTTTGACACTGTCCTTTTAACCATAAAAACACAATCTTGATCATGTGTTCATACGCATACGCGTAGAACACAAAAACAAGATTATACAACGTTTCGACCGTTGGATTCATGTAAAAATCAAAACCAATGTTTAAAAACACGTTAAGATTATGAAACAACTTACAAAATGATGATCCAAAACACAGATTTCTTGAACGAATTATGTGCGTAGGATATGTTGGTTATGAGTAATAAATGTGATGAAAAACTTAGGTGGAAGAGTTTTTATTAAAAGTAACTTTAAACTTTTTGCAGTTTTGGTCCCTCCACCTTTTCCTTTTTCATACAAAGCCATTTAACTTCCATTTTGGTTACCAAACAAAGATTTTAAGAAAGAACTTTGACGACACTCCCCCTCGACTTAAGAAAATAATGAAAGGTTATAAATTTTAGTCCGAGGAGTGTCAGTTGAACCAGAAAAGTTTACCACCATTGATACAAGAAACAACCAGAATAGAGTAACATGCAAGTACACGGATGTTATTGAAACAGTTAAGAATTAATTTTCTCCTCCTCAACACTTGATCGGAAAAAAATACTGAATTTTGAAAGATTATAGTGTTGACGGAAGAAATGTACTTGCAATGTTGAAAGAAAATAGATAGAAGAATATTTTTGTTGTTTTATCAGATTTTATATTTTTGTATTTTGTTTTTGAAAAATATTTACAAAAGAGATTTTGGTGTTTGACAGGTTTTAAGACTGTTTTAGGAGTTCATCCAATTCCTCTTGAGTCAAACACCTCATACCAATCCGGTGGACCAACTCATTAAACCTAGCGGGAGGCAAGGCTTTGGTGAGAAGATCTGCCAATTGGTATTCTGTACCCACAAAATATAATTCAACAGTACCCTGTTCCACGTGATCCTTGATGAAATGATATCGAAGATCGATGTGCTTTGATTTCGAGTGCTGAACTGAGTTGCACGAGATCGCAATGGCACTCCGATTGTCGCAGTACATCGGGATTCTGTCAAATACGTAACCATAGTCTTTGAGTTGTGTTCTCATCCAAATGACTTGAGCACAACACGCCGACATGGCTACATATTCTGCTTCGGTTGAGGACAGCGATGTACAATCCTGCTTCTTCGATTGCCATGACACCAGTTTATCACCAAGAAATTGTAAAGCTCCTGAAGTACTTTTCCGTGAGTCTAAGCATCCTGCGTGGTCAGCGTCTGAAAAAGCGATTAGTTCAAAACCAGAATCCTTCGGATACCAGATCCCCAAGTTAATGGTTCCCTTTATGTATCGGAGGATTCTTTTAGCCTCAGAGAGGTGGGTTTCAGTTGGTCGCGACTGATAACGAGAGCAAAGATATACGGCAAAGACAATATCAGGCCTGCTAGCTGTTAGATACATGAGAGACCCAATAATACTACGGTATTTTGTAGGGTCCACCAATTTCCCATGTAAATCAGCGTCTAGCTTCTTGGTATGAGCCATTGGTGTGGCATAGGTGTCACAGGTTTGCATTCCAAATTTGTGTAACAATTCAAGGGCATATTTGGACTGACTCAAGAAAATACCACGGGGTGATTGATGAACTTGTAGTCCTAGAAAGAACGTAAGTTCACCCATCATGGACATTTCAAAATGTTTCTTCATTAGTTTTACAAAAGCGATTGAGTACTTTTTATGAGTTGACCCAAAAATGATGTCATCCACATAAATTTGAACAATTAAAATATGTTCCCCGTGATATTGTATGAAAAGAGTTGGGTCAACCGAACCTTTGGTAAAGTTATTGGCAATGAGAAAAGATGATAGCTTATCATACCATGCCCGAGGAGCTTGTTTGAGACCGTAGAGAGCTTTCTTCAGTTTATAGACATGATTAGGGCACTCTGGATCAATGAATCCTTCTGGATGACTGACATAAACCGCTTTTCAGTTGTCCTTTGAGAAAAGCAGTTTTGACATCCATCTGAAAGACCGTGATGTTCATGTGAGCCGCAAATGCCAGAAAAATCCGAACAACCTCAAGACGAGCAACCAGAGCAAAAGATTCTTCAAAGTCAATACCCTCTTCCCGACGATAACCCTTAGCCACCAGACGTGACTTGTTTCTGATAACGTTTCCTTCACATCCAATTTGTTTTTCCAAATCCATTTAAGACCAATGACGAAGACCCCTGTTGGTCTTTCAACCAGTTCCCATACTTCAAGACGTTTGAATTGGTTGAGTTCTTCCTGCATGGATTCAATCCAGTTGTCCTTTGTCATTGCGTCTTTGATGTTTTTTGGTTCAGATTGGCAAACAGTGAGTGCATAAATGCAATGTTCACCGTCTGTGTGAAGACGTTGTCTCGTAACGACTGGTTGATTCGGGTTGCCAATAATATTTTCCAGAGGATGGTCTTTTGTCCATCTATGTGTGGAGGGTTGATGTTGGTATACATTGTGCAGATTTTGAGGATTCAAATGGCTTGTTGAAGATTCTGCGACATCTAGTGCAGCAGTCTCATTAGCAAACGGGTTAAAGAACGCATTTGGATCAAAATCTGCAGGTGGGGGTACTTCATTCGAAACATCATCAGCCGGTTCATCATTGTTGGAAGCGTTTGTTCAACTTTGTGTTGGAGTCAACTGGTGGTGCTTCTTCAACCGTAGTTGTTGTAGCAGGTGTATCAAGTATAAGATTATTATCAGGTTGAGGCGGAAACAAAGCGGATACACACTGAGCACGTTCATCAATATCGTCACGCACGGAGCAAATAACCTTTCCATTTGTTGACGAGTAAGTGGGGGCTTTGTTCACTGATGATGGGGTTTGGGGGAAGTTTAAGCGGTTGTGTCCGGGTTCCAAGCTGTTATACTCCGAAGCCATTTCCGTAAGTTCATCAAAATGAGCATGAATCGTTTCCATAACCTCCTTTGTTCGACAATTCCGGATTCGGAAAGCCTTTAGAATTATCACAATATCCTATAAAGACTCCAATGTCAGCTTTGGCTTTGAGCTTTCCAAAGTCATCACGATCATTATTCGGATAGCAAAGAGATCCAAATACATGAAAGTGTTTGAGATTCGGTTTTCTGTTGTTGACAAGCTCAAAAGGTGTTTTGTTGTGGCGTTTTGTAATCATAGAACGGTTTTGAGTATAGCATGCAGTAGATACAGCTTCTGCCCATAAGTAATCTGGAAGTTTAGCATTGATTAACATTGTTCTTGCAGCTTCCACTAACGTTCGGTTTCGTCTTTCAACAACTCCGTTTTGTTCTGGTGTACGTGCAATAGATGTCCGATGCTGAATTCCCACTTTCTCATAAAATTCACGAAGAGTTTGGTTAACAAATTCATTGCCTCTGTCTGTTCTGATTTGTCGAACGGTGTTTCGTAGGTGAACTTGTATTTTCGTGAGAAAGGTGATGATCATCTGTGGAGCTTGATCTTTGCTTCGAAGAAAGTAGACCCAAGTCCAGCGTGAATAGTCATCAACAATTACTAAGATGTAGCGTTTGCCATTGATCGTTTGCACGCACATCGGGCCACACAAATCCATGTGAAGAAGATGAAGCACATGCTGAGAGCTGTGTTCCACCTTTGAAGGAAAATGAGCACGAGTGCTTTTGCCTTGTTCACAAGCTGAGCAAAGGTGATCTTTACAATACCGAAACTATGGGAGTCCTTCAACTAGTTTGTGTCGAGCAAGGTTGGTGATGGTTTGAAAGTTTAGATGTGAGAGACGACGGTGCCATAGCCAGGATTTTGTTGATGTTGCCTTTGAAAGTAAGCAGATGGGAGAAGAAGCAACCATGTCTTGCATAGAGATAGTGTAAAGACTGGAATTACGCGAGCCAGACATAAGGTCGTTTCCTTGTAGATCACGAATGAAACAAGTTTTCTCCCCGAAAGCAACCTCCAAATCTCCATCACAGAACTGACCTACTGAAAACAGATTGTGACCGAGGCCTTCCACATAATAAACCCTGCTAATTTCGATGTTCCCATTGATATAGTCTCCGTAGCCCATGATAGCTGCGAAGTGATCATTCCCGAATCTGACAGTGCCAATGAACTTTGCAATAAAGTTTGATAACAGTTTAAGGTTGCCTGTCATGTGTCGGGAACATCCGCTATCAACAATCCAGAGAATGATCTGTATCACCTGCATTACACACAGATGGAATAGAAGTAGATGTGGAACCCGAAATGTTAGAGGGTTCCAGAGCAGTTATAGTAGACATACACACATCAATAGCTTTAGGTATCCATTTAAATCCTAGTGTGTTATATATCCATTTCTGCCATCTCCAACTAGTATTTGCTTTAGTCTTAGTGAATGCACTAGGTGGTACTACATTCCTAGGAGGTGAAACTGGAGCTACAGGGACAGGAAAGCGTTTCTTAGAATCTAAAGAGGGCGGTCTACCAAGCACAGACTTAGAAAGATTAGTGGGCCTAGAGGTATTCCGGTTCTTAGGATTCCTTAAACGAGAGATGATAGCTTTAGCAACACATTTATCATGACAATCCGAATTCATACTTTTACGACAAATAACACAAGGTGCATCAGACTGAATATCAAAAGTGCTTAAAGGTTTAGCATTCATTACATCACTATTTCTATTACATGTGCCAGACGCAATATCTATAGTGGAAGCAACGTGAGTCTTATTCATAGTCCTAGGGTGTTCTTCTACTTTAGCATTCTTTATTGATCTTTTCTTAGGTCGCAACTTCCTATTCTTCGATGTAGTGCTCTTAGGCGTGAAGTGCGGACGTTTGGAAAAGACGCAACTATTCCTGTTTCAATAGAAGGAAGCATGTTAGCAACTTGTGATTTGGCAGTAGGGATTCTAGGTTCACGATTACTAAGTGTTACTGGGCTATTCTCTTAATCACGGTAGGCGGAAGTTGTTCATACTTTCCTAACATTTCTCTTAACTTGAAGATAGTGTGAATCAGATCTTGATTTTCAGACCGAATATTTCCACAAAATGCATAACTTCTTTAGTGTGTGCAAGATAATGATCAAGTTCATTTGATGCTTCATCACGAGTCTTTTGAGTAAATCAAATATGACACCATATTCCTTTTTAACTTTTACAAGTTCTTGTTCATATTTTGAGATTTGACACTTAAAAGACACGTTTTGATCATCCAGTTGCTCAATTTTGGATCTGAAGATTTGTCACGCAACTGGCGATTTTGTGTTGAAAAGCAAGTTGTTGATCGTGAATATCTTTTTGACACCAATTAAGACGGCGTATTGCATTTGAAAGTTCGTTTGACAATCGTTTATTTTCAACTTTTAAGGACTCGATCTGAAGCACATTATCGGTGTTCTCAACATTTACCACATAATCAACAGTATCAGCAGAGATATAATCAAATGCATATGACAAAGAATTCAATAGCACAACATTATGGACATCAGCACGGATGACATCTTCCAAGAGTCGATCAACATCTTTTCTCAACATTTTCTTTTTACGCTTAGTATTAGAAATAGATGTTTCTCTTTTCTCGAAAACGACCTTCATCAATCCAAGTTCCTTATGAAAGTCCCTTTCCCAAGACAATGCACAACTTTTCAAATTTTTAACATTTGGTAAAAGATTTTTTCTGAAAAATGTCTCTTTGTTCTCGCGCCCGAGGCGATTGAAAATGTTGAACTTTGATTTCAGAATGATATTCTATCTCATGTTGTAAAGTTTTGAGGTCAGCCATGCAAAGGTCAAAATATCTAAGAATTTTGCGATTTTCAGGTTTTGAGTTTACTTCACCGATGGAAGGTAAAGGACCATAAGTTTGTGCATAATCTGGTTTGGGTTTAACATTAGAAGACTCAGACGTTTTTATGATAATCCTTGGTGTGTTAGAAGAATCCGTTGGTGTGACGAAAGTGACCGCTTTTGAATAGTTAAAAGGTTTGTTGTAAACAACTTTTTCTAATTTTGATCGACTCTCGTCTACGCATCTAATTCCTCTTGACGATGATATTCAACAACACTCATAATTGTATCATCAATTTTATATTCTCGCACTGGAAACTTCGATTTGGTTTGAATGCTTTGGTTGAAAGCTTAGGTTTGTAATCAGCGAGATTCGGTCCATATCCATTTGGATTGGGTTTTAAAGTAAACTTTTCAATAGCTGTGACCGACTCGCCATGTTTGTAAACAACAGTTTTAAACTCTTTAAGTTTGTTTTGCAAGCCGATGATTTCTTCAAGATGATCATCTATTCATTTCGTTGAATGCTTTTTGTATGCAGAGAACTGTTTTTGACAAGTTAACAACTCAGCCTTAGCTTTTTGATTTTCCAAGGTGAGAGCATTAATTTGCTTTTTATGTTCATGTTTCAGTTGTTCTATTTCAGACAACAAAGCATTCTTCGAAGCGGCTAGATCACGCATCTGCCTCTCTAAATATTTTTCGTTTTGATAAGATTTGGCAAAGGCTGCTTCAAAACCGTTTTCACCTTTTTCTTGAGTTTTGAAAAAGTTGAGTTGCTTTTGTAAACATTCAAAATCCTTGGTTAAAAGTGCATTTTTGCTTTTCAAGTCCTGATTAATGGCATGACATTTTTCCACTATGGTCTGTTGGTCTTGTATTAAACGAGCAAAATCTGGATGAGGCAAAAGTTCGGTGTGTTCAACGTGAGTCACAACATGATCATTACTTAGATCCTCAAGTATAACCACGGAGTCAATTTGATTATCAAAGGAAACCATAAGGTCATCTTGATCGTCAAATATAACTACGGGGTCTAGTTGAAAATCGTCCGAATGAGATGTGGACGACTCATTTTGAACATTCTGAGCCTTGCCGGATTCATATGTTGGCGGAGATATGAGATGAGAGATAAATATGGTTTGTTCGGGTACCTGAGACAAGCCATCAGTGTCATACACTGGGCTGTGTCACTCATGTGTAACTCATGCATATTAGCCATCAACATAACAGCTGCATTGGCCTGCAAATCTTCTATATCATCATCTGAAGTCGCATTTGCCATAAAGCTCGTTCTTTGTCGTGAGAGTTCCACCACTTCATCCTTAAGAGCCAAAAGAAGAGCCTCTTTGTGATAAGCACTGCCCCGAGTCCTAGGCTTTGGGCATGCATTAGCCATATGTCCCTTCTCATTGCAGTTGTAGCATCGAAGACCATTCAACCCATTTTGAGCATTTCCTGTTCCACCACTTGAGCTCGATTGTTATTCCTACCCACAGCATTAAACCCTTGACCACCGCCCATCCGACGACCATAACCACGATTCTGAACTTCAACTCGTCCATTGTTCACAAAAGCTTGATTCCTTGTGTTAGATGAGGAACGAATATGGTTGTTGGACTTGTTGGTATAACGGCTAAAGGCATTAGCAATCATAGCAAATCCGTGTTGCAGTGCTTCAATGGATCAGATTCCTCATTAGCTTCACTGACAAGTGCTTGAGCATTGTTGTTGTTGTATGGAACCAATTGAGTTTGTTGAGATTGAGGCTGTGAAGGATCATATGGTGTGATTGTAGCAGTTGGTTGAGTTGCTGGTTGAGGAGAATAACTATTTTGAGCATATAAGGCAAGTTGTTGATTTTCCGGATGTGTCGGTGGAGCAATTTGAGCACGGAGAATCCTTTCCCTATCAACTTCCTTTTCATGAGGCTTCAAGTAATCGTACAACAATCCATATGTAGAATGATGCATATTCTTCGCTTGACGGAGAAAAATGACATACTTCTCCCATTCAGGACCAAGACTACTCAGGAACTTAGTATTCACTGCAATTCTTGGCATGATGATGTTGTGTTTATCCAAATCATTGATGATGTCTGAAAAACGATGATGATAAGACTCTAGTGTCTCTCCAGATTCAATCATGAAGTGTTCATAAGCCAAGTAAATTTTGGATTCCAAATCCTCCCGATTGAGTACAGATCCTTCCATAAGAAGATGAATATGATCCCACATTTCCTTTGCAGTCTTTTGAGCATCAACACTTCCAAGAATTGGGTTAGGTAATCCTAAGAGGATATATTGCATTGCAAGTTCATCAGCTTCATAGTGTAGAATTTCCTCTGCATTCAGTCGCAACATGTAGCAATGTTGGATTGTTCATCTCTTGGTGGATTAGCATTTGGATCGGCGGGTACGATAACAGTAGGCATCTGAAATGGACCTTCCAAGATAACCTTCTTTAAGAACTTTCCATGTGGCTTCTTCAGATCACCAAATCTAAAGAACCTTATCACCCATTGATCGTAGTTTCCTGGAGTGAGCATTGGAGTTCTATCAAGTGATCCACCTCATGAATTGATTGTTGGCTACTTAAAGCTTCACACATCTTTGCAAACCAAGTGGGTTCCTTCATAGTGTTCCTTGATGGATGTTGATTGAATTCGTTTGTGTAGGGTTGAACTTGAAGACTTGGTGGTGGTTGAACCATTTGAGGTTGTGGAATTGCAGCAAGTTGTGGAGTATGTTGTTGATTAAATTCTTGTTGATAAATTGCTTGTTGTTGATTCCATTGTTGATGTTGTGGAGTTAGTTGTTGTTGACGTTGAGAATAAGTGTAAGGGAAATAGTTAGAGTATGGTGGTTGTGACATGTTGAAAACTTGTGTTGGTAAAAATGGATCTTTGTAGTCGAATGAACCTTTGTTGATGAAGTGTCCTTAGGCGTAGAAATCACAAGAAACCAAGTAGAACTTATGCGTAAAAACACCAAAGTTACGCGTAACAATCAAGAGTTACGCGTAAGTAGGGTAAAGGCACTAAAGTTATGCGTAGACACAAAGTTAGGCGTAGAAACTTATGCGTAGGATTACCTTATGCGTAAGACTAGGCTTAGGCGTAAGATGAATCTTAAGCGTAGGATTTCTACGCGTAAGCTTTATGCTTATGCGTAAGTTTAGGGTTTTATCCCAAATGATCTTTTACACTATCACAGTGCAAAAGATATCCAAAGTCGACGTATTTTCAGGCTTATCCAAGCAAGAAAACACGGAGTAAACCACGAAAATGAAGATCAAACCACGGATAAAGTTACGCGTAAGATTAGGGTTTCACTTACGCGTAGCTTACTCGTTAAAATGATTTTGCCCAAAGTTGGTTCTAAACCAGATTTTTGTTATGGAATAGCGTCAATATCACCAAAATAACACAAAAGTGTGAAACTTGATGAATTAAAATGGCTAAACAGGTTACGCGTAGAACGTCACCCACGAACAAAAATAAGCTTAAAAACGTAAATCTACGCGTAAAGTTTGAAACTTTTTGCCAAAAACAGTTATTTTAACACCTTAAAACATTGAAAGTACAAGAATCTTGGATTAAAAAATGTAAAAAACGAGTTTTTAAGCGAAGCAAAGCTCTCGTTACCTTTACGCGTAAGACCAAAAACTTACTTCAAAAGCAATAACGATTCACCCAACTATTTGGCGATTGATACCACTGTTAGGTCACTAGATTTACCACACAAGCTTAATAGAAAGAGATAAAGGCGATTGAACAAGTAAACCAAACACACACACACGTTATGATGAAGACGGTTATGCGTAGAGAGTGAGTGAAGAGAATAACTTGAACAACCAACCTTCAAATGAAGGTTTACAAGAGTATTTATAGGAGGGAAGCTAGGGCAACACTCCTAGTTCCCATCCTTTCCTTATTGGACATGGGCCTAAGCTCATGGGCCTTCTACATAAGCTTAAGGCTAATAACAAACATAAAGGCCATAATTAAACTAACTATTACATATGAGTAACTAACACTTGAATAAAGGTTTAGGAGTGATTCCAACAGAGGTCTCTCTTCAGTGAGCCAGCTTTGAGTTATGTCTTTTGAATGTGCAACTCTAGAGGTTTTAGCGCGTTCACCCGAAACGTATGCATCAAACCAATCCTCTTCTCAGTGGGTTGAGGGGATATGTTTTGTGGATGCATCATCATCATCTAATTCTGACTCTGCCATGACATAAGACTCTTTATGTAGTACCTGGTCTTCCGGGATAGTGGAGAAGGTGGGTGTAAATCTTGAATCAACCGTGGTCCATGCTGCAGACTTCTTCTGAGTACCCTAATCACCAGATGAACTGGATTGATTTGAAGGTTTTGGAGGAGACGTTGGTGGTTGTGGTGAAGGTGTAGTGGTTGTGCCAGAAGATCTACCAGCACCAGAAGTTCCAGCTCCTCTAGTTGGAGGCGAGGGAGGAGGAGGTTTAGGACCTTTACGCAATATCTCCAACACCAAAGTCCTCCTTTTCTTCTTAGCATCCCTTTCACGAATATCCTCCAGAAACTGTAGATGATTATCGTGCTTAATTGATTATTCAAGTGCTTCATATAGCTTTTTATGAACCACGTCCTGGTGCTCATTATCATCGACATCTTTTCAGCCAGAACAACTCATATCGAAATGGGCAAATCCTTGAATCGTTGAAGCAGTGGAGCCTGCATTGCCCATTCAACAGCATCTTTTACCTCACCCTCATTTGCATCTGCAACACCTTGATCGAAGTTAAGATTCTCTAACTTGTAGACACGTTGCTCGAGGACGTTGACAGATTTAGGCAGTTGCCTCTCAAGAGCTTCAATTCGTTTTACTGCTTTGTCGAGCAGTTGATCAGATGTTAGAATTTGAGGTGCTGAAGCTGGTGGAGCGTCCGTGTCATTGATTGTAACCACTGGTTCGAGTGATAGATCTTTAGCCGGTTCAGGTGGTGGAAGTGCGGTTGTTAGAGCAGGTTTGGGTGGTGGAAGTGCGGTTGCATGTGTAGGTGCTGACATCGGAGGAATAGTTGATGTGTCTTTATGGATGTCGACTGTATACATGGACTCAGCTTCCTCTTTTTCATCATTAAGCTTATAAGACTCAGTATCTGAGGGTTAGTCATTTAAGAACTGATCACCAAATGAGAAGTTAGCATCAAGATTTTTCAATGAGGATAGAGAACTTGTAGACATGTTTGTTTCTTCCATGTGCCTGTGTTCATCAGATCTTGACTCAAGATCTCCGTGAGTCTTTCAACAATTCGTTTTCATCATTTTATCGATTGGGTCACTTGATGCAAGTGTCTCTTCCTGTTTCGATACCTCCTTTTCCATTCCAGTTTGTTCTTGAGCTGAATATGACTCAATGCTTCTTTTCTTCAGCTCAAATTGGTGTGTAGTTCTTGACGGTGAAGAAGAGATGGTCAGAAGCATGTGAGCGGCTTGTTCAGCTTCTACACCAACAATCCCTTTCCCTTTGTCTTGTGTGATTAATGTTGTTTGATGTGGCATTGGCTCAGGTTCTCTTATCACAACACCTCCAATTGGTGGTCTCATGTTCAGGCTTTCCAGGCTTTGTTTAATCCCTTGTTGCAAAGAAGCATCGTCTTCATCAATCAATCGTTTGTCACCCTTTGGAGCCTCGGTTCCTCCAACATTCTCCTTTTCAACATCATTCTTTCTCTTTTTATGCTTTTGTAATGAAGTGTCGGTAGATTGAGATCTATCACGTCTCTTCTTGGGAAGGGCAGCATATGAGCTTTTAGAGGATGATTTAGTGCTGGAGGTAGACTTTGTAGACTTGGGTTGTGAGGGATTGGGAGCATCATCAACATTGGATATGGAAACCCTTTTCTTGTATAATCTGAAGTAGTCAGTCTTCTTAATATCATCTGTGAGAAGTGCATCAGGAATTGGCATTCCAAAGATCTCTTTATTAACACCTCTGGCAACGTACTTGTGGTTACCGAGTACAAATTCATCCCTAGAATTATGGAGGACTGACTCACTCCTTGGATTAAAATGATGAGTTTGTTGCAAGAACTGAACGATAAGCTTCGAGAATCTTATGCTAGGAATTACAAGTTTGTGTACTTTCTTCCTTCCTTGGGCTTGATTCTGAACATTTATTCTGTCGGTGATGAAAGTGTGCATAGACAATGATAATTCTTCCCAAATATGTTTTGAGACATCAATGTTCACCCCTTTGATGACACCCCATAAGATTTGCAGAATAGGTATCCTCACTTTATCGAACCCTGAGGTTTTGCCAGATAAGCATAAGTTGAGAATAGTAGTAATGGCTCTCCAAGGTTGATACATGTTCCCGGTGATGATATCTGAAGCCCTTGTTATGTTAACTTGATAACCCAAATCATTTAGAAAGTCTATTAATTCTTCCGCACTAGGTGGAAGGACAGATTGTTTGGTAGGGTCACATGGTGTGATTCCTAGGGCCTTACTAAGAATGTCAGATGTGATTTCAAATTCATTATCATCAAGCTTGCAAGAACAAGTGGTTGTGATCTTGTCCCATGTGATGGTGTTCCAAAATTGTTGTAGGTAAATGGAAGGGATTGTGTATTGCTTGGTCAAGGCACTAAAGAAATTAGTGTTATTAAGAATATCAATTGCCACTTTGAAGATTGGATTTTGTTGCAATCTTTCCATGTCCACATAGCAGTTGCTTTTTCCTATCTCTACCCATTTATCTTCTGGAAAAATTTCATTGTCTGTAAGAACTGTGGGTGGAGCAGAAGTAGCAAGGTTCTCGGATGATGTTGTGTTTGCCATTGAGATTCTGAAGAAACACACATACAACAACAGTGTTTGAGAGCATGTTAGATTAGACATGGTTAGCTAAACAACTTTAATTCAACCTTATGACAAAAGCACAACGAGTAGCAAACATGACAGATTATCAATAATCAGATTGAAATGCTTAGAAAATAGATTAAGATGCTTTAGTAATTTTCAAAGTAACAAATCATTTTGACAAATTTTTCAAGAGACAATTTGTTTTGAGCCAAAATTGTTAAAAACAAATTTGCTATAATAGGTTTTCATGAGACAAGTTGCTATAGTGGAAGTGTTATAACAAGTTGCTAAGACAAGTTATCAAATCAAGTCGCTACAAGAGAAACCAGATACAAATTTCTTAAACAAAAAAATGTTATAGCAAGTCACTATGAGTGATTTGTCAAGACAAGTCGCTACAGGTAAAACCTGAACCAAGTCGCTATCATGAAATTATTATAGCAAGTCGCTTTAAACAATTTGACAAAACAAGTCGCTACAAAAAAATAGTGACAAGTCGCCATTGTGAAAATGATAAAGCAAGTCGCTAACTTGTCAAAACAAGTCGCTATAAGAAAAATACTTAACAAGTTTCCTTTATGAAAAAGTTTAAGCAAGTCGCTAACTTGTCAAGACAAGTCGATATCAAAAATTACAAGGCCAAGTTGCTACTATTAGTATCACCCAGTTACAAAGCAAGTCGCTAGCAAGAATGTATTAAGTATCACCTTGTACTTATCAGATTGCATGCAGATACGGTGGATAAGAAGCATTCATGTAGAATAATATGAGAAGTACCAAATATGACATAACATGGATAACATGTAGCAGCAAACAAGTAGGCATATCACATATATTAGACAATGATGCAAAGATAAATTGAAAGATTCTCCCCCTCAATCAATGTCACCAATTAAGAGTGAACATTGATTGAAATTCAACCCCCTGTTATAAAATAGAATATATATTTTGTTCGAACTTCATCTATGGACCCGTATCATTATTCAATGACATTTATAGGACCGTAGATGTTATCGATAACAAGAGATGCATCTTTTATCAGATTGTGGGTAAAGTTTTGATTAATTTTTTTTTTTAAATAAGTGAAAAATTAATTTGTACACGGATTCATGAGAACGAGTCCTGAATCAAGTCGAACAGGATTCAAAGTATGAGGTACATCAATTTTGACAGGCTACAATTCCTGAGTGAGCAATCTTCATTTCTGATGGAAACCAGGTCATGATGTTCATGATTGAATTGAGCATTGTACCTGAAAAAGACTGACGACACTTTGCACTAGTAGCACATGTAGTATTGCAAATAGATGAGTTAGTGGCATGAGTATCCTCACTATTGGATGTTGCACAGTATGGTCTAGGAGTGTCATTAATAGAAATCCCTTTAGGTTCAATATTCTTGAAGATTTTTCCTGTAGGCATCCACTTAAGGCAAGATCTAGGTGTGTATGTCCGTTTGGATCCTGAAAACTTAAATAATTTACCAGTAGGAATCCATTTGAGATAACTGCTTGTAGATTTGGATGGAGCCACTACCCTGTTTTGAACATGTGTCCTTTTGTAATTAGTTTGTTTCTTAGGGGATTGATCAGCCATTTGATGCTTCTTATAAGAACAAGATGAACTCTTAATATTCCTGATCTTAGGGCTTCGAACATTAAGCTGGGGATTTTTATTCATCATATCGGAATGAATTAGTGAAGTGACTGGTTTTGTCAAAACTGTATTCGCATCAACTTGGGAGGCAAGATTAGATTTCGATGGTTTAAATCTTTTTGTTCTAAAAGCATTGGGCTTCCTAACTACAGTACGTTCTGAGCTGTTCAGTACAATTGGCTTTCCCAAGGTTGATGGTTTTGCAAACTTAGTGTTCACCCTATTTCCAATAGATTTCCTAAGCTCATTTTTAAGGCAACAATGGTGAAGCTCTTATCCTGAATTTGGGCTTTGAGGGCATCAATGTCTGCCAACAAGGAGTTAGTTTGATCTATCAACTTGGAATTTTTCTCTAATAAGTTCTTTCTTAAGGACTCATTTTCCCTTAATAGGTTGGACACACACAGAGCCAATTCATCATTCCTAGATTTAAGCGTATCACTCACCTCATGGTTAGGATTGTTCATCCCTATATTACATTTCTTATGCAGATCTGAGAGTTGTAATTTCAGATTGCATATGGTCGAATCTTTGTCCTGAATCTGGGTTTTTAAGTGGCTAATTTCTAAAAATTCTCAAAATTCTGGGAATTCCGGATTTATGCAAGGTTTTGTAGCAAGAAAACTTTCTTCTCTTTGTTGTATTGCAGTTTCCAAGGAAATACAATGTTTTTCAAGAATTAAGTATTTGTTTGAAAGTTCATCATAAACCCCTTTTTCAACCATGTCATTTGTTTTAAAGATTTTAGATTCAGGCTCAACCAAGAAACATTTATCAATATCATGTTCAGAGGTAGAATCATATTGATCAGGTACATTAGCAACTGCATTATGTTGATCAGTTAAGGGTACCTCATCACATGACACCTATTAATTTGCTGGTATGGCATCTGTATTCACCTCATGCATAACAGGAGTTACTGAAATGCAAGCTGTTTCAAGCTTTTCTGACTCTGAGCCTTTGTATTCAGTACATATGGTTTCATCATCCTTTATTGTATCTGATATTCTGCACTCAGCATCATCCGTTCTTTCAACTGATCCATTACCCGACATATCACAGCTTTCATTTAATTTTTTCTGACACCCATTCAACACATTCAAATTATCATTCTCTTGAGCAACTTCCTTAATGTACATTTCCAAATTATCCATAAGTTGGATAAATGTGTTGATGAACTCATGAATTTCTATTCCAGTGTGTTTCTTGAATGAAATTCCAGTCACGTATTGATCAAAGTCTGCGGAATATTCCCCATTGATAAATGGCTGAAATTGGTTGTAGATTACTTGAAGTGCAACATTAGAATCATCCATTAATACCTTTTTTTTGGTAATTTGAAGCTTCAGTTCTCCTAAGTTTAGCAACACCGTTCTTGTCAATGTGGGTAAGTCCTGGCGGAAGAGAGCACTGCATGTTCGATCCCTAGTTGTGGATAACAGTTGTGTGAGGTGCTGATGAAGTAGTTGAAAGGGCTCAATGTTGCATTCCATTTTCCTTGCATCATGTGTCATTAACAAGTATGATTCATTGATATTTGACTCAGAATGTGAAGTGTTTTGGTCATAATTTGCTGAATCAATCAAGGTTAAACATTCTGAATAGCAAACAGTTTCTTTGTTCAGTGAGGTATCATAGAGTTCAAGCACTTTGGAGATTAAAGGGTCAGTGATGTAAGACATTGTGTTGATGGATATTAGGCACAGGTAACTTGCATCAATTCACCAAATTGCTAAATACCTTGAAGACAAGTAGCTACTTACTCAAGTCTCTAGGTACTCAAGTTGCTATAAACCTTAGGAGCAAGTCGCTAAGTAACAACTCGCTAAACACAAGTCGCTAACACAAAAAATTGCTAAGCTGACAAGTCGCTAAAGAACAACTCGTTGAGAGATCAAGTCGCTAAAGGGTAACTCGCTAGTAACAACAAAGACAAGTCGCTAGAAATAATAAAGCCAAGTCGCTAAGTCAACCAAGTCGCTAGCCGAAGTGGTGTCTCCACTACTTTGTACTATTTGTCGTCTTGTCTCAATAGACAAGTCGCTAGGACTCAAATCGCTACCACTTCAACTACAAGTCGCTACCAAATAACGAAGCAAGTCGCTACGAAGAAAATTTATCCAAGAACCAAGTCGCTAGGAAGAAAAACTTAAACACAACCCTTTTTAATCCAAAACAAGCTCAACCACAGTGATTCAAGCTTTCCAAATCAAAACCCAAGCACTTACAATGATTCTAAACGCAAAAGTACACTCAAAATTCAAACTTTAACACAAGAAATGATCCAAATTATGCAAAAACCACTAAACTTTTTCAAACCCAAAAACCTTATAAAACCACTAGAAATCCAAGGATATGTAAGAGAGATAATCAAACCATGGCTCTTGATACCATTTGTAACATATTGGATTTCACAAACACACAAACAATCACAAATATGGGCATATATATGATTTTAGAGAGAGAAAGTGGGATATTCTAGTGAGAGAAACACATGGAAGGTTAGATTCCAAATGAACATCCGACCCTCTCCCTTGTGGGGAGAGGGCTATTTATACAAAGAAGCACGCCCTCCTTTGGGCAGTGGATCAGACATACAATGGGTAAAGACCCGTCCTTCCTCCACGGTATTGCACAAGAGTAAACTATGCTAATAACTAACTAACAAATAACGTAATAAAAGATATGTCTACGAGCTAACTTAAGCTAGATAATATTTGGGGTGACCGATGCTTTAAAATAGAATTTCCAATTCCTAACATTTAGGTAACTTTCTATTTCAGGCAGGTATCCATAATTAGCAGGTTTCCATATTGAGCAACTTTCCAAAAATAGCAGGTTTATACAATTAGCAGGTTTTCATATTTAGCCGGTTTCTATAATTTGTAAGTTTAACCATAAATGATGTATTTAATGTCATATTAGGTCAATGATGGAAAATGAGTATTATTATCGTTTAAGGATTATTTACGACAAGTTACACAAGTTAGGGTCTAAAGTGTACATATTACAAAGTATAGGGTCCTTAGTGTAAATATAACAAGTTTACCCAATTTACTCATTTTAGCCCTCTATTTATCAAGTTAACATATCAAACCCCCAAGTTTTAATAATTAAAAGACCACCCTTTAACTTATATAAATCATATATATATATATATATATATATATATATATATATGAATGAGCCCTAGTTTAGTTATGTTTGCTTTTATGTTTTAACCCATTAGAATATGATTTGTACAAGATTATACAACTCCTTTGTGATCTCCATTTTGTGTCGAGACAATCACACCCCAAATAAACCATTCGACACCTTTTCAAACAGACGAGACCATTTTCATTTTTTTCTAGTCGGTTTAATTAAACCAAAACGTAATGTCTCTTACTACCCTTGTTTTAGCTTGATAAAAGAATTAACAACACATGTTTATGTCGAGTGATCATAGGTTAAAACAGATTCAATGACAATCTATTATGTCCATTTCCATTCGGCACAGCAAGAGTAGTAGTACCATGAGCCATGTGACAAAAGTTAACATTTCATGTTTCATTCGTATATATGCATGATCAGTGAGGTTAATTCCGTTTTATGTGTGTCTAGATTGGTGGCCATTTCCCATTCACTATACATATAATTTACTACACAATCTTGGGTGTTCACCTTTATTATTTCATGTGGTAAGTTATGATTTTAGGTAACATAATATTAGGTGTGTATATGATTCATACGCATGACCAAATTCATGAAACGAACGAGATTTAACGAGACGTGGAGATGACCAGAAGAGTACCTTATAGCGTGAGGAAAGAAGGAGGAAACAAGACCAAACAAAGCCAACCAATACTCCTTGTTGCCCAGCAAAACCCACGACAAGTAGGCAGTCCAAAACCCATGACAACCAGTAGATCCTTCGCACCAATCTCACGATCACATTGGAATCAACCTTGTGGTCAACAGAAAATGGAAGAAAGAATAGGGTTGCCGTCACTTTTCAAGTTTAGGGTTTTATGTGTTTTAAGTGTGTGGAGCGTATGAACAAAAAAGAATAGGGAGGGATATACGGTTCATTTTTGACGAGCCAAAGGGGAAAAACAATGGGCCAAGTCCAATTTCCAATTTATATATTATATGGGCTTTTACATTTAAGTTAATATGTGCTTTGTAACTTATGAAATTTTCGGTTCATGTAATATATAAACGTGTAATATGTATAGACGTAAAGTGTCAGAAGACTTCATTTATTTTGTACATTAGGTTTGACAATCTTTTACAAGTTAGGTTTAATTTCACATTTAATGAGCTTGACGAATTTTACGTATTTTATAAACATTAAATAGAGGGCAAAATAGTCATTTAATGCGGTTACGATTTTTTGGGTTATACAACTCTTCCCCTCTAAAAGAAAATTTTCGTCCTCGAAAATTGAAGTCGCAGAAGTACCTGGGGACGTAAAAGTTTAAGGCAGACGTAGCAATCCATAGTTTCACACATATCATAACAATTTCGGTTCCAAAGCGTACAAAACTTATATGTAACCGATGTCAATGAGAATCTCTCGAAGAGGTACAGAATTCCAAACGAACATGAGGTGTGACAAATAATGGATATAAGCCCAAGTCCATTCACGTACCAACCCCAGGCATTTCCTAAGACGCCGTATGATTCCAATAAGTTCAGATTATATGATCTCGGTATTATCACTTTTATCTGGCGCCATAATACTTGCATCACATAATAAGTCCTTATTGTCATCATATTCTGTCTCGGGTCATGACAAACCACATAACCAATATCACCACAAAACAGCTAACATACAGGTAGCAAGTAACACACCAAAAGAGACCAGATTCACATATATACATCATATACTACATCAAAACAACTTACCATATCATAAAAGAAGGAAGGCCACCAACTTGCTCGAAACGGCTCCTCATGACTCATTACAGACGATCCAAATATAAAGCTAAGATAATATCAAAATGCTAAATCATAAAACTTCACGATTCAAAACCGAGTTCTGACAAATCAAAGAAAAGTAATACTGATCAAAATCACGTAAAATATCAAACCGCCTCAAAATGCGTGACAAACAAATCGCAGTAACACAAGTCGCGCCCAAATCATATGAAGTAGATGAACCTTCTCAGCCACCAATTGAATCTTGTCTCCATCCTTGCGCCTTTGGTTGATCCGTCCAGCTCCCTTCAGCAGCATCTTGATGTCTTCAGCAGCATCCCGATCGGGTGCGGCTTCTGTTTCATGAACCTCTCCAGAAATTGTTGCAGCAATGCAGGGTCGGCACCATCATCTTCGGTTCTACAAGAAATCTCCATCTAAACAACCGATGAACGAATGCGCGAAGATAAAACAACAAAATCAAATGCAAAAGGAGAAGGTCAAATCAGCGGAGACAAAAGAATATCGAAGTCAAATCTGAACGACAATCAAAAGGAATCGGAAGAGATCAGAACAGACGGAAGCCTAGTGCCTACCCAAGTCCTCACAGGTCAATCCTAATGTCAACAAGACGAAACCTTTTCTCTGATACCATAATTATAACACCCCAACCCGACGAGGGCAGAAGTGTCACATCATGGTGTCAATATCAGAACATACTAATAAAATTTTACAAGCGGAAGCCTATTAAAATAAAACACCAAATCATATAAACGAATGACTTTCAAAGAAAATACAAAATCCAAAATAACCAAAAAGAATGAAATCTAAAAACAATAGCTCTTCAAATCAGTCAAAAATGATAAAGGGAAACTAGGGTCGGTCCACTCAATATTCCAATTCTCAGCCCATCAAAGCCCATCTTCCAACCTAAAACCTGCTGCAGGAAAAGAAATGCGGCTGAACTTAAAAAGCCCAGTGAACAGATATAACAAAACGAAAGCTAAAAAAATTAGAGATATGAAATGAAATAAGGAAACTGATAACAAGATCGCAACGAAAAGGAAACAATGATCCAAAGAGGAACCTGCAGAACACAATAATAACAGATATCTAGAAGGAATGGATAGCAAAGTAGAACAAAGCAAGTAACGCATCGATGACATATACATAAGCATATCTAAATAACAAGGCATACAATTAATCAGGAAATCAGAATACATATAAGCCAAAATGGAAATCTAAAAGAAAACGGAAGCAATTAATTAGAGAGTGAGCATGGAAATCACACAAGTTAACAAGCCAGACAAGATAAGCTGAAACAATTACATCATCAAACATTATCAGAAATATAAACATGGCAGGTCAGCAACTCATCAAATAAGAATACTGACGGATAATCATAGTCCAGGGACATAACTGAACAAGGGTATACATGATAAATAGATAAATCAACCGATTACACACAAACATGATCACCAGACAAATCAAAGGGTCGCATAACAGTAAGATAAACATATAGTCAGATATTAGCATCATAATAGGTGAATCATGTAATCGCATGTTAATCATATAGTAGCAGGGTAAACGGTAGCCACATAAATATGAATAGCATTATCAAATTCAGTAATCTTATAATAACCCGGTACGTGAATGGAATGATAGTCTGAAGTAATGGAACAAGAGTATGACAGATCAATGCAATGGAATATGTACATCATGGTAGTAGAGTGAGTCATGTAAGGGTACTGAGTAATGGACAATTAATACAGAATATGGTGCATTGGGGAAATACAGAAGGTACAGTATAGGTATATCAAAAGTGTAAGGGTTGTCAAAAATCTATCCTGAGCCAACAATACAATACAATACAATCAATAGTGGCATTAGCAGCCCAGTATCCAATAGTAGCCATTGTATTCGGAGGGGTGACCACGGAATATCAAACCAATAGGAGGGGAGACCTCAGTAACCAATGGAGTAGCTAGCTCCTAGATTATGAGGGGGGTGTATTGCACACACGCACCACATCACCAGAATAGATCAATCAATATCAATAACAATATAGTACAAATCTACGATGCATCCATATGCCCCTGCAGAACAATAGTGGCCATAACAATATATCTTGAGCACGCATAATCAGTACAGAATAGGGACGGTGTGGAACATCACTCAACCACACTAGAGTCATGCCATTGGTGCATCAATGACACGGCCATGTTACCTTCATGGCTAGGATAACAATATTTGGCTCAAGTATCAATCTGAAGGGTCAAACAAAGGTCCAAAGTGTAGCAATATATATAAGTCTTCATAATCAGAAGTCTAATATCAGTGGTTCACAATCCAAGGTTCATAGCAACAATTCAATATCAAAGTCCAATATCAAAGGTTCAGTTACAGAGGTTCAATAACAGAGGTTCAACAACAAAGGGGTCAATAGCACTGGTTCAATATCAAAGGTTCATAGCACAAGTTCATAATCAGAAGGTCCATATCAAAGGTTCAATATCAGAGGGTCAATAGCAAAGGAATCATAGCAATGAAATATCATAAGCGAAACAAAGTCGAAGGACCAGAAAGTCATGAGAAACCCCTACTGAAAAGGGATAGACTATCTGTACCTTAATAACGCTTATTAAGATTAGATTACTCATTTTAGACGGCTTTCCATTTTTTAGTAGGTTTCCATATTGAGTAGCTTTCCAAAAATAGCAAGTTTATACAATTAGCAGGTTTCCATATTTAGCCGGTTTCTATAATTTGTAAGTTTAACCATAAATGATGCATTTAATGTCATATTAGGTCAATGATGGAAAATGAGTATTATTATCGTTTAAGGATTATTTACGACAAGTTACACAAGTTAGGGTCTAAAGTGTACATATTACAAAGTATAGGGTCCTTAGTGTAAATATAACAAGTTTACCCAATTTACTCATTTTAGTCCACTATTTATCAAGTTAACATATCAAACCCCCAAGGTTTAATAATTACAAGACCACCCTTTAACTTATACAAATCGTATATATATATATATATATATATATATATATATATATATATATATATATATATATATATATATATATATATATATATATATATATATATATATATATATGAATATACTAGATTTCTAAGTTGCCATGGGCATGACTTGTAATATTTAGTTGCTTAATAATAGATGGTTGTTAATTAATTGTAATAATTGATTATTTGTGATTAAGTATTAAAAAAAATTATACATGGATGTATTGTTTCTGCTTATGTTTTTGGTATATGTCATTTTGGTTATGTCTTTTAATTGTCGTTGGCATATTTTACTATAGCGTGTCAGGTTTTTTCAATGATTAGAAGTGTCCAACATATAAAACTTTCCATTACGAAGTCCATGTGTGGTTTTGTTGGATCTAGCTTATATGAGAACATGCAGTATAAATGTTCATATATTTATCTCTTAAAAGGTCTTGTCATAATAAAACTTTTGTAAATGGAATGGGTCAAATGGGCTGAGTGTGTAAAACTTAAAGTATATATAGTACAAACTTAAATATACTCATATATGAAGGGTGATAGTTCAAGGTGGATATTCAGTTAGTATACCACAAAGAGAAACCTTATAGGAGGAACCACGTAAACATGTGTGGTAAGTGGAAGTAGATTGTCAAGAAGTGTGTTTTTGGTAATTCCAAATTGGCAAGATTCAAGATTGTTGGGTTTGTTGAAGATACCAATGAGACGGTAGACCCATATTGTCGAGTAATGATGCTGGTGTTTGACATGTGTTGATATGTGTTTTGTTTTTCAAAGGTGCAAAACATGGATAGTTGGTATGTATTTTGTGATGAATGTTGAAGGGCATAAAGGAATAGCAAGTGAATAGTTTGGTAATTTTTTGGTTGTATGGAAAGGTTTGATGGAGTTTATTTACATATTTGGATGGATAGTTGCCTTATATGATAAGTACTTATGGTTGTTGATTATGTATGGTTGTTATGTATGGATAATTTTATTTTGATGGTTTGTAAATTATTGTCTTCTTTAATGAAAGGGAAAGAGTGCCATTGGAGTGATGAGTGAACCTGGGTAAGTCTAAGGTGAAGTGTAAAATGGAAGAGAAGGGGTGAATAGTACTATTTTTAAAAAAAGATCGAAATATGTTTAGGGAATGGTTTTTGGTTAAACAAAAGATAATAAATGTTTGTGTTTTATTTGCACAATATAAAGGGTTAAAATTGCAACCCAAAAATGCATTAAAATATGTGATGTTTTTAAGGATGTTTTGTTTTATTAAATTCTAAACAAAGCTTCTTTATACACGACATTTGTTCTAGATTTTGTGTAGTTCCCTTCTTCATCGCAGCATAAAATCTTTAATCCTTTTTTGTTTGTCACTCTTGATACTGCCACGTAGAGTTGGTCGTGAGAGAATACCGGTCTTTGAAGAAACAATCCCACTTTTGTTAAAGTTTGTCCTGACTTTTGTTTGATGGTCATTGCAAAGCACAATACAACTGGGAATTGCCTACGTTTTAATTTAAATGGCATCTTATTATCAGTAGGGCTTAAGACCATCCTTGGTATTGCGCAAAGCATTCCAACATTTCCGCCTGAAATAATCCTTGCTTCGATTATATTCACACCCATCCTTATTACTTGCAACTCGTACGTTGCATAAACCTCCTCTCTGGTCTATGTTTCTCATGCACATTATTGGAGCGCCTATTTTTAATGTTAGTGAATGTTGCGGGAGACTAGGTATTTTGATGCTGTTTAGGAAATCGTCAGTGTAAAGTGACTCGTTAAAATCATTGTCCATATCAATAACACCTATCGAGTCTGAGTTGTCGTACGTCTTTTCCTTTCCTTCTAGAAGTTGCAGCATTCGATCGTTTATCATGTCCACAAGCTCATGAGTTGGTGCAAGGATGTATGTCTCTTGGAAAAAGTTGGCCTTATAAAGGTTGTCTTTCAGATCCGGGTAAATTTGTTCAATTATTGTACCTATATGATCATTAGAATCTGGGATCAGCATGTCATCTTCGAATTCCACCGTTGATTCTCCGTCATTTTTTCCTTCGCTTTTTCCATCGCCAATATCCAATATCCAATATCCAATTTGCAAAATCTTGTATCTCTTTTTTTTCGGATGCGTTTGTGCCCTTTTCTAGTCTCATGTTAATTGTTAGTTCCATGACATTGCAATGTTGCCACAAATATGAAGAGTTTATTGACGCGTGCACGACATCATGTCTAGATCCATTTGTAACGACCGGCAGTATTTGGCGAAAATCTCCACCTAATAGGACCACTTTGCCTCTGAAAACATGGTTTGAGGGTTCAAATGTGTCTTTCCTGCAAATGTCTCTCAATGTCCTATCAAATGCTTCATAACAGCGTTTGTGTGTCATGGGGGCTTCGTCCCATATTATCAGTTTACACATTCTGATTAACTCAGCCAAGTCACTATCACCTGGAATATGACACATTGAATCCTCGACTACGTTTATTGGAATAGCGAACATTGAATGGCGGTTAGCCTTCTAACAATAGTGATGCGATACCACTTGAAGCAACGTTTAAGACTATTTCGCCCGTTGATCTTAATGCACGCGGATAGGGTTTTATAAAGGTATGTCTTATTGCTTCCTCCATATCCGTAAACAAAGAACATTCCTCCTTCTTCCCGTTGAACGGCTTCCATTACTGCTTTTATGTATGTTTTTCTGTTCGTGTGTTAGCTATTTGTACAGGTTTTGATGCTGTTTTCATAACGCTTCTATGTCGTATTTCAACTCATCATACACCAATCTGTTTAAATCACCCATTGTCATCATTTCATGAGGGAATGGCATGTTTGGGATTTGATTCAAGCTTTTGTTGTTACATAGGAGCATGTGCTCGATATATGTTAGGCAAATATTCTTTCTCTCCTCGTCTGTAAGAATTAAATCTGGTAAAAAAGGTAAAAGATTTGTTAGGTCGTAGTTGATCATATTCATATTTTGTTTGACCTTCTACCCTTTGGATTCATGTTTATTGCTATTTTTTTAAGTTTTTGAAGTTTTATTTTGGGTTTTTTTTTTTTTTTTTAATTTTAAGTTATACAATTCATACACATGAATTTATCTATTATTTATGTGGGTGATAATTAAATGAATTTATTACCTGGATCATTTCTTTTCTTACGTTCGATACTCTCAACATCTGCGGCCAATACTTCCCAGGTTTTATCGTAAACAACCTCTGGCCTTGACATGCTATCTGTCATAAGTACCATGACATAAAATCTACGTAGGTAATTTCTCGAACGATGCAGTTGGCTTCCATCGAGACCGTCTATGTATTCCTTGTCATCTTCTAAAAGACCACGCATTGACAGCGTCTTTGTATGTTGGGTATATGACGTCTTCAAATTCTTTGAAATCACTCCAATCTTTAGCTCCTTTAACCTTGTTTAGAAATACCCGTAAATAAAATTATTCTCGATGCGAAGGACATGATGTACACGTCCTAGAGCTGTGCCTTTTTGTCTTTTCGCCCATATTCTTTCTTCTTGCTTCCATACGTAGTGCTTTGGAAACTCGTGGTAAATTAAGTCTCTGCCGTCGGTGTTTTTAAGTTTGTATTCCATCCATGCGCGAACTTTGTTTCGATTACCGATGCTTTTTCCAACGCATAATCAATGCTTTCGGTGGCCTCAAATAGTACCGATTGTTCTCCATCTAAGTGGAATGGTAGTCTTTCGATGGGGGGGGGGGAACCTGTAGTGTATATCGAATCCATAGATTCTCCACGCGGCTTCACAGGCCGAAAGATACCTACAATCGTAGTATTCTTTTATTTCGTCAACGTCTTTCTCTTCCAATCCTACCGTCGATATGTCTGGCCCCTTATTAATGTATTTGAACAAATATTTTATTGATCCGACCTGGTTGCACCACTCAACGTTAATATGTGATTGGAACCGCCGTAGCAATCCCGGATTGTATGGTACAACGTATCCGTTGTACAATTCAGTTCTGTTTTTTTTATAGTGCTCCCGTCACTTCTTCTTTTGTAAATCGCATACCCGCTCTCATCGATGAAAGTTTTGTCGTTAAACTCTTTTGGAAATTTTTTTGTACACTTGTTCTTGACCGTGCACGGACAACTTGGATTTTGTGCGCCGCACGGGCCATGCATCATGTGATCCGTAACGATTCTATACAATTCAGGATCTTCATTTTTGTCTGGTATTTCTGCTGAGATAATTCGGTCAATCTGTGTCAGTTGTGTTATTTTATCGCTTTCTTTCAAAAATATCGTTTTCTTTCAAAAATAACAGACTGTGTATACAGCTATAAGGTAAGTTTAATTTAATTATTGTTAAACAGTTTAATCAAAGTGATATGCTAATTGTGTATGTAATATTAGATGGAGAAGTAATTACCTGCTTTTAGGTGCCCAAAGTAATGCTTATCTTTAAATTCTCTCATAGGGCTGTCAAGCTTTTGTTTAAAAACTCTTGTAATTGTGTCTGGTCTGTCGTCTGAATTCAACCTCCTTTTAGCAACAAAACGTTGGATCTCTGGCCAATTCGGGTTGCAAGTGAATGTTATGAACAGATCGGGGTATCCGTAAGCCTTACAAATCGTCATTGCGTCTAAATAGTTTTGCATCATATACCTTGGGCTTCCGTAGCGATGATGGCGACGACTTTTTACCTCTTAGCTTCACTCCTGAGTTTTCATCTTCTGCCAATTTAGCTAATCTTGAGTAAGTTTCAGATCTTAGGTCTTTATTTTGGTTTTTATGTAGCGCAATCCTTTCGATTCGACCATGGTGTATGTGTCTACAATAAATTGTTGAAGTAGCCTCCTCGCATTTAGCACCATTGAGAAAATATTCGGCCTTTCTTGCAACCGGTATCACGAAATACTCTTTCATCGTTTTCGAGTTCTCTTGTCTTTGATGTTTTGTCGATTACGCCAAAGTGATATATGTTTGTCCTATAACCATCCTCGGCATAAGGGAACAACAATGGGTACTGGAGTACGAGGTACGAAGGGTGTAGCTCACTGATTCTTTTAAGTCCTCCTTGTTGCGTGTGTAGTATTATGTCTCTCTGATTAGTTGATGAATCAAAGTCTCCTACAATTAGAGCAGCTACCTCGTTTGTTGTTGGAAGGTTATAATCCCTTGCGTCACGTTCCCTTGTACCAATAAGTCTTAACTTATATTTATTATGTTGCCTTCGTTGGCGAATATTTGCCCGACCATTCGAATTGGCACACTAACGGATTGATTTCATCGAGCATGTCGCGTAACTCAACAGTTAGCTGGTGGTCAATGACATTGTTTTTTGTAGATGATAACGTTTCGTTGCTGTATTTGAAATCCAAAATTCGTTAATTTTACTAACATTTTCAATCATTGAAATAATTTAAATAAATTTAGTAGTATGATCAACACCGGTATGTAATAACAACAGTTATTTTTTTAGAACTTGTTACCGACACGTCGATCCTGTTGTATCTCGTTCTCTTTGTCACAAATATATTGTTGCGCGAACTTTGGTGCTTTTCCTTTTGAGGGCAAAGTACCCATTCGTGGTAATTTTGCCCCTGAATACAGGTAACAATACGGTCCCGTCCATCGATTATTGACATGTCTTGTTTTAAGCCAATTGATGTGAATGCAAACATTGAGTTATAGCGTCTGATATTGTCAATGAACATAGAGCTTTTTGGGTGTTCTCCATTAATAAGCTCCATCAAGAGTTTTGGCTGCTCCACTGATCTCCTAATTTAACTTTTCCTCTACCGCAACAAAGTGAATATTTTTGTGTCGTAGAATGTGTATTTCCTAGCATGCTTTCTGCATTCCATAATAATGCGCGACACGATTCACATTCAATATCCGGATCTCCAAGGTCAATGTAATCTGTGAATATACAAAATAGCACAGTATACTTGATCATTAATTATCATATTACGAAATATGAGTGTGTGTTTTAATTAAAATTGTATTGTTTTTACCGTTTGATATCCCAACAAATGAATCTCGTTGTGTGACATCTCCATCATTAAGACGTGTATGACTACTAGGGTGTTTGAATAAAGGTTTATGTCTAACAATTCTTGTTTTTTCTTTAAGCCTTTCTGACTTGCGTTTGCATGATCGTTCAAAATATTTGTTGCATTCAAGATCAGTTGTTGTTTCTATTGTTCCTGTAAACAATTAAAAAAAAGATGAAATATTAGAGAGTTACAAAAGAAAATTAAGTATTTGCTGATGTTCTTATTGGAATGAGCATTACATGGTTGGGTTGGGTTCTTCAATGGTCGGCCCCTTTTCCGAGCAGGTTCAATGGAGTTGTCATTAGATGTCCCTACATATATTGATTTTTATCTCTTACGATATACAAAATAGGTTACCTTGTCTGATTTATGACTTAAAGTGAACAATACTAACCTGTTGGTGTCTTACTTTTTGGCGGTCTCCACATGCGTCGTAGATCATTGTTGAGTTGCTAACAATCAAACACATTAAACTTTAATAATATATTTATTTTGATGATAATATTCTAAAGATAGGTATATAAAATTACCTGAGCGCATCTACAATGTTTAATTTACACGAAGATCCACCGTTTGATGTGTTTCACATGGTTGTTTGTCCGTTCGCGAATATTTGTCTCATTATAGTCACCTGTGTAAAATATAAACATATACATACATAAAAAGTCATGGTTTCAAATTGTTTGATGAATTAACACTTATTTGCCTAATTTAATTGGTTACCTATATCGTATAGAAACATGTGTGGTCTTCCTCTTTGTTTTGTTCCTTTTGGTTTATGTTTTATTGGTTGTGTACCTGCATGTGAAGGTAGTTGACCAGCTGAATCTGATAAACAATCATGTGAACCCATGTTTTCATATGATGAATGTCGCATGTTTGCAGGTATACATGGATTCATTATTATTCTTCAAACGTGTGTTTATATGATGGTATATACTTTTTTAAGTTTTGATATATATTCATTAGATTAGTGTTTATATTTTTGGATAAGAATATTTTCTTAAAATTCTTTTTAAAGGTTTATATACATATTAGTCATGCCAGCCCATAAACGTGAGTGGAACAAATTAATTTACTTTTTTTATAAATAAGTGTGCTGACAATATACTTATAAGACTATAAGTTGCAATATGACAGAAACATAACAGAGATTTATATTACCTTTGAGAACAGGATGATGGCCAAGTCGTGTTCACCCCATTTGAATTGCTTGGATGGTTATCTTTTGTTACAGGATTCCAAACATGTATGTTGATCAAGTAAGCGTTCAGCATAGGTTTGCAACTATCTCATATTTTTATACACTACAATGATCCCTGCCGTAATCTTTGCATAATAGAGGATTTACTTGAAATTTTTTTTTCACTCGAGCTTTATATGATATCAAAGAGGAAAAAGTAGATACCTTTCCTCCACCAATACAATGACCCGTTCACGTTCAGGTAGGTCGAGTTGGATTATATTTTAACTGTAATAGGTCAACATGTTGAGCTTTAGTTGAAAATAAAATGGGTCACACGTAACTTAAGCATCAAAATCAAATATTATCAAAGTCTATTCTGAATAAATGCAACTACACATCAGAAAATCTATGAACCGTATCAATCATCAAGAATGTCAAATGATTAAACCCAAGGAAAACTACAAAACTGTTGATTTCCAAGAACTGTAGTTGAAAATGTGAAGGTAACTGTGGTTTTACACTTGGTAATTTACAGGAGTCAATCCAATGACCCATCAGCAATGATAGAACATCAAACAGTATTAGTTCTGCTCACAAACATCCCAAATTTAATAGAATGACAACAAACTTATTTTAAAAATTGATATACTAATGAACTTATAGCTATTCTTTATAGTTTATTACCTTTTTTGATCTTGTTTATGCAGCAATAACAACTTTACTCTTTGTAACATAATTCGATTGTAACATAGCGACAGTAAGCAATCTAACCAATTAAGAAAATGTTACCTTTTTTGATCTTGGTAAAGCAGGAATAACAACTTTTCTCTTTGTAAAATAATTCGATTGTAACATAGCGACAATTAGAAATCTAACCAATTAAGAAAATGATGATAAAAACACCCCGAGCTTCAAGAGCCTTAGTTCAAGTTATACATACACGTTTTTTTTTAACTGTAAATTCTAGTACTATATGAAATAAAATACTTGAAAAACATAAATGTTGATAAATCTTTTTGGGGTTGATCAAAAGTAGTCTTCGCTATTGCTATCTTCAGTGCTTTCATAATCAGTTGTGTTGTCATTAATGAAACTTGATATATCATGATATGATACGGATCACTGACTATATGCATCAGAATCTACTTCCCAAATTTCTTCATCAATGTAATTCATATTAACATCTTTTCCGTGCAGTTTACCATGAATATCAACCATTTCATCCCACATGTCGTCTTCATTGATGTTTGGTTTATCTAACTCATCTCTATCATATTCCTCATCAACGACTGTGTATTTGGAATCACCTGTGTAAAGTTTATAAAAATATGTATATATTTATAAGTTTAATTTACAAATATTTATAAACAACTACAAATTTAAACTTTATAAAAAAAATTATGATTAAACTACCTGTTGGAGAGTCTTCGATGATATCGTCATCAGGGATGACATATCTTGGTTTTTATTCCTTTAAATCATAGAATTGTTCAGGTAGATCATTAATATTTATCCAAACCCCATCTTTAGGAATTGCATTATTCCTAAAATTCTCATCATCTGTATCCTCGTCAATGAGCATATATTTTTTTTGTCGATGTTGAAGAATGTTGTTTTTTCTTTTGCGTTTAAAAGTAATTGGTGCGTCTTCATCGACAATCTAACATGGAAAATTAATAATATATTACTACATATAATAAAAGTTCAATTTTTCACATTTATATAACATGTATTAGTTTAAAATCTTACCAATATGTGTTTTTCTTCATTATCATTGAAAGCTTTTATGATCCATTTTTGGTTTCGGTGTTCTCGTCATCCGATGAAGTTAGATCAATGATTTTTGGATTCCTTATAGGTCTCGATTTGTTTTCATCATCGGATGAAATAATGTCAATAGTATTTGCATTGCAAATTTTGTTCTTTTTAGTCAGCCTTCGACGTTTCCTTGTAAACTGATTATGCTACAATTAATACAAAAAAAATTAAATGTTTTGCATTATACAATTACGTTTTAAATATTTAGTTGTTGTGTAAGTTTTTTTTAATAAATTAGAAACATATGTTATATATCGTACCTGCTCATCATCGGAGTTATCAATGATTTGTGTATCTTTATTCCTTGCATCTTTTGTGGAACATGGAGTACTATCATGTGTTGTTTTTGTCACTGCATGAACCATCACCGTGGTTAAGAATGATATCAATGTGGATATATAAAACAATAGTATGTTTAACTGAGCACCAAGGTTAAATTTGAAAGCTAACAAAACACCCAATAGAAACCCAACCACATAATAACACCCAATATTCACAAATGCAACAAATGTATGTTGTCCACATCCAACATCAACCCCTATTTGATTTTAAAAGACGTTACAGAACAGCTAAATTTACAACTTATCTGGTCATATATGTAATCAAGTTATGCTACATGTCATGAACCATACACATTGGGTGCAGCCATTACATGTGTAAATATTTGTTCATTCATATAAAAGTATCCTCTCATAGATTTGATACTTAAAGGGTTAAAAATAGTGGTTTAAAAAGTATACACATATACATGGTTGTTTAAATATGGTCACAGCTTTTTCTACATGCTTTGCTGTTGTAAAATTTATTAAAATAACGTGGTTATCATTAACAGATAAATTATACACTAACGGATTCAAAATAATTAATTACCAACATACCTTGAATTCTACATGAGTCCCTTTATTTAGATGTATGTTGGCTGTTAAGCAATCATCAACAAATACACAACAATAATATATGAAATTTTAAGATGAAACAAAGTTGTTTTTGTTTAAATAACAGAGTAACTAAAATTGAATAACATTATATATATATATATATATATATATATATATATATATATATATATATATATATATATATATATATATATATATATATATATATTATATATAACAATAATTTGGCATTAAAAGCCATCATATTCTTAATCGAAAATTACCCACCTCAATGCCACTAAGCATTATATGTCCACCTAAACAATTTAATAATTAAACTATTAATCCAACTATTTTCGGTTTTGTGTATAATTTATATTAATTTTTAATATTATTTTTCAAAATTAGTTTTTATAAAAATGTCATTAGTGAGATTTGAACTTGGGTTGGTTTTAAGAGTAGCATTAATAACTTGTGTGTTTACCAATTAGGCTACAAGTTATTTTGATAATTATGTTGCATTCTATAATATATAATTAGCTCTATAAATTTCGAATTTAATAAAATATTTAGGAATCTGTATTGTTTTAGGATTGTGTTTGTGTGTTGATATTTACTTAAAATAAGATTATGATAAGTTTGGTATCAAATCATTGTTATCTTAAGTTTTTCCTTATTTTATCATAATTGACAATGATCACAAAATTATAATCCATAACCATTATTAAAAACACATAAACGTATCTATATATATTTTTTTTTCACAAAGAAAAACCCTAATCATCAAATCTCTCTCGAAGAAGAAAACTCCATCACTAGGGTTTTAACGATTTTTAATGTGTTTTTGTGCAGGTTTTGCTGTTCTTGGAGCTTTGATAATGTATCTAATATGGAGGATATTTAGGTTAGTTATTGTTTTTTTTTTTGTCAGCACTGTTGATATTTGTTATTCATATTATGTTTGTATATGACTGTTTTTTCCTATTTTCTTCAGTTAGGATATCAAAGGCAACAACTTATATCTTCTTGAAGAACCAAAGGATTCCCTACTCTCCCTTTCTTGGAATCGAGAAGGAGCATAGTCAAGAGGCAGGGTATTTAACGACCGAAAGTTCATTCAAGGAGGTGTTCTCAGTTGTACTTATTTTCATTCTATTAGCTGATAATAATTTCTATAAATTTTGTTCCATTCTTACTATTTACCTTTCTTATTGATAGGCGTGGCTCACATCCTCAAAGACGCAGATGATAAGGAGATCCAATTTCCATAAGATTCACAACTGTTGGCTCATTTGGACCCTACCACCGGATACTATGGATCCATTCATAGGTTTCCTGTTTATATTGTTACCAGCTGTTACCATGCCATATCTCACGTAAAAAATTCATTCATAATATACTTTTCTTATAACCCTAATATCATGAATTTCTCAGCCATCTCCTTTAAAGATCATGACTTTTGTAAGCGTGGATTGAATTTAAAGGTACTTAATTTTGGTTAAACCATCATATAGTATTTGAAATCATCAGATTTTTGAAATTCCATATGGTATAAGCGATTTGAGATATAACCGCACGATTTACGATGGTTACGTAAAAAACTATCAAGTTTTGTGAGCACTGGAAACGGAACCTTCAACAACGAATTATAGGCCATAGTGTACACCTTTAAAATAGAATAAAATTATTGCTTACCGTTTATTTGTGATTTCTTACTTGGCTGCATGATAACCATTTAGGATGGAAAAGTTTGATGTAAGAAAATCTACAAGCCAAGCAAAAGCATTAGGTACCATCGTGGCTATAGCAGGAGCATCCATAATGACTTTTTATCAAGGTCCGGCTTTATTCAAGATGATTCTTGGTTATCATTCACACGTAAATTTACTTCCACAAGAGTCAAACTGATACTCGGGCCTTTACTTCTTACAATCACTTGCATTTGCTCCTTCATCATGGAATTTTTCGGTGAGACATTTATTGATTCCTGTTTCTTTAGACCACTTGCCCTTTTAGTTTTTATATTTTTTAATCTTATTTTACTCCAGACGGCGACTGTAAAGAAATACCCGTGAGTGAACTGTAGTGTTTCTTTTTGTGCTTTGAAATAATCCAAAGTGCGCTTTTACTATTCTGTTAAACGAAATACTTACGTTGGATTATGGACACTGTCCTAGTGGGTATCTATTGTTTTTGCCATAAGCAAATACTACAAGGTCGGTACGTATTGCAGACCCTTTACCTATTTATTGGTATTATTGATTGTTGAATTAACTCGGTTAGTTTTATTTGTCGGCTGGCGACGTGATCATCTTGCTGTTGCATTTTCTAACAACTCATAACATTGCACACGGGATCAATCTGAGAAAGCCTAATGATAAGTATCTCTAATAAGTATAAATAATCACCGAGCATAGATTTTATGAAAGTCCTCGATTGAGTTCATATGAGCAGATTTATGAAAACAATATTGCTAACTGGTAGTGTTTGGCACTATGTGAATGGCCAAACCTTTAAAGTATAAATTTACACATCGAGATTAAGAAGAGCCGATTGTCTTGGTTAGTGAATATGGTCATGTTTCACTGATGGGAGAAGAAAAGGAATGAATGATCATATAGAGTGTATAAGCATGGTAGTAGCGAGGGTGGTCACAGGACAAATCGAATGAGGATGCGACCTGCCATGAAAGTCTTCACCACGTAATCGCTAAAGATTATGGCTAAAACAAGTGCCTATTATATCCTCTCTTTTTGGTGATCATTGCCCATTTAATCCATTTCTCTTTATTAGATAAAAGAAAAATTCATCCATTTGACGAATGTATAAAATACAATCCAAATTCCCTTATTAGTCATTAATCTATAAATGGGTTAAACTAACATGGTAACAAGTTCGGATGTAAAAGAGCGGTTTAACCAGTTATTCAAGGTTGGGTTTGGATTGAACGGCTTTTAAGTCACCTCCACCGCTCGACCACAAATAAGTAAATGGGTCGAAACTCCCATCTACCATACATCTAGATCAATTCGCTTGACCTCGAAAGTCAAACTCAAGTTCTTTTAGATATAATTATATTCATTTGGTTGTTAATAGGTCTTCTCCATCGCCACCTATGCCACCATCAACCCATGGAATGGTGGACCGTATGGTCACGGAAATAGCGGTAGGGACATAAGCTCTCTGTGTCGATATTATAAACAACGGTCTAGCCATAGGCTATGGTGGCATAAATTTTAGTACATATTTGGTGCAGAAATATGCATTAATTTTATGATGCTTTGTTGAATGAACTATTAGGCTTATATTATTTAAAGGCTGATTTAGTTCTAAATGAAAATCTAACCATTTGAAAAGTATTGTGACCGAACGAAATTACAATCTTAAGTCTTAACCCTCAGTATAACTCAAAGCCTATGCACACTTATTCCCGTGTTTCTTTTAGTTACTCCTAAATTACAATTTCACTTGCCAATTTTTAATGTAAATTATTTACTTGACCATGTCGTGTGCTGTTGTTAAATCATGCATGTTTTAAGAGGTGTCAAAATGGGTGGGTTAGGCGGGATCGGGCCACGGGTCCAAACTGCTCGCGCCCGAACAAGCACGGGCTTAAAAAGGCACGGGTCAAATGGACTCATATTATATGAAACGCTTTACAAAAGACCCAAAGTAACAAAATAAAAAAATCACCAACCTAACACCTCATTTATATTTATAATAACTAATATATGATTTAAGTTCTTAAAATAAAATAATCAAATACATATCTAACAAATTATGCTTAACTTAAAAGTATAATGTGCAGGGGTTGTTCATATAAACTAATTATAATTATAAAACTATGTTTCTTTTAGTTTTGTACAAAGAATTAGTTTGTGTGCGTAACCAAATTTTCAACCATTATATACAGTCATACACGCCCAATCATCTTATAATATTGGTTGACAATAAATGTATTTAAGTTAACAAAACCAACAAAAATAATTATAAGTCATGCCCGCCCTATCGGGCTTCGAATCTAGTATATATATATATATATATATATATATATATATATATATATATATATATATATATATATATATATTTATGTAACCTAAGTTCATTGTAGTCTTTTTCTTTTCCTCTTGCTTTTTCCTGGATTCATTAGTTTCCTTGGTTTTTGCAAACGTATGTGAGTCTCTCTGTGGCTGCATGTTGCTGTTAAATTTTAGTCGAGTATAAATTATGATAAAGTTCAATAAATAATTATGTATATATAGTGTAACATTAGGTTAAAGAATAATAAAATCTTTATGATAATAATTATATATATTTACCAAACTTATCTTATCTTTTATTTAGGAAAGAATCACAAAGTTATACATACACGTTTTTTTTTACCTGTAAATTCTAAATTGTTTTTTATTTTTTATAATATAGCACTAAAAGTTTGGTTGAAAAATTATAGAAATTATAAAACAAAGTTATAATAAACGTTTTTTTAGATGTTTCTTTAAGTTTGTTTACCATAAGCTTCAATAGCTTATATTATGTCCACTGAGTTCCATGTTCTATGTTTCTTTGAGTCAATATACAACGATATACAAAAAAATTCAGTAAACATGCCTATGCGCTATTGAAAAAAATTCAGTTCGGTCCTTGTAAAGTCACAACTTTACCAACTTGAGAATGCATCGGGCTTTGTAACAGCATTCGTGGAAACACTTGGAATGCTTCACACAACTCACACTCGTTTCAGTCTTTTGAGATGATATGATCATTGGCATACTTAACACAAGGATTTGGCCTAAAACTGGGAATTCTTACGACTAAGGGATATCTGAAGTACCTTTTTTCCGGCGAGGTGTTTGTGAAACTATTGGTTTTTTCAATAAGAAAATCATAGGTGCGCGATCATTTAGTCAAGCAATAAAGCAACAAAGATAAAATATTTCAATAACAAATGATTATGACTCCCCTAGAGATTATGAGAGACATAGTTAGCATACATCTTTCACACCTTCTGGTACTCGTGTACACGCTGATTAACCGTGTAGTTGACATGTTTACCTATCCCAAGCACGCAAAACCATATCTGAACATGTAGCTCGTTAATCAACTTATGTTTACAAACATGGTGTAATCCATCAATGTTTGTTGCGGTGAGGCACTGTGATGACAATGAGATCAGCAAACTCTGATATAATGGTTTCTTGCAACGTTGTATATGTAGCATTGTCGAATGATGGAGTTGCTTCATCAAGAACCAAGATATTTCTTAGCCTCAACAATGCACACCCCAATCTCAACACCTAGTGTTGCACCATGCTCCATTTTTTGAGCCGACTTCGCAAAGTAACTTAGAACTACTGTAAACGACTTAAATTGACCTGCCACTGAATTTGATACAAATCTACTATTTAATCAGGCCCCAAAGCATTCAAGATTACTTGGAACCTGAATAACGCAGCCCGCCAGTTGAAACTTAAAGAATACAAACATGCTGAAAAACTTTGCACCAAGGTTAGTATGAAAGACATCCTATAAGCATTTTGTTGATATCGAGCTGCAGTGATGGAAGTCTAATTAGTTATATGCCATTCTTTCTTTTACATACAAAAACCTTATTCTAGGAGCTACCATTTCTGGCTATCTTGAGTGATATTCTCAACATAGTAAAGACTCTGAACCATGCATGCCTAAAAATGTATCGATCTATGGGGCTGTCAATATCATAGAGCTTCACTTCTCCACTCGATTGACTTGAACTCACTCTCTCTCGAGACTTCTACATTAAACTGAATCTCGATATTTAAGCATATGTTACTCGGGAATTACAGCCCCCACTGGTATGTATAGTTTTATTATATTTCAAGGTGGCATTTCAAACTATCTATACTGAAATGGGTCAGTTCAGGTTCTATTTTGTTGATAACGGGTTAAAAAGGCAAGTATAAGATATTAACTAAAAGATTAAATGGAACAACAAAATATTAATTTACATATTCGGTTTGCATCTTATTCTAAACATCTATCGTGTTTTTTCTTGATTGTCATAATGGAGAAGGAGTTCCACAGGTCAAGCAAATGAACAGCTGGTAGTCAATTTCATTTTTCTTGAGACAAAGTTGTTGAAAACTAGAAGACCTTGATAGATCTTGAGCTTTGTAGATCGTTAGTATTGCCTGTGTAATCACAAACAAACTAAAAGAAAATCTCTACAACTTGTATTCTGTAGCGGAATATAAACACAAGTATGAAACGCTGATAACTAAGAACTTCTGTGATCCTCTATGGATCGTATATTAAAAACTGTTTAAGCACACGTACTATTCATTCTATGTGTTCCTTTTATAGACAAGGACCCTAATCACACCAAACCGTTTCCAAGAAACGGGAAACATAAAACTAATAAGATATACACAATCACTTCCTAATAAAGCATGTATATCCAACTAAATAACAACACGGAATAATAACTTCCGGAGAACAAACTAATCTTCAGCAGATTATGTCTCAGCAGAATCCATCCCTTCGGCAGAATCCATCAGCATAATTCGTCTTCACATAATTCCCAACAATCCTCCCCTAAACTGGATTTGCGTGGTTAAGTTCCAGTTTCTGATGATCCTCACCTTGCAACACTAGAGGATTGTACTCGAACATCATCAGCAAAGAAGTAAAACAAAATCATCTTGTTGATGAAGAAACTCTGAAACTCCATATCTTTGCAGCAACAAATGACAAAATATACATCAAAACATATTAGTTTCAAACTATTCTCATCACATCCAGGTGTGTTAACTCCTGTGAGAGGTGAATCATTGAAAATAATGGATTTGATGTCTCTTTACCAATAGCCATCACTATTGGAGTAGCCAAATGTTTAAGTTCGAAAACCATGGTACACTGATAACCATCTGATTTATTAGCAAATCAGCAACCATGAAAGGATTTGATATGTCTTTACCTGTAGCCGTTGCTCGGACTAGCAATTCTTAAAATTGGTGAACGGACAGATAAATATGGAATTCCACTGCCTTTACCACAAGCCATATACATGTGGCTAGTCAATTCTTGATTCAAAAAGGAATAAATCATGTGAATTGAGAACCATAAACACTCAGCAATTAAGCATGGTTGGTTCCAAACCCTATGATTTTGAGCAAACCATTACACCTATCAACAGATTTGATGTGTCTTTACCAAAGCTGTACCCTTTGGACTAGCTAACTCTTTGACATACACAAGGTATATCTGGCGAGTTAATACCACAATAAGATACAACAACCTGCATAAAAGTTAGTAAAAACAAAACATATACATAGTGTTTTTTTTTTTTTTTTTTGAACTAAGTAAAACAAAAAGTACAAATCATACAAATTACCACAATCAAAATAAACCTTTATGTTGCATAAGCTGAGTTTTAATCAATCCAACACATTGTTCTGCATGAAGGTCAGCATTACCAACTATTAGGAGGTACTTCCACTTCTGTCTAAGATTCTTTCCATGAATAAACTGACAACGGATAATTTTTATCCGAGAACATACACAAAAATCATGCCATATCGTCTGAACAACATGAACACATGACATACGATAGAATCTCCAACTCTCAATCTCCCATTTATGTGATCCTTCCAATAGAATACCCTTTACCATCCTTAGAATGAGAATCAAACAAGACTTGAAGATCACCCAATAAATATAAACCAGAACCCTGTGGTGAATGAATTGTATAATACTGAGTAACATGTTCATACAACATCTTCAAATCGTGTCTATCCACCAAATGAAATATTTCCTTCAAGAAGTTGAACTGTAAAGAAGTATTATCTAACCGATAAACAGTATTAAGCTTCCCAGCTGTCCAATTGATCAATACAGCATGTGTTCCTTCAGGAAAAACATCAACAGTACCCACTTTAATAAAAGTTGACTCAGCAGCCTTGAGATCAAAAGAAATACTCTTTGAAAGACGTTTCCTAGCCAATCTCACAGAGCTCCTTAAGGAACTAAGTTTCCTTTTAGCCATACTTTTCTTCCTCCTACCAGCTTCCTTATCTTTATCAATCTGTAGAAGCTTCTTCTTACTCAGTGGATCACCCAAATTATCAACACTAGGCAATGCTTTAGAAGAAATAAAGAAGATTCAGCCGAACAACCTTATTAGTGACAGGATTAGCTTCAGAAGTTGTTTCAGGAGTAACAACTTGAGACATTACTTGAGGCGAAACAGCATCAAAACTATCCACTATATCGAGCTATTTAGGTCTCTTTGCGTTAGAAACATCAGACATATTATCAATCCTTTCAAATGTAGAAGACGAAGTAGAACCAGATGAAGAAAACTTCATAATCATATTATACTTTCTGATCAAATCATCATCAGATAACGCAAAGATTGCTTCATTGACATGCCAGCATTATAAATAGTAGAACTATGATTCTTCAAAACTCTCCTCATATAAGCCCTCTTCTGAGCTACAGTCATTGGTTTTTCCCTTTTTGCTTTATGTCTTTGAGCAACAATAGCTCTCCTCTTTGCATTCGCTTCTTGCTTCTTTTGATAGCCTAGAGCCACCATTTGATCCACAAAATTCGCACTATCAAAAGATGCTCCTAAAATAAGTTTTGCAAGATTAGGATCAGATAAACCTTGATTAGTATAAGCATCCCATTGATCATCAGTGATCTTAGGAAATAATGCATCAAGCTCTAGTTTTCTCTCTGTAGACAAATTAGAATCAGACTGAGCTTGAAGAAATTCAGCAACTACACGACTCTTCTGCATATTTTCATAATCAGCAAACATTCTAGCTTGAGCTTGATTGTCTTCTTCAGATACCAAACCTGAACCAATCATATCATCAATCACATCTTCCTTTCCTTTGTCAGAAGATTCCTCAGCAGAACCAATTTGAGAAATATGCATAGAATGAACTTCAGAAGAAGAATTCAACTTAAAAATTCTCCCAGCCATAAAAACTGCATCATTATCTGTGAAGGGGTGGAGAATTTGTTGTTCTGGTACAAATGAGGCTTGACCATGTTCAGAAGCAACCTTCTCAAATAGAACATCAGCAATTGCATCAACAACATTTGGCTCCTTTGAAATTTCAGTGGATACCTTATTCAGATATTTCTTCTTCTTTTTCTAGCAAGATAATAGGATCCTTTTCCCTTGAAGATTTAGCGCAATAGGAGAGAAACATCAGATGTAAGACCTGCATCAGCCAAGATTCCTAGTGATGCATGTTGAGTCTCTTCTTGCTCCTCTTCAGAAGAAACCAAAACTCTCTTTTTGCCCCTTTTTCCAAGTAGTTCCTCCAGTTTCCCTTACCTCGTCTGCAACTCAACAATCTTACCACCAAGAGTAGACTTGGTCCTGCAGCTCGCTCCTCTTGAGATCCGCCACCTCACCTGCATACTTGTTCACCAGAGCATATATTGAGGTAAGTGTAATAGGGTCCTCAGCTCCACCAACTGATTGCTCAGTGGTAATGGGAACTTTATTGGGCCTTTCAGTATAATATGAACATGCTCAAAATTAGGAAATCCTTCATCAAATTGATTCCTAATAGGACTAGATGTGGGCAGTCTATCATATCCAAACGGAACCTCATCAAGAGAAACTTGTGTAGGTGAAGGACTATGACTAGGTCTAGGTGAAGGTATGAGTTGGTAAGTCAGTAGACACATTAGATTTCAGCAGTAGCAGAAGGGCCCTCATCAATAGTAACTGAAGGATTACCATAAGTATATTGGAAGAAGGTAAAGTAACAACATTATCCTCATCAGCAACCTCATTCCCCTGAGGCAACATAGCTGCTAATAAAGGAAAATGTGTCCCCTCAAATTTAGTTCTCATTGAAGCAAATAGCTTAGCAGTTAACGCTCCTATGGGATAAAAGGCTTGGGCTTGTGTGGTAATGTCTAAAATTATTCTGAAAACCTAGGGTACATCAAAACTTATGCTTTTCCTATCATATTTTCAACCATATTATAAAAATATTTTAGAGAATTATAAGTCAAACCCCGAGAAAGACAAACAATACCACATCCCAGCTGTGTAGAATTTTGATCCATCCTCCAATTTATTGCTCATACATTGAAGCACGGTATGAACCAAAAATCCTCCACATAGGACACACTGAGTCTAACCACATATCGGTCCTTTCACCCTGATATCCAATAACTCTTAATCCGCAAGAATATCCTCACATTAGAATGATAAACCCCATTTGCATCATCCAAACGAAGTTGTCTTCTTATCAGCTCCTCTGTCACAATATGCTCTGCCGTCAACATAGCTACAATCTCTGTATCATTCCTCTTTTCAGCAGTTGCCCAAAATTGTTTAACCAATGATTCATAAATCACTTCAGGAGAATGCGTTAAAGCATAATGAATCTTGGATCTCAGTAGGAATTCTACCATTGGTCTATACAACTCATCACCCTTCGCTGTTCCCAGAAAAGGCGACTTTATTATGATCATGCTTGAATTGAAGCGCCATGAGAAAAATTGAAAGTTAGGGTTAAGAGTCACACAAGTGGAATTGTTTTGAATGTGAGTAATGAGGGAAACTTTTAATGAGACGAAGATATGCAAACAGAGAATAAGTAGTATTTTCCAATTTTGGTCAATGTTGACCCAGGCTGACGTGTACTACTACTTTCCCCAAATTAACTTTAAACTTTCGGCAGAACACTAATCAATCTACTGAAGAATACTAATCAGCAGGAACAGATCACGTGTTCAGGAAGCTTCAGTAAATATCTTTTAACTGTTTCACCCACACGCATTAAATCTCATTAAGTCTTGAAACTGTCTATAAAACAATCCCAGTGCACACATAACTCTTCATCAAAAACCCCAATAACATCACAACCCTAATTGCATCAATGCTCCAAAATTAACCACAATCAACCATGAGTAGATCCTCCGCAATCACCCTTTCATGGATGACAATACATCCCCATAGCAGTCCTCGAAAGGTGGAAGAAGAATTATTTGTCAAGCAATCCGGAAATGATGAAGACAACTCATCATAAGTTCTTATGTATCACCTATGAAGACTCAGATGAGGAAGCAACTTCAAAGAGAGGGAAAGAGCCTGTCTGCTGTTGTGAATGTGTCTTCCATTGTCGTTGATGATTCTGAGGATCTGTAAGGAGAGAACATCTTAATCCCAACCTCCAGCTCCTCAGCCTCAACGAAGGCCATGAGCCAGGAATCCACCACTTCCTAAAGATAGAGAGTGGTTCTCGGTCCTTTCTCGCATGCATCAGTTATGGTGCATCAACATATCGTATAGAGAAATGCTTAAGGATAGTGGATGGGTTGCATTTTGGTTGAAATCTATAGATGAAGCACACAGGAAACTTTATTTTTCTTCATCATCATGTGTGGTCATCGTCATTATCATCATTTTCATCAATCCATCCTTCCCATTTTGATCCTTAGCTTCTTCGTCGTACCGGTCGTGCATATCAGTCCCCCCAGATAGAGGAATAGATGATGGGTGGTTATGCAAGACTTCACAAACGCATATCCAGCATCTAGTGTGAAAGATGTGAGTGATCATGCATATCCAATAGCCTGTTAGATGTTGGAATAGATGATATGAACTAGGTTAGGATTAGTAGTTCATGTAAAGCACTTTCCTTGTAGTTGCATTTGATGTTGATTGTACTCTGTAAGCTGGAAGCTGTAACTTTTCTCGAATGAATGAATGAACAATTTGCTTCAGTACTTTTCTTGAATGAACATTGTAACTTCATAACTTTGTCTTCATAGAAAAACAATAACTCACTTCAGCACTTTGAATTCAGTAGAAACAGCTTTAGAGTTTTCTTG
>OU343219.1:125959226-126055716 GCA_910596185.1 Chrysanthemum makinoi
ACAATCTCAACCTTCTGAAGGTACGGTAGGAACTTCCTTGAGAAGATAGATCAGTACTTATCAATATACGAGAAACATCATTGGAAACTATATTTGTCAAATCGGAATTTCAAAGCACGCTTTAGACTAGCCTACAGCAGGCCTGTCTAAAGCAGTGGGATAATTTACTGTAGACCCATATGCCAATCAATGTTTCTCCCTCTATATAAACCAAAGCTCGTAATTGGATTAAGTAGAGATTCAAACGATAAAAATAGTAAAGTATTATAGTTAGAATCCTCCTCTCCTAGGAACAACAATGAAAATTTAGATGCCTGTTGTTGTTTGAGTTAGGAGAGAATTTGTCATAAACAAGGGTAGTTTTTCGTAGGTTATCCCTTGCAAATCTTAGATTCATTTCTAATAAGGTTTATAAAAGTTAAAAAGTACAAACGGTGTTATTAGCATGTCTGTGTCATTCTAAAGCAAACCTAAACTCAACCCAGTTGATGTTCATCAGTTGTTCATCACTTGATAAAACTGTTGTTCTTATCATTCATGGTTTACATGAACGTGTGCGCTCAAACCGGACCCCAACATTAATATCGTTATTTGAAGAATGATTTTCCTGCCTCATAAGTTGAAACTATCTTTTCGTAGTATTGACATTCCAACAATCTCATGCCCTTCTTGTATCGTAACGTGGAATCATCTAATCACATTTTCTTTGAGTGTGATATTGCCAAGATATTGGAGGCTTGTTCGTAATTGGTGTGATATACCTTTTCTTCCTTTTACTCGTATAGCATTGGAAGGTTTAGTTCAGTTTGTGGCATGCGACCAAAGAGAAGTCTTGTCGTTTAGCTTATCTTTGCTCTTCTCTTTGGTGGCTTTGGAGGTATCGTAACAATGTTACTTTTTGTCGCATCCGATGAGGAAAAGTGATATTTTCGACAACATTCGAATTTCTTCTTTTTCCTGGCTGCATCATAGGGGTCACATGTTATACAATTGGATAAATTGGCTTAAATTTCCTATGCTTCTCACAAGTAATGGTTTGGGCTAATGTTTTTGGCTTTTCGATGCTGGGAGTTTCGAATTCTTTTTTTGTTTGGTTACATTGTGTTTTTATATGTTTTCTTGTTGTTTATTTGCTCGGGGCTTGTGGATGCATCAAAATCACTCTGGAGTGAAAACCGTTGGCTCGACCTTCGTTAGTGAGGATTATTTCTCTTGTCTTGGTTCTTCGTACTTGACAAGAGTTTTTTATTTTTATTTATTTATTATTTTTTTTTAAATCCTTTGTAGCCCTCGAAGTTAAAGCTATGACAAAATTATAGAATATGTTGTTTTGATTATTTCTAGATATATAATTGTTATCTTTAGATTCTAGCGCCTTACTAGTAGTCTTTTATTTAATAATATTCCGCCGTTTAATAAAAAAATCAAGTTCACATAAGGAATTCTAATGAAAATGAACATGCATCAGTGCAAGGTCCAAAAGACACCCTTGGAGATTCAAGAACAACTTAATGGCATTGCTTTAGACCGATAATTATTGAATGCCTCGCCTATAACCCATCAACATTATATGGGAGTGAATTTGCGGTAAATTGTCACGTTCTAAAAATTAGACAAATATTATTCTGAGTGTTAAGTTAGTCTCAACATTGTCTTCCTCTTTTAGGCGGGATATTTGAGCCTTGCCGGTTATATAGTTTTTTGCAAAGAAATACTTTTTACATATTTACCAAAAGTCCAATTTCAAAACCCCAAAAAAGTCTAAAACGTGCAAAGCCCGTTTAAAGAAATTCATATCGGCCTATCGGGCTAGTAAACCCGGCCCATAAATCAAACCCAAAATGGAAGCCGTTTGCAAGAAATCCGTTAAACCCTATACACCACAATAACACACATAAACCCTAAAAAATATCTATCCCCAAAATTTCCAACCCTAAGAAAAAAACACTTTCCAATGGAGAGATCGAAAATGCTTCTAAAGAGGTACTTTATTTATAACTATTTAACCTTCTCTTATTAACTTATTTTGTAATTGTTGCCTAATTGCTGATAAAGTTTCAATTTTTATTCTAAATTTGTATTTAAAGTTGACTAATTGCTGATAAATGAAGTGTTGCTAAAGGAATTGTTATAATGAGTGGACTTGTTTCAATCGTAAAATGAAATAGTATTGAGCATGGTTTTTTCTTTCTTATATTTAAAATGTTAGGTTCTGGTTGACATTGTAAAGTTGGCACAAAAAAAAGCAATGAAAGGTGAAAATGGAGGGTGGAAGGATTTCTTAAAGGTTTACGACACCAAGGTTGGGGTCAGTTTGAGTGATCCTGCCAGGAGGTCTCCTGAGGCCTTGGTTGCTTTTTTGAAGACTTTTACCAATGTCGACGATTTGAAGGTAATTTTGTGTTTTGAATTTTGTGTCGATCTCGTGCAATGTGGATAACGATGATGAAGGTGTTGTGTTTCAGTTTTTTGAAAAAGTTTTGGAAAAACATGACAGCGTGAATCAGATCGAGAAGAAAACAGATAAAATGTCCCCTGAACAGGTTTGTTACCGTTTATGCATATTGCTATTTTTTATGTAAGGGATTTATTTAGTTATAGTTGGAAAACGAGCCTTTTCTTTTATTTGTGTGGATGCTGTATTGTTTCTGTCACCTTTCATAGATTGTGGTATAGAACTACAGATCATAATTTAGCAAACCCGTGTTTTTGAATTCTATAGGTTTGTTAATAACACTCTAGAAAAAAAAAATATATGAGAAGCAAGAAATGTGAATCTGATGACCACACAGATGCAAGTATTAAAACGAATGAGGCTAAGTTATGCAATTGCAAAATTTCTATTGTTGTTTGTTGTGCAATAATAATCAAACCAAGTAGAATAGATGCACTTTTAGAATGCAAATTGATATGCAAAGAAAAAGGGTAAGTTTTAAAATTGTCATTGTCCTTAAAATGGCTAGAGAAATGTCTACTGATTTAGCAGGGTTTTTGATCTTTCTTTATACAAGATTGAAATTGAAATTTCTAATCCCTGTCCCATGTGCCAATTGCAGGAACTAGTCTACAAGACTGTTGGTCATCCACAATATGCAATAAATTATTCGTTTCCATCTCATGAGGAGGTTAGTTGACATGTTATTTGAAATTTTTTTCTACTTTCTACTGGGTATCTTAATGCTTAGCTTCTAATTAAACTTGATCCCTTAGGTAAGTGAATGGTCTCATCGTTTTTTTGTTGATTAGAGGATATACTCTTTTAACAAAAACTATAGAATTGTTATTACTTATCTTCTCAAACGGTCTAACCTACCAAATATAAAACGAGAAAACTAAACTGGTTTTGTTGTATTTTAATCCTGATGAGTGTTGGTGCAGGGTTGGATGGTTACAAAGAGTAGAAAAAAGAATAAGGCAATGAGATGTAATTCAATGGTTGCTGTTGATTGTGAGATGGTACTCTGTGAAGATGGCACTGATGCCTTGGTTAGGGTTTGTGTCGTGGACCGTGATCTAAATGTAATATTACAACCTCTTTCAGTTTATTATGTATTTGTTTGGCATATCATCCAATTCCCTCATGCTCGTCATTTTCATATCTCTTTGAAGTTGACGGGTTCAGTTTTTTATAGGTAAAACTTGATGAACTTGTCAAACCTGATAGAGCAGTTGCTGATTATAGAACTCATATAACTGGGGTTGCTGCTAAAGACTTGGAACAAGTTACTTGCTCGTTACAAGATGTACAGGTGAAATTCTGAGGGTTGAGCCTTGAAAACTATTAGGTGATTTACTCCAAAATGCTCTTTAGTTATTTTAGTCTGAATCTGTCACGGCTGTCAATAGGTATCAATGATGAAATTGCTAGCAAGAGGAACTATATTGGTTGGGCACAGTCTGAACAACGATCTACAAGGTAGCTTAGTTTTGTTTTTAGAGATCTACTATTCATTATTGTCTACGTATTGTTTATGTATTCTTGTTTTTGCAGCACTCAAGGTAGACCATACAAGAGTAATCGACACATCCCTTGTCTTCAAGTATTGGAGTGGTTCCAACTTTAGGAGACCATCATTGAATGATCTCTGTAAGGCAAGTCTCAAATCTCTATTCTTATAGATGGTAAATTACTCTTATGGTGTTTCTTTGTAGACTTATTTGTGTAATCTCCTATAACTAGCAAAGTTGATGTACATATTCAGCATTGTATGCCATGTTCTACATTAATACTTGTACATTTTGCAGTCAGTCTTGGGATACGAACTTCGCAAGGAAGGCGAGCCTCATGACTGTGTGGAAGATGCTCGTGCAGCAATGAAACTTGTTCTTGCCAAAATAGAAACTGGAGTTGATGACGCGGCACCCTTGCAGCAGAATTCTGTGAGTATGGAGTTATTCTATGCGTTTTTTATAGGTTTGCCTTAGTCATTCGCTTGATTGGTTATATATTTGGAATTTTTAGGTGAATGAAACAGATGGAACGAAGTTACTTTGTCACCGGATACCTATCAGCATCCCAGGGGAAAAGTTATTAGAAGTTATTCCTGGAGATTTCACCATTGAAGTAAAGGTTAAAAAAGCTCCCTTTTGCACTGAATTTCATAATTATCACAAAGATATGTCTGTATGCAATAGCTGTGCCTGTTAACAGAAGTTTAAATTAGAAATTATCAAATCATATATAAGTGATTGTTTCATGCAATTGTGGCGCAAACTCACTCATTATTTGTGTGTAGATAAAAATGTTTGTTTATAGTGAAATATTAAATCATACAAACAAAGTGATTGTTTCATGCAATTGAAGCACCTAGTATTCAACAAGAGTATTTGACTACTTCCATATCTATCAAGATTTGAACTTTGAGATGTATTAAGACTAACTCTTTGAATAATTTACTTGCAGACAAGTAAAAAGGCCGGAGGAGACAAATATTCAGCTTTTGCTGTTTTCAAGACTAAGCAAGAGGCTGATCAAGCTTTCGAGAGCTTTGATGTTGAGCAAGTCAAAGTATGCAAACAGCTATTATTACTTCTGGTTTAAGCCAAAACTATTCACTTCATTATAAAAACCATTTATCACTAGAGGTCATATGATGGGTGGGTCACTGGCCAAATTGGTTTGGGTAGAAATGGGTTTTTTATGGTACATGTGTGCCGGGCCGGGTTGACCCGCTAGCCTTCTTTTGACTCTTATTTAAAAAATAATTGTATAAATAATAAATGCACTAATCCTAATTACAAAAACAATGTTGGTACAGTAAAATCTAGAATCAAGATGTGTAGTACCAAATGATTTAGCTAAACCTAACCTTCAAAATTGCAACATTTCGTTGTAATGACCATATTTGTAAGCAGTTATACAGCATGTATTTTTTGTTTCATGCTTTATTTTGCTAGCTCTTTTAATATTTCCCTCCTAACAGGATTCATCTGGGCATCCACAGAAGTTTATATCATTTAAACTCGACTCAGGTTTAGCTGGTAGTTTGTATGTTAGAAAGATGGTCCAAGAAGTAATTAATATTGTCCAGGTGGCATCAAATAAGAGGCCTTCCGAAGATGATATTATTCCAACTCAGCCCAAGAAGTTGAAAACAGATGAGACACCATTAGAACCAAAAGAAATGGTATGCAATAAATGTGATGGTTATTTGAAAGAGATTGAAAGCCTGAAGAAAATAGTAAGTGAACGAGATCAAGAAATATCCATGTTACACAAGCTCATTGTTTCCCAGGCTAGAAAACAGTCTGGACTTTGATCATACCTTTTCAGCACCGATTCAAACAAGGGTTTTAGGTCTGGGTCAAATGCTGCAGAAAGCCAAGCATGAAATGAGGTGGTGCTATTGTATTTCCTATGAATCAAGTGACCCACAGAGATGATTGCCAACAAATTTTGTAAAACAAATTTCTTTCTGTTTTATGTGTAACATGTTCCTTAACTAATTTATTGCAAAACTAATTTATTGCAATCAAGGATCATTTAGGCCTCTTTACTTTTTTGTTTTTCAATATTTATTTGGATCAAGAGTACCGGGAATTTATATGGAGCAAGTTGTATAATTAGATTACAAGTTTCTGGTCCAAATTTAGTTCAATAACAGTTTCTGGTCCAAATTTGTGTCCACCTCAAGTGTTAAATTTGGTCCTTTTTTGTGTGGGTGTGTGCATTCAACCAAGATTTAGCTTTCCTTTTGTATATGTAGCCAGTTTGAGAGAGAAGTGTGTGTGTAATGTGCATACTATCCTTTAATCTGCTGGTTCATAAGTTTGGTTAAATTACAATATAGTTGGAAATAACATCCAAGTTCACCAATGGTGTCGACAGACTGATACTTGTGGTTTATATTAGATGGTATAAAAGATAATGTAGTTTAGCCGGGCTGAATGGAGCCGAAGCAGACAAGGAATTGGAATAATCTACACCAACAAGTCGATCTGTTTCCCAAATTAGAATGATAAAGTTTCAAAAGTTGCATATTGTCAATTTGGTTCATGATTCATTTGCTCTATTTCCTTGCTACTATATGCTGTGCCTGCTCATCTGTGTTTTGAAGTCCCTCCCTTTATAATGTTGTTAAATGATGTTACGACACTCGTTTAAAACATTGGGTTATTTCTAAAGTGATAACACAACTGTAAATTTCATGCTAAATGCTCTCCAAAATTTAATCATGGTGTCCAAAAATACAAATACAACATCACAATCCATAGCAAACGGCAAAGTTGTCATCAAGTCATGAATTTTCCCCTTAAAGGAAACGTTTTCACAAAGGAAAACACACAATCAAATATAGAAACAGTTATGAGTTTGAAGCTAATTGTATAATCAAAAAAAAAAAAAAAAAAGCAAAAGTCGCCAAAACTTCATTTTGTTGTAGTATCATTAAATATAATCAAAGTTGCTCCCAAAAAACTTTTTAACATATGTATGAACAAACACCAACATTATGCATAAGATATCGAGGACATGAGGTCTAAGAAAAATCAACAAACAAGTGAAAATTTAAAGCTATAGATGACATCTCTGAAATAAGTCAGTCGCTTTCATAATCTTCATCATCTCCAAATGAAAAAACCGAAGCATCAGCAGCAATTGCCTTAATATCACCAGAATTTAGGTTAGGAATTGATCTTTCAACTTTATCATTTTGTGTATCTTTTGAACCTTGAACATTTAACGTGGACTGTTGACTGTTGTTTAAGGAAAGTTGCTGAGTGTTTTTCGTTAGATTTGTCACTTCCTCTATTTTTCCAGATTCAGATGATGGTGATGGGGTCGCCCCTGGTCCAGCTATCACACTAGTCGAGCTTCTCTCATTAGACACAGCTTTGTCTTCATCATCACTGTCTGAAAAGACATTTTCGTTTTCATGGTCTCCAGAAGCTTTGCTTTGATTTGAGGTAGGACGATCTTTATACGATGGTGAAGAACTATTTGAGCTTAAAGTAGATGCAGTTTTTTCATTAGCTTTGTACTTTTCGGGCATTGTACCATCATAATCGATCATCACTATCTCAACTTTAAATCCTGGAACAGGTAATTTTCTCTGCAAATGAATATCGGTCAGGGATGAAAAAAAGGACCAAGATGAAAATCCAAATAGTAGAGGTGGAAATTTAGACCCATTTACTTATAAACTCGTCAATTCGGGTTAAGGTCTATCTCTAATGGGTCAAATGTGTAAAATCAATATATTTAAGCAAAAAAACGAACAGGTCGAAAGTTGACCCCGCTGCGTTCCCGAGTTTTATTTTTGAAAGAAGAGAAAAGAAGTGGGTAGAAAACAAAATAAATTCGTGTTCCTGAGTTTTTTTTAAGAGAGAAGAGAAAGAAGAGGAAGTATTTTGCTAAACTCCTCCAAAAGTGGGATGATTTGGAGAGAAGTTATATTAGGAACCTTTAAATAAATAAAGTTACTTAAATGACCTAATATAAAATATAACTTTTATATATAACCAAGGGTATAATTGTAAAATCACCTGTAATCTCTTCTTTTCTCTCCTAATTCGGGAACATGATATAAAAATTTTAATTTCGTTCATCTCCTCTTCTTTTCTGCTCATTTTTAACTCTTCTCTTCTTTTCTTTCATTTAAAAAACTTGGAACAGAGTGGTGTATTTTTAATAAGTATAACCTACAGCTTGATTGCATCATATTAATACGGTGAAAATATATTTCTAATCATATTTAACAATAAATTTATTTGAGAAAAGACGTTTTAAAATATAACAAAAAGTATATCAGGTGGTTTGACACAACCAGCTTGTACCCGTACCAAAAATACCCACCCATTTGGGCCACCTATAGTATAGGACCACAGTGTTAATGTTACAAGTACTTAGGTTGGTTGTCTGTTTTGGTAATTAAACTTTCTCAAAATGAGTTACCGTATTTGATTATCATGTGGGCGTGGTTTATTTCATAAAGCGGGTCGCTTATCGCTAGATTACCACGATAGTAAATCTTAAAGTATAGTTACCAAACTAGCACATTTAGAAAACTAACATTCACCAAACTAGCCCCTTTTGTGATGAGGTGGCTTTGTCACTTCATTTTTCTTAATACAGGTTATTCCACTAAATTACCAAACTAGCCGTTTCAAGAAAATATGATTACCCGCTCAGGACAGTACCAAAACGATTCACCAACCAAAGTATACACTATTTTATTACATTAGCTCTTTAATTTGACAGATCTTGACTCATACACTGATTTTAAAGATAAAGATCTTCAGATTTCTGACACATGTTCTTTTTGCATCCTAAATTCTGAGTGTGACAAGATTGAAAAAAAAAAATAGAAAGAAAGAAAGGAGGTTACACTCATCACAGGCGGTGCATCACATACCTTGTCAAAATCATCAAAATCAGAACCATTTAAAATAATTCTGTTTTCCATCATGGTTGTATTTAGCCAACTGAAGACAGAAATTTAACAGTTAGGGAACAATAAAACTGAATAAACAAGATAATCTTTCTAACACGATACTCAGATCCACGAATACTTGTGGCAGAATAATAAATTAAGCTTTAAATCATTCAACATTTTTATCATATCAAGCTCTTGTTCAGATACAGTAATGGCTTTGTGTTTATTTTTAATTAGTCATACAACTCTAAGAAAATACATGAAAACATGTCTGATAGTTTACTATACATTATAAATAGACTTGCCACAAAGAAAATGTAATTAAAGGTGGACATTTCATGGTTTATCCTATTTTGATACATACAGCGAGTTGACTGAAAGTGACACATTTCAACCAGGCCCGTGTTTAGCACATTACCCAACCCACCCATCATGCCACAATACTAGAAAATTTTACTGACCAGTAAAAATCTCCTTGGCGATCATGAAACTGGATCTTGAAGTCACCTGTTAACTCTGTCAGACCACGCTCCTGGTAGAGCAAAACCACAATCCCTTTTTTTGGTGCACGAATCCAAAAATCTTCAGGCTGCAGAATTGGTCATATTCTTAGTGAGAGAAAATAAAAAGATCAGTTTGTACACATTCAAGAAAAATCATGAATCATTACCATAAGATTCTTTGTTTTTGATGCTTTCTCTTGTAAATAAAATTCCTGTAATCAAATATATGCATCAAACTCTGGATATGGAGCATGATGTTACAATAGAAAAAGAGAAACATGTCCCATGTTAATTTATAATGCATGGACTATATTAAAGCGCTCAAACATCTTGTACCATTATGATCCGATATGGTAATTGAAGGTCTGACCCAATATGGGCATTCATGTAGCCGGAATCCCCTCAGCATGCACCTGAAACAATAACTTCAGTACCTATCAAAGAATGAACTCAACTATAAAAGGAAGAAGAGAATTACCTCCGGCCAGGTGGACTTTCACCATCGAAATCTGTCAAGATGCGCTCAAAGTATTTTACATACCGCTAGAAAATGAAAATACCTTAATTAGTTATAATTTTGTTGAAACTGAGCAAGATAAAATTTATGTAAAAGTATGTAACTGACAATCTGGCTTGGAAGTATCAGCCCCTTCCCATCTACACATCTTCTTTGGTTATAATAATCAATGCATTCCTGTCCTGTTGGGAAAAACTGCAAAATAATATAAGAGGCCGGTTAGTTGATGACTGATTTTGATTACTGATAGGATAAAAAATGACAACCAACTCTGATTCAACATATGTTCTAATTATCAAAACATACCTTCAAAAATAAAAGAAGGCTACAAATCATTAGACCAGTCCTTGCTTTACCAGCTTTACAATGAACAACCACGACATAAAGAATATCCTCCTTTAACCATTCGTAAGCACTTTGGCAAAATGATGGTATTAGATGAATCGGGGGGCAATTGTGGTCATTGAATGGGAAACATGCAACCTGCAGTCATATAAAGATGGAAAAACCTGCAAGATCAGTTTCTGCTTTAGTGTGACAAGACTATATTTATCATTCAACTATAGGTTAAATGGTTAAGATTTAAGGCATAGTGTTAATTCAACTATAGTCAAACATTTGGTCTCAGTTATTACAAACCAACTAATAACAACATGCGTGAGAGAGTAGCATACCTTTCCTGCAAAGAGTGATGCGTCATAAAGTCTTTCTGAACAAAGATTATAGACTTTGTATCTATCCTGTGGAGGGAAAATAGATATCAATTTCCACTGACATTGATTTATTGAGGTTACAGGATGCAATACAGAAAATTGTAGTCAAAAGTATATTTTATCATTAGCTAGCAAGCTCCAGCTTAAAGGTAGGTGATCAGCAGTCAATGTTCTTGAGGATAATAAATTCAGCAGGATAATAATCTTTATTTTTTCTCAATGCGCGATACAATAGGCAAATACTTTTCAGTTTTCATCATGGTAACTAGCAAAATAATGTTTCTCTAGGTTTGTCTTCATTACATTCACACAGGCTTTGTAACGTCGTAGATTTGACTCATATGAATAGGGTTACCTTATGATTTGTTTCGAAAAATTTGATCACTTCTTCCATATGATTTCGGTAGAATCCCTGCATTTTAGCTTAAGACATCCATGAGAAAGAGAATGAGGTAACTAGACTCAAATGTCTATTTTAGTTGAATCTGGTAATCTTTTACCTCAAAATATCCGAAAATCCCAGAACTCAGATCACCAGCAGGAAATCCCATTGCAATTATGTTATCATTGATATACGTCAAATCCAAGTCAAATCCTCCCTCCTGAATTCATGAGCAACATCAGAATTCTCAGCGTTGAACTGAATCAATAACATTTTTGTTGAAAAGGTGTCCCAGTTTGACCAGGGAAGAATAACATGAAAAAAAAGGAGAAGTACAGAGGATCTCTATTTTATTATAACTATTTTTGGCCTAACATTTATGGTTACATTATATGTTGATAACTTGATATCGTAGAGCTGGTAAAATTGCAGTTGATTTGTTGTTTATGCGAAAACTACAGAGTTTCTACAACATACGCATAAATTAATAAAAAAAACAAAGTGGAAACTATTTTCAGAGGTCCTTCTAATCATCAACTTATGCCGTTTATTTGTTTACTGTGCTTTCTTAACAGGGCAACTGACACCTACTTATTCTGTACTTACGATGGCACTTCTTATTTTGACTAGCTTAGTATTTTCTGTGTGTTAAAACGTAGGGTGACATGAAGAAGCTCTCATAAAAGTCTTATCCCATAACCATGACCAATTAAGATTCGGGTCAACACAACTACTACATAGAACATACATATTTCAACGTAGTTAAAGTTGAACAACCTGGTATCTTCGTTTGTTTTGCGAAACCATATGGCGTGCCTTAACTTGTACAGCCTTCACTGCACCCAAAGACGTGTCAACTAAACCTTTTCCAACAGACTGAAGAACGGCCGATGTAGAACCTGAAGCTACGCTACCAGTATTGTCATTTGTTCCGGATGGTCTTTGACCCAAATTTAAACCAAATCCAGTCGCAATTCGTGCAAAGCCCCACCTTCCAGTACTTCCAGTCTGTATATTGTTTGGTGCTGGTGTTGCAGTTTTGGGTATATTTGGGACTTCATTTGAAGATGATACATTAGGTGTAGGTTCCGCAGAAGATGAGTCAACTACAGAAGTATTAACCTGCTCGTGGACGGTGGATGTAGAATTATTAACATCATTAACTTCACTGGTAGGTTGAGATGACGAGTCAGCTGTAGAACTATTCATTAGTTCAGTGGCTGTGGATGTGGAAGTCTTAACATCGGTAACTTCAGACGGAGGTTGAGCCGATGAGTCAGATTCTGAAGCCATTCTGCACATGAAAATCCTCCACAATGATTCACGGTTTCCAGTTAATACAAATTAACGAAAATAGATATTTTCCTCAGTTCAATATTAGTTGCATATTTCCAAATGTAAATTTGTGATATATTCACTTAAACTCAACACTATTTTTTCCAATCTATATGATACGTCTTGTCCATTATGGTGTAGTTATTATTGCCATTGTAGCACGTGTGTGGCCCGGCCCATAACGGACCACGGAGTGCGGAGCTTGGGATTGGCTTTGACACTCCAGAATACTAAATATCTACTCGTGGAGGGACAGGAGGCAACAGATTCATCTTAGCTGTAATTATGTAAAAGCTAAAATGTAACGATTAATAGGTTTGGAGGGGATATATCATAGAAGAACAAACAGTAGCATCTTCAGAAACTATACTCAATGAATAATAAATACATGAACTAACATATTAATTATTCGGAGAAAACGCGTTGTAATTGATCACACAACAGTAAAAAAAAAATGCATATATACATATTTTCAATGTCACGGAAAAAACTACAGCATTTTACGCATGAAAAGACCAGTCGAAAATAAAGATATCTGCCTATATCAAAATTGGACAACGCTTTCGACCTAAGTTTACTAAACTATCTGCACACTTAATGACTAACTTTGGCGTCGAAACATGTAACAGTTTCGCGGCATTAACAATACACATTTAGTAAGGAAATATCTCGAAAGACATAACAAAGTGGCGCATTAATGATACACATTGAGTAATGAACTAGATAACACAAGCAATCGATCAGTAATAAAATAAATAGTGAAGTACATTGTACATTGATCTGTATATAAACTGAAAAGAAGCAAATAAAATCAGACAAGGAAAATGAACGAAACGAGAAGATAGAAATGAATGTGAATATGCGATCTGATGACTTACGCAGATCCGAATAGTCGTCTGTATCAGTTCCGACGGACGAAATGTGATAGCGATGATGGATCGGCGAAACGGTTTTCCGGGTTTTAGTTTTCTTTTGTTTTGGTGTAATACAACAAGATCTTCCGTTTATACCGCTCGACTAAGGGCTTGTTTGGCTTATTTAGTGGGCTTATGCTTATTTTTAATAAGCAGCTTATGGCTTATATAATATAAGCTTATAAGCCCATACTTAGTGTTTGGATTAGCTCATGATTAATAAGCTTATAAACTCAAAAATGTTTGGTTTAGCTTATTGGCTTATATTGGTAAATGACTAAAAAGGATATGGTTTAATAAGCTTATAAGCTCAAAGTGTTTGGATTGTTTTTTTTTTTTTTTTTTCGGAATATACATATGAAATTAAAAAACTATAATTTACAATTTAAATACTTATAAAGATGTGTCATGCATATGAATTAAATTAGATCCAACAAAGTTTAAAGTTAAAAAAAATATATATATATCATGACACAATATAAAATCTTCATCTACTAGATGCTACTAAATCATCTGCAATAATGTCTCTTATTGCACTCATATAAAGATCGTTTTCTCTGTCTCTACGACTCGAACTTGTGTCTTCGGTCATTTCATTAATAGAGCCTTCAGTATCACGATCTTGATTTGGGTTGTAAGTTTCCTGTTGTGCCGTGTGAAAAGCATCGTCACTAATGTCTTTCATTCTAATATAATTATGAAGTGCCATAGACGCTATCACAATGTCGACTTATGTTTCATAAGGATAATTGATATGCATATCTTTTAATATCGCCCACCTAGCCTCTCATACACCAAAAGTTCGTTCAATAACATTTTTCAATGACGAGTGAGCGTAGTTAAATATCTCTTTGTAACCTCTTGGAGCATGTATTGCAGCGGTTCGTCCACGGCGAAAATCAGGTAAGTGATAGCGAACGTTTGTTCCTTTATATGGAGCAAGATAACCTTTAGTATTTGGGTAGCCGACATCAACAACGTAATATTTATCTGTAGTAAACAATTGAACAAATGTAACAATTGATTGGGCATTTCGTGTATAAAGTATAATAATTATTTATACTAACCTCCCGTGGAACAGAAATTTAACTTCGGGTCTACGCAATGCTTCTTTAAAGATTCTAGTATCATGTGCGGTTCCCTCCGGTCCGGCCTATACGAATATAAAGCACATGTTAAAATCACAAGCTGCCATTATATTCTGAGTTGCATACCCTTTCCTACCAGTATATTTTGGTTGCTCACGTTCTGAAACCGACGCCTTCACGTGTGTCCCGTCGATAGCTTCAATCAATCAATCCCATATTACGTTGATAGATAAAAAAAATAGTTGATTCATTATGTAAAAACATCAAAAATTCAGATATGGAGAGATTGAGTACCTTAAAGAATGAATAATAGCGAGGATTGTTCAATATCTATAGTGGTACTTTTTCGTTGTAACTTGCGTTTAGCTTTATGATGTCCGCACTTAACCTCAACACTGCTTTTAAGACTTTGTAAAAATGTCGATGTATAGTTTCTTCGGAATGACTAAATGTTACTTGAAGCAACCTATTTCCACATCCATGTGCTAAAGTAATCAAGAAAATCGCAACCGACTCTTCAATAGATATATGACGTGATGGCTTAAACCCGTAACTTTGTACAAGATCTACACATAGCATTTTGAATATTGGAACTTATAGCCTAAAGACTTCATAACAACGCCTCTTATGACCATTAAGGATAACTTGAACAAACAGATAACCGGTGCGAGAAGATGTTCTACAAGGCTTGGGCTTGTTTTTTAGTTTACGACTCATTATTATGCCTTTGATGGCTATAGCACATGATAATAAAAAGTTATTTACCTCCTCAACCCAACTTTCTTCATCTTCATCATATGAATCTGACTCGTCACTATCAACATCCATCTGATGAAACACAAAAGAGAATATAAACAATTAGTAAAACATATATAGCATACAAAGTCACTTAACATATATAGCATAGAGATAAAGAGTCGGTACAATAAGTAAACCATACAAAGTCACTTCACATATATAGCATAGAAATACAAAGTCTGGTACAATACTTAAAACTTATGAAGTCACATAACATGAAGCTTATTAAGTCAAAGTAGAACGACACATAGTTAACTGAAAACAAATAAGGAAAATGATGACATATAATGCCAATGATGGAGCATATCATTTATCCATCATATATTTAAGAAACCCCATCTTTGCTTCGTTATTTGTTGGAACCATGAAGTTTTCCCTAGCTTCCTTCTTCAAAAAGATCTTTAGTGCCTCAAAATACTCTTTGGCACCTTCTTCAAACCCAGAATATTGTGTCACAATATTCATGCAATCATGTGTTGAAGGTGTTGAATTATGAGGTGGAAATGATTGTGTGCTTCTTGAGGATAGTGCGTGTATAACACTATCCAGCTTTTCGTCAAATTCAGAAGTGACAGAATTTTTTCCCTTTGTGGAACGAACAGACCCATTGCTGCTAGAATTTTTTCGCTTACTCGAACTACTTTCTGGGAAAAGAGGAACTTGATCATCATAAACATTTATCTCGTCACTATCACCTTTCCCTTCAACTTGTTGTTCATTTTCGTCAACCAATCTACAATCCAAAGGAATCTTACTCTTCTCTCCCACAACAACCGTATCCCGAAATAAAGGATCGTAATACAGTTTATACATCTTCAGATTTTGCCCCTTAAACTTTTCAAGGTCCTCATCCGCCTATACGACATGAAAAATCAGGATAAGAACGACACAATATTTAGATACTAATCACTATTATATCATGAAAAGAGAATGTAAACCATTATCTTTATTTTCTCATCCGACCATTCTGGAGATGCATCAATTGTCTTTCTGATAGGATCCCATCCAATCCCAGACTCAAGTCTCATTAAACGATCATATAGCTTCCAATCCTTCTTCATGTTTTCCCAATAGTTTTTTATTTGCTTGTATGTCAAATCTTTTCCTGTCTTCTCTTTCAGCTTTTTTATTAAATTTTCATACCCAACCTTATTAAAGTAAGTACCCGGTGTAACACCCCCAAAATTTCACAGCGGAAGCGTTCGGGTCATGGGGTGCTACTAAATCAATATATACAACACAAGGTAATAAAGAATGGAAATTCTATTCCATTTAAAAAAATATGGATTCATTTAAGAAATAGTTTTACATCATTTTTCAAAGTGCGGAAGTAAAGCCCATAAAAATATATGTTGTCCCATTAAAATTGTGTTAAATATGTTTGAAACACTTCTGATGCCAGCTTCAATGAATGCCTTTGCCATTGCCCACGTCATGAAGTAAACCTGAGAAAAACATGCTAAAATGTCAACACAAAGGTTGGTGAGTTCATAGGTTTAAGTTTAGAAAATCAAGTTGGACCACATTTGTACATATAGTATCTCCGTGAATGACACTATATGCAAAAAGGCTATTACGCTAGTACCAAGGTCAAGCAACCGAAACTACGACAGTGTGCATGCATCTAGAAGCATGATAAATAAAAGCCCAGCAAGTGTATTTCCAGTACACTCAATCATTACGATATGGTATACATTCGACGTTTGCCTATCCGGTCAAACTCGAACGGGGGTGTCATCCCCAATAGATCTATTCATAACAATCGCGCCTCCCCAAAGGGAACTAACGGTAGCATAGTGGGATTCAAGGTTGTTTCACGTAATAGTGTTTTCAGTTCAGGTCCGAAAAGAGTTTTGCATGTTTCTCACCCCATAGTTTTATAAAGCAAGTAATAAAAGTAAAAGTGGGGCTATAAACTCACCTTAGCAGCTCGGTGAATAAAACACAAAGAGATCAAGTAACAATTAGCTCCAACATGCAACCTAGATTAGTAAGACAGCTTAGTCTTTATTAATGTTTAAGACTCGATCAAGTTTAATGAAACTTTATAAATTTTAAATGTCGTCGTTGTTGTTGTTGTTGTTGTTGTCGTTGTCGTCGTTAAGTTTATAAATTTCAAAATAATGTAATTTGGCTAGTAAGAACGGGTTTAGAAATGACGTTGAAAGAGTATATTTCGGCTAAAAAAATAGATAGTGATAAAAGTTGGATAGAATACAATATTGGATCGTTAGGAAAAGTTAGATGAAATAGCATTATAATATAGTCGATTTATTTTAGTTGATAAAGGTACGCATATGTATATGTATATAGGTTTTTAACGACGGCTTTCACAAAAATACATGTCTTGTTTTATAAAAGATATCGAAGTAATATTTATCTTGAAAGTTTTATAGTTGATGTATATATATTTATGTGCAAGTTTAATAAAAATCTTTCGTTGGTTTTTAATAGGTCATTTATATATATATATACTAGAGTTAATATCATATCGAAACTATATTTGTCAAAATAATTCTTATAACTTTGGAGACGGAATGTATGTGGATTAGTTTTTGTAAATACTTTCCGAAGTTGAAACATTAATTTAAAGCATAGGTTTATTAATTTTATTACTCATGTAGCTAATAGGTATATATTTATATACTTGAGTTACATTTTTCTTTTTGAAAACTTTTAACGAGTGTCGTGCTCAGGCTGCGGCCCGAGACACGAGCCGAGTTTATAAGGCGAAACGACAAGATTAAATGATAACAAGGGAAGAGAGGGGGCTGCGGCCTGGTTTGGTTACACCAAACGGACCCTCACTCGTGGGCTTTGGCCCAGATTCAAATCTGTTAATACAAATATCGTCATTAAACGTTATTTATATTTTTGATCTTTGCCTAAGTTTTGTTAACGACAAAAGTAAATTTAATTTATAAAAGCTTAAAGCTTGTCAAGTTTATTAGATATTAAAACAAGCTTTCTCAAACAATATATTCATCATTCAAGCATTTACATTTATGATTAGTAACATCTTGATATGACTCTAATCATTATGTATGATAGTAGTTTGTAGAATGTGTTAGGTTCTTAAAACCAAACACTACTTAAGCATTTGCATATTTCTATTAATAGTAATACAACATTTGACATCATGTATTACATCATGGAGATCATTGGAGGATTCCATTAGATATTTTGTGAAGATTTGTACTCTTCATATCTTGCACAATCTTACTTAGATAGAGTTGACTTTAAGCAAGATTTGATATCTTGACTGTCAGACTGGCGGTACCATTTTGGTACACGGGCGGAACCCTTTTAAGGGGTCCGCCATCTGTGGACGCTCCTGTCCAATTTGGCTATAAATAGCAATGCCAAGCCAAGTAGTTTCTCATCCCTTTCTAACATACTCTCATACATATCTTCTCTCTAACCTTTCTAACTCAGTTTCATATCATATTAGTGATCTCTTGTGTAGCAAAGAAGATCAAGTCATATTCAAGCTTCAACGAGAAGTTGAAAGTCTTGTTTGTTTAGTGTTGTATGATCTAGTGTTGATCCATACTTCATTGTTGTATCAAACCATCATAATCTTGTGAGTGTAAGTGGTTAGTATTTTAGTCCTCAAAATACATTGTGTGTGGGAGTAGTTGTACCCTTGGAAAGAACTCGACATCTAGCTTAGTGTCGGTAATAGTGTAAGCAAAGTGTAAAGGTTTTCTCCGCCGGTGAAAGGAGCTTGTTGACTAGTGAAGTTTAACTCTCGAGTGTGAGACTCGGGGAGTGGAGTAGGGCAAGGAAAAAGAGTCCTTGTAGCCGAACCACTATAAACAACTTGTTGTGGTTTGATCATTTCTTTCCTTATTTACTTATTACATATTGCTTGCATATTTCATTAACATACTTAAGATCAATATCAATTGATCTTTCAATAAGTTTCAAAACAAAGATTTTAATTCGGTAACTATTCAACCCCTCTTCTAGTTTTCTACAATTGGTATCAGAGCCTCGTTGCTCAAGAATTTCTAAAATAACTTGTATTTTATAAACTTGAAACGATCCATGGATTCTGAAAACTTTAAAGAAGGGCAATCTATGCAAAGACCACCACTCTTTGAAACTAATGGATTTATCTATTGGAAAAACCGTTTTGAAACATATGTAAAATCAAAAGATATAGATCTTTGGTTAATTATTGGTAAAGGAGATTTTAGTTCTAAAACAAAGGATATTTCCGTTGATGAACAAAAGAAATTAGTTGCTAAAAATAATGAAGCTAAAATGATGCTTTATAATGCTTTACCTAGAAAAGAATATGAAAGAATTTTTATGTGTGAAACCGCCAAAGATATTTGGGAATCTTTAATTGTTACACATCAAGGTAATTCACAAGTCAAGGATAACAAAATTGATCTTCTTGTTCAACAATATGAACAATTTGTTATCCCTGAAGATGAAACCATTGATTTTGGCTTTGCTCGTTTTAACACTATCATTACATCACTTAAAGCACTTGATGAATCTTTTCGTAGTAAGAACTTTGTCAGGAAATTTCTTAGAGCACTCCATCCAAAATGGAGAGCTAAAGTGACCGCTATTGAAGAATCAAAAGATCTCTGAATAATGTCACTAGACGAGCTAATTGGCAACCTCAAAGTTCACGAAATGGTAATGGAGAAAGATTCGGAGATCATCAAAGGAAGAAAGGAGAAGATCAAATCCGTTGCTCTTAAAGCAAAGGCGGAATCAAGCGATGATGGTGAATCTTGTTCCGATAGTGAAGATGAGGAGTATGCCATGGCCGTTAGAGATTTCAAGAAGTTCTTTAGAAGAAGAGGAAAGTTTGTAAGACAACCTCGAGAAGAAAAGAAGCCATTCCGAAAAGATCGGGATGATAAGAAGAATAAAGGTGAAAGAAAGTGTTTTAGATGTGGTGATGCAAGTCATCTCATAGGAGAATGTCCCAAGCCACCTAAAAGCAAAACTCAACGAGCTTTTGTAAGTGGTGCTTGGAGTGATAGTGAAGACAATGAAGAATCAAGCAAGGAAGAGATCGCTCTAATGGCACATGAGTCAAATGAGGTACTTTCCGACTCTTCTTATTCTTCTATAGATGATGACACCTTGCAAAAACAATATAATCAATTGTGTGAGCTAAGTCTAAAAATCATAACTAAAAATAAATTTCTAAAAACTAAAAAGGAGTTTTTGGAAAATGAGGTATATGAGTTAAAAGAAAAAGCAAAACGACTTGAAAAGGGAAAAGCAAATGACGATGATTGTAAATCATGTCAAGAGCTTAATCTTGAAATAGAAAAACTAAAGCTCACACAAGAAGTCTTAATAGAAAATAATTCTAAGTTTAAAAGGTTTAACAAAAACATCGCTATTGCCGATGAAATAGTTAAAATCCACAAAACACCAGGAGACATGAATGGACTAGGTTTTAATGAAGTATTAATTCCAAAGAGTCAAAACAAAACGGCCGAAAAGGACGAACATTCTGTCAAAATTGCTGCTGTACAGCACGGACCAGACGGAACCAAAATAAGGGTTCCGTCCGTTGTGCAAAATGGTACCGCGGGTACTTCAACAGAACGTAATGTTCGCAATACGAACCGTACTAAATTTGTTAAAGTAACAAAGAAAACCAATGATAATGTTAAACTAAAACCAGTCATTATATCAGGAGTAGGACTTGTTAAAAATGAATTTAGATCAAAAACTACTCAACAACGATATAAAACTTCTTTTGCCAAACGCCCCTTCCCTAAGAGCAACCACAACGTTCAACCTAACTACCAACACAACGGTTGGAATCAAAACTTTCTTAGACCATATCAAACTCCAGATTACATGCCATGGAACTCTTACCCATCATTTCCATACATGAATCAAATAAATGGTATGTTTAACCCAAACGGACCCATGAGATATTGGGACCAAATGCTTGAGTTATTCGCTTCTTAGGTATGCTTGAAAGTTGGATTGGAACCTGATGAATGGATTAAAGGTAGTGGATGCTCACGACACATGACGGGCAACAAAAATCTCTTCTCATCATACCAAGAGTATGACGGAGGTAATGTCACTTTCGGTAGCAATCTCAAAAGCAAAATCATTGGCAAAGGTACGATTGCTCATAACTCTCTAACTATTGAAAATGTTGCTCATGTGGATAGGTTAGGATTTAATCTACTTAGTATTAGCCAACTATGCGATAAAAAGTATAAAGTACTATTTGATGAAAATGGTAGTAAAATACTAAAAGATGGTATCACCATAGCTAAAGGAGTTAGGAAAAATAACATATACGTCATGAAAATAGATAAAACATATAATGACAAACTTTGCCTAACAACATTAGACGATAGCTCATCTCTTTGGCATAGACGCTTAGGTCACGCTAATATGAGACTTATACAAAACCTATCTTCAAAAGAGTTGGTTAGAAATTTACCAAAACTAAAATATGACCAACACTTTTGTGACGCTTGCAAAATTGGTAAACAAACACATAGTAGTCACAAATCTAAAAATATGGTGTCCACATCTAAATGTCTAGAATTATTACATATGGACTTATTTGGACCATCCGCTATAAGCAGCTATGGAGGCAACTTATACACTTTGGTCATAGTAGATGATTACTCAAGGTTTACTTGGACGTTATTTTGAAAACCAAAAAATGAAGCTTTTGATAAATTTGAAATACTTAGCAAGAAAATTCAAAATCTTCTAGGTGTCAAAATTGTGTCGATCCGAGCGGATCATGGTCGTGAATTTGACAACGAAACTCAATTTGGAAACTTTTGTGATACAAATGGTATAACACATAACTTTTCCGCTCCACGAACACCTCAATCAAATGGAGTAGTAGAACGTAAAAATAGAACAATTCAAGAAATGAGTAGAACAATGCTTAATGAACAAAACATTCCTCAAAAGTTTTGGTGTAACGCCGTTGACACTTCTACATATATTTTAAATAGAGTCTAATACGTCCTTTCTTAAACAAAACACCATATGAACTTTATAAAGGTAAAAAGCCAACATTAGGATATTTTAAAGTCTTTGGTTGTAAATGTTTTATTCTTAATACTAAGGATTATCTCACCAAGTTTGACCCAAAGTCTTATGAAGGTGTATTTCTTGGTTACTCTCAAACTAGTAAAGCTTACATTGTCCTTAATAAAGAAACAATGATAGTCGAGGAATCGTTGAACATAACATTTGACGAAAGTCCACCTCCCTCTAAGACATCACCTTTGGTAGATGATGACTTAGTTGAAAGTCAAATAATAGAAAGTCAAATTAATAATAACAAGGAAGATGAACCATCAAATAAGGAAATTGTCAACATCAAAGAATCTAAAAGTCATCCATTAGAAAAGGTCATAGGACAACTTAATCAAAGAACCTTAAGGTCACAAGCTCAAAATCAAAGTAATCATTTTTGTTTTGTATCCACCATTGAACCAAAACCCATAAATGAAGCAATAAAAGATGAATCATGGGTAATTGCCATGCAAGAAGAATTAAATCAATTCGTTAGAAATGATGTTTGGAAACTAGTTCCAAAACCCAAAGATCAAACTATAATTGGAACAAAATGGGTCTTTCGAAACAAAATGGACGAAAATGGTGTAGTATCTAGAAACAAAGCTAGGCTTGTTGCACAAGGTTATAATCAACAAGAAGGAATTGACTATGATGAAACTTATGCACTGGTAGCTAGACTTGAATCTATTAGAATATTACTTGCTTATGCATGCGCTTATGACTTTAAATTATTTCAAATGGATGTTAAAAGTGCTTTCCTTAATGGGTTTATTAACGAAGAAGTGTATGTTGCTCAACCTCCGGTTTTACCGACTTTGAGAAACCACATCATGTCTTCAAACTCAAGAAAGCATTATATGGCCTTAAACAAGCACCTAAAGCTTGGTACGACCGTCTTAAGACTTTTCTTGTTGATAACAAATATACTATGGGATTAGTAGATAATACTCTTTTTACTAAGAAAAAGGAATCAAAAATTATTATTGTTCAAATATACGTTGATGACATTATATTCGGATCAACTTGTCAAGAACTATGTAATGATTTTTCTAAAATCATGCATGACGAGTTTGAAATGAGTATGATGGGTGAGTTAAACTTCTTTCTAGGACTTCAAATTAAACAACTAGAAGATGGTATTTTCTTTAACCAATCTAAATATATAAAAGACATGCTTAAGAAATTTGGTCTTGAAGATTCCAAACCAACTAAAACACCCATGTCCTCGGACACTAAACTCACCAAGGACGAAGAAGGTGAATCCGTAGATAACACTAAATATAGAGAAATGATTGGTAGCCTACTCTATCTTACGGCTAGTAGACCCGACATTATGTTTAGTGTTTGTCTATGTGCTCGCTTTCAAGAAAACCCAAAGGCATCACACTTAGAAGCATTAAAAGGGATTTTTAGATATATTAAGGGAACAACGTGTTTAGGATTATGGTATCCCAAAGGAACGGGTATTGAAACCATAGTGTATGCCGACTTCGGATCATGCGGTGATTATGTCGATTGAAAAAGTACAAGTGGTATTTGCACTTTTGTTGGACATTGTCTCACCTCATGGTTTGCAAAGAAGCAAACGGCTTTAGCCATCTCTACTACTGAAGCCGAATCGTCTCAGTAGGAAAAGCATGTCAACAAGCTCTTTGGATGAAGCAAGCTCGTAGACTACGAATTCATCTCAACGATATTCTTATACTTTGCGACAACAAAGGAGCCATCGATCTCAGCAAAAATCCCGTTCAACACGCTCATACAAAGCACATTGAAATCCGTCATCACTTTCTTCGCGACAATGTTCAAAAAGGAAACATCTCAGTCGAGAAAGTATCCTCCGAAGACAACATTGCCGACATCTTAACTAAACCTCTTAAACGAGAACCTTTTAATCTTCTTAGACTTGGTTTAGGGTTAATGGAACCAAACATGTAGGATAAACATAGCCTAAAAAATTAGAATAGTCAAACCAAAACATTATGCCTTATATACGCTCTTTGTAGCCACGGCACCAAAGCGACAACACGGACGGAACCAATTATTTGGTGCGTCTGGTCCGTGATGTCTCTGAAGCAAAACGCTATATACATAACATCCTGTTCCTCACAACCCACTTTACCAAAACGTGTAAAACTTAAACCAAGCTCATTATTGTCATCTTCCCACTCACCTATCACTGAAGATAACATCATTGTAAGTATCCTAACTACATTTCATCTCTTAATTATGAGTCTAGGATTCTTATTTATGCACAAAACTATCACAAATCATTACATGGGGTTTTATGTATGCTTTTATACCAAATATGAATTCAATTGGCAAATTGCATAACTAGTCATTCAAATTAGGTACTACATTATCATATTGCATAAACAAATCATGTTTCCCACTAATTGATAGATAATAAATATAAGGCCTTATTCAAACAACCAAACACCCCATGTCAAAAGTTTTGAAAAGCTTCTCACTTGTAGGAAAACATTTTTCATTGCTAATACAAATAGAAACGTTAAATTTTCATCACTTGCATGCTCTTGAATACTAAAGGTATTGCATAACAAATATGCACTCCTGGGTATATTCAAATGTAGCCACATTGAATTAGGAGCATTTGGGTTATCTCATGGTATTTGCCAAACACCCCACTAAAACCATTTTTGTGCATAAAATGAGTCGAGATAACCGCAACTCCAAATTGTTTTCATATAGGCACACACTAGAATCAAAAATGTTAAAATTTATTTTCATATTTTTAACATATTAATTCTTGTCTCTAGGAATAACCATGGTAGCCGCAAGATTCTATGATCACAAAGACACCCTTAACTACATTCCCAAACACCACAAAACCAAAGGACTTACCAAGGAACAAGTAGAAATATTTAGGGTCTAGAATCAAGGTATTTCCATGAGGGTAGAACCATTCACTCATCCTTCCTTAAAAATACCAATCTTCGTGAAGAACTAGCCGCCATTCAATTCGATTGTCTTCTTGACATCGATGAACCAATTTGTCCTAGGTTTGTGTTAGAATTCTATGCTAGTGTGACCGGCTTTAGTGATGAAGACGATGATGAATTTGTCTTAGCTTTAGAATCAACCAAAATGACTACACCATCACCTTAAGCAACTTTGCTCAAGTGTTAGGAATTCCCAACCGAGGAACTTGTGTCTACGGATAAGTGGTCACTCATGGCTCTTGATACAATCAATGACCGCTCTCTTCCCTACATAACCCGTTTGGCCGATAAGGATGTCATCCGTGAACACCTTTTAACCCAAAACGATACAACCCGAGTTGCCTGAAAGGGAAAAGAGGTAAACCGAGATCCATATGGAATGGAGCTAAATGAACTTAAGCCCGAATTTAAGAAATGGGAGGAGTTACTTAGAGCAAACGTCATTAGCACCATAGGGAATAGGGATCACATAAGCGCTTGTCTTTGCCACATGCTCTACAACTTGTCCACCCGACAACCATTCAACTTAGCCTACTACATAGCTAGGAGAATGATTGATATTCCAACTCAAGGATCCGTTGCTCTACCATACGGGATGCTTCTCACCCGTCTCTATAGAAACTTCGCTCCAATTCCACCAACCCCAAAGGGGATGCACCTTCACTATGAACTCATCCCTCACATCTTTGTACCTTTGAGTGATGCTCGAGTTGCTAAGACTAAAGGCAAGAGAGCTAAACCTCCAACTCCTTCATCATCATCATCAAATAGCTCAGAGGATGGTCTTCCAAGCTCTCATCTTCCACCTCATGAGTATTACGCATCTCTTCCCGAGATTGAGAATGAATCAGCAGAATTCAAGCAAACTAAGGGAATGTTCAAGTGCCTTGGTAGGATGATGAACAAGATTTACAAGAAATTAGACAAATAAGGGTACTTTAAGGAGTGTTTGGAACAATGCATTATCGTTAATGTTTGATACTATTTAGTTGTTTTTATTATGTAGGATGATAATATAACTTGGAACAATGGTGTATGCTAACAATCTCATGCAGGGGATAGCACAAATATGCTATCAAATTTTACCCATTTTCACTATATTGTGAAAATCAATAAGCCTTGCTCAAAATCTATGCTCCACTATGTTTACATATGTGTTATTTACTTTTCCTAACTAGAAATGTTTAGTATAACAGCTTTTGAGAAAAATTTCAGGGTTTCGGAAATTTGCCGACACCTAAAATGAACTCGTCCAATTTTCAGCACTCCGGATCCGGACGGCACCATAATTTTGGTACCGTCCTTATATAGTTTGGTACCGCCATACCATGCGAGGACGGGACGGCACCCACCCAGAATTTAGGGGCTACCGTCCGTGTATGTTTTTGGTGCCGTGGATCCTCCGGGTAATTTTCTGAATTTCGACTCTTTCGTGATTCCAAATTATCTTCCATCACTTATAAATCAATCTTAACTAGTTTATACTGGTATTAGAACTAGTATTATGTACTAAGGTGTATAAGAAATCCATTTCCCACCAAAATTCAAAATTTTGAAAAATCCACCCAAGGAGCCCTTTGGCATAAAGGAAGGAACCAAAATTTTGGTACCTTCAAATCCGTGGGTAATCTGAATATTAGGAAATTCCACTCACTAGAACACATTTATTGCATATCTTTTCTTCTTCACTCCATCTTCTTTGTATGGATTGACTTGGGTGATATGACTAGCATTCAACCCACTTCCAAATCATTAGGAACCTCATCTCTTCAATGGTTCAACATCAAATCAAACCATTTCTCAACAATTTCTTATCTCTATAAATTGAAAGGCTTTACCATGATCATCCTCACACCTTCTTCATTCTCACTACCATCTAGCAAATCAAAACCCAAGTTAAAATGACTAAATCATCACCAAAACCTTGCAAGAAAACCGCTAGAATGAGCGTAAGGCCTTGTTGTTTTGTTCATCTTAGCTCATCATCCGAATCTTCACCACTTACCATCTCATCTCCCATTAGAGATGATACACATCTTACCTTAGCTACACCCACTTCATCACACATTGTGATCACCACTCCACCACCAACAAAACCACCTACTTCACCTCCACCGGCACCCATCCAAACATCCAAAACACCCTCACCACCTTCACCAAGGTCTCCCACTCTCACTCCCATGGAGTTATTTTCAACTCCACCAACATCACCAAATCCTTTCCTAGAGGACTTGGAAGACTTGCCTCCTAGGCCAAGTCATCCACCACCATTGCCATCCTTTGGCACCATTGAGCAAATCGCCATGAGTCGCCTCGGTCAACCATTGACCCAAACGCCCCATTAGGGCCAAGACCTCTCCTTTTCCACCCCATTCACAAGGACATTCATGGTCCTTTATACGGGGATCATCCACTTCCATCATCAATGTCTCCTCATATTGAGGACATTCCGGAGAGCATGTGGGATGACAATCCCACTAGAGAGGAGATTCAAGCCGAACTCCACAACCTCCACCAATTCAAAGGCATGGTGGATTCTCACTTAAGTGAGACAATGCAAATGCAAAGTGCTTTGCTTGCATCCATCATGACCACTCCAAACATCCCCAACACCACCAACACATCCACCATTCCACCACCACAACCTCCCCAAACTTTCTACCCTCCAAGGCATGGTTGCTCAACTTGTGAGCAAACGGGTCAAACCGTGGAACGGACCTGGATTATGGTCCATGACTTCCACGAAGAAATGAGGTTCATCCTCAACCACATTCTTGAGCGTCTCAATGCTCTTTCCCATCCACCATCACTCTAGGATGGTTTTTAGAATAGTCTTTTATTTTATTTTATTTTATTTTATTTTTTTTTTGGATAATTTTCATTTTCTTGTACTAAAAACACATCATTGTGTTCTCTTTTCATGATCTTGATTCATGAAAAATTTTAACTAATGAATGTTGTTTATCATATTGTTGGTGTCATTACATAGTGCTTGGAAATGCTTGTGAATGATCATTATTACTAACATTTTTTTTTTAGCTTTATTTTCACAATCCATGTATCTTCCCATAAAAGCACCAAATTTAGGGGGAGCTTTGAACAAGGGGGAGATAATAGCTCGGGCTCATTACATTCCGCATAGCCTCTTCTTTTTGTTGAGACAAAAAGGGGGAGAAAATATAGAACTTGGATACTTTGACTTTCTGAAAAAGTCAACATCATGCATCAACTAGTGAATTCTTTGACTTTCATAAAAAGTCAAATTTCATACACTGCATTATCATTTTCTTTTCAAGTTCTAAAACTAATATTTTTATAACTCTTGTACAAACTTTGTCTCTTTTATAAAAATAAAATTTATATTTTGTCCTCAACAAAAAGGGGGAGATTGTTAATACAAATATCGTCATTAAACGTTATTTATATTTTTGATCTTTGCCTAAGTTTTGTTAACGACAAAAGTAAATTTAATTTATAAAAGCTTAAAGCTTGTCAAGTTTATTAGATATTAAAACAAGCTTTCTCAAACAATATATTCATCATTCAAGCATTTACATTTATGATTAGTAACATCTTGATATGACTCTAATCATTATGTATGATAGTAGTTTGTAGAATGTGTTAGGTTCTTAAAACCAAACACTACTTAAGCATTTGCATATTTCTATTAATAGTAATACAACATTTGACATCATGTATTACATCATGGAAATCATTGGAAGATTCCATTAGATATTTTGTGAAGATTTGTACTCTTCATATCTTGCACAATCTTACTTAGATAGAGTTGACTTTAAGCAAGATTTGATATCTTGATGTCGGATGGCGGTACCATTTTGGTACACGGCGGAACCCTTTTAAGGGGTCCGCGGTCCGTCGGACGCTCCGTCCAATTTGGCTATATATAGCAATGCCAAGCCAAGTAGTTTCTCATCCCTTTCTAACATACTCTCATACATATCTTCTCTCTAACCTTTCTAACTCAGTTTCATATCATATTAGTGATCTCTTTTGTAGCAAAGAAGATCAAGTCATATTCAAGCTTCAACGAGAAGTTGGAAGTCTTGTTTGTTTAGTGTTGTATGATCTAGTGTTGATCCATACTTCATTGTTGTATCAAACCATCATAATCTTGTGAGTGTGAGTGGTTAGTATTTTAGTCCTCAAAATACATTGTGTGTGGGAGTAGTTGTACCCTTGGAAAGAACTCGACATCTAGCTTAGTGTCGGAAATAGTGTAAGCGAAGTGTAAAGGTTTTCTCCGCGCGGTGAAAGGAGCTTGTTGACTAGTGAAGTTAAACTCTCGAGTGTGAGACTCGGGAGTGGAGTAGGGCAAGGAAAAAGAGTCCTTGTAGGCCGAACCACTATAAACAACTTGTTGTGGTTTGATCATTTCTTTCCTTATTTACTTATTACATATTGCTTGCATATTTCATTAACACACTTAAGATCAATATCAATTGATCTTTCAATAAGTTTCAAAACAAATATTTTAATCGGTAAACTATTCAACCCCCCTTCTAGTTTTCTACAAAATCAACTCAAACGGACCCTTAACGCAGGGTGGGCTGTGACCCAAGTCCAAATACCAAACGCACCATAATGGAAAAATAGAGTAGGCATACTACAAAAATATTGACACTCTATGAACCAAAAAGCATTTTCTCGTGTAAATGAGGTAAGAACATACTTGAAATATTTTGACATTTAGAGGAAATGGAAGGGAGAGATGACCGCGTTGGAATTACGTGACACACTTCATGTGAGTCGAAGGCTTATACCACGGATTAGAAACTATACTTAACTTTATAGGTAAGTTTAAGTCGAGAACAAGTCTAAGACTTGTGAGCCATTTGCGAGACTTAACCACTATAAACAAATCTTAGTGTAAAACGAAAACCAATTTAGTCGATTACTACTCATCAAGTAAATTACTAGATTAACATTGTACTAGATTTTGGCTTTTTCTTTTCTGACTCTTGCCATACTAATGCAACAACAACAACATCAGTAGCTTGTATTTTCCTTCTTGGGTTTAACGACAACATCAACAACATAACAACAATATTAACAACATTTTACCAATTATAATTCATTAAAAATTCAACCGGTAAAAATATAAAAAAAAATATATATATATTCGAATTACAAGGATGTAATTACAAACCCAATAGAATAAAATATCAAAAGAATAAGTTCTTACAATAAGTTGGTAGGTCGAATGGGGTAAAACCGAACACCAAAAGCTCAATTGGAAGGGACTCGAGATGAATTGGAGCAATTAACCACTTGGGAAACCTTCCTTATACTTCCCTAAGCAAAACCCCTCAATCAATTTCGAAAACCCCTTTGATTTAAAACCCTAATTTTTGATGAAATTTGATGAGAAACTGAGTTTGGGGCTTTTGCATCTCTACTAGAGATATAGAAGTAGTTTGGGAAGAGTTTGTCCATCTTTCTTTCCTTATGTCTTGTTTTGAAGCGAGATTTGGTTAGCTTCCAAAACCTTAGGCGAATCTTGGACTTGCTCAAGATAGATTGAGGTGAAGATATGATTCTCTTGGATGATCTTATCTTGATTCTTCTTGGCTTCGACAATTGCAACAGGCGCATCAGAGGAGGATTTGGAGAAGTAAATCTTTTATGAATTTGGTATGAGAGAGATGGATTTGTTGGATGATTATGTTGGGTTATCTTCTTTGGGAAGATTCGACCTACCTAGGGGTTACAAGGCTAGAGGTTGAAGATGGGATTTGCAAATCTTTTCTATCTCTGCTTTGTGTTTCGAAAAATGAAAGAGAGAAGCGAGCTATTGAGAAGCGAAGTAGGGGAGGGACATGTGAGAGGAGTGTTTTTATTTATTTGGTTTTGTCCTATTATTATCTACATTATAACTTGTATGCTGCGTGTGTTTTCGGTCTTCGCGTATACATTACTCTCGGTGTCCGAAAAATATAAAAATTATATTTTTGGAAGCGTCTTCGAAATACTGATATAAACATAACGTCGTTGATATTGATAGTTCTTTTTTTTTTATATTTTAGCCGTAACTGGTGTGTTATTATAGATCGAAGAGAAAAAAAAATATAGTCACGAAAAATCGGTAGGGAAATTTACGGGTTGTTATAGTACCCACCCCTTAAAAAGGAACCACGTCCTCGTGGTTTAAGGTCTTGAGAATCGTCGAGGTCGATACAGTGAAGAGATGTGAGCATTTATGCCTTTAAAATGTGACGTGGAAAAGGGCTAGTCGTTCAAAAAGATTTGGTGACAAAAGACATTAAGTAAATAAAAGATAAAGGATTTATTTAGCGGAATATTCAGAGTACATCGCAATTACACAACAACGTACAATAGATAGGAAACTTAAAGGATTAAAATAAGAGAGCGGAGAATTTCTTTGTCGTCATCACTCTAGATAGTAATGAAGTTGGTCTTGACGCTCTTCCTTTTCTCCAAGGAAATAAGCTCTTCCTCGGGCTGCTTCAATCTGGTTGTTTTCTTTTTGCTCCTTGGTTGGGACACTCATTCTTGTAGTGTCCTCGTTCTCCACACCCGGCGAGGTTATGTCGGCAAAAGAGTTTTGACTTGCAGTCCTTGGTCATGTGCCCAATCTTACGGCGTTGCGACATTTCCGTACACTGCCCGACCCTTGTGGTGGAGTTTCTTGCAGGTCACACAAAGGGTGCTTCCGCTTCATAGCTCTTCTTCTCTTACGTTCCAGGCCAGAAGGGCCTTAGCTACCTCTTGCCTCTTGTTTTGATAGTTGTTGTTGTCTTTGGAGTTATCACTCCACTTCGTTTGTTGCTATCTGTGCTTGCCGGCGGCATCCTCGATCACTTGATCCATCAGTTTGTTTGATACTTCAATAGTCTCGTGAAGATCCCGGTTGGAGGTATCACATTTCCCTTGATGGATGGGGTAGCCTCCAATGTATCGCTCTATCATGCGAGCCTCGGTTGGTACCATTTACGGACATAGCAAGGCTAACTCTTGGAAGCGTTGGTTGTAGGATGTCATATCGGTGCCTTTACCTTGAGATTCGAACTCATTCTCCGGTTCTTGACCTCATTGCGAGGGCAATACTTCTTAAGAACCATGTCCTTGAATTCTTCCCAAGGCATGGCATAGCAGCATCAATGCTGCAGACTTGGTAATTATTCCACCAAGTTAAGGCAACCTCTTGAAAAGTGAACGAAGCAAACTTCACTCTATCTTCATCTTCGCAGCGATTCGCGGATCACGAACACGGTTTCCAGTTTTCAAGCCAACGGGTCAAAAGCGACAACTCCTTCCGTTCCATTATAACCACCGGTTATACGATTCGCGAAATTCCTTATGCGTGCAGCGCGTTTGCTACCAGTAAGCCTAGAAGTTCCGCATCGGTGGTTGAGTTGTTTGAATTTATCATACTTGGCTGCTTTGCCACCGCTCATTGACCAATTGATCGATCACAGCTTGATCCATAGCGGCGGGTTTTACGGCAGCCGGCGGAAGCGAGGCGAGGAGTAGGAGTAGGAGTAGCGTAATCGGCGGGTAGTTCTACGGTTGAATTTCTCACGGCCATCTTCTACGATATATGAAAAGACGATAATTGAGTTTTAGAATAGGAGGATTAACGTCGCATGAGGTTCTGAAGGATAGGACTTATGAGTGAAATAAGAGGATGTGACCAGATGTGAGGAGGTGGTTTAAATATATGTGTGAAAATAATATAAAGCAAGTAGTGGTATGTTACATAAAGAAATAGCATAGAAGCGATTAAGGGCATAGCATAGTGTGATATTGTAATAATGGGTATGTTACACAGTTTAACATGAAGAGGGGTAACAACTCTAAGCATTAAGTAGTCTACTCTACACAATCCTTAAATTAATTATTCCTTAATTTCATTCAGTTTGTTACATCAACATTATTCTCATTTAAACTTAGCGACCCAATCAAACAAGAACAGCCTTAAAGTTTAAATGAGAGTAAGCATATACACATTTAAACTTCGCGACCCAATCAAACAAGAACAGTCTTAAAGTTTAAATGTGAGTTAATTAAGAAACTTAATGATTTTGAGAGATAATTAATTTAATTCAAATAAGAGTTTATACGAACCTAAAATACAATAGTAACACATAGTACGACTACATCGTGTAACTTGATAGGCAAGGCATGGCAAACATTGGCAGCTGTGGCGGCGTTGAAGTGTTTTTAAGGAAATGTGGTTATAGTTTAGGTTTTGAAAAATACCTAATTCTCTATAACCTAGGCTCTGAATACCAATCTGTAACACCCCCAAAATTTCACAGCGGAAGCGTTCGGGTCATGGGGTACTACTAAATCAATATACACAACACAAGGTAATAAAGAATGGAAATTCTATTCCATTTAAAAAAATATGGATTCATTTAAGAAATAGTTTTACATCATTTTTCAAAGTGCGGAAGTAAAGCCCATAAAAATATATGTTGTCCCATTAAAATTGTGTTAAATATGTTTGGAAACACTTCGGATGCCAGTCTTCAATGAATGCCTTTGCCATTGCCCACGTCATGAAGTAAACCTGAGAAAAACATGCTAAAATGTCAACACAAAGGTTGGTGAGTTCATAGGTTTAAGTTTAGGAAATCAAGTTGGACCACAGTTGTACATATAGTATCTCCGTGAATGACACTATATGCAAAAAGGCTATTACGCTAGTACCAAGGTCAAGCAACGAAACTACGACGGTGTGCATGCATCTAGAAGCATGATAAATAAAAGCCCAGCAAGTGTATTTCGGTACACTCAATCATTACTGATATGGTATACATTCGGCGTTTGCCTATCGGTCAAACTCGAGCGGGGGTGTCATCCCCAATAGATCTATTCATAACAATCGCGCCTCCCCAAAGGGAACTAACGGTAGCATAGTGGGATTCAAGGTTGTTTCACGTAATAGTGTTTTCAGGCAGTCCGAAAAGAGTTTTGCATGTTTCTCACCCCATAGTTTTATAAAGCAAGTAATAAAAAGTAAAAGTGGGGCTACAAACTCACCTTAGCAGCTCGGTGAATAAAACACAAAGAGATCAAGTAACAATTAGCTCCAACATGCAACCTAGATTAGTAAGACAGCTTAGTCTTTATTAATGTTTAAGACTCGATCAAGTTTAATGAAACTTTATAAATTTTAAATGTAGTTGTTGTTGTTGTTGTTTCGTCGTTAAGTTGATAAATTTCAAAATAATGTAATTTGGCTAGTAAGAACGGGTTTAGAAATGACGTTGAAAGAGTATATTTCGGCTAAAAAAATAGATAGTGATAAAAGTTGGATAGAATACAATATTGGATCGTTAGGAAAAGTTAGATGAAATAGCATTATAATATAGTCGATTTATTTTAGTTGATAAAGGTACGCATATGTATATGTATATAGGTTGTTAATGACGGCTTTCACAAAAAATACATGTCTTGTTTTATAAAAGATATCGAAGTAATATTTATCTTGAAAGTTTTATAGTTGATGTATATATATTTATGTGCAAGTTTAATAAAAATCTTTCGTTGGTTTTTAATAGGTCATTTATATATATATATATACTAGAGTTAATATCATATCGAAACTATATTTGTCAAAATAATTCTTATAACTTTGGAGACGTAATGTATGTGGATTAGTTTTTGTAAATACTTTCCGAAGTTGAAACATTAATTTAAAGCATAGGTTTATTAATTTTATTACTCATGTAGCTAATAGGTATATATTTATATACTTGAGTTACATTTTTCTTTTTGAAAACTTTTAACGAGTGTCGTGCTCAGGCTGCGGCCCGAGACACGAGCTTTATAAGGCTAAACGACAAGATTAAATGATAACAAGGGAAGAGAGGGTTGCGGCTGGTTTGGTTACACCAAGCGGACCCTCACTCGTGGGCTTTGGGCCGATTCAAATCCACTCAAACGGACCCTTAACTTGCGAGGGTGGGGTAAACGTGACCCAAGTCCAAATACCAAACGCACCATAATGGAAAAATAGAGTAGGCATACTACAAAAATATTGACACTCTATGAACCAAAAAGCATTTTCTCGTGTAAATGAGGTAAGAACATACTTGAAATATTTTGACATTTAGAGGAAATGGAAGGCAGGAGATGACCGTTGGAATTACGTGACACACTTCATGTGAGTCGAAGGCTTATACCACGGATTAGAAACTATACTTAACTTTATAGGTAAGTTTAAGTTAGAACAAGTCTAAGACTTGTGAGCCATTTCTTGAGACTTAACCACTATAAACAAATCTTAGTGTAAAACGAAAACCAATTTAGTCGATTACTACTCATCAAGTAAATTACTAGATTAACATTGTACTAGATTTTGGCTTTTTCTTTTCTGACTCTTGCCATACTAATGCAACAACAACAACATCAGTAGCTTGTATTTTCCTTCTTGGGTTTAACGACAACATCAACAACATAACAACAATATTAACAACATTTTACCAATTATAATTCATTAAAAATTCAACCGTAAAAATATAAAAAAAATATATATATATATTCGAATTACAAGGATGTAATTACAAACCCAATAGAATGAAATATCAAAAGAATAAGTTCTTACAATAAGTTGGTAGGTCGAATGGGGTAAAACCGAACACCAAAAGCTCAATTGGAAGGGACTCGAGATGAATTGGAGCAATTAACCACTTGGGAAACCTTCCTTATACTTCCCTAAGCAAAACCCCTCAATCAATTTTGAAAACCCCTTTGATTTTCGAAACCCTAATTTTTGATGAAATTTGATGAGAAACTGAGTTTGGGGCTTTTGCATCTCTACTAGAGATATAGAAGTAGTTTGGGAAGAGTTTGTCCATCTTTCTTTCCTTATGTCTTGTTTTGAAGCCGAATTTGGTTAGCTTCCAAAACCTTAGGCGAATCTTGGACTTGCTCAAGATAGATTGAGGTGAAGATATGATTCTCTTGGATGATCTTATCTTGATTCTTCTTGGCTTCGTCATTTAATTGCAACAGCATCGAGGAGGATTTGGAGAAGTAAATCTTTTATGAATTTGGTATGAGAGAGATGGATTTGTTGGATGATTATGTTGGGTTATCTTCTTTGGGAAGATTCGACCTACCTAGGGGTTACAAGGCTAGAGGTTGAAGATGGGATTTGCAAATCTTTTCTATCTCTGCTTTTGTGTTTCGAAAAATGAAAGAGAGAGAGGCTATTGAGAAGCAGATAGGGAGGGACATGTGAGAGGGTGTTTTTATTTATTTGGTTTTGTCCTATTATTAATATAACTTATCTACGTGGTGTTGTCGGTCTTGCGATACACATCGTACTCTCCGGGTGTCCGAAAAATATAAAAATTATATTTTTGGAAGCGTCTTCGAAATACTGATATAAACATAACGTCGTTGATATTGATAGTTCTTTTTTTTATATTTTAGCCGTAACTGGTGTGTTATTATAGATCGAAGAGAAAAAAAAATATAGTCACGAAAAATCGGTAGGGAAATTTACGGGTTGTTATACCCGGTTTATTTTCAAGTCTTGCCTCATTCAAGCATAACTCAACAAATACCAAATGCGTTTTGTTATCCCAAAGGGGTGGATTTTTTACTTTATTTTTCCTTCTGCCTGTAAGGGCAATTTCATTACCATTTTTGGTTTCATTACCATCAGCGTTGTCCATGATTGAACTACCAAAACACAATTCTAAAAAGGTTTAGTTTGATTACCCTTTAATAGATAGTTAGATCATTGCCTCACAAACAAATTCACTTTCTTTGTATCTACATTAATAGGCTCACGCATACAAAAAACAAAACTATTAACGCAATATACATTATGTGAGCAAACTAATGTAATCAACTCAATTGCTGATGAGTGTAGTTTTTATCAACCATTTCGAACTTCAAACAAAAACTTTAAAAAACGAACTAATATCTACAACTACACCGTGCAAAAAGGTTCTAATCTATAGCTCAAGTATTCACATAATATGCTAATCTAATCTAATCAAATCAGTAACATGAGAAGCTACAACATTATCTACTTATAAATAAAATTATTAACAATATAACTACAACATTATCTTCTTATAATCAGTAAACATATAACTAAAAATTATTAAAAAATGAAAAAAGCCTTCTCAGTCTATCTACTAATCGAATCAATAACATGAGAAACCCATATATATATATATATATATATATATATATATATATATATATATATACACACACACACACTAGACTTCTAAGCCCGCCCAATGGGCGGGCATGACTTGTAATATTTAGTTGCTTAATAATAGATGGTTGTTAATTAATTGTAATAATTGATTATTTGTGATTAAGTATTAATTTTTTTTTATACATGGATGTATTGTTTGTGCTTATGTTTTTGCTATATGTCATTTTGGTCCATATTGTCGAGTCATGATGCCGGTGTTTGACATGTGTTGATATGTGTTTTGTTTTTCAAAGGTGCATAACATGGATAGTTGGTATGTATTTTGTGATGAATGTTGAAGGGCATAAAGAAATAGCAAGTGAATACTTTGGTAATTTTTTGGTTGCATGGAAAGGTTTAATGGATTTTATTGACGTATTTGGATGGATAATTGCCTTATATGATAAGTACTTATGGTTGTTAATTATGTATGGTTGTTATGTATGGATAATTTTATTTTGATGGTTTGTTAATTAATTGTAATAATTGATTATTTGTGATTAAGTTTTAAATTTTTTTTTATACATGGATGTATTGTTTGTGCTTATGTTTTTGGTATATGTAATTTTGGTTATGTCTTTTAATTGTCGTTGGCATATTTTACTATAGTGTGTCAGGTTTTTTCAATGATTTGAGGCGGGCATGACTTGTAATATTTAGTTGCTTAATAATAGACGGTTGTTAATTAATTGTAATAATTGATTATTTGTGATTAAGTTTTTAAATTTTTTTTAATACATAGATGTATTGTTTGTGCTTATGTTTTTGGTATATGTCATTTTGGTTATGTCTTTTAATTGTCGTTGGCATATTTTACTATAGAGTGTCAGGTTTTTTCAATGATTAGAAGTGTCCAACATATAACACTTTTCATTACGAAGTCCATGCGTGGTTTTGTTGGATCCAGCTTATATGAGAACATGCGGTATAAATGTTCATATGTTTATTTCATAAAAGGTCATGTCATAATAAAACTTTTGTAAACGGAATGGGTCAAATGGGCTGAGTGTGTCAAACTTAAAGTATATATAGTACAAACTTAAATATACTCATATATGAAGGGTGATAGTTCAAGGTGGATATTCAGTTAGTATACCACAAAGAGAAACCTTATAGGAGGAACCACGTAAACATGTGTGGTAAGTGGAAGTAGATTGTTAAGAAGTGTGTTTTTGGTAATTCCAAATTGGCAAGATTCAAGATTGTTGGGTTTGTTGAAGATACCAATGAGACGGTAGACCCATATTGTCGAGTAATGATGCCGGTGTTTGACATGTGTTGATATGTGTTTTTTTTTCCAAAGGTGCATAACATGGATAGTTGGTATGTATTTTGTGTGGAAAGGTTTGATGAAGTTTATTGACGTATTTGGATGGATAATTGCCTTATATTATAAGTACTTATGGTTGCTGATTATGTATGGTTGTTATGTATGGATAATTATATTTTGATGGTTTGTAAATTATTGTCTTCTTTAATGAAAGGGAAAGAGTGCCATTAGAGTGATGAGCGAACCTGGGTAAGTCTAAGGTGCAGTGTAAAATGGAAGAGAATGGGTGAATAGTACTGTTTTTAAAAAAAGATCGAAATATGGTTAAGGGCAAGGTTGTCAAAATCGCGATCCTTTCGCCATAGGATCTGCGATCGATCCTACACACACAAACGCATCGGGATCTTAACAAGATCGTAATCCGTAGGATCGCATCAGATCGTAGGATCGTACGTAGGATCAAGTAGGATCGGATCGGATCGTATAGGATCGCTATTATTAGTTTTTTATGTATAAGCGCATGTCTTAAAGGCCAATGACCAAGATTTTTTTATTTTTTTTTTTAAATTTGTTATTTTGATGTTGTTAATTAATTGTCTCATGCAAGATTAATGAGTATAAAATCATTATGTTTTTATGGACTATTTAGAAATAGTTTAGATGTGTCTTTTTGGGTTTATTATGAAAAACGATTTCATGCTTTGTAAAATGTCAGAATCTAGTTTTTAAGTAAACAATCTACATACTTGACCCAATTTTGTTCATATTTTATTTTATGGAACATATAAAAACATGAATATTCTAATTTAATTTATTTGGTCATCAAGAAAAAAAGTGTTGCCCTCTATTATAAATTATGTCGTTTCATTTTCAGATATAATCATTTCATCTTTTCGTATTAATCGGTATATTGTAATAAAAAAGTTACAGAATCACGTGCTAATAAATTAACATTATCTTTTTGCATAAATGTTATTACGAAAAACCTTAAAAAAAAACAAGTAGATGCACGTTTTGCGTATGTACTAACTTTGTGCAAGTATGCATTGCAATATATCTAATATGCTACTACTACGGTACTTGAACATATAACTTTTTCTTTTATCATCAATTTAGATTCGTTTATTATATGAAGCTAGCATGGTACCCGCGCAAAGCAGCGGTTAGGAGGCGAATTGTGCTTAACGATTTTCTGATTTTATGTTTTTTTGCCGAATATTGTTCAACAATTTCTAGAAATGAAAGATGATAGTTTTTAGAAATTGTGTGTTTGTGTTATGAGAATGAAGAATTAATATGCCATTATTATATATGCAAATTCAAAAAATTATTAATTTTAACTATTTAAACATATTAAATTCATTAGTTAAATTTTATTATTGTAACATGCATCCAATTTAATGTCATAGTTTAATGTGCAATTAGTGTGTTTTTAAAGTTTTAATTTCAAAAATTACTAATAATAGCAAGTGTGTAAACTTAAAATTTTTAAGACTTCTAAAAATAAAAGTCCTAAATGCTTTATATATAGTTAAGATTAAGATTAAGATATTATATAGAAATATAAAGCTACAACCCCTATACAAAAATATATACATTTTCATAGGATCTTACGATCCCGATCCGATCCTACGATTACGATCTTGCAAAGCCAAAAACGATCCTAGGTAAGATCCCGATCCTGACAACCTTGGTTAAGGGAATGGTTTTTGGTTAAACAAAAGATAATAAATGTTTGTGTTTTATTTGCACAATATAAAGGGTTAAAATTGCAACCTAAAAATGCATTAAACTATGTGATGTTCTTAAGGATGTTTTGTTTTATTAAATTCTAAACAAAGCTTCTTTATACACGACATTTGTTGTAGATTTTGCGTAGTTCCCTTCTTCATCGCAGCATAAAATCTTTAATCCTTTTTTGTTTGTCACTCTTGATACTGCCACGTAGAGTTGGCCGTGAGAGAATACCGGTCTTTGAAGAAACAATCCCACTTTTGTTAAAGTTTGTCCTTGACTTTTGTTGATGGTCATTGCAAAGCACAATACAACTGGTAATTTCCTACGGTTGAATTTAAATGGCATCTTATTATCAGTAGGGCTTAAGACCATCCTTGGTATTGCGCAAAGCATTCCAACATTTCCGCTTGAAATAATCCTTGCTTCGATTATATTCACACCCATCCTTACTACTTGCAACCTTGTACCGTTGCATAAACCTTCTCTCTGGTCTATGTTTCTCATGCACATTATTGGAGCGCCTATTTTTAATGTTAGTGAATGTTGCGGGAGACCAGGTATTTTGATGCTGTTTAGGAAATCGTCAGTGTAAAGTGACTCGTTAAAATCATTGTCCATATCAATAACACCTATCGAGTCTGAGCTGTTGTACGTCTTTTCCTTTCCTTCTAGAAGTTGGAGCATTCGAGCGTTTATCATGTCCAGAAGCTCATGAGTTGGTGCAAGGATGGATGTCAGTTGGAAAAAGTTGGCCTTATAAAGGTTGTCTTTCAGATCCGGGTAAATTTCTTCAATTATTGTACCTATATGATCATTAGAATCTGGGATCAGCATGTCATCTTCGAATTCCACCGTTGATTCTCCGTCATTTTTTTCTTCGCTTTTTCCATCGCCAATATCCAATATCCAATTTGCGAAATCTTGTATCTCTTTTTTTTGGATGTGTTTGTGCCCTTTTCTAGTCTCATGTTAATTGTTAGTTCCATGACGTTGCAATGTTGCCACAAATATGAAGAGTTTATTGACGCATGCACGACATCATGTCTAGATCCATTTGTAACGACCAGCAGTATTTGGCGGAAATCTCCACCTAATAGGACCACTTTGCTTCCGAAAACATGGTTTGAGGGTTCAAATGTGTCTGTCCTGCAAATGTCTCTCAATGTCCTATCAAATGCTTCATAACAGTGTCTGTGTGTCATGGGGGCTTCGTCCCATATTATCAGTTTACACATTCTGATTAACTCAGCCAAGTCACTATCACCTGGAATATGACACATTGAATCCTCGACTACGTTTATTGGAATATCGAACCTTGAATGGGCGGTTCTTCTGCCTTCTAACAAAAGTGATGCGATACCACTTGAAGCAACGTTTAAGACTATTTCGCCTGTTGATCTTAATGCAGCGGATAGGGTTTTGTAAAGGTATGTCTTCCCTGTTCCTCCATATCCGTAAACAAAGAACATTCCTCCTTCGTCCCGTTGAACGGCTTCCATTACAGTTTTATGTATGGTTTTCTGTTCGTGTGTTAACGATTTGTACAGGTTTTGATGTTGTTTTCGTAACTCTTCTCTGTTGTATTTCAGCTCATCATACACCAATCTGTTGAAATCACCCATTGTCATCATTTCATGAGGGAATGGCATGTTTGGGATTTGTTTCAAGCTTTTGTTGTTGCATAGGAGCATGTGCTCGATATATGTTAGGCAAATATTCTTTCTCTCCTCGTCTGTAAGAATCAAATCTGGTAAAAAAGGTAAAAGATTTGTTAGGTCGTAGTTGATAATATTCATATGTTGTTTGACCGTCTACCATTTGGATTCATGTTTATTGCTATTTTATTAAGTTTTTGAAGTTTTTTTTTTCTTTTTTCTTTTTATTTATTTATTTATTATTATTATTATTATTATTTTTTTAAGTTATACAATTCATACACATGAATTTATCTATTGTTTATGTGGGTGATAATTAAATGAATTTATTACCTGGATCATTTCTTTTCTTCCGTTCGATACTCTCAACATCTGCGGCCAACACTTCCCAGGTTTTGTCATAAACAACCTCTGGCCTTGACATGCTATCTGTCATAAGTAGCATGACATAAAATCTACGTAGGTAATTTCCTGTACCCCAGTAGCTGGCTTCCATCAGACCGTCTATGTATTCCTTGTCATCTTCTAAAAGACCACGTGCTTGACAGGCGTCTTTGTATGTTGGGTATATGACGTCTTCAAATTCTTTGAAATCACTCCAATCTTTAGCTCCTTTAACCTTGTTTAGCAATACCCGTAAATAAAAGTATTCTCCGTACGAAGGGGGGACATGATGTACACGTCCTAGTGCTGTGCCTTTTTGTCTTTTCGCCTATATTCTTTCTTCTTGCTTCCATACGTAGTGCTTTGGAAACTCGTGGTAAAGTAAGTCTCTGCCGTCAATGTTTTTCTTGTTGTATTCCATCCATGCGACGAACTTTGTTTCGTTAACCGATGCTTTTTCCAACGCATAATCAATGCTTTCGGTGGCCTCAAATAGTACCGATTGTTCTCCTTCTAAGTGGAACGGTAGTCTTTCGACGGGGGGGAACCTGTAGTGTATATCGAATCCATAGATTCTCCACGCGGCTTCACAGGCCGAAAGATACCTACAATCGTAGTATTCTTTTATTTCGTCAACGTCTTTCTCTTCCAATCCTACCGTCGATCTGTCTGGCCCCTTATTAATGTACTTGAACAAACATTTTATTGATCCGACCTGGTTGCACCACTCAACGTTAATATGTGATTGGAACCGCCGTAGCAATCCCGGATTGTATGGTACAACGTATCCGTTGTGCAATTCAGTTCCGTTTTTTTTATAGTGCTCCCGTCATTTCTTCTTTTGTAAATCGGATACCCGCTCTCATCGATGAAAGTTTTGTCGTTAAACTCTTTTGGGAATTTTTTTGTACACTTGTTCTTGACTGTGCACGGACAACTTGGATTTTGTGCGCCGCACGGGCCATGCCTCATGTGATCCGTAACGATTCTATACAATTCAGGATCTTCATTTTTGTCTGGTATTTCTGCTGAGATAATTCGGTCAATCTGTGCCGGTTGTGTTATTTTATCGTTTTCTTTCAAAAATAACAGAATGTGTGCATGAGGAAGGCCTCTCTTTTGGAATTCGATTGTGTATACCGCTGTAAGGTAAGTTTAATTTAGTTGTTGTTAAACAGTTTAATCAAAGTGATATGATAATTGTGTATGTAATATTAGATGGAGAAGTAATTACCTGCTTTTAGGTGCCCAAAGTAATGCTTATCTTTAAATTCTCTCATAAGGCTGTCAAGCTTTTGTTTAAAAACTCTTGTAATTGTGTCTGGTCTGTCGTCTGAATTCAACCTCCTTTTAGCAACAAAACGTTGGATCTCCGGCCAATTCGGGTTGCAAGTGAATGTTATGAACAGATCGGGGTATCCGTAAGCCTTACAAATCGTCATTGCGTCTAAATAGTTTTGCATCATATACCTTGGGCTTCCTGTAAACGATGATGGCAGCACGACTTTTTTACCTCTTAGCTTCACTCCTGAGTTTTCATCTTCTGCCAATTTAGCTAATCTTGAGTAAGTTTCGGATCTTAGGTCTTTATTTTGGTTTTTAATGTAGCGCATCCTTTCAGATTCGACCATGGTGTATGCGTCTACAATAAATTGTTGAAGTAGCCTCCTCGCATTTAGCACCATTGAGAAAATATTTGGCCTTTCTTGCAAGCGGTATGCGAAATACTCTTTCATCGTTACTCGAGTTCTCTTGTCTGTTGATGTTTTGTCAGTTACGCCAAAGTGATATATGTCTGTCCTATAACCATCCTCGACATAAGGGAACAACAGTGGGTACTGGAGTGCGAGGTACGAAGGGTGTAGCTCACTGATTCTTTTAAGCCCTCCTTCTTGCGTGTGTAGTATTATGTCTCTCTGATTAGTTGATGAATCAAAGTCTCCTACAATTAGAGCAGCTACCTCGTTTGCCGTTGGAAGGTTATAATCTCTTGCGTCACGTTCCCTTGTACCAAGAAGTCTTAACTTATATTTATTATGTTGCCTTTCTTTGACGAATATTTCGTCAGCCATTCTGAATTGGCACACTAACGGATTGATTTCATCGAGCATGTCGCGTAACTCAACAGTTAGCTGGTGGTCAATGACATTGTTTTTTGTAGATGATGACGTTTCGTTGCTGTATTTGAAATCCAAAATTCGTTAATTTTACTAACATTTTCAATCATTGAAATAATTTAAATAAATTTAATAGTATGACCAACACTGGTATGTAATAACAGCAGTTATTTTTTTAGAACTTGTTACCTGACACCGTCCATCCTGTGTTGTATCTCGTTCTCTTTGTCATAAATATATTGTTGCGCGAACTTTGGTGCTTTTCCTTTTTCGGGGAGCAAAGTACCCATTCTGTGGTAATTTTGACCCTGAATACGGTAACAATACGGTCCCCGTCCATCAGTTATTGACATGTCTTGCTTTGCGCCAATTGATGTGAATGCAAATATTGAGTTATAGCGTATGATATTGTGAATGAACGTAGAGCTTTTTGGGTGTTCTCCATTAATAAGCTCCATCAAGAGTTTTGGCGGCTGCTCCACCTGATCTCCTAATTTTACTTTTCCTCTACCGCAACAAAGTGAATATTTTGTGTCGTAGAATGTGTATTTCCTACCATGCTTTCTGCATTCCATAATAATGCGCGACACGATTCACATTCAATATCCGGATCTCCAAGGTCAATGTAATCTGTGTATATACAAAATAGCACAATATAGTTGATCATTAATTAGCATATTACGAAATCTAAGTGTGTGTTTTAATTAAAATTGTATTGTTTTTACCGTTTGATATCCCAACAAATGAATCTCGTGACATCTCCATCTTTAAGACGTGTATGACTACCAGGGTGATTGAATAAAGGTTTATGTCTAACCATTCTTGTTTTTTCTTTAAGTCTTTCTGACTTGCGTTTGCATGACCGTTCAAAATATTTGTTGCATTCAAGATCAGATGTTGTTTCTGTTGTTGCTGTAAACAATTTAAAAATAAAAGATGAAATATTAGAGAGTTACAAAAGGAAATTAAGTATTTGCTGATGTTGTTATTGGAATGAGCATTACATGGTTGGGTTGGGTTCTTCAATGGTCGGCCACTTTTCCGAGCAGGTTCAACGGAGTTCTCATTAGATGTACCTACATATGTTGGTTTTTATCTCTTACGATATACAAAATAGGTTACCTTGTCTGATTTATGACTTAAAGTGAACAATACTAACCTGTTGGTGTCTTACTTTTTGGCGGTCTCCCTGTACGTCGCGGAAGTAGATCATTGTTCAGAGTTGCTAACAATCAAACACATTAAACTTTAATAATATATTTATTTTGATGATAATATTCTAAAGATAGGTATATAAAATTACCTTTGAACGCATCTACAATGTTTAATTTACCTGAAGATCCACCGTTTGATGTGTTTTGACATGGTTGTTTGCCCGTCCGGCGAATATTTGTCTCATTATAGTCACCTGTGTAAAATATAAACATATACATACATAAAAAGTAATGGTTTGAAATTGTTTGATGAATTAACACTTATTTGCCTAATATAATTGGTTACCTATATCGTATGGGAACATGTGTGGTCTTCCTCTTTGTTTTGTTCCTTTTGGTTTATGTTTTATTGGTTGTGTTCCTGCATGTGAAGGTAGTTGAGCAGCTGAATCTGATAAACAATCATGTGAACCCATGTTTTCATATGATGAATGTCGCATGTTTGCAGGTTTACATGGATCCATTATTCTTTTTCAAACGTGTGTTTATATGATGGTATATATTTTTTTAAGTTTTGATATATATTTATTAGATTATTGTTTATATTTTTGGATAAGAATATTTTCTTAAAATTATTTTTAAAGGTTTATATACATATTATTCATGCACGCTCATAAAAGTCAGTGGAACAAAGTAATTTACTTTTTTTTATAAATAAGTGTGATGACAATATACTTATAAGACTATAAGTTGGAATATGACAGAAGCGTAACAGAGATCTATATTACCTTTGGTTTATCACTGATTGACATTTATAAAAACTAAAGAAACTCATATTGAATAAAAAGCGAACCTGATTATAAAACCTTGGTCCTTGAGAACCAGGAGTTGTATGTGTACTGGTCAATGGGTTGGAAGCAGTTTGTTGGAAATAATGGGAATTAGCATTGTAAGAATTTGGATAATAGTTCATCTGATGAGGCTTGGGAAATGGTGGAACCACCTGAGACTGGGGTTGTCATTGAGGGCGTGAGCTTGAACCTGATTACCCACCATTTACAAAACCATATGTCCGTTTATCTAACCGCAGCTCCTCATGAATGTCTGGGTGAGTAATCTTTACTGTTCGCCGTGCACCACCAAAATTTGCCATCGTTTGTTGATATTGTGGTTCAATCCCCATTCCCATTCCCATATTTCCAAGTTGAGGATGACCCATTGGAGAAGAAAAAGTCAAACCTTGACTTTGATGAATGATTCCCTGATGATGTTGGATACCTGGAACATATACTTGTTGTGGGACTTGTGGATTGCCAACGATTATATGCATCGTGAGTGGGACTGGTAATGTGGTATTTGGCATGCCTTGTGATTGAAGTTGTTGATTTGGTGATCCAAATGGAATGTGAATTTGAGGTTGATGATAAGGCATGGGGATAGAAGGCATCGGAGGACCAGTTGGCTTCTGGGTATGGGCTGCAACAGGGGGAGGTGTAGGAAGAACTTCTTTTTTCTCTTTTGGGGTTGGACCAGCCTCACCGGCATTATGCTGATCAACAGAACCGATATTTTTTGTCGGTATATTCTGTTTTGGAGCAGGTGGATTTGGCGATGAAGTAGCTTTTATAGAACCAAATAGGGTCTGCAGAATAATATTTACAAAACACAGATGAGTAACACATTAATTTGAGAAAAAGGTGTCCAGATTACCATGATTGAGGTAAAAAAAGGGTTTTGCGAGACTGGCTAACAATCATACTTATCATAGCTTTCAATGCACCCAATGTACATGGGAAGAAAAACAAATAATTAAAACTAAACTTGGATAGTTAAACCTCAACATACTGACAAGGTAATTATAAGTTACTTACTACTTAATGAGCTGTGTACTTGCAATGAGTTTCAAGGTAATCAATATAGTTGGCAAAAATGTTCAAAGAAGATAACACTACTTCCCAACTTTTTCAAAATATACCAGATTATTCTTATAGAAATAAGTAGAAGCTCAAAATTTCCTTTTCACGAAAACCAGTTCTTGTTCAACCTATACTTGTAATCAATTACTTTTGCAAATAAACAAATATAGTTATTTACACTGTACCAATATTTTATATTGCGTTGACATAAATCAAAGGATGTGTTTGTTCTTTCTTAGCTAGTAAGAAATCTAAATGATTTTCCTTAGGAAAATGTACACTGTTTGCAAATACACTATTTGAATTAAAATTATGATAAGTTGAATTCCAAAGTATTGAGGATGCTAGAACATGGAGTAACTCGAATTAAAAAGTTTACTATTCTGATTACATTTTTCTTTTATGCATTAATGCAAAGATAATGATCATTTTCAACCACTCTTGGCTTCATATTCAGTTTATCTATCTCAGCTATAGATAAGTACCACATTAACATATACGTGTGAGACAAATAGCAGATACATACCTGGGCCCGTTTCTGCTCATCCATGTTTAGGGGAGTAGAGCTGGTTCGACCAGTTAACTACAAAATCCACACAAAGCTTGATAGTTATTATAATTTCATGAAACCATATACATATTGAATAGAGATACACCCATTACTTATCACCGGGTTGATTTGGGTTGTGTTTTTATTGTTAACAAACCAAATCAAATGATTAGACTAAAGAAGAACAAATTGAATGTGTTAGAAGTCACCCCGAAGACAATTTCATAACGCATACAACCTCCTAACTCAATTTATTCAAGGATTTAGATTATTTGTAAGAATACTGATTTTGCAATCATTATTTATCCATAACAGTAGCCTTCTTTTTCTCTCCATATGAGAATACACACAAGTGGCTAGAATCATCTTTCTTAGGACATCTCTTATTGTTACATGGCAACTCAGCCAACTTTTGTACAATATTTCTCCATTCATTGCCTAAATTTGCCACCTTCATCTTTTCCTTCATAATTTGCCAAATTTCTTTTGGTTGACTTGAGTCCTATTATCAACTGGTATAACTACTGCTATGTTACCTACTTCCTTTAGTGTTGTTGCCTTTAAAGTTGCAAGTTCACGTAAAGCTATAAAACACAAAATTTAAACCCAAGGAAAACTACAAAATGAAATGGGTCAGTTCAGGTTCTATTTTGTTGATAACGGGTTAAAAAGCCAAGTATAAGATATTAAATAAAAGATTAAATGGAACAACAAAATATGTTGTAATCCCTGCATAATAGGGGATTTACTTGAATTTTTTTTCACTCGAGCTTTATATGATATCAAAGAGGCAAAAGTAGCTACCTTTCCTCCACCAATACAATGACCCGTTCACGTTATGGTGGGTCGAGTTGGATTATATTTTATCTGTAGTAGGTCAACATGTTGAGCTTTAGTTAAAAATAAAATGGGTCACACGTAACTTAAGCATCAAAATCAAATATTATGAAAGTCTATTCTGAATAAATGCAACTACACATCAGACAATCTATGAACCGTATCAAGCATCAAGAATGTCAAATGATTAAACCCAAGGAAAACTAAAAAACTGTTTATTTCCAAGAACTGTAGTTGAAAATGTGATGGCAACCGTGTTTTTGCACTTGGTAATTTACAGGAGTCAATCCAATGACCCATCAGCAATGATAGAACATCAAACACCATTAGTTATGCTTACAAACATCCCAAATTTAATACAATCACAACAAACGTGTTTTAAAAATTGATATAGTAATGAACTTATAGCTATTCTTTATAGTTTATTACCTTTTTTGATCTTGCTAAAGCAGCAATAACAACTTTCGTCTTTGTAACATAATTCTATTGTAACATAGCGACAGTGAGCAATCTATCCAATTAAGAAAAAGTTACCTTATTTGATCTTGGTAAAGAAGCAATAACAACTTTTCTCTTTGTAACATAATTCGATTGTAACATAGCGACAGTTAGCAATCTAACCAATTAAGAAAATGACGATAAAAACACCCCGAGTTTCAAGAGCCTTAGTTTAAGTTATACATACACGTTTTTTTTAACTGTAAATTCTAGTAGTATATGAAATTAAATACTTGAAAAACATAAATGTTGATAAATCTTTTTGTGGTTGATCAAAAGTAGTCTTCGCTATTGCTATCTTCAGTGCTTTCATAATCAGTTGTGTTGTCATTAATGAAACTTGATATATCATCAGTATCAGATACGGATCGCTGACTATATGCATCCGAATCTACTTCCCAAGTTTCTTCATCAATGTAATTCATATTAACATCTTTTCCGTGCAGTTTACCATGAATATCAACCATTTCATCCCACATGTCGTCTTCATTGATGTTTGGTTTATCTAACTCATCTCTATCATATTCCTCATCAACGACTGTGTATTTGGAATCACCTGTGTAAAGTTTATAAATATATGTATATATTTATAAGTTTAATTTACAAATATTTATAAACAACTACAAATTTAAACTTTATAAAAAAAAATTATGATTAAACTACCTGTTGGAGAGTCTTCGATGATATCGTCATCATGGATGACATATCTTGGTTTGTATTCCTTTAAATCATAGAATTGTTCAGGTAGATCATTAATATTTATCCAAACCCCATCTTTAGGAATTGCATTATTCCTAAAATTCTCATCATCTGTATCCTCGTCAATGAGCATATATTTTTTTTGCGTCGATGTTGAAGAATGTTGTTTTCTTTTTGCACGTTTAAAAGTAATTGGTGCGTCTTCATCATCAATATAACATGGAAATTTAATAATATATTACTACATATAATAAAAGTTCAATTTTTCACATTTATATAACATGTATTAGTTTAAAATCTTACCAATATGTGTTTTTCTTCATTATCATTGAAAGCTTTTATGACTCCATTTTTGGTTTCGGTGTTCTCGTCATCCGATGAAGTTAGATCAATGATTTTTGGATTCCTTATATGTTTCGATTTGCTTTCATCATCCGATGAAATAATGTCAATAGTATTTGCATTGCAAATTTTGTTGTTTTTAGTCAGCCTTCGACGTTTCCTTGTTAACTGATTATGCTACAATTAATACAAAAAATTTAAATGTTTTGCATTATACAATTATGTTTTAAATATTTAGTTGTGTAAGTTTTTTTATAAATTAGAAACATATGTTATATATCGTACCTGGTCATCATCGGAGTTATCAATGATTTGTGTATCTTTATTCCTTGCATCTTTTGTGGAACATGGAGTACTGTCATGTGTTGTTTTTAACACTGCATGAACCATCACCGTGGTTAAGAATGATATCAATGTGGATATATAAAACAATAGTATGTTTAACTGAGAACCAAGGTTAAATTTGAAAGCTAACAAAACACCCAATAGAAACCCAACTACATAATAACACCCAATATTGAGAAATGCAACAAATGTATGTCGTCCACATCCAACAGCAACCCCTATTTGATTTTAAAAGACGTTACAGAACAGCTAAATTTACAACTTATCTGGTCATATATGTAATCAAGTTATGCTACTTGTCATGAACCATACACATTGGGTGCAGTCATTACATGTGTAAATATTTGTTCATTCATATAAAAGTATCCTCTTATAGATTTGATACTTAAAGGGTTAAACATAGTGGTTTAAAAAGTATACACATATACATGGTTGTTTAAATATGGTCACAACTTTTTGTACATGCTTTGCTGTTGTAAAATTTATTAACATAACGTGGTTATCATTAACAGATAAATTATACACTAATGGATTCAAATTTATTAATTACCAACATACCTTGAAATTCTAGATGAGTCCCTTTATTCAGATGTATGTTGGCTGTTAAGCAATCATCAACAAATACACAACAATAATATATGAAATTTTAAGATGAAACAAAGTTGTTTTTGTTTAAATAACACAGTAACTAAAATTGAATAACATTATATATATATATATATATATATATATATATATATATATATATATATATATATATATATATATATATATATATATATATATATATATATATATATATATATATATATATATATATATATATATTTAACCTGAGTTCATTGTAGTCTTTTTCTTTTCCTCTTGGTTTTTCCTGGATTCGATACTTTCCTTGGTTTTTGCAAACGTATGTGAGTCTCTCTGTGGCTGCATGTTGCTGTAAAATTTTAGTCGAGTATAAATTATGATAGAGTTAAATAAATAATGATGTATACATAGTTTAACATTAGGTTAAAGAATAATAAAATCTTTATGATAATAATTATATATATTTACCAAACTTATCTTATCTTTTATTTAGGAAAGAATCACAAAGTTATACATACACGTATATCTTTCCTTGAGCTTTGACATTCGAAACCCTAAATGCAGCTTCTCTTGAAACGGCAAAACTTATTGCTACCGGCAGTCCAGACCATATTCCATTATGTTTACTGTATGTCAGTCCAAATAGAACAGCCAAACCTACTGATAATGAACATTTTAATGCTAGCATGAACCTTCTGTGCATCACAAAACTACTAATCAATTCAAAAAAATTCACTTCTTGCTTCTTTTTACTCGGTGCATCGCTTAGTGATGTTGGGTTAGGGGATGGATTCTCGGACATCTTTCCTTGAAGTAACTTGTAGCAAAATAAGAAGAAAAAAGAGGACAAAATCTTTGTGAGTTTGAGGGAAAGATTGGTTGGAAGGCATTAGATTTTCTTGGTCTGATTCAGGAAAAGTTGCTATATCAGAAGGCATGAAAGATTTAAATTGGTCAAAGGTCGAGGTTAGTAATCTTTAAGGTCTTGATCAAGGATTTGTGGTGGAAATGAATTAAAATTGTTCAAAGCAATTTGTAATCCTTGTAGTGGCATCTCTATAGCTTGCAATTTTTCTGTTGTATTAATGCAGTAATGTTTCAAGAGATTTATTGGAAGTGTCTCCCATTTCATGGTTTATTGGAAAAGAAATTATATATACTCGTAAGCATATGATATCTTGATTTTTATACACCATATCTGAACATGTAGCTCGTTAATCAACTTATGGTTAAAAACATGGTGTAATCCATCAATGTTCGTTGTGGTGAGGCACTGTGATGACAATGAGATCAGCAAAGTCTGATATAATGGTTTCTTGCAATATTGTATATGTAGCATTGTCGAATGATGGAGTTGCTTCATCAAGAACCAAGATATTTCTTAGCATCAACAATGTACGCCCCAATCTCAACAGCTGGTGTTGCACCATGCTCTAATTTCAGAGTCGACTTCGCAAAGTAACTTAGAACTACTGTATGATGGATAAGAAATTTGTGATTTTGGGTTACATATAACCTCCTCATATGCTCCAAAAATGCTACTAATCATATGATAAGTAGGTTATGTTCAATACTTAAAGATATTTGGAAAACATTTATATGTGAGTTAAACCCATTTGACTTATTTGAAGTTTGCAATTCTTCTATAACTTTGTGTTTGAGCACTACTAAAAATGACTCAAATTGACCTGCCACTGAATTTGATACAAATCTACTGTCTAATCAGGCCCCAAGGCATTCAAGATTACTTGGAAACTGAATAACGCAGCTCGCCAGTTGAAACTTAAAGAATACAAACAGGCTGAAAAACTTTGCACCAAGGTTAGTATGAAAGACATCCTATAAGCATTTTGTTGATATCGAGCTGCAGTGATGGAAGTCTAATTAGTTATATGCCATTCTTTCTTTTACATACGAAAACCTTATTCTAGGAGTTACCATTTCTGGCTATCTTGAGTGATATTCTCAACATAGTAAAGACTCTGAACCATGCATGCCTAAATATGTATCGATCTATGGGCTGTCAAAATATCATAAGAGCTTGACTTCTCCAGTCGATTGACTTTTACTCACTCTCTCTCGAGACTTCTACATTAAACTGAATCTTGAGATTTAAGCATATGTTACTCGGGAATTACAGCTTCCACTGGTATGTATAGTTTTATTATATTTCAAGGTGGCATTTTAAACTATCTATACTGAAATGGGTCAGTTCAGGTTCTATTTTGTTGATAACGGGTTAAAAAGCCAAGTATAAGATATTAACTAAAAGATTAAATGGAACAACAAAATATTAATTTACATATTCGGTTTGCATCTTATTCTAAACATCTGTCGTGTTTTTTTTGATTGTCATAATGGAGAAGGAGTTCCACAGGTGAAGCATATGAACAGCTGGTAGTCAATTTCATTTTTCTTGAGACAAAGTCAATGAAAAACTTAGCTTACCTATTGGTTTGCTCCCAATTGTTTGCCTATTACTTTATATGCTCCTATTCGAAGCAATATAATTTATATAGTGAGAGCCCTTTCTCTAACTTCGATGCGCCCGCCTCTTTCTTCTTGGAATCGTACATAGTAAGGTGACATTTATCAACATTGTCATACAAAGACATATTTAACTTACGTGTATCATTTGGACCACGTCTAACCAATGACTAAGTCTTACCTGTGGATTTCGACACTCGACTCTAGCAATAGATATACAAAGTAAACGACTTGTATAGTATTACGTTGTTGCGTATATCATAATTCTAGGATAAAAAAAAGGTAAGATTGTATTCTCCATATTCATAACAGTGGCTACAATTCAACGATTATATATTCATTGATAATAATAATAATACTAACACATGGCATGAGTTTAATAAGATAAGAAAGTAATCAATTAGCAAACAGTTTGGTGTGGTTGTTAAATAGTTAAGTTCAGCAACTAACACATGCATTATGTTAACTATCAAACCATATTAAAGAAATGTATCTCAATTTTGGTCATTGTGTAGACACATCTTGTTGATGCATTATCCTAATTTAAATACACCTCATTTATGCAATGACCTGATATATACTATTTCCCCATAAGTATTTTATCAGTATAGGTGTGCCTTCAAATGGCGAGGCCATTCAATTAACTGCGATTTAGATTGTCATCTGCACGTCACACATTTAGCTCAATGCATTCAAATTGTAATAGTGGCAGAATGATTTACGCATTTGAAATATGACTCGGCGTATTTGGAATGCGTCAAGCAGGTAAAAAATCGGCCAAAATCTCTTTTTGAAAAATAAATTTTTAGATATCTGTTAGTTAAATAAGTTAGATAGTGTAATAATTATATGCAACACACTAATTTATAAGTGCTCATAAAAAGGTTGAGAGAAAAGTGTTTCGGGTTAAATCAACCGCACGTTTCAGCCAATACAAAGAGTTACCCGTTACTCTCCTCATTTGGCCGTTTTGCCACATGAATGTTTATATCATCTACCTCTTAGCGTGGCATTCTAACTAAGAATAGATGAGTGCGCCTCATATCTTTTTAAGAATAAATGACAAAAATAACGGGATTGGGTATAATCTTTCACCAAGTAGCTTATGAACTACAGAAAATTAGAATAGAGCTTTTAAACTTATAATTAGGCTAGTTATTTTACATAAGCCCATTTTTTGAGCTTTCGGCTTACTCATGACTTATGAGTGTATATTATCAGATAAGACTGTACCACGTATCCGAGTTTCTAATAAATCGTGATTATTATCTAATTCATAAAAAGATAATGTACCACCGCTAAAACACGAAAAATAAAACGTACATCCAAATTGCAATTAGTAGCACCATAAATAAGCCTTGTATAAAAAATCCTCGTGTCAGCGATAACGATTTTCATCTTCTAATCATGACTGCTTAAAGATATTTATGTTAAAAAATAGTAAAGAATCAAGGATATAAAATATAATTATGCAAACAATTAATAAAAAACATTTATCCATAGAAGAATCGTTCATATGCAAAATAAAAAGTATCCAATAACATAAGATCTGAGTATATCAATTGATAATGAAAAATCTAAAAGTTTAAAACTTATTGTTTATGAAAAATAAAGCATTAAAATATGAAGATGGTGAAGTGCTGAATTATCTTAAACATCCTTTGAGATATTCATTGATGTCATCTTCTTATTTTGTTGTGCATGATGGTCATCAATTGTTTCATGTGCTGATTCGTCTACTATTTCCCGAGGTCATTTTTTCCCAATGCCACCACTAACGTTACTTGTTAAGGAATCCACATTATTCATTCTTGTGTTCCTGATGTCGATATCGGTTTCACCCTCAGTATCTAGTAATGATTTATAAACAAATAAATTACTTAGAATTTGATAAAAAAAAAGTTATGTTTTTGTTTAAGTATATATGAATATATAATGTAAATACCTCATTAACAAATTCAATTGGATTTGAACCGTTATCGTCATCTTTCTGGAATGTTTAACATATAAAATAGAATAAGTATTATTAAAAAATAGGTGTGTGTTACACACAGTCAATAATGTAGTATATGATACCTGTTCCACATTATTTGAAGCTTCTATATTCATATTCTCAGCATCTTCTAACTCATCTTCTCTATGAACTAACTCATCTTCATCATTCTCATAATCATGGTCATTGCCTTCTAAATCATGGTTAGTATTATGTGAATCATCTTTGGCATGCTCAAACTTATCTCCACCATTTTCAAACTCACATTTGCCAGTTGCTAAATCATCATCTTTATTTTCAGACTCATCTCCACCATTTTCAAAATCATCTTCATTATTTTCATGCTCATGCCCATAATTCTCATAATAATCATCATCATTTTCAAAGTCTTCTTCATTATCCTATTTTGGTTTGTAAAAAAAACAATTTTTTTTATAAAACGGCATAAACAAATAAAATTTTATGTTTTTAATTTCATGATTAATAGTTATTTTAATAATAAATAATAAATACCTCTTCATTTAGGAAGCCATCTTTGAAGTGGTTGATTGTGTCAACATCATCAGTGACTTTCTCAGTTCGGTATATATGGCTATTATTGTTGTGGTTAAATTCCGTGTATTTAATCTTGAATAGATATTGTTTTCCAATAATCTCATTAAGCTCATCTGGGAAGTATTCATCTGTATGGATGCCATGTTCTTGCATGATCTCCCATGCAGTCACCTTTGTCATCTTATGCACATTGTTGTCAAAAATTACGATTTGTGTTGTTCCACTCTCGTCTACAATGCGCACAATGATTTTGAACCTTTACATAAAAAACAAAATGATTTTAGTTTGGTCAATTGAAAGTTTAGATGTACAAATCTTGTAACTAATTATATAAAAATGTATTTGATACCTGCATGAAACAGCATATGTTTCCCCACGTCTTTTGCAAAACCACAATTGATTTTTGTTTCTAGAATTCATTCCACCTTTTGCTGCTATTGGTGTCACTTTTGTGTTGCATTCTTTGCAGCCTGTATAAACCCATCCATTTTGATATTGGATGCTATGCACAGTTGCATAAACAACACAGCATGTTTCCTGCATTTTGTACATTTATTTTAGATATTCATGTTATAGTTGTATATTATTTTGAATCAATATGTATACAAAATGCTCAAACCTAATTGCAATCTTACCGGTTGAATAGTACGAATCATTCCTACCAATCTCTTTACACACCCTTGCATAAATTCTGATGGTGTTACTACATGCCTGTCTTGTGAATGCACCTGAATCTTGAATTCGCTGGCATCATATCCCTCTTGAGATTCATAGCTGTTTCAAATAAAAATTATTTTTTGTTGGTATTTTTATGATATAAATTATATAGTAAAACTCATATTTGGTAATGTAAAATAAATTACCTTTCTCGAAAAGACAACAATTGAGGTATTTTCCTGTTAATGTATATCTTGCTTCCAAATAACGCATTATGCACGGATGGTTTATCTGTCAATTGTTATTTTTTATATCATCATAAGTGAAAGCATAAATTATACTTTAATGTATTATAAAATTAAAAAAAGCATGTTCGTAAACTTACTATCCCAATATTTAATCTTTCCTAGCATAAAAAGGATGTCTAAATGACCAATATCTTCAAGCCTGTTGGCGTATTCATTCCACATGAGTGCCCAGTTGTCCCAAAAAGTGCAATCAAGTGTATAAGATCTGCAAAATATGATATGAATTCGTGGTTATATATACATATTTTGCTAAATAAATAATTATAACAACGAATAAAATTTTTCTTACTCAGCATCTTCAATTACAACTGTTCGCCGGATTTTAGGACCACTATGGCTATTTACGGACACGATATTACCAACAGCTACAACCATTCCAATCACATCTATCCAGTAACATGTGTATTAGTAATTAATTTTTAAAAAAAAAACAAAAAAAAAAAACAATTTAGCATTATATGTAAGCATAAAATGCATACCAACACAATCATGTTCATGGTACTCATTGTTTGGGTCCAATATACATGTGAAAGGTTCATTTATGAATCCAACAAAGTTGTCATCAATTTGGTCAATTCTTGTGACATTTGTTTCTTTAAAAAAGGAAATTTTCCACCTGTTTGGTAACAAAGGCAATCTTCCACCATTTTCTGCCATACCAAAGTTAGAGATCATATAGCATTGCCCCTGTTAAAGTAGAGGTTCGAATTTAAACATGAACTCCTTTTTGATGTAAATTTGAATTCTCTCGTCCTGTAAATGTTATTCAAACAATTAGATGTTATATATATAGTTTAAAAAATAATATTTATAAGTATACAAATGAATATACATATATATACCTCTACGTCTTGAAAAACACAATCCAGAATGTATGGGTCATGTTCTTCGTTAAGTTTATGTGAATGCCAAATGGAGATACATCTTCCTTTAATTGCCATGTTATTGATCATAGGGTTGACATTTTTAATATGAGTCATCCTTAGTTCATTCATCTTTTGTGCTGAATTATTAAAAACATATTTAAAATTACAAATCCATTCAAAATTCAACAAATAGTGAAAAACAAATAAACAATCAACCTTGTGGCAAATTACCAACGGATGAACTTTGCATTCCATATCCTGTTTTTAACTGTGGTTTGATGCCTGTAAAATTAAATTTAGGAAATTAATAATAACAACATTGTATATTCAAGAATAAATAAACAATCAAACCTGTTGAACCACTCTCAAACGACGGAGAATGAATTCCAAAACGGTTTTTTGGTAATGATTTTCCACCTACAAATAAACATGTATAAGTATTAACAATATGTTTTGATTTATATAAATTAAAATGCATTAACAATATATTAAGAATTAACATTGTGAATCATTACAAAAGGAGGAACTGTTTAATTCAAAGCCTTTATTTGGCTGTGAATTCACTCATGTAAATCAATGGTTAATCATTATTTAAACATGGAATATAATATGTATTATAACATACATATAAATATAATTGTGTTTATTAATTTAGAAAACAAAAATTACATGTTAAACTTCTTTTAGACCGAGTCGTATGCAATCCTGTCTCATTTTCTTGATAACCAAAACTTAGGGTACCTATTGCAGAACCTTTATATTGTTGATGTTTTGCTACTATATATATATATATATATATATATATATATAGATATATATATATATATATATATAAACTCAATTTTAACATTTTGAAAACATAATTTATTGAATAAAAGTAACAAAGAAACATAAAAAACAATTTGGAGTAGATTTGATAATTACAACACATTGTACCTTTTGGTATATGATGAGTGTCTAAATACTCATCATTTTTGTATCATCTAGACTGCAAAAACATCTGAAAACACTCAGAAATGCATCAAAATGATGAAAATATCACAAATCAGTGTTTTATGTGTTTTAAATGCAAAAATATCAAAATCAGATGAAAAACGTATCAAGTTTGCATAATTGGCAGTTTTAGTCCCTCAAGTTTCAAAAGTTGTCAAATCTAGTCCCTGGTAATTCAAAAACTTGTAAAATGTCATTTAAGGTCCATGAGATTCAAAAGTTGTCAAAATAAACCCTTTAAAATTTTAAAATTTACAAAATGACAACTTTAGTCCTTAAAGTTTGAAAAATGTCAAAAATAGTCCTTGGTTAATTTAAAAAGTAAAAATTATCAAATATTAACCTTGTACTATTCATAAATGACAAAATTGCTCCTTGTGGTAAACTTTGGAGAAATTACATGTTTGGTCCCTCAAGTTTCAAAAATGGCAAAAAGTACCCTTGGACTTATAAAAATGGAAATTTATGCAATATTGGCCCTTGTACTATTCACATGTTACAAGTTTAACCCTTGTGATAACTTTGGGAAAGTTGCATTTTCAGTCCTCAAGTTTGGTGGAATTACATAAAAGGTCCTTGTGATTACTAAGCTACCAAACGGACCCTTTTATTAATCATAACTCAAATCCAATCCAAACCAAATCCTCAACCCCAAATTGGCCCATATCTAACCCAAGCCCAAACCTACCCGTATTATTAAAACCCGGTCAACAAAAGTCAAACACCCAAAAACCCGCCACTACTGTTCACCTTCCCTTCTCCCACACCTGTACCACTCCATTGCTGCCACCTTTCACCACCACCTGTCTTTCCACCTCATTTTCACCTTTCCACCTATCTACCAACTCTCTAACACCTTCACATTCAACCAAAATCCATTAATTACTTAAAACCTGCTCTAGGACTTTTTGGCGCCAAAACTGACATTTGGCGAAATTGATGAATGGGATGAATCCAATGGCTAAGAAATGGTGGGAAATACTCAGAGGTCGACAGAGAACTCAAAGAAGTCAATAAATAAGGTTGAGAAGCAGAGATGTAAAAAAAAGTAGTGTAATTTTAGTTTATATATGTCGTTTTAAATAATTTTAAATTTCTAGTGTTTGTTTAAGCTCTCAAGTACTTTATTCAAGTGTTTTCAGTGTAAATGAATGTATACTAGTTATCAATTTCCAGTTTTAATCTAATTTTCAGTTTATGCCATTTTCAATTTCAAAATTCTCAAAATATGCATATGTTGTTACCAGTTGTTCTTAAGAACTTGTAAGTTTATACAAGCTCTTAGAAAGACTTTATAAGCTATTAGAAACCTTCAAATTCAGTTTACATTCAAAACAGAAAAATTCTCCAAAATATTCAAAAAAATTAGTCAAAAATTAAAAATCGTGGGAATGAAGATCGAAGCATGGTAATACTTGGATTGATTATGGTTTAGAGCTTAATGGTAAGCATATAGGTGTGATCTCGGACCTTGGTCCTCTCGTGCATGAATTTATTTTGTAAGCCATTACTTTGAAATTTACATTTTCTAGTTTTAGTCATTAAACCTTGTTAATTCTAGTTTAATACTTGTAAATATAGTCATTATCAGTTAATCAATAGGTTATTCAGTTTAAAAATCTATTTTAGTGTTTAAAAGCTTCAAAACTGCCTCTTTAAGGGGTGTTTGGATTTATTGTTAAAACTGTGCTAGAGGCTTATTGTGTTGTAATTCGTTGTTGTTATAAGTCACTTTAGTGTTTACTAGTTCATTCAAACCTTAAAATCTAGTCCTAGTTTAATAGAAAGTCAAACTCATGGTTAATCTCATTTAACTTGCTAACTGTTGGAAATTTAGAAGACATAATCATGCATTCTAGTGTATAAGTTGTTTATTTAGCCTAATTCAGTCTTATAGTAGCTTAATACACTCAATTAGATCATCTATGATCATTAGAAGTTCATGAAAGTCAACTGAGTTCATAATTTAAAAAAAGTCAAAATTTTCCTTGTGCAGTTTTTGAATAAACTTTACAATTTCATTGTGATCTTACTGTTAGGATCTAGGATTTGTGCTTTTGGGATAGTAAAGTTTAGTTGCTCAAATAAATTAGAAAAATAGTAGCTAACTCCCACTTAGCTTATAAAGTGCTTATAAATCAGCTTCTTTTTACCCCTTTTCAAAATGCATGCCCTGTGCACAATCAAGCATACACTGAGTGTGCACAGGGATCTTACAGCTTTTGCACAAGCTTCATTCAAGCTTGTGAGAAGCTTATTTTTGGTCCAAGTGTAGTTAGCCAGGTCTACTTTAGGTCCCAACAAATGTTTTTCCTTTTAGCTTATTAGAATTACTAATGTACTAGCTTAAAGTAGCCACCTAATCACTGTTTTTCATTATTAATCCAATAAGCTCAAAACTAGTTTAAGCTTATTTAACAAATAAGAGTACTGTTAATTAGCTAAGATAGACTTAATATAGCATAAGTTAGCTTCTGTGTTGGATTGGTGCTCATTTGGACCTTTTGGCTTTTCTCAAGTGCTTATTTATAAGCAGTTTCCACTGTAGCCTCTTATTCCTTCACACAAGCACCTGTTTTTATATTTTTCCTAGAATCATAATATTATTTTAGACTTTTCTTGAATTTTTCAGATTTTTCTAAGTCAGTTTACTATTTTTCTTCATTTAAATTAGTTTTTAAGTCTTTTTAAATAGCTTTTAATAGAAATAAATTAGAAAAAGCTTAAAAAATATGTTTTCAATTTTCCTAGATTAAGATAAATATAAAAGTCATAAAAAATATTTTTCCATAATTTTCTTGGTTTAAATAGTATTTTCTAGCATTTTAATTAGTTTTAAATAGTATTAAATTAATAATAAATAAATAAAAAGTCTAAAAAATATATTTTCAGTTTTAAAATAAGTTTTATCATATTTTAGATTTTTCTAAGTTATAATTTCATTTTTCTAGGTTAATTTTTTATTTTCTTATATTTTAGTGCATTTTAAATACTTAATAAATAGTTTTTAATTAATAAATAATTAAATAAATAGTTGTAAAAATAATTTTCTTTTTCTAATAATTTTCTTTTATTATTTAGGATTGTAAAAATGTCATTTTCATATTTGTAGGCATTTTATTTCTTAAAACTCACGTTTTATTTTGTACGTTTACGTAATTTTATTTAAACGTACGTTTTAGGTTTTAAACGTTCATCATTATAAAAATAGTGATAGCGTTTATTTAATATATTTTATCTTTTTAATTTCCTTTAATTTGCATTTAAGTCGCTGTAATTTATAGATCTTTTCTTTAGGTATAATTATTCATCAAAATCCTTTCTGATCACTATCCTTAGTGATTACTCGACATCTGAAGTTGTTTAACACCAATTCATCCTCCGTGGGACTTAACGACCCAGGAATCCACTATATTCCTTTGATCTTTATTGCATTGGTTTCTGAGCAGTTTTAAGTTTATTACGGTCAGCCATTCACAAGTGGCCGGCTTGTGTGATTAAGCTTGACGGTTCGGGACCGATCAGTATACTTCCTGATGGCAAATAAAATGCGCTTCTCGGATCTTTTTGCTGATATTTAATGTAAGATAGCCTTTCAGAATCAGCTATATTGCGTTCCCTTGAAGATGCAAACTTGGGTATTTCAGAGTTATCATGAGATAGATTCCCATGAAAAGATGATGGTTGCTTGCCAAACTTATTGGTTGCATATCCTTTTCCTAACAACAATTAATCAACGCATAATGAAAGTATTCACTATATGGAGAAAAAATACACAAAAACTAAAGATATTGTACCTTTATTTGCCCTTCTTAAATTTAAACCATGAGAACCATAGTTTCGACTTGGTGTGTTACTTTCAAAAATAGACATATCGAGAGAAGTATCTTTGTTTGTTGGTTCTGAAACTGAAGGATTTGTACCTTTGTTTGCCCTTCTTGAATTTAAAGCATAATATCCATTGTTTCTTCCTGGTGTGTCACTTTCAAAGATGGAGGGTATTTCAGAGTTATCATGAGATAGATTCCCATCAAAAGATGACGGTTGCTTGCCAAAGTTATTGGTTGCATATCCTTTTCCTAACAACAATTAATCAACGCATAATGAAAGTATTCACTATATGGAGAAAAAATATACAAAACTAAAGATATTGTACCTTTGTTTGTCCTTCTTAAATTTAAACCATGAGAACCATAGTTTCGACTTGGTGTGATACTTTCAAAAATAGACATATCGATAGAAGTATCTTTGTTTGTTGGTTCTGAAATAGAAGGATTTGTACCTTTGTTTGCCCTTCTTGAATTTAAAGCATGAGATCCATTGTTTCTTCCTGGTATGTCACTTTCAAAGATGGACATGTCGATAGAAGTGTCTTTGTTTATTTATTGTGAAACTGTTGTAAAGAAAAACATGTTTTCTTTCAAGGTTGAATGAAAAATTAATGTATTTTAACACGTGCATCTTTATTATTAAAATACCTGATGGATCCAATATTGTCTCATTGATATCATCATGGTTTGTTTCTGTAAGTAAATCAACATACATATCTTATGCACTATAAACTAAAACATTATAAAACCACAACCATAACTTGTTTATATACATATAACATACTAACAATACATAAGTACCTGGTCGATCCACTATAATCACATCATTATCAACATTGTTTGGTTCTGTAAAGTTATAACAAATAGCATGGTATGCATTAAGTTAAAATTATATACACAAATGTATTATTATTTCTTAATGACCAACATACCTTTTGAATACATTTGAGTACCTTTCCTCAGTTGTTGTTTTCCTGCTAACAAATCATCAACACATACACAATGAGAATTATTTATAAATAATCCAGGTCTGTCAACAGTTCAAATATGCAAAAAAATTAAGAATGGGATTTGAACCAAACAACACCCCTTACCACAGGCACAACACCATACACAATCACCAACTGCCCTTGGGTATTTTTCAATTACTTCTTGCAATATTTAATGTTTAAACTCTAATTATCTTTTAACCTTATGGTACCAAAAGTAAATTTCATACGCATCAATGTCTTTCACTGATTATACTTTTAAATCTTTTCTATTGCACCTTAAAATTCATGATATCATCTAATAATGTGAAGGGTCATGAGGATTTATTTTAATGGTGTAGAATCTTCTAAACGTTAATCTGAGTAACAAAAACATTAAAACTAATCTTCATCCTAAGTCATTGGTCGGATATGAGAATCTAAATAAAATAGCAAAAACAATATGTAAACACACACATCTCGTCATTATCGGATGACAAAACCGCCATCAATATTTCGCATGTGAATAATCGTCATATCTTGGTTCAGCTCATGATCACGCATCTGTATGCACGTGAAATTGAATATACCACCATGCATCAATATTTCGCATGTGAATAATCGTCATATATTGGTTCAGCTCATGATCACTGTCACTGTATGCACGTGAAATTGAATATACCACCATGAAGGCCCAACGCTCGTAGGATTTATTGAACTAATAATTTTAACGATCTGTTATATATAGAACCAATAACATATATAGAACCAATAACATCACAGGTTGTGGGTCGAATGAAACAACAATATATAGGGTCTATCAGTTTATGAACTTATGGGTTTTGATCAGATTAAGGGTCGGTATTTAAAGAAAGCATGTGAGAGTCAGGCACAAAAAAATCTACTGCAAACTTTTACACACGCATGGGTAAGTCACCAACTACACAATTCTTATGACCATTACATGAACAGAAAAAAAAAAGTCGATTATAGCCAAAATAATAATAAAAAAAAAAGACGAACATCACAAGTTGTGGGTCGAATGAAACAACAATATATAGGGTTGATCAGTTTGTGAACTTATACTTTGCTTAAACTTCAACGACACTTTGAGTTTATTTTTTCTGCTTTTGGTACTATAGATAACATGATTATGGTGGTAAAGAAATCCACTATTACACCTATAGCCTAAGGTTCTACCGAAACTGAAACTCCACTATTACACCTATAGCCTAAGGCAAGAAGAAAAAGTGGTTGCTTTGGGCTTAGGCTATTCATGAAATGGTTACGAATGAGAAAGAGGCAAATGAATCATTCAATCAGCTTGTTCTTGAAGTAAACTTAACCCGACCACCTTTTACACGAAATACATGTATGACTCTCCGCATCGCACAGTCATGATATCTCAGATACTTAAAATTTAGAAAGCGTGACATAAGCATGGTCATACTTGGTGCCCAACGTCCGCCTTACATAACAACAACCACAACATTTGCAGCAATGGCCATCGGCAATAGAAGACTGACAATGTTTTTGTATTATTTGGAAAAACTTGCAGCCCTGGTGTGACTGCCAAATCGGTTTCGTTATTGGATTGCGGTTCATGTAATGTTTTCTATAGTATACTTCAACGTATCTTTAATCTTGATAAAGGAGCTTGCACAAAAAGAAAAGCAAGCAAGTTTTTTTAACCAATTCAGCTTTTAACCCTGCTGAGCTTTTCAACCCATTTAACTAAGTTTTCTGATTGAATATTAATGAGTAAATGGGTGTATATGATCCCTCTTTTTTGTAGGCTTACTTGACGAAGGAATATTGGAGGATGGTGCTTTCTTTGAGAAGACCGTGAAGAAAAAAGTAGGCCTAAAAAAATGATATATAACCCACATTAACAACCTAATAGACCTACCTATGCATAACCTTATTATCAATTCTTATCACTATATTATCGTTACATGAACAGAAAAAGAAGTCGATTATAGCCAAAATAATAAAAGGAACAAAAATAGAACATCACAAAGGTTGCGGTAATGAAACAACAATATATAGGGTTTGTAAGTTTGTGAACTTATGTGTTTCGAATGCAGTTAAGGGTAAAACAAACATCACAGGTTGAGAGAGCTCTAAACCTTAGGGTGATACGGTGCCTAACGTCCTCTACACAAAATGCAGCCTACAACAACGGTCGCATTGGCAAAGCAATGGCCACCGGCACAGACAAGACCTAACAATGTTTTGGTATTATTTGGAAAAACTTGCACTACTACCGGTGTGGACCGCCAAATCGGTTTAAGTTTATTGATTGCGGTTCATGTAATGGTTTCTATAGAATATAGGCTTCGACGTATCTTTAATCTTGATAAAGGAGATTGCACAAAAAGAAAATCAAGCAAGTTTTTTTAACTTTTTAACCCGGCTAAGTTTTTCAACCCATTTAACTAAGTTTTCTGATTGAATATTAATGAGTAAATGGGTGTATATGATCCCTCTTTTTTGTAGGCTTACTTGAAGGGAATATTGGAGGATGGTGTTTTCTTGAGAGAAGACTGGGAAGAAGAAGTAGGCTAAAAATGATATATAACCTACATTAACAACCTAATAGACCTACCTATGCATAACCTTATTATCAATTCTTATCACTATATTATCGTTACATGAACAGAAAAAGAAGTCGTTTATAGCCAAAAAATAAAAAGGAAAAAAAAATCAAACAACACAGGTTTTGGGTCGAATGAAACAACAATATATAGGGGGTCGGTATTTAAAGGAAGCATGTGAGGGTCAGGAACAAAAAAAAAAGTACTGCAAACTTATACACACGCATGGATAAGTCACCAACTACACAATTCTTATCACCATATTATCGTTACATGAACAGAAAAAGAAGTCGATTATAGAAAAAATAAACCCACGTTAACAACCTAATATAACCTAGATATGCTCATATAAATTAACTAATATTACTACCATATAAAATTAAGTTATTACTACCATGCTAAGATATAATATTCTAAAACTAATATAAATAATAATCTGTATACTCATAACAATATGGTAAATTTTAAATTGCATCTTATAATCAAAAAAATTATACAACAATCCATCATTAATTCTTAATATCCAACATACCTCTTAGATTCTGTGGAAAACCTTTTTTCTGGTTAAGTTTGCTTCCACGCTAACAAATAATCAAAACATACACAATAGTAATATGTTATATTTAAAGATGTATATAACAAATTTATAAGATTTAAAGATCAAACAAACAAAAAATTTATATATATTGATTCACTTAACCTGAATTCATTCTAGTTTTTTTATTTTCCTCCTGTTCCTTCTTGGATGAATTAGTTTCATTGGCTTTTAAAAGCCTCTGTGTAGATCTTTGTGCCTGCATTTTTTTTAAACTGTTATTCGACTTATGGACTATGAGGTTGCACAATAAATAATGTTGTATATATAGTGTAATATTATGTAAAACCTAAAACAAAATCGTTAAGATAACAATAAATAACTACCAAACTTATCTTTATCTTTTTTTAGGAAAAAAACACAAACTTACACGTTTTTAATTTTTGGAAAATATTTACAGATACGTTTTTGCATTTATTAAGTTTGTCTTGCAAAATATAAAACAAAAATTGAATTGCTCTAGTGGTAGAGATGTTGGTTAAGTTTGGAGAGTGACCAAGGTTCGAACCATACTAACTACATTTTTAAATTACAATTTTTAAACATTTAATCTTTGCTTTTAAACATTTAATCTTTGCTAATAAAACATAAATAATTTCGTAAAATTAAAAATAGCCTAAAATTGAAAATTAATTAAATGTCTTAAAATAAAATAACTTTTCAAAATGCTTACATGGTAGCAATGTGATGACATGGCTGATAATGAATTACAATAAATGAGGTATTACAAAAGTGGCATTATCTACGTGGTAACGCGCCTCGTTATATAATATATATATATATATATATATATATATATATATATATATATATATAGGAATATATTAGTTACTACAATTTATTGTAGCTAATTGGCTACAATTTTAAAGGGCAATATAATGTGATCCCTGATTCTTTTGTGTGGGTCCCGATTCTTTTCTTTTGGTCCCTGATTCAATTCTTAGTGTATTTTTTATGAAGAATCAATGTAATTGGCTTTACAAAATTGTAGCCAAGTTTATTAACCCATATATATATATATAAATATATATATATATATATATATATATATATATATATATATATATATATAGCACTATGAACCTACTTTAAGTGCGAAGGTAGAAGCTTTTTACAACTAATAATACACAATGTACATAATTTAATGCTCCATAGCATTTTGTTATTTTTATTTAATTCAAAAGGGTATAATAGTAAAATACATTTTCATATTATTTTTGTTTTTTTTCATAAATTTCTGTTTTTTATAAATCTTAATTTTCGGAGTTTTTTTTTTTTTTTTTTTTTTTTTTTTCATTTTCAAATAGTCATGGTGCATACATGTTTTTTTTATACCTAATCATTATCTTTTTGAAATCCCAAAGTGCATACATGTTTTTTTTTTTTTTTTTTTTTTTTTAAATAGTCATGGTGCATACATGTTTTTTTTTCCTTTCCAAATAGTCAAGGTGCATACATGTTTTCAAATAAACAAGGTGTATAGATTTTTTTTTCCAGATAGTCTGCATACATGTTTTTTTCTTTTATAAAACACTTCTTTTTAAACAACCTACCGATATTTTTTCCTAATCATTATTTTTTTTGAAAGTTTGAAACACAAATTAAAGAACATAAATCATTATAAAAAGAAAAACAAGATTGATATACTTAAATGTTACATTTCATTTGATTACAAGTACAAAAACACATGCAATAATCATATATCTCCAAAAGTCGCAAATTATCTTTATGTATATTCATGTTCATCCACTTCTCGGTCTTAAATGATATCATCATCTTCATCAATCAATCTGAAACAAGCATACACGAAGACAATTAAAACACAAATAAATAAGAAACGAAAATTAAACAACTAGCATAACGCATATGCACAATCTTGTATATATTAATCTAATGATGTAAACATATTTTTTAGTCATAAACAACTATCAAACACATATGCACATTTTAAAACATATATGCATAACTTTTCCATTGATTTTATATCAAACATAAAACACATACGCACACCCTTTTAATTGATTTTTTTACTACCATAAACACTATGTAACCATTTCTTAAAACATATATGCACACCTCATAAAACATATATGCACACCTCTAGAAACACGTATGTACTTTTCTTAAAAACATGTATGAACCATTCCAATGACTCAATTACTATATTACTAGTAGCCTCTTGTAATCACTAATTCACTTAAATCTTTGTCTTTTACCGAATATTTAATACAGTAAATACATAAATTTGCATTACAAAACATATTGTCTTTTACTGAATATTTGGTCCAGTGGTAAAGTAGCCATATTTGTTTAAAATATTATGTGTGTTTCTTTAAGCCTTTTTCTTAAATGTCTTTAAAATATAATGTGTTACTTTTCTCAACAATTATTTCTTTTACGAGAATGATTGACACCATAGTAATATCGAGCTTTATGGATTTGACACAATGCTATTTTCTCAACAATAAATGGTTTACAAATGACTAATGTTTGTTATAACAAACCAATAACCGAAACCAAATCAGAACACCAAGTGATCTAACATAAAAGAATTGTTATAATTTTAAGACAAACTGGTGGGCTACGAGGGATCTTCAAATCTTATTCAGAGGGCTTACGTAACGATCTAACATGAACAAACGAACCTAAATCGAACACCAAACCCAAGTTTCACATGGTGAGACAACAATAAAGGACCAAAGAAATATAAAATCGGCATAAAGATTCACGAACAATACATCATGAAGAACAAACCTATCTTCGAATGGAAGAAACCCTAATAGCGATTAGGGTTTAGAATGAAGAACACTCAACTTCCCAAAACAAACATCAATTGATCGCATCCACGTAAACCCAATCACACGATGTAGTAAACCTTAAAAAATAATGAACATATTGGTGATTTTTTTTTGGCGATAATGAGAGGGCTATAGAGGTTTGCTTGGTGGTTTTAGGTTTTGATATGGGAGATAGATATGAGGTAGATAACCGTTCCTTCATTTTTGGGGTGAATAAGAATTTCCCAAATTACCCTTTCATATTTACAAAGTTTTCCTAATCTTTATTTTAATTACATTAATAGCACAATTCATCTCATCCATCGATGAAAAAATCTAATGGTTTAAACATGGTTCTATACTAAAGTAGGTTAAAATAAAGTTTCACTATATATATATATATATATATATATATATATATATATATATATATATATATATATATATATATATATATATATATATATATATCCGGATCGATTGAGAAGGTTTTTATTTTGAGAAGATTGAGAAGGTTTTCAAAAACGATAGATTTTTAACTTTGATTCATGTTTTTCAAGCGTAAAACTCATTTTAATGTGATTAAAATTCAAAATGTGTAAAAAAAATTTTTGAATCAATGTTAAAAATCTCTCGATTTTGCGACATATGTAGAATACTGAATCATCTGTACAAATTTAATGAATCATCATCATAACTCGATTTTAACAATGATTTGTGAATCAAATTTGTGATTTATAGATTCGATTCACCATAAAATGATGTTTACTTGTGAATCAAATCAAAAACATGAATCAATTTGCTCGAACGAAGATTTCTCAATCTTCTCAAAATAAAAACCTTCTCAATGGAACCGGAGCCATATAGTATGGTTATTGTGAAAAGTAAGTGACGGTAAAAAGTATAGGAAGAAATTCTAGCCATAGGATTATGAGATTAAATTGGTGTATTAATGATATTAAATTGCTGTATTAATGATATTAAATTGATGTATTAATGACACATTTGGCACAAAACACTATATGTTGACACATTTGCACAAAAACTTATTGTAATTGACACATAATTGACGTATTATTGACACACACATAATTTTTTTAGCTAAATATGTTGACACACTTTGACATAACTTCTTTTAATTGAGACACAATTGTCACATTTTCAATACGATATTATTGACACATACACTTTTTATCCTTTTTATCTTAACTTTTTATTTGATCCAAAGCCTATATATATATATATATATATATATATATATATATATACATATATATCTTACCAAAGAAAGACATTGGGTTGCTTCAAAAAAGCCTTCTCAGTCTATCACAAATAAAACAACAATATATATATTTTAACATCGACTAAGAAAATGAAAAAATTAAATTCGAAATAATTAATGTGATAATTAATGTGCTAATATGCATACCTGCTAATTGATATGAAGAAAAAAAAATGGAGAGTTAATGTGATATGAGGGAACGATTTGAGAGATTTGATGGAGGTGTATGGTGGAGAGAGTTTAATGGAGGAGGAGGTTTTTAATGAAGAGTTAATGAGAGTTAGGTGTAGAGTTTAATAAAGAGTTATGAAGGTGCAGAGTTTATTAATGGAGGAAGAGAGGAGGTACAGAGAGATAGGTGGAGAGAATGGAGGTCAAAATGTACATTCATAACTTGATGAGTTATATAAGCCGGATCTCTCATAAAAAAGCCTCATTTTTGTGGCTTATCAAAACACCCATAAATAAGCTTATAAGCCCATTCATATAAGCTTAGCCAAATACTTGGTTTGAGCTTATATGAGTCATATAAGCTAATAAGCTCATAAGCCCATTAGCCAAACACCCCTAAGAGATTTTTTTTTCTTTTCATTATTTTTCTTACTCTCATAATTAATCTTTTGAAAACCGGGTTTTTAATCGACCTGATCAAGTCACCGGGTTACTGATTCAACCGCTGGAATCCAATTTTCTATTAAAAAAGTTTATATATTTTTTCAATAAGGTCAACCGGTTCGACTATCGGGTCAACCCGGTTCAACTAGTTCAGCCACCGGGTTAACTCGGTTTTCTATTTAAAAAAATGAAAAAAACCAAACCCGGTGGTGTTTTGATAACCGGGTTGACCCGGGTCATTTAAAACCCGGCGGGTCTAATCGGTTAACCCGTTTTAAAAACCCGATTATTTTACCCATTTTTTTTCGGGAACCGGTTCAACCGGTTAACCCGGCCGGGTCGATCCGGGTTTTAAAACATTGCTCGTAACACCCTTTTCACATTGCATTTGGGCCCACCATATCCAATTAAAACACAAATTCAACAACAAAACTCTATTAAAAAAAGCGCATTTGACATACACCATTTATTTTGTGTTGGAATTGGTGGGGCGATATCGGGCATTCCTTGGCAGCCAAAATGAACCACATCAGACTTGGCGTGTCTCGTGATGATACCTTGCTCTCTAAGCTATTAAAAAAATCATAGTTAGGAAAAGAAAAGAAAATCCATAAACAAAATCACAGGACCAACCCAAACTCGAATAAGATCATTTGGGTTGGGTTATTGGAGTTCAAAATTTTATTCAGGTTACCTCGAATACCAAACAGGGTAAGGTTTTGGGATTTATTTGGCTTGCTTATTTAAATTTAGACCAACATAAAAGTCTAACAGGATTGAGTCTGGGTGTATTTTCTTGCCTCAAACCAAATAGACGTGACCCAATTAAACCTAAACCCAACCATATTTATACCCCTGACATCATATACCAATTTTATTAGTATTACTTGTCATTCAATTATGGTATCATTATATTCAATCAACGGGTATTGTTATAGATTTAAAATAAAAACTAAGGAGCATTTGGATTAGCTTACTTTTTTTGCTTTTTGAAATTAGAAAAGCTTAGGTGACGTTTAGCTGTAAAAAAAATCTTATTCTTTCATTTATAAATTCTTTGAGAATGAAATGGTTTTTCTTCTCTACAGAAGAGTTGAGAATTTTGAAAACCCGTTTAGATGGAGTTATATTTTTTCTTTGAGAATTTTGCGACGGTGGGTGGCGACAGCGAGGATGTAAGGTGGAGATGTTAGCAACAGTGATTAGGGTTAGAATGAGATAATTAAATGATAGATTGAAATGTTTTTTTTTTCTTTTTTTTATGTTAGAGATAAAAAAATAGAGAATGATAGAAATTAGTAAAAAATGGGGAAAAAATGTGACTAAACGAATATTCAATTTTTTATTTTCTTATAAACATTTTCTGAAAAAATGAGATGTTTTTCACCAACTAAACACACCCTTATGTTTTGGTGCTTACTTATTTAAGTTTGATAGAAAGGTGGGTAATGGGTACTTGATTCTGTTTTAGGACGACAATGAGTGGGGAATGGAAATTATATCTATGGAGTAGTTTGAGCATGAAAATCGTTTGAAAAATACAAAAATGTAAATGACATCATGATGAGTAGTAGGAATGCAAGTTTGATAACATTATTAAAGAAGGTAAAGAAGATCCAAGCAAGCAAGATACAAAGAAGACTTCAACTCATCAAATTCACACAATCCAGAAGTCAACATTCATGCCACCGTAAAATAAAAAGTCAAAATATCTTCTTCACCCTCAAGCCCAAGTTCAATGCAAGAGAATGTAAATTAGATAGCTTATAATCAGTAGTTAGATTTCGTCTAAAACCTTTGTAGTCTATAAATGTCACAGTGTAACCTTCATTACATTCTAAGTTTTCAGTTTGTAAATGTAAACTTCGTTTTTACTACATAATGATAATTCAAAACTTTTGCATAGTTTCTCTCATTTCTCTATATGGTATTAGAGCTCACCACCACAAACTGTAGTGAGTAACTAATTCTGGTAACAATAACTAATTTTTCTAGCGACTATAACAACTTTTCCACCATAACCCGTTTTTCCCGCAAAAACTTTCTTCATCATCACCACCATCTTCTGTCACAATCTATTGTATTCTACACATTATACATCATTTCTTGATCATTAAACCACCAAATTCAGCCATTTCTAATCAGACTCACTCTAAAATTTATCAAATCTCTCAATCAGAACACTATAGTTTGTTAAAAGTTGTTATAGTCACCATTACTAAAACCTTCATAACTAATCACATCACTCTAAACAAATGAAAACAGTGGCTATTGGAACATCATCATCTGCACAAGATTCATCTACAACGAACGCAACACTTGATGGGATAGTCAAATATGATCATCCTTTGTTCTTACACCAAACTAATCATCGTGGATTACTTTTAATCTCAAAGAAGCTTATTGGATATGATAACTACAGTTCTTGGAAGAGATATATGGTAATTGCAATCAATGCTAAGAACAAGATGAAGTTATTTACTGGTGAGTATCCTAAACCTAACACAGATTCACCGACAAGAGTTCTTTGGGAAAGAAACAAAAGATATGCTTATTTCATGGATCTTGAATATTGTGGCTGAACAAATTGGTAATAATTTGAATTTCATCAATTCTATTTCAAAGTTGTGGAATGAATTACATGAACACTATACTCAAATTGATGGTCATAGAATTTATCAGCTTTCAAATGATATTGTGCAATTGAAACAAAGTGATTGTACTACCGAGGTCTATTATTACAAATTGAAGGGACTATGTGATGAGTTTGATGCATTGGAAGCTCCATATTTGTGTACATGTGTTTGTACTTGTGAGAATGTTAAGTAAAATAGTGAAAGAGATTAAAGGAAAAGACTAGTTCAATTCTTGATGGGTCTTGATAACAGTTATGCTAACATCAAAGCACAAATCCTCTTGATGCAACCTCTACCATCTGTTGTCAAAGTCTCTAACATGGTAAGGCAAGAGGAAAAGCAAAGAGAAGGTCTGCTACCACAACAATTGTTTTTGCAACATTTGGTAACAATCAAAGGGGAAAAAGTTGTTAGACCCGTTTTCCGGGTATTGGGACCCCACCTTAGATGAAATTGACAAAGGTTTAACGGGATTGGTTAGTCAACGAATGTTAAATTGACTAGTCAACTTCAATAGTCAATCTATTAATTAACAAATGTTATGTCATAGTTATAGAAAGAAGGGGGACCTATGTTGCTAAGTGGTAAACTTATTATAATGTTTTTAGTGGCCAAATTAGAAGGAATGGGACTTGAGGGACCAATTGTGTCAACTGGGGAAACATACCACCTACAAGTGTCTAGATAACTCTTAATCTTACTATGGATATCCAGAAAATATGTGGAGTGTGTGTGTGTGTCGTGATATGATGAAGAAGGAAAAGACATGGTGGTCTTGATAATCAAATTGTGAAGGAATTAATGTTCCCAACCATGAAATAAGCTAGTATCTATGATCTCTACCCAAGTAAGTACTATTCTTAATGTTTAATTGATGAATTGGTAGGTTAGGGTTTATGAACCCTAACTTGGGATAATTGGGTAAAAGAGATTTTAATCTAATTAAGAGTTATAGTGATCAAGAGATGATTTTATATTGGGTTAAAGTCAAGTAATTTATGGGTTGGATCATTATATGATTAACATATAATTATATGATGATTAGAGGTGTTTATAGGCGAGTTAAATGGTTGTTTTAATCCATGGTTATAGCTTTGGAATGATGTATTAAGTGTATATTGATTATGTGTTTAAGGGTGTTAAACTTTGGATGATGATGATGGAAGATAGTGATGATGATGATGTCTTTGATATTATTTAGCTTGGATTAAGGTAAGTAACTTGCACTAAAACATATGTTATATGTGTGTTATCCATATATGTGTTATGATTGTGATAGTGTTTAGCATATGGATTGAGTAATGGATGAAGGTTTATGTAGTATATTGAATGTTATGGATTGGAAGCAATGTAAGTGATCATGATGCTTATGTGCTAATATGTGTATGATATGTGTTTTATGTCGGGTTACTTACTAAGCGAAATCTTATAGTTTAGTTGTTTAACCGTTTTGTAGGTTCAATTGTGAAGAAGGCAAAGCGATTGGAAAAGGCTTAAGGATTGGAAGAGTGTATGTTAGAAGGTTTGTATGCAAATAGGAGCTTAGGTAGAATACCGAGCTTGAAGTCAAAGTTGTTCCCCAGGAGTTTTAAATGGGTTAAATGTTTGTAATGTCAAGTATTTGAAATGGTTTAACGCTCATTTTATAGGTCCTAAAGCATGTTAAAGGGTTATGTTTAAATGGTGTATGCAAACGGGTCAAAACGGGTGTTTGGCATAACACTCGTTACTTTGTAAAGCACTTTTCCGCGAGTCATTATGACCAAGTTTATGCATATATTTGATGTTTATAATGTTTTAATGATTTCTGGAAGTTTTGGTGTTATGTCATGTTATAGAAGTTGTATTCCGGAAAATGGGTCAAAAGTACACAAAAAGGTTATGCAGAAAAAGAGGTGTTTGGGACAAGGTCTATTTTAACCCACTTTGTGTAAAAAAGGTCCAGAATGTTTGGAAAAACAATGTATATGGTTAAGTGTTTGTAAAGTGGTTAAAATAGTTTGGAGAACTAGTTGGAGAACTAGTCGAAGTCAGTTTTCGAAAAAATCATATCTTTTTAACCGTAAGTCGTCACAGGTCGTGCCACCCGTCATTTCGAAGGTAATTGAGTCTAGTTTCATGTAAAAATAATTTCAAGGGTCAGTTTGTTACAGAATTATATCAGTTCATCAATTAGAAACAGCATGTCAGTTTTAAGTCATCGTTTCCGTGTAAAAGTTTAAATTTCAATGATTTTAAGTCATGTCGTTCATGGGGTGTAACAACTTGGTATCAGAGTTTCGGTTTAAGTGAATTAGGTTTCCACAATAGGTTGCCTAGTCTTAAACCACTCGTAGAAGCGTTGAACGTAAGTGTTAGTGATGCGGAAAGTAATCGTTAAGTATGAGATGGATTATGTCTTTTGTGAGATGAGGTTATTGATGATAAGTGATGAATGTGTGTTATAGTGTTGATGTGTATGAGATGTAAGTCTATGGAAGACTTGAAGTGTTTGAATGATTAGCTAGTCGTGCACCTCGATTGGTGCCAGTGATTATATTGCGATTATGAATGTATGAAAGAGTAATGGCAATGGAATGCGAGTAAGAATGGTAAGTGGTATTAGAGATGGGCTAATGAGTGAATTAAAGTTTTATGATGCCTTAGTTATAAGGTAGACTAATATTTGCGACTAATTAGAATGTTGATGCTTAGACATAGACGATTTTGCAATGTGATATAAGAGCCATAGACTATATGATTTGATTTTGATTATGATTATGAATGTTTTAAAACTTGTTGGATAAGTGTTAAGTGTTAAAGTGTTATTGTTTATGCGATGTTAAGTCTATGGTAGTTGGTTATATGTCTAAGTAGAATGAGATTGTGCTTGATAGCATGGTACATAGAAGTGTACGAGATAAGATAGATGCATTGGAATGCATAATATGTAAGACTTAATTGATATGTGCGAGTAATATTTATTGAGCAAATATTGGTTGATGATATAAGTTGTGTGAAGCATGTATTAGATTTAATATAATTTATAATTGCCACATTATGCGTGATGACCAAATGGTGGCTAAAAGGTTGATAAACCATATTGATATGTGAAAAAGTTAAGAAGTATGGTAAGTGTTGGATAAAGCATAGATGCTTTGAAAACTTGAGATAAAGTAATAAATGTTGAGCATGATAAGGTAAAGTGTGTGATTAAGACGTGATAAGATCATGTTATATATAAAACATGATAAGTGAAACATGCTAGAAATGAATGTTCAAGCGTAATGAGTAGAAGTGATGAATGAGATATAGAATGCGCTAGAATTCATAAGTGATATGAAGTGCGCTAGAAAGAATTGTAAAACATGAATATAATCATGTTAATATATTGGAATGTGTATGATGAGATTAATGAGAGTGTTATAAAATAAACCTATGTAAGGTTTATATGCGTAAAAGTTAAGTAGACTAAATGATGTGATATTATAAGTTGAAAATGTATGAGTCAACTTGAGGTTGACGGATGAGTGATAAGTTGCATTGTGAAAATGCAAGTATAACAGTTGACAAGTATTAAATAGAACTTGTCTTGATGAAAGTTAAAGTGATAGTGGGAGTTGAGATTGCGTGAGGCAATGAGATAGTAGTAAGTACTTAATGATAAAAGTACATAAAAGATAAAGTGAGTAAAGATGATAAGATATAGACAGCTTGGATCCAATGCTCTAGTTTTGGCATCCTTCGGGATGGCCTAACTTGCCTTTATGGCATGGTTTTGTAGCTTGCCTTTTTGGCATGTGTTTTGGCATCCTTCGGGATGGCCTAGCTTGCCTTTTTGGCATGGTTGTTAGCTTGCCTTCACCGGCATGGTTTGTCTATATCCCTGGCATGTGCAAAAGTATCCTTCGGGATAGCTTAGCTTGCCTTTTGGCATGGTTGATAGCTTGCCTTTATGGCATGTATGTTGGTATCCTTTGGGATAGCATAGCTTGCCTTTCATGGCATGGTGGTATAGTTTGCCTTTATGGAATGGATGATAGCTTGCCTTTCCGGCATGGTTGTTTAGCTTGCCTTCATGGCATGGATGAAAAGTTAGAGAGATTGGATCCAAGGCTAGAAAAGATGAAAAGTAAAGTAAGTACGAGTATTATGTCGGAAGTGTATAAGTAGGATGATTTGTAATTCCCTTATTTAGATGAATTGGGACGCATTTTCATTTAAATAAAGAAATTGTGAATCACCGAACCATGATTTTATGTTTCTTGGTTTACATTGATTGGGACGCCTCTCTATGTAAATGAGGAAGTATAAATGAATGGGCTTATGTATATCCGATATGACATGAGTACGGGTAGAGAATGGAAAGTGAAAGCTAAAACTAGTTAGACGTCATAAGAAATGAGATTAGATTTGAATGGAAACTTATAACGGCGTTAATATCATGTGTGAAACCTTAAGATAGACGCCTAGAATGAGTTTGTGCATTAAGTTGAGAAGATGATGAGTAGTATTTCCAAAATTTAATAGGATGTATTGCTTAAGTAATGCTTGAGAAAGATTTTGAAAGTGCCGTTTATATGGTACTTTATATAAATTTGAAATGAGTTATCAATTTTTGAAGTAGAAATGAGTTGGGTGTTAAGTAGAATGTGAAGTTGACCAGTTTATGACTTAAGGTCATGTTAGTGCATTAATGAATGATGTGAAATAGTATTGAAGTTTGACTTATATAAAGTCAAATAGTAGATGTTTCCGGATGATAAGTCGTCATTGTGGGAAATTTTAGATAAGCTTGTGATGTGAAGTGTTGTTTATAGTGGATTATGAGTAATGATTGTGTCATAGTAAGGTTTGAATTGCAAGATCATCTAGATTGTTGCAATAAAATGACTAAGGATTTGAAGTATGAGAACAGGGGTATCTTGTGAATGAGTTTTGGATAGTAATAGGCACGAGATTTCGGGGACGAAATCTAAATAAGGGGGTAGAATTGTTAGACCCGTTTCCCGAGTACTGGGACCCCACCTTAGATGAAATTGACCAAGGTTTAACGGGATTGGTTAGTCAACGAATATTAAATTGACTAGTCAACTTCAATAGTCAATCTATTAATTAACAAATATTATGTCATAGTTATAGAAAGAAGGGGGACCTATGTTGCTAAGTGGTAAACTTGTTATAATGTTTTAGTGGCCAAATTAGAAGAAATGGGACTTGAGGAACCAATTGTGTCAACTGGGCAAACATACCACCTACAAGTGTCTAGATAACTCCTAATCTTTCTATGGATATCCAGAAAATATGTGGAGTGTGTGTGTGTGTCGTGATATGATGAAGAAGGAAAAGACATGGTGGTCTAGATAATCAAATTGTGAAGGAATTAATGTTTCCAAGCATGAAATAAGCTAGAATCTATGATCTCTACCCAAGTAAGTACTATTCTTAATGTTTAATTGATGAACTGGTAGGTTAGGGTTTATGAACCCTAACTTGGGATAATTGGGTAAAAGTGATTTTAAGCTAATTAAGAGTTATAGTGATCAAGAGATGATTTTATATTGGGTTAAAGTCAGGTAATTTATGGGTTGGATCATCATATGATTAACATATAATTATATGATGATTAGAGGTGTTTATAGGCGAGTTAAATGGTTGTTTTAATCCATGGTTATAGCTTTGGAATGATGTATTAAGTGTATATTGATTATGTGTTTAAAGGTGTTAAACTTTGGATGATGATGATGGAAGATAGTGATGATGATGATGTCTTTGATATTATTTAGCTTGGATTAAGGTAAGTAACTTGCACTAAAACATATGTTATATGTGTGTTATCCATATATGTGTTATGATTGTGATAGTGTTTAGCATATGGATTGAGTAATGGATGAAGGTTTATGTAGTATATTGAATGTTATGGATTGGAAGCAATGTAAGTGATCATGATGCTTATGTGCTAATATGTGTATGATATGTGTTTTATGTCGGGTTACTTACTAAGCGAAATCTTATAATTTAGTTGTTTAACCGTTTTGTAGGTTCAATTGTGAAGAAGGCAAAGCGATTGGAAAAGGCTTAAGGATTGGAAGAGCGTATGTTAGAAGGTTTGTATGCAAATAGGAGCTTAGGTAGAATACCGAGCTCGAAGTCAAAGTTGTTCCCCATGAGTTTTAAATGGGTTAAATGTTTGTAATGTCAAGTATTTGAAATGGTTTAACACTCATTTTATAGGTCCTAAAGCATGTTAAAGGGTTATGTTTAAATGGTGTATGCAAACGGGTCAAAACGGGTGTTTGGCATAACACTCGTTACTTTGTAAAGCACTTTTCCGCAAGTCATTATGACCAAGTTTATGCATATATTTGATGTTTATAATGTTTGAATGATTTATGGAAGTTTTGGTGTTATGTCATGTTATAGAAGTTGTTTTCCGGAAAATTGGTCAAAAGTACACAAAAAGGTTATGCAGAAAAAGGGGTGTTTGGGACAAGGTCTATTTTAACCCATTTTGGGTCAAAAAGGTCCAGAATGTTTGGAAAAACAATGTATATGGTTAAGTGTTTGTAAAGTGGTTAAAATAGTTTGGAGAACTAGTTGGAGAACTATTTTGGAGAACTAGTTGGAGAACTAGTCGAAGTCAGTTTTTGAAAAAATCATATCTTTTTAACCGTAAGTCGTCACAGGTCGTGCAACCCGTCATTTCGAAGGGATTGAGTCTAGTTTCATGTAAAAATAATTTCAAGGGTCAGTTTGTTATAGAATTATATCAGTTCATCGATTAGAAACAGCAGGTCAGTTTTAAGTCATCGTTTCCGTGTAAAAGTTTAAATTTCAATGATTTTAAGTCGTGTCGTTCATGGGGTGTAACAACTTGGTATCAGAGTTTCGGTTTAAGTGAATTAGGTTTCCACAATAGGTTGCCTAGTCTTAAACCACTCGTAGAAGCGTTGAACGTAAGTGTTAGTGATGCGGAAAGTAATCGTTAAGTATGAGATGGATTATGTCTTTTGTGAGATGAGGTTATTGATGATAAGTGATGAATGTGTGTTATAGTGTTGATGTGTATGAGATGTAAGTCTGTGGAAGACTTGAAGTGTTTGAATGATTAGCTAGTCGTGCACCTCGATTGGTGCCAGTGATTATATTGCGATTATGAATGTATGATAGAGTAATGGCAATGGAATGCGAGTAAGAATGGTAAGTGGTATTAGAGATGGGCTAATGAGTGAATTAAAGTTTTATGATGCCTTAGTTATAAGGTAGACTAATCTTTGCGGCTAATTAGAATGTTGATGCTTAGACATAGACGATTGTGCAATCTGATATAAGAGCCATAGACTATATGATTTGATTTTGATTTTGATTATGAATGTTTTAAAACTTGTTGGATAAGTGTTAAGTGTTAAAGTGTTATCGTTGATGCGATGTTAGGTCTATGGTAGTTGGTTATATGTCTAAGTAGAATGAGATTGTGCTTGATAGCATGGTACATAGAAGTGTACGAGATAAGATAGATGCATTGGAATGCATAATATGTAAGACTTAATTGATATGTGCGAGTAATATTTATTGAGCAAATATTGGTTGATGATATAAGTTGCGTAAAGCATGTATTAGATTTAATATAATTTATAATTGCCACATTATGCGTGACGACCAAATGGTGGCTAAAAGGTTGACAAACATATTGATATGTGAAAAGTTAAGAGTATGGTAAGTGTTGGATAAAGCATAAATGCTTTGAAAACTTGAGATAAAGTAATAAATGTTGAGCATGATAAGGTAAAGTGTGTGATTAAGACGTGATAAGATCATGTTATATATAAAACATGATAAGTGAAACATGATAGAAATGAATGTTCAAGCGTAATGAGTAAAGTGATGAATGAGATATAGAATGCGCTAGAATTCATAAGTGATATGAAGTGCGCTAGAAAGAATTGTAAAACATGAATATAATCATGTTAATATATTGGAATGTGTATGATGAGATTAATGAGAGTGTTATAAAATAAACCTATGTAAGGTTTATATGCGTAAAAGTTAAGTAGACTAAATGATGTGATATTATAAGTTGAAAATGTATGAGTCAACTTGAGGTTGACGGATGAGTGATAAGTTGCATTGTGAAAATGCAAGTATAACAGTTGACAAGTATTAAATAGAACTTGTCTTGATGAAAGTAAAAGTGATAGTGGGAGTTGAGATTGCGTGAGGCAATGAGATAGTAGTAAGTACTTAATGATAAAAGTACATAAAAGATAAAGTGAGTAAAGATGATAAGATATAGACAGCTTGGATCCAATGCTCTAGTTTTGGCATCCTTCGGGATGGCCTAACTTGCCTTTATGGCATGGTTTTGTAGCTTGCCTTTTTGGCATGTGTTTTGGCATCCTTCAGGATGGCCTAGCTTGCCCTTTTGGCATGGTTGTTAGCTTGCCTTCACCGGCATGGTTTGTCTATATCCCTGGCATGTGTAAAAGTATCCTTCGGGATAGCTTAGCTTGCCTTTTGGCATGGTTGATAGCTTGCCTTTATGGCATGTATTTTGGTATCCTTCAGATAGCCTAGCTTGCCTTTCATGGCATGGTTCTATAGCTTGCCTTTGTGGAATGGATGATAGCTTGCCTTTCTGGCATGGTTGTTTAGCTTGCCTTCATGGCATGGATGAAAAGTTAGAGAGATTGGATCCAAGGCTAGAAAAGATGAAAAGTAAAGTAAGTACGAGTATTATGTCGGAAGTGTATAAGTAGGATGATTTGTAATTCCCTTATTTAGATGAATTGGGACGCCTTTTCATTTAAATAAAGAAATTGTGAATCACCGAACCATGAGTTTATGTTTCTTGGTTTACATCGATTGGGACGCCTCTCTATGTAAATGAGGAAGTATAAATGAATGGGCTTATGTATATCCGATATGACATGAGTACGGGTAGAGAATGGAAAGTGAAAGCTAAAACTAGTTAGACGTCATAAGAAATGAGATTAGATTTGAATGGAAACTTATAACGGCGTTAAGGTCATGTGTGAAACCTTAAGATAGACGCCTAGAATGAGTTTTTGCATTAAGTTGAGAAGATGATGAGTAGTATTTCCAAAATTTAATAGGATGGATTGCTTAAGTAATGTGTGAGAAAGATTTTGAAAGTGCCGTTTATATGGTACTTTATATAAATTTGAAATGAGTTATCAATTTTTGAAGTAGAAATGAGTTGGGTGTTAAGTAGAATGTGAAGTTGACCAGTTTATGACTTAAGGTTATGTTAGTGCATTAATGAATGATGTAAAATAGTATTGAAGTTTGACTTATATAAAGTCAAATAGTAGATGTTTTCGGATGATAAGTCGTCATTGTGGGAAATTTTAGATAAGCTTGTGATGTGAAGTGTTGTTTATAGTGGATTATGAGTAATGATTGTGTCATAGTAAGGTTTGAATTGCAAGATCATCTAGATTGTTGCAATAAAATGACTAAGGATTTGAAGTATGAGAACAGGGGTATGTTGTGAATGAGTTTTGGATAGTAATAGACGAGAGATTTCAGGGACGAAATCTAAATAAGGGGGTAGAATTGTTAGACCCGTTTCCCGGGTACTGGGACCCCACCTTAGATGAAATTGACCAAGGTTTAACGTGATTGGTTAGTCAACGAATGTTAAATTGACTAGTCAACTTCAATAGTCAATCTATTAATTAACAAATGTTATGTCATAGTTATAGAAAGAAGGGGGACCTATGTTGCTAAGTGGTAAACTTGTTATAATGTTTTAGTGGCCAAATTAGAAGGAATGGGACTTGAGGGACCAATTGTGTCAACTGGGCAAACATACCACCTACAAGTGTCTAGATAACTCTTAATCTTTCTATGGATATCCAGAAAATATGTGGAGTGTGTGTGTGTGTCGTGATATGATGAAGAAGGAAAAGACATGGTGGTCTTGATAATCAAATTGTGAAGGAATTAATATTCCCAACCATGAAATAAGCTAGTATCTATGATCTCTACCCAAGTAAGTACTCTTCTTAACGTTTAATTGATGAATTGGTAGGTTAGGGTTTATGAACCCTAACTTGGGATAATTGGGTAAAAGTGATTTTAAGCTAATTAAGAGTTATAGTGATCAAGAGATGATTTTATATTGGGTTAAAGTCAAGTAATTTATGGGTTGGATCATCATATGATTAACATATAATTATATGATGATTAGAGGTGTTTATAGGCGAGTTAAATGGTTGTTTTAATCCATGGTTATAGCTTTGGAATGATGTATTAAGTGTATATTGATTATGTGTTTAAGGGGGTTAAACTTTGGATGATGATGACGGAAGATAGTGATGATGATGATGTCTTTGATATTATTTAGCTCGGATTAAGGTAAGTAACTTGCACTAAAACATCTGTTATATGTGTGTTATCCATATATGTGTTATGATTGTGATAGTGTTTAGCATATGGATTGAGTAATGGATGAAGGTTTATGTAGTATATTGAATGTTATGGATTGGAAGCAATGTAAGTAACCATGATGCTTATGTGCTAATATGTGTATGATATGTGTTTTATGTCGGGTTACTTACTAAGTGAAAGCTTATGGTTTAGTTGTTTAACGGTTTTGTTGATTCAATTGTGAAGAAGGCAAAGCGATTGGAAAAGGCTTAAGGATTGGAAGAGTGTATGTTAGAAGGTTTGTATGCAAATAGGAGCTTAGGTAGAATACCGAGCTCGAAGTCAAAGTTGTTCCCCGAGAGTTTTAAATGGGTTAAATGTTTGTAATGTCAAGTATTTGAAATGGTTTAACACTTATTTTATAGGTCCTAAAGCATGTTAAAGGGTTATGTTTAAATGGTGTATGCAAACGGGTCAAAACAGGTGTTTGGCATAACACCCGTTACTATGTAAAGCACTTTTCTGCGGGTTATTATCACTAAATTTATGCATATATTTGTTGTTTATAATGTTTTAATGATTTCTGGAAGTTTTGGTGTTATGTCATGTTATAGAAGTTGTTTTCCGGAAAATGGGTCAAAAGTACACGAAAAGGTTATGCAGAAAAAGGGGTGTTTGGGACAAAGTCTATTTTAACCCATTTTAGGTCAAACGGGTCCAGAATGTTTGGAAAAACAATGTATATGGTTAAGTGTTTGTAAAGTGGTTAAAATAGTTTGGAGAACTAGTTGGAGAACTAGTTTGGAGAACTAGTTGGAGAACTAGTCGAAGTCAGTTTTCGAAAAAATCATATCTTTTTAACCGTAAGTCGTCACGGGTCGTGCCACCCGTCATTTCGAAGGTAATTGAGTCTAGTTTCATGTAAAAATAATTTCAAGGGTCAGTTTTTTACAGAATTATATCAGTTCATCGATTAGCAACAGCATGTCAGTTTTAAGTCATCGTTTCCGCTTAAAAGTTTAAATTTCAATGATTTTAAGTTGTGTTGTTCATGGGGTGTAAGAAAAGTTTAGGTCAAAGTTACAATTCAAGAAAAAGGTTCAATAGGTCTGATTATAGTCAAGGTGAGTCATCTGAGAGGATTACTTTTGGGAAAGGTGTGATATGTGGAAATTCCTCAAAAGAAGGCCATACCAAAGAGCAGTGCTACAAACTTGTTGGGTATCCTGTGGGTCATCCACTTTATGGGAAGTTTCCATCAAATCCCTACAAAACACAATCAAACCAATTCACAAACAGGACTGTTGATATGGTGCAAGGCCAAAATGATGCAGTGCCAAACACTCCTTCAACTCACACTCAGTCTGCACAATCTACTCAACCAAACACCCCTTTTGATAACCATGTCGCAGCCAGGATTGATTAGCTGCAAGACCAACTCAACCAAGTGTTGATTATGATGCAGACCAACCAAAAGTGGCTCTTCTCAGGTATATTTTCTTCTCAATTTTGAAATTCCTAAATTTGTAGCTTCTTTAATTTCAAATCTTAACCATGCTTGGATAATAGACAGTGGTGCAACAAACCACATCTCCACTTCACTATCATTTATGATATACATACACATCCTATCCACACCTATATATGTAAATGGTCATAGTGGTCACTACTTATGGATCAGTTGTCATTAACTCACACATCACCCTTAGATATGTTCTCTACATACCATCATTTTCACAAAACCTTAGATATGTTCTCTACATACACTTAAATGGACACAATGTCAAGGTCACTACTTATGGATCAGTTGTCATTAACTCACACATCACCCTTAGATATGTTCTCTACATACCATCATTTTCACAAAACCTCATCTCTGTGAGCAAACTACTAAAAGGAACAAACATTTCACTCATACTCACTTATAAGCATTGTGAATTTTAGGACCTAATCAAAGGGTTTGCTCATGGAATCCTTTGTAATGGTCTCTACTTCTTACCTTCATTAGCTTCAACCTCATCACAACCATCTACATCATCTACTGTCTTCAACACCACCAACAACTCCTATATGTGGCATTCAAGAATAGGCCGTTCCTCCTTTCCAGTTCTTAAACAAATAAAAGGATTAACTTCTTTCATACATTGTAATTTGATGTGCGCAGAAAGGGCACGTTCGGGTCGAAAAACCTCCTTTTCTACGAGCAAGTTTTTCAACCTCCTAGGCATTGAACCTTATCGTTGTAGTGTAGTATGGGGTAAGCCTCTGCTTGATATCGTTATCTAGGGGAATAGGAAGGCTAGTAAGAAATATATGACGAGAAGGTAGGGTTAAGGATGATTCTTTTTTATCTTTTTTATGGTTTTTTAGAAAGCTAAGGTAAATATCTCGGGGCAATTGGTTGGGGGTGGTACTTCTACCAATTACTCTACTTTAACTAATTATCTAATTACTACGGATAGCTATGTTTAATTGAGGTGTGCTCGTATGATGATTAAAGATGTGTTCACTTAGAGACTATTACTCCCTAGTTATCTTTTATTAGTTGGTTGAGTTGTCACGTCTTTTATTTTAACGCGTTGTATTCCTAAAGGTCGTAGGGTGTGCGTATTCCCTAGTTTTGTGAGGTTATCTCTCGTATATGATTCACGGAATCGACAAACCTAAGCTATTTTATCCATGCACCATATCATCATTAAGCATACTCAAGCATTAAATACAACGATAGCCTAGATGCACTTCTAAGCCAATTTTAATTAAGACAAGAAACAACCTAACAACAATCAATAACTAGGTTTCATAGATCTAAGCAAACACACAAGTAATTTAGCTAGACATGATAGACAAGCAAGCATACACACAATCAATCGAACATGGGGTAGACATAATGATAAATTGGATTAACAAACTTATCTTGATGTGTAAATAGGGTTTGGGCCCTAGAATACCTGTCCAAGTCAGACTACAACTGAGTTAGGGTTTGCTCTCCAAAATTCTACCTCTTCAAATACAGAAAAATCGAATTCTATATATAGATTTACAATCGCGACGGCTCGCCTTTTGCATGCTACGCCGGCCGGTTTGCTTTCATTAGGGTTTCGTCTGGGCCAAGTCATCGATGGGACGACGTCACTTTAGAGTTGTGATGCCGTTAGTCTTTAGTTGAGACGTCGTCTTGATTCTAGATCTGGTCGTCTTGAGTGAAAACTGTGAGTGACGCCCTCCATATTTAAAGCGTGACGCCGTCAGGCTTTACAACCAGGAATTTCACTGAGCCGTCGCGTGCATGTTTTGATCAAGTCTTCATAGGGACGCGTCGCCATTGGATGGACGCCTTCAGGTTCTGCTGATCAGTCTTGAGTGGCTTCGATCTTGACTTTGCCATTTTCTTCATGTATTTGCTCCTTTCGTCCAAATGTGCTTCATTCCAACATTTTGCTTCCAAAGACCTAAAAGTAATAAGGAACGAAATTAAGCAGTAACGGGTATAAAATGTGTCGAAATAGGGCTTAAATGACCCCCTAAAAGCGTACGTTTTAAATCCTTATCATAATTCTACTTTCAAATGTAACATCTGTATGCTTGCAAAACAACATGCTTTACCCTTCAATTCAAGTGTTTCTCATGCTAAATCACTGTTTGATCTAATTCATGTGGATGTTTGGGGACCCTATAGACACACCACAATAAACAAGTGCAAATATTTTCTAACCATATTTGATGACTACTCAAGGGAAGCCTAGGCCTACCTCATGCCAAGTAAACAACACACCACAACACACATCAAAGCATTTTATCAATATGTTCAAACTCATTTTCAAGTTAAGATAAAAAAAAGTTAGAAGTGACAATGGAACTGATTCTTAAACTCTAGACTCAATGCATTCTTCCAGTCAGTTGGAATATTTCACCAAACATCATATCCTAATACTCCTCAGCAAAATGGTTGAGTTAAAAGAAAACACAAGCAACTACTTGAAGTAACCAAAGCACTTAAATATCAAGCCAGTTATCCAATTCATTTTTGGGGATATTGCATACTAGCTACAACCTACCTTATAAACAGACTTCCTCCACCCTCCATTCAGAACAAATCACCATATGAGCTCTTACATAACACACCACCTTCACTTGATTACATCAGAACCATTGGTTGCAGAGCTTTTGTTCATCACCATTTATCTGAAAAATTTGTCGCATGAGATCAATCCCCACTGCTTATTGGCTATTCATCACATTATAAAGGGTACCTTCTTTATGACACAGAAACACACAAAATCCTAACTAGCAGGCATGCTGAATTTGATAAAACACAATTTCCCTTTCATAAATCACAAGAAACCAACACCACTGCCCATGTCCTAAACACATCAATTAGCCCTCATAACCTTCCACTCTTCTTACCACAACAAACCAACACTAATGATACAACTCCACCAACACCAGACACTTCCTTGAATGCTACAGACACAACATTACCATCACCTACAAAACCACACACATCTTCATCCCAAACAGATAATTATTCCACTCACACACAATCCATACCAACCAATACGATCTGCACCTAACTCATCACCAGTTCCATACCACCTCCTGATCTACTATAACCAACTTTTAGGACCTCACAAATACTTAAAACACTCCCAAACAAACTCAAAGATTTTCAATACACTCCCTAAATCTAACATTAATACTGTGTCCAAACACCACTACACCAACTTCATAAATTACTTAAATGTTTCCACCTCAATGATAAGACACCTCATCAATACCATCAACAAAACCCGAACCTCATACACGAAAGCTGCAAAAGATCCAAAATAGATGGAGGCTATGCAAAAGGAATTCATGTTATATAAGAGAATAATACTTGGGAATTATGTATTTTACCTACAAACAAAATTGCCATTGGTTGTGAGTAGGTATTGTTGGAATCACTCCTAAAACATATTTCAAGTGTTTGTAATTAACATGTAATAGGTTGCTTAATTAGGCTTTTATGTTAGTATTAATGGCAAGGCTTATGTACAAAGCCCTTAAGCCTTGGCCCAAGCCCATAAGGAAGGAAGGGACTAGATGTGTTGCCCTAGCTCCCTTCCCCTATAAATAATGTTGTAAACTCCCATTTGGGAGTTGGTTTTTCACTTTTCATATCACACCTATGCCTAACGTTTCTTTCTCTCTATATCGTGTGCATGTTTTGTGTTCATCCGATCATCTTATCTATATTTTTTACATATTGATGCTTGTGTTACAATATGGTGACGTACAGTGTATCATCATTCGCCATCTAGTTGGGTGAAACGGTTTGTTTTTGAAGTTTATTAGTATACGCGTGAGTTTCGGTTCTAAAAACTTTTATACGCTTTAAAACTATAAATTTTACACTTTAAAACTCAAGATTCTTGTACTTTCAGGTTTATTTTGTGTTAAAGTTTAAGTTTTTAGCATAAAGGTTGAAACTTTACGTGTGTATCATTGTGTTTAAGCTTGGTTTTATTCGTATAGTAGTTTCTACGCATAAGGGTAAAATTCATTTTGGATCATCAAGTTTTCAACTTTCTTGTTATTTTGGTGATTTTGAAGCTACTTCATTCAAAAAATCAGGTTTCTAAACACTCTTGCGCTTAAAAATCAGTTTTGGTCAAGTTTGGTATTTTCTATGCATAGTAAAACCCTAGTTTTACTCGTAAGCTTCAAAGTCTACGCGTAAGCTCATCTTCATTTGATCTTCAGTGCTGCTGGTTTACTCAGTGTTTTCTTGCTTGGATAAGTCTGAAAACACTTCGACTTTGGATATCTTTTACACTGGTATAAGTGTAAAGGATTTTTGGGCAAAACCCTAGTTTTACGCATAAGCTAAATCTTATGCGTAGAATTCTTTCTGCCTAAGCATTTTCTTACGCCTAAGCCGTCTTACGCAAAGCTAATCTTACGCATAAGCATTATACTACTAAGCCTTTGGTTTACGCCGAAGCTAAGTGTTTCTCAAGTCTACGCGTAAGCTATTCCTACGCGTAAGCTCTATTGTTACGCGTAAGTTGGTTTTCTACGCATAAGGTCCTTTCTACGCCTAAGCTGGTTTCTACGCATAAGGTTACTTCATCAACATTGTTTCATTGGACTACAAAGATCCATCATCAACACAAGTTTCAAGATGTCTCAACCACCATACTCTAGCTACTTTCCTCATGTGTATCCTCAACAACAACAACAACAACAACAACAACTCTATCAACAATATCCTCCACCATCACCACAACAAATGCAACAATTTCAACAACAATTTCCTCAAGGAGCAATTCAACCACAAATGATTCAACCACCCCCTAGTCTATAGGTACAACCTTACACAAACTTTCAAAATCAGCATCCATCCAAGTATGCTATGAAGGAACCGTTTTGGTTTGCAAAGATGTGTAAAGCTTTAAGTAGCCAACAATCCATTCATGAAGCTGGATCCCTTGACAGACCTCCAATGCTCACTCTCGGAAACTACGATCAATGGGTGATAAGGTTCTTTAGGTTTTGTGATCTAAAGAAGCCACATGGAAAGTTCTTAAAGAAGGTCATCCTTGAAGGTCCATTTCAAATGCCTACTATCACTATACCCGGAGATCCGACTGCCAATCCACCAAGAGATGATATCACCAACATTGTCGGTATTGATCAACTTACTACTGATTAACTTCTTCACTGAGAAGCTGATGAACTTGCAATGCAATATATCTTTTTGGGATTACCCAATCCGATACTTCGTAGTGTTGATGCTCAGAAGACTGCTAAAGCAATGTGGGAGCACATTCATCTTCTTATGGAAGGCACTGAACTCAATCAAGAAGACATGGAATCAAAAATCTACTTAGACTTTGAACACTTCATGATTGAACCAGGGGAGACATATGAGTCATATCATCATCGGTTCTCAGACATCATCAATGACTTGGATAAACACAATATCATTATGCCAAGAATTGCAGTCAACACAAAGTTCCTTAGTAGTCTTGGTCCTGATTGGGAAAAGTATGTTATTTTCATCTGTCAAGCGAAGAATCTTCATCATGCTACATACGGATTGTTGTACGACTATTTGAAGCCCCACCAAAAGGAAGTTGACAGAGAAAGAGTCATCCATGGAGCTCCTGTTTCACCTTCACTCCCGGATAATCAAACTCTTGCTTTATGGGCTCAAGCATGTTATCCTCAATTCCCGACCTTGCAAACTATCTTCACAAACCCTCCACAATCAACTGTTCAGATTACACCATATGATCCTTCACAACAACAATCACAAGAAACTCAATTGGTTCCATACAACAACAACAATGATCAGGCACTCTACAGTGAATCAAATGAGGATGCTGATGCCTTCGATGCAATGAATCAAGGATTTGTTATGCTTGCAAATGCCTTCGGACGATTTGCTAACAAATCCAACAATCGTATTCGTACCTCATCCAACACAAGGAATCAAGCTGTTGTTAACAATGGACGTGTTGAAGTTCAGAATCGTGGTTATGTTTGTCAGATGGGTAGTGGTCAAGGGTTTAATGCTAATGGAAGGAATAACATGGGTGCTCCATAACAACGGGCTCAAGTGGTTGATCAGGGAAATGCTCAGACCGGGGTTAATGGTTTTCGTTGTTATAACTGTAATAAGAAGGGTCATCTGGCTAATGCATGCCCAAAGCCGAGGACAAGAGGTGTAACAACGCATTTTTCGGGTTACTTTTCATATTTTTGAAAAGTTACTATTCACTTTCACTATTCATCCCGTAAAATTTTTATTTCACATTCTCGTAAGTTAAATTATTTTAGTAGTATCCTGAGAGTTTGACAATCGTTAGATCATCTTCGCAAAAGTTATTAAGAAAACATCATCTTAAAGTTTCGTTTTGGTCGGAACACCATTTAAACATCACGCGCATAACGAAAATCAACTCTGACAATTTTTCTCACATCAGATTAATTTTTAGATCACTCATAATCAATTAGAGAATTTTTAAGATTTCATTTAAATGTTACCAAATAAACCCTGAGCCGTACGAGACTAAACTTACGTTTTAAACAATTCTACTCAGACCCAGACTTAACCTTTCCTTCACTGTGTTTTCTAAGATGTTTAGACACTTTTACATTTTTTGGAAAAGTCAAACATATTTCCCTCCTCCTTTGACCATAAAGAAATTAACCTTGTACGTTCTACATTTTGCTTAAATCGCGTAACTTTTAGACTTCACGTATAACTGTTAAGTTATCCCACGATGACGAAAACCACATTTTGAAATATCATATCACTTATAGACTAATTTTAGTCTACTTTAAATAAATTCACGGTCATTTCCCTGGAATCTCGTTCTTTTCTGATAAATTGCGAATTTTTTTACCCGTGTTTCCAGCTTTAAGCAGCGTTTTTGCACCCAATGAGACTTATCACTCATTTTATATTTTTAGATGGAGTATAATGATGAGTTTCATCATTCCTGCAAGTTTCGTATTTTTACGATACCCGGTTTTACGTTTTATGGCTTAACAACTACGGTTGGCATTAGAGGTGCAACTAACCGGTTTTTACCGGTTTTCGGTTTTTGAAAAACTAGTTTTCAAAAACCGGTTTCGGTTTTTTCGGTTTTTCCGGAATCGGTTTTCTTCGGTTTTAAATGTTCAGAATCGGTTTTTTTCGGTTTTAAATGTTCGGAATCGGTTTTTTATCAATTTTTTACCGGTTCGGTTTTTTCGGTTTTAAATGTTCGGATCCGTTTTTTTATCGGTTTTTTACCGGTTCGGTTTTTTTCAGAATTTTACTAAAAACTTCGAACATTTATTTAATAAACATGTTAAATATAAAACATTTAATACTAATACGTTTCGAATACAATCATAACTTTTATTTAAACAATACAATTATACAACTAAAACTATATAAACACTAATACATTTCGAATACAATCATAAAACAATACAATTATACAACTAAAAATATATAAATACAATACATTTCGAATACAATCAAATTTTTTATTTAAACAATACAATTATACAACTAAAACTATATAAATATTAATACATTTCGAATACAATCATAACTTTTATTTAAATAATACAATTATAGAACCAAAAATATATAACACATCTACATTTATGAACTACAAATATATAATACATCTACACGAAACGAGGCTACTAGGGAGAGCAACTACAAATATATAATACGGAGTACATATACAAATATATAGTAATACATTTGTGAACTACAAAAATATATAATACATCTACATTTGATGGAATCCCACATCGGTGGGGAGAGCAAAGACAAATGCTAGTGGGGTATTATAAAATGGGAAAAGGCTAGTGGAAAGACACTTACCTTGCATGTACTGGGTTGATGATCAATAAGGTCCATGGCTATTTTGACTTTGTGTTGACCCAAACAAAAAACGCTTAAACCGTTTTTTTTTTAAAATCGGTTTAAACCGGTCGATGAAAAAAAGCTAAAACCGGTTCGGTTTTTGAAAATCGATTTCGGTTTTGAAAATACCGGTTTTTTAAAAAAAAAACCGGTTTCGGTTTTATTGACCGGTTTTTTTAAAAACCGGTTTTCCCATGCACCTCTAGTTGGCATTTAACGGAACCAAATCTTGCTCTAAACTCAAGATAATATCAAGACTTATCATCTAAGCCTTGTCACACTATTGTGACCTCCTCTTGGGGGGTGATTCACCCTTCATGTGGCTTGATCCTAAACATGCTTCATTTAGATCATTACATGTGTCCTAACTTAACCATGGTTAACATTTAACCCAATATATGGTTAACCAAACTTACCCTCCTATAAATAGCAAGTAAAATACATCCTAAAAACCCTCATACACTGATTTGGGTCGTTCATATCATAAAAAAATCATATCTTCCATAATTTGATCTATAAACTCCAAGTTTATGCAAAGAAGTTTCAAATATCAAGTTACTACATCAAATCTCTAGCAAGTTTAAGTGATCTTCTTGAGTTTAAATCCACTCAAGTCACTTAGTACTTCATCACCAACTCTTCAAGATTGCAAGGGTGCCAAGGTGTAGAAAGCTAGCTCAATCCAAGGTCCTAAGTGTTCAATCAAAGTCCGATCCTTACTAGTTACTCATTTCTTAATTGAAAGCCAAAAGTTGTAAGCAACTAATCACCACCATCATCTCATGTTTATTATTCATAATTTTGACAATTTCATGCTATATATATAGTTACTATGTTGATTCATGATGTACATATACTCAATCACATGTTTTAATTCACATATTGTCGTAAAAGTAACAAACTAGTAAACTAGTCATATTCTACACATTTGAGACCATTAAAACCAGTCACATATGGAATTTCTAACTTACATACTATGGTAGAAAAGATAAAAAGGTAAACATAGCAACTTGAATCACCAAAAGGACAAACGAGTCAAAGTTATAGTCAAAAGAAGTTAGCGAAAACCTAGAAGCGCCAAATAGCTACTGTGGGGTCTGTCCAAAAATAAGTGGTACTTCTGGTCCGAATCATCAAAAAGTTAAAACACGAAAGTTGTCCGAAACGACGTTTTCCTTTGATAGCTAAGAAGCTCGGACCTTGAAAATGCTTAAATAGGCCATTATCTTTCAAAAACTGAAACTGCCCAATATATAGTCTCACGACTATACTTTTGTCACAACTAAAAGCAAACCAAGAGGCCTAATGGCCATAAGCCAAGACCACGACTACGGCTAAGGTCAAGGCTGAGTCTCAAGACCATGGTAGTCAAGACTAAAGCCTCAAGGCTTATTTACCCAAGACCGTTAACTAAGGTGATTATATTTATGAAACAACGAGAACTTGTAAAAACATGATAAACTTATTTATATAACAATCTTCACTCAAAACATATGTTGTATCTACTAAGTGCTACAATAGTAGGGAGCTTCATGTGAGGGGTTTCATTTGAGTAAAACGTATCAACGAGTTGCTGGATTTACGATTTAAAGTGTCCTAGCTCCTCGAACGTTTACTGCATGACCGCTGAATTATGATGGCCCGAACGGTAGTACAATATCTATAAACTAAACACGTTTTCACAACTAGACCATTTCTATAAAAGACATACACAACTGCCATGTACTACATCATGATCAACATAGAGACGTATATAGGATGGTTTATGTTTTCCTAAACATTATTCAAACCTAAGTCGGGAACATTCTATTTTAGGTTGCTCGTAGAATTTCTCACGGCATATCTATCATTCTCATTACCATTTGATATCATTTACTCTACGGTGAGTTCATAGCCCCATTTTCTATTACTTAATTGTTTTACAAACCCTTGGGGGAAATACATGCTTTATTTTAAACCTAACACATTGCATTGAAACTGTATGCTTACTGAATGTATTATTTGGCACTAATAGCCACCTATTGCCAAACTTAAGTCCTATTATCATGAACCATTAATCACGTTGCGAGTGAACGTGTTAGGATTGAAAAATCTATTGTGATAAGCATT
>OU343219.1:126055816-126147066 GCA_910596185.1 Chrysanthemum makinoi
AAAAAAATCTACTGCAAAACTTTTACTCACGCATGGGGTAAGTCACCAACTACACAATTCTTATGACCATTACATGAACAGAAAAAAAAAAGTCGATTATAGCCAAAATAATAAAAAAAAAAGACGAACATCACAAGTTGTGGGTCGAATGAAACAACAATATATAGGGTTGATCAGTTTGTGAACTTATACTTTGCTTAAACTTCAACGACACTTTGAGTTTATTTTTTCTGCTTTTGGTACTATAGATAACATGATTATGGTGGTAAAGAAATCCACTATTACACCTATAGCCTAAGGTTCTACCAAAACTGAAACTCCACTATTACACCTATAGCCTAAGGCAAGAAGAAAAAGTGGTTGCTGTGGGCGAGGCTATTCATGAAATGGTTACGAATGAGAAAGAGGCAAATGAATCATCTGAATCAGTTGTTACTGAAGTAAACTTAACCCGACCACCTTTTTACCTGAAATACATGTATGACTCTTTCGTGATGAACCAAACCCGTGCATCGCACAGGTCATGATATCTCGTATACTTAAAATTTAGAAAGCGTACATAGCATGGTCATACTGGTGCCCAACGTCCGCCTACATAACAACAGCCACAACAACAGCCGCAGCTGCAGCAATGGCCATCGGCACAACAGAAGACCTGACAATGTTTTTGTATTATTTGGAAAAACTTGCAGCCCTGGTGTGACTGCCAAATCGGTTTCGTTATTGGATTGCGGTTCATGTAATGTTTTCTATAGTATACTTCAACGTATCTTTAATCTTGATAAAGGAGCTTGCACAAAAAGAAAAGCAAGCAAGTTTTTTTAACCAATTCAGCTTTTAACCCTGCTGAGCTTTTCAACCCATTTAACTAAGTTTTCTGATTGAATATTAATGAGTAAATGGGTGTATATGATCCCTCTTTTTTGTAGGCTTACTTGACGAAGGAATATTGGAGGATGGTGTTTTCTTTGAGAGAAGACCAGGAAGAAAAAGTAGGCCGAAAAAAATGATATATAACCCACATTAACAACCTAATAGACCTACCTATGCATAACCTTATTATCAATTCTTATCACTATATTATCGTTACATGAACAGAAAAAGAAGTCGATTATAGCCAAAATAATAAAAAGGAACAAAAAATAGAACATCACAGGTTGTGCGTCGAATGAAACAACAATATATAGGGTTTGTAAGTTTGTGAACTTATGTGTTTCGAACAGATTAAGGGTAAAAACAAACATCACAGGTTGAGAGAGCTCTAAACCTTAGGGTGATACTGGTGCCTAACGTCCGCCTACACAACAGCAGCCACAACAACAGTCGCAGCGGCAGCAATGGCCACCGGCACAACAGAAGACCTAACAATGTTTTGGTATTATTTGGAAAAACTTGCACCGCTGGTGTGACTGCCAAATCGGTTTCGTTATTGGATTGCGGTTCATGTAATGGTTTCTATAGTATACTTCGACGTATCTTTAATCTTGATAAAGGAGATTGCACAAAAAGAAAATCAAGCAAGTTTTTTAACGGTTCGCTTTTAACCGGGCTGGTTTTCAACCCATTTAACTAAGTTTTCTGATTGAATATTAATGAGTAAATGGGTGTATATGACCCCTCTTTTTTGTAGGCTTACTTGACGAAGGAATATTGGAGGATGGTGTTTTCTTTGAGAGAAGACCAGGAAGAAGAAGTAGGCCGAAAAAATGATATATAACCTACATTAACAACCTAATAGACCTACCTATGCATAACCTTATTATCAATTCTTATCACTATATTATCGTTACATGAACAGAAAAAGAAGTCGTTTATAGCCAAAAAATAAAAAGGAAAAAAAAAATCAAACAACACAGGTTTTGGGTCGAATGAAACAACAATATATAGGGGGTCGGTATTTAAAGGAAGCATGTGAGGGTCAGGAACAAAAAAAAAAGTACTGCAAACTTATACACACGCATGGATAAGTCACCAACTACACAATTCTTATCACCATATTATCGTTACATGAACAGAAAAAGAAGTCGATTATAGAAAAAATAAACCCACGTTAACAACCTAATATACCTAGATATGCGTCATATAAATTAACTAATATTACTACCATATAAATTAACTGTTATTACTACCATGCTAAGATATAATATTCTAAAACTAATATAAATAATAATCTGTATACTCATAACAATATGGTAAATTTTAAATTGCATCTTATAATCAAAAAAATTATACAACAATCCATCATTAATTCTTAATATCCAACATACCTCTTAGATTCTGTGGAAAACCTTTTTTTTCTGGTTGCTTCCCTGCTAACAAATAATCAAAACATACACAATAGTAATATCTTAGATTTAAAGATGAATCTAACAAATTTATAAGATTTAAAGATCAAACAAACAAAAAATTTATATATATTGATTCACTTAACCTGAATTCATTCTAGTTTTTTTATTTTCCTCCTGTTCCTTCTTGGATGAATTAGTTTCATTGGCTTTTAAAAGCCTCTGTGTAGATCTTTGCGCCTGCATTTTTTTTAAACTGTTATTCGACTTATGGACTATGAGGTTGCACAATAAATAATGTTGTATATATAGTGTAATATTATGTAAAACCTAAAACAAAATCGTTAAGATAACAATAAATAACTACCAAACTTATCTTTATCTTTTTTTAGGAAAAAAACACAAACTTACACGTTTTTAATTTTTGGAAAATATTTACAGATACGTTTTTGCATTTATTAAGTTTGTCTTGCAAAATATAAAACAAAAATTGAATTGCTCTAGTGGTAGAGATGTTGGTTAAGTTTGGAGAGTGACCAAGGTTCGAACCATACTAACTACATTTTTAAATTACAATTTTTAAACATTTAATCTTTGCTTTTAAACATTTAATCTTTGCTAATAAAACATAAATAATTTCGGTAAAAATTAAAAAATAGCCTAAAATTGAAAATTAATTAAATGTCTTAAAATAAAATAACTTTTCAAAATGCTTACATGGTAGCAATGTGATGACATGGCTGATAATGAATTACTGGGCAATGAGGTGGCGTTTACGTGGCATTATCTACGTGTAACGCCTCCTGTTATATAATATATATATATATATATATATATATATATATATATATATATATATATATATATATATATATATATATATATGTATATGGAATATATACCTACAATTTATTGTAGTAATTGGCTACAATTTTGGGCAATATAATGTGGGTCCCTGATCTTTTGTGGTCCTGATTCTTTTTGGTCCATTCATTGCTAGTGTATTTTTTATGAAGAATTGTAGCCAATGGCTACAAAAATGTAGAAAAGCTATCACCAATATATATATATATATATATATATATATATATATATATATATATATATATATAATATATAATATATATATATATATATTATATAATATATATATTATATATATATATATATATATATTATATATAATCCGGATCGATTGAGAGGTTTTTATTGAGAAGATTGAGAAGGTTTTCAAAAACGATAGATTTTTAACTTTGATTCATGTTTTTCAAGCGTAAAACTCATTTTAATGTGATTAAAAATCAAAATGTGTAAAAAAAATTTGAATCAATGTTAAAAATCTCTCGATTTTGCGACATATGTAGAATACATGAATCATCTGTACAATTTAATGAATCATCATCATAACTCGATTTTAACAATGATTTGTGAATCAAATTTGTGATTTATAGATTCGATTCACCATAAAATGATGTTTACTTGTGAATCAAATCAAAAACATGAATCAATTTGCTCGAACGAAGATTTCTCAATCTTCTCAAAATAAAAACCTTCTCAATGGAAACAGGAGCCATATTAGTTATGGTTATTGTGAAAAGTAAGTGCGGAAAAAGTATAGGAAGAAATTCTAGCCATAGGATTATGAGATTAAATTGGTGTATTAATGATATTAAATTGCTGTATTAATGATATTAAATTGATGTATTAATGACACATTTGGCACAAAACACTATATGTTGACACATTTGCACAAAACTTATTGTAATTGACACATAATTGACGTATTATTGACACACACATAATTTTTTTAGCTAAATATGTTGACACACTTTGACATAACTTCTTTTAATTGAGACACAATTGTACATTTTCAATACGATATTATTGACACATACACTTTTTATCCTTTTTATCTTAACTTTTTATTTGATCCAAAGCCTATATATATATATATATATATATATATATATATATATATATATACATATATATCTTACCAAAGAAAGACATTGGGTTGCTTCAAAAAAAGCCTTTTCAGTCTATCACAAATAAAACAACAATATATATATTTAACATCGACTAAGAAAATGAAAAAAATTAAATTCGAATAATTAATGTGATAATTAATGTGCTAATATGCATACCTGGAATTGATATGAAGAAAAAAAATGGGAGTTAATGTGATATGAGGGAAAGATTTTGGAGAGATGATGGAGGTGTATGGTGGAGAGAGTTTAATGGAGGAGGAGGTTTAATGAAGAGTTATGAAGAGTTAGGTGTAGAGTTTAATAAAGAGTTATGAAGGTGCATAGTTTATTAATGGAGGAAGAGAGGAGGTACAGAGAGATAGGTGGAGAGAATGGAGGTCAAAATGTACATTTATAAGTTGGAGAGTTATAAAGCCGGATACCTCATAAAAAAGCCTCATTTTTGTGGCTTATCAAAACACCCATAAATAAGCTTATAAGCCCATTCATATAAGCTTAGCCAAATACTTGGTTTGAGCTTATATTGAGTCCTATAAGCTAATAAGCTCATAAGCCCATTAGCCAAACACCCCTAAGAGATTTTTTTTTCTTTTCATTATTTTTCTTACTCCTCATATTAATCTTTTGAAAACGGGTTTTTTTTTAATCGACATGATCAAGCACCGGGTTACGGATTCAACCGCGGAATCCATTTTCTATAAAAAAGTTTATATATTTTTTCAATAAGGTCAACCGGTAGACTATCGGGTCAACCCGTTCAACTAGTTCACCACCGGGTTTAACTCGGTTTTTCTATTTAAAAAATGAAAAAAAAACCCAACCCGGTGGTATTGATAACCGGTTGACCCGGGTCATTTAAAACACCGGGGGTCTAATCGGTTAACCCGTTTTTAAAACACCGATTATTTACCATTTTTTTAGGGAAACAGGTTCAACCGTTAACCCGGCCGGGTGCGATCGGGTTTTAAAAACAGCTTAACACCCTTTTCACATTGCATTTGGGCCCACCATATCCAATTAAAACACAAATTCAACAACAAAACTCTATTAAAAAAAGCGCATTTGACATACACCATTTATTTTGTGTTGGAATTGGTGGGGGGCGGTATCAGGGCATTCCTTCGGCGGTGCCAAAATCGGAGCCACATCAGACTTGGCGTGTCTCGTGATGATACCTTGCTCTCTAAGCTATTAAAAAAATCATAGTTAGGAAAAGAAAAGAAAATCCATAAACAAAATCACAGGACCAACCCAAACTCGAATAAGATAATTTGGGTTGGGTTATTGGAGTTCAAAATTTTATTCAGGTTACCTCGAATACCAAAAACAGGTAAGGTTTGTGATTTATTGGCTGCTTATTTAAATTAGACCAACATAAAAGTCTACAGATTGAGTCTGGGGTATTTCTTGCCTCAAACCAAAATGGACGTGACCCAATTAAACCTAAACCGCAACCATATTTATACCCCTGACATCATATACCAATTTTTATTGTATTACTTGTCACAATTATGTTATCGTTATATTCAATCAACGGTATTGTTATAGATTAAAATTAAAACTAAGGAGATTTGATTAGCTTACTTTTTTGCTTTTGAAATTAGAAAGCTTAGGTGAACGTTAGCTGTAAAAAAAATCTTATTCTTTCATTTAGAAATTCTTTGAGAATGAAATGGTTTTCTCTTACCGAAGAGTTGCTGGAATTGAAAACCCGTTTAGAGGAGTTATATTTTTCTTGGAGAATTTTGACGGTGGGTGGCGACACGAGGAGTAAGGTGGAGATGTTAGCAACAGTGGATAGGTTAGAATGAGATAATGAATGATAGAATTGAAATGTTTTTTTCTTTGTTTATGTTAGAGATAAAAAATAGAGAATGATAGGAAATTAGTAAAAATGGGGAAAAAATGTGAATAAAAGCATATCAATTTTTTTATTTTTCTTAAAACATTTTTCTGAAAAAATGAGATGTTTTTCACCAACTAAACACCACACCCTTATGTTTTGGTGCTACTTATTTTAAGGGATAGAAAAGGTGGGTACGGTTTTGATTAGTTTAAGGTCGACATCTTGGGAATGGAAATTATATCTATGGAGTAGTTTGAGCAGTTAATCGTTTTTTAAAAATACAAAAAGTAAAGCACTCATGGTGGTGTAAATGAAGTTGATACCAGTATAAAGAAGGAAGATCCAAAAGCAAGTTGTACAAAGAAGATGAACTCATCAGAATTCAAACAACCGGTAAACATTCCGGCCACCGTATTTATTTATATAATTTTTTATCGTAAAGAAACAATCAAGTAAAAAATAAAAAAGAAAATGCATAGAATCAATGGTTGTTGGTTAAATGTATAAACTAAGAATTTAGGGATTTATAAAATAAGAAAAAAAAATAAATAAGACAATGAACAAAAAATAAGGTAAATGAAGAATCAAGTAAATAAATAAATAAATCATGAAAAAATAAGATAAAATTGAAACAATGCTTTCATAGATTTAATTTTATAAAGATTAACTGAAAAATAAAAACCAATTTTTTAAATCAGCAAGAATTTTAGAATAGTTAATTTTTTTAAAATGTTAAAGTTTTTTAACATATTAGATTATACAAATAAATAATAAAGTAAAGAACTTAATTTTTTTTTAATTAACAAATAAAAAATATTAGTAATATAAAAAAAAACTCAAACATTTAATTATAAGCAAAAATAATAAAGAGTTTTCAAATAAAACAAAATGCAAAATTAGCAAGACAGAATATGAATAACATATAACATGCTAATTAACAATAAATGATAAAAATAAAAGAAAAAGAAAAAAATTAAAAAATACAAAAAAAATATTAATTGAATAAAATGTAAATAAAATAAAAAGTCAAAATATCTTCTTCACCCTCAAGCCCAAGTTCAATGCAAGAGAATGTAAATTAGATAGCTTATAATCAGTAGTTAGATTTCGTCTAAAACCTTTGTAGTCTATAAATGTCACAGTGTAACCTTCATTACATTCTAAGTTCTCAGTTTGTAAATGTAAACTTCGTTTTTACTACATAATGATAATTCAAAACTTTTGCATAGTTTCTCTCATTTCTCTATATGGTATTAGAGCTCACCACCACAAACTGTAGTGAGTAACTAATTCTGGTAACAATAACTAATTTTTCTAGCGACTATAACAACTTTTCCACCATAACCCGTTTTTCCCGCAAAAACTTTCTTCATCATCACCACCATCTTCTGTCACAATCTATTGTATTCTACACATTATACATCATTTCTTGATCATTAAACCACCAAATTCAGCCATTTCTAATCAGACTCACTCTAAAATTTATCAAATCTCTCAATCAGAACACTATAGTTTGTTAAAAGTTGTTATAGTCACCATTACTAAAACCTTCATAACTAATCACATCACTCTAAACAAATGAAAACAGTGGCTATTGGAACATCATCATCTGCACAAGATTCATCTACAACGAACGCAACACTTGATGGGATAGTCAAATATGATCATCCTTTGTTCTTACACCAAACTGATCATCGTGGATTACTTTTAATCTCAAAGAAGCTTATTGGATATGATAACTACAGTTCTTGGAAGAGATATATGGTAATTGCAATCAATGCTAAGAACAAGATGAAGTTATTACTGGGTGAGTATCCTAAAACTAACACAGATTCACCGACAAGAGTTCTTGGGAAAGAAACAAAAGATATGCTTATTTCATGGATCTTGAATATTGTGGCTGAACAAATTGGTAATAATTTGAATTTCATCAATTCTATTTCAAAGTTGTGGAATGAATTACATGAACACTATACTCAAATTGATGGTCATAGAATTTATCAGCTTTCAAATGATATTGTGCAATTGAAACAAAGTGATTGTACTACCGAGGTCTATTATTACAAATTGAAGGGACTATGTGATGAGTTTGATGCATTGGAAGCTCCATATTTGTGTACATGTGTTTGTACTTGTGAGAATGTTAAGTAAAATAGTGAAAGAGATTAAAGGAAAAGACTAGTTCAATTCTTGATGGGTCTTGATAACATTATGCTAACAACATCAAAGCACAAATCCTCTTGATGCAACCTCTACCATCTGTTGTCAAAGTCTCTAACATGGTAAGGCAAGAGGAAAAGCAAAGAGAAGGTCTGCTACCACAACAATTGTTTTTGCAACATTTGGTAACAATCAAAGGGAAAAAGTTGTTAGACCGTTCGGGTATTGGGACCCCACCTTAGATGAAATTGACAAAGGTTTAACGGGATTGGTTAGTCAACGAATGTTAAATTGACTAGTCAACTTCAATAGTCAATCTATTAATTAACAAATGTTATGTCATAGTTATAGAAAGAAGGGGACCTATGTTGCTAAGTGGTAAACTTGTTATAATGTTTTAGTGGCCAAATTAGAAGGAATGGGACTTGAGGGACCAATTGTGTCAACTGGGGAAACATACCACCTACAAGTGTCTAGATAACTCTTAATCTTTCTATGGATATCCAAAAAATATGTGGAGTGTGTGTGTGTGTCGTGATATGATGAAGAAGGAAAAGACATGGTGGTCTTGATAATCAAATTGTGAAGGAATTAATGTTCCCAACCATGAAATAAGCTAGTATCTATGATCTCTACCCAAGTAAGTACTATTCTTAATGTTTAATTGATGAATTGGTAGGTTAGGGTTTATGAACCCTAACTTGGGATAATTGGGTAAAAGAGATTTTAATCTAATTAAGAGTTATAGTGATCAAGAGATGATTTTATATTGGGTTAAAGTCAAGTAATTTATGGGTTGGATCATTATATGATTAACATATAATTATATGATGATTAGAGGTGTTTATAGGCGAGTTAAATGGTTGTTTTAATCCATGGTTATAGCTTTGGAATGATGTATTAAGTGTATATTGATTATGTGTTTAAGGGTGTTAAACTTTGGATGATGATGATGGAAGATAGTGATGATGATGATGTCTTTGATATTATTTAGCTTGGATTAAGGTAAGTAACTTGCACTAAAACATATGTTATATGTGTGTTATCCATATATGTGTTATGATTGTGATAGTGTTTAGCATATGGATTGAGTAATGGATGAAGGTTTATGTAGTATATTGAATGTTATGGATTGGAAGCAATGTAAGTGATCATGATGCTTATGTGCTAATATGTGTATGATATGTGTTTTATGTCGGGTTACTTACTAAGCGAAATCTTATAGTTTAGTTGTTTAACCGTTTTTTAGGTTCAATTGTGAAGAAGGCAAAGCGATTGGAAAAGGCTTAAGGATTGGAAGAGTGTATGTTAGAAGGTTTGTATGCAAATAGGAGCTTAGGTAGAATACCGAGCTCGAAGTCAAAGTTGTTCCCCATGAGTTTTAAATGGGTTAAATGTTTGTAATGTCAAGTATTTGAAATGGTTTAACGCTCATTTTATAGGTCCTAAAGCATGTTAAAGGGTTATGTTTAAATGGTGTATGCAAACGGGTCAAAACGGGTGTTTGGCATAACACTCGTTACTTTGTAAAGCACTTTTCCGCGAGTCATTATGACCAAGTTTATGCATATATTTGATGTTTATAATGTTTTAATGATTTCTGGAAGTTTTGGTGTTATGTCATGTTATAGAAGTTGTATTCCGGAAAATGGGTCAAAAGTACACAAAAAGGTTATGCAGAAAAAGGGGTGTTTGGGACAAGGTCTATTTTAACCCACTTTGTGTAAAAAAGGTCCAGAATGTTTGGAAAAACAATGTATATGGTTAAGTGTTTGTAAAGTGGTTAAAATAGTTTGGAGAACTAGTTGGAGAACTAGTCGAAGTCAGTTTTCGAAAAAATCATATCTTTTTAACCGTAAGTCGTCACAGGTCGTGCCACCCGTCATTTCGAAGGTAATTGAGTCTAGTTTCATGTAAAAATAATTTCAAGGGTCAGTTTGTTACAGAATTATATCAGTTCATCGATTAGAAACAGCAGGTCAGTTTTAAGTCATCGTTTCCGTGTAAAAGTTTAAATTTCAATGATTTTAAGTCATGTCGTTCATGGGGTGTAACAACTTGGTATCAGAGTTTCGGTTTAAGTGAATTAGGTTTCCACAATAGGTTGCCTAGTCTTAAACCACTCGTAGAAGCGTTGAACGTAAGTGTTAGTGATGCGGAAAGTAATCGTTAAGTATGAGATGGATTATGTCTTTTGTGAGATGAGGTTATTGATGATAAGTGATGAATGTGTGTTATAGTGTTGATGTGTATGAGATGTAAGTCTATGGAAGACTTGAAGTGTTTGAATGATTAGCTAGTCGTGCACCTCGATTGGTGCCAGTGATTATATTGCGATTATGAATGTATGAAAGAGTAATGGCAATGGAATGCGAGTAAGAATGGTAAGTGGTATTAGAGATGGGCTAATGAGTGAATTAAAGTTTTATGATGCCTTAGTTATAAGGTAGACTAATATTTGCGACTAATTAGAATGTTGATGCTTAGACATAGACGATTTTGCAATGTGATATAAGAGCCATAGACTATATGATTTGATTTTGATTATGATTATGAATGTTTTAAAACTTGTTGGATAAGTGTTAAGTGTTAAAGTGTTATCGTTGATGCGATGTTAAGTCTATGGTAGTTGGTTATATGTCTAAGTAGAATGAGATTGTGCTTGATAGCATGGTACATAGAAGTGTACGAGATAAGATAGATGCATTGGAATGCATAATATGTAAGACTTAATTGATATGTGCGAGTAATATTTATTGAGCAAATATTGGTTGATGATATAAGTTGTGTGAAGCATGTATTAGATTTAATATAATTTATAATTGCCACATTATGCGTGATGACCAAATGGTGGCTAAAAGGTTGATAAACCATATTGATATGTGAAAAAGTTAAGAAGTATGGTAAGTGTTGGATAAAGCATAGATGCTTTGAAAACTTGAGATAAAGTAATAAATGTTGAGCATGATAAGGTAAAGTGTGTGATTAAGACATGATAAGATCATGTTATATATAAAACATGATAAGTGAAACATGCTAGAAATGAATGTTCAAGCGTAATGAGTAGAAGTGATGAATGAGATATAGAATGCGCTAGAATTCATAAGTGATATGAAGTGCGCTAGAAAGAATTGTAAAACATGAATATAATCATGTTAATATATTGGAATGTGTATGATGAGACTAATGAGAGTGTTATAAAATAAACCTATGTAAGGTTTATATGCGTAAAAGTTAAGTAGACTAAATGATGTGATATTATAAGTTGAAAATGTATGAGTCAACTTGAGGTTGACGGATGAGTGATAAGTTGCATTGTGAAAATGCAAGTATAACATTGACAAGTTAAATAGAACTTGTCTTGATGAAAGTTAAAGTGATAGTGGGAGTTGAGATTGCGTGAGGCAATGAGATAGTAGTAAGTACTTAATGATAAAAGTACATAAAATATAAAGTGAGTAAAGATGATAAGATATAGACAGCTTGGATCCAATGCTCTAGTTTTGGCATCCTTCGGGATGGCCTAACTTGCCTTTATGGCATGGTTTTGTAGCTTGCCTTTTTGGCATGTGTTTTGGCATCCTTCGGGATGGCCTAGCTTGCCTTTTTGGCATGGTTGTTAGCTTGCCTTCACCGGCATGGTTTGTCTATATCCCTGGCATGTGCAAAAGTATCCTTCGGGATAGCTTAGCTTGCCTTTTGGCATGGTTGATAGCTTGCCTTTATGGCATGTATGTTGGTATCCTTTGGGATAGCATAGCTTGCCTTTCATGGCATGGTGGTATAGTTTGCCTTTATGGAATGGATGATAGCTTGCCTTTCCGGCATGGTTGTTTAGCTTGCCTTCATGGCATGGATGAAAAGTTAGAGAGATTGGATCCAAGGCTAGAAAAGATGAAAAGTAAAGTAAGTACGAGTATTATGTCGGAAGTGTATAAGTAGGATGATTTGTAATTCCCTTATTTAGATGAATTGGGACGCCTTTTCATTTAAATAAAGAAATTGTGAATCACCGAACCATGATTTTATGTTTCTTGGTTTACATTGATTGGGACGCCTCTCTATGTAAATGAGGAAGTATAAATGAATGGGCTTATGTATATCCGATATGACATGAGTACGGGTAGAGAATGGAAAGTGAAAGCTAAAACTAGTTAGACGTCATAAGAAATGAGATTAGATTTGAATGGAAACTTATAACGGCGTTAAGGTCATGTGTGAAACCTTAAGATAGACGCCTAGAATGAGTTTGTGCATTAAGTTGAGAAGATGATGAGTAGTATTTCCAAAATTTAATAGGATGGATTGCTTAAGTAATGCTTGAGAAAGATTTTGAAAGTGCCGTTTATATGGTACTTTATATAAATTTGAAATGAGTTATCAATTTTTGAAGTAGAAATGAGTTGGGTGTTAAGTAGAATGTGAAGTTGACCAGTTTATGACTTAAGGTCATGTTAGTGCATTAATGAATGATGTGAAATAGTATTGAAGTTTGACTTATATAAAGTCAAATAGTAGATGTTTCCGGATGATAAGTCGTCATTGTGGGAAATTTTAGATAAGCTTGTGATGTGAAGTGTTGTTTATAGTGGATTATGAGTAATGATTGTGTCATAGTAAGGTTTGAATTGCAAGATCATCTAGATTGTTGCAATAAAATGACTAAGGATTTGAAGTATGAGAACAGGGGTATGTTGTGAATGAGTTTTGGATAGTAATAGTAGAGATTTCGGGGCGAAATCTAAATAAGGGGGTAGAATTGTTAGACCCGTTTCCCGGGTACTGGGACCCCACCTTAGATGAAATTGACCAAGGTTTAACGGGATTGGTTAGTCAACGAATGTTAAATTGACTAGTCAACTTCAATAGTCAATCTATTAATTAACAAATGTTATGTCATAGTTATAGAAAGAAGGGGGGACCTATGTTGCTAAGTGGTAAACTTGTTATAATGTTTTAGTGGCCAAATTAGAAGAAATGGGACTTGAGGAACCAATTGTGTCAACTGGGCAAACATACCACCTACAAGTGTCTAGATAACTCTTAATCTTTCTATGGATATCCAGAAAATATGTGGAGTGTGTGTGTGTGTCGTGATATGATGAAGAAGGAAAAGACATGGTGGTCTAGATAATCAAATTGTGAAGGAATTAATGTTTCCAAGCATGAAATAAGCTAGAATCTATGATCTCTACCCAAGTAAGTACTATTCTTAATGTTTAATTGATGAATTGGTAGGTTAGGGTTTATGAACCCTAATTTGGGATAATTGGGTAAAAGTGATTTTAAGCTAATTAAGAGTTATAGTGATCAAGAGATGATTTTATATTGGGTTAAAGTCAGGTAATTTATGGGTTGGATCATCATATGATTAACATATAATTATATGATGATTAGAGGTGTTTATAGGCGAGTTAAATGGTTGTTTTAATCCATGGTTATAGCTTTGGAATGATGTATTAAGTGTATATTGATTATGTGTTTAAGGGTGTTAAACTTTGGATGATGATGATGGAAGATAGTGATGATGATGATGTCTTTGATATTATTTAGCTTGGATTAAGGTAAGTAACTTGCACTAAAACATATGTTATATGTGTGTTATCCATATATGTGTTATGATTGTGATAGTGTTTAGCATATGGATTGAGTAATGGATGAAGGTTTATGTAGTATATTGAATGTTATGGATTGGAAGCAATGTAAGTAACCATGATGCTTATGTGCTAATATGTGTATGATATGTGTTTTATGTCGGGTTACTTACTAAGCGAAAGCTTATGGTTTAGTTGTTTAACCGTTTTGTAGGTTCAATTGTGAAGAAGGCAAAGCGATTGGAAAAGGCTTAAGGATTGGAAGAGCGTATGTTAGAAGGTTTGTATGCAAATAGGAGCTTAGGTAGAATACCGAGCTCGAAGTCAAAGTTGTTCCCCATGAGTTTTAAATGGGTTAAATGTTTGTAATGTCAAGTATTTGAAATGGTTTAACACTCATTTTATAGGTCCTAAAGCATGTTAAAGGGTTATGTTTAAATGGTGTATGCAAACGGGTCAAAACGGGTGTTTGGCATAACACTCGTTACTTTGTAAAGCACTTTTCCGCAAGTCATTATGACCAAGTTTATGCATATATTTGATGTTTATAATGTTTGAATGATTTATGGAAGTTTTGGTGTTATGTCATGTTATAGAAGTTGTTTTCCGGAAAATTGGTCAAAAGTACACAAAAAGGTTATGCAGAAAAAGGGGTGTTTGGGACAAGGTCTATTTTAACCCATTTTGGGTCAAAAAGGTCCAGAATGTTTGGAAAAACAATGTATATGGTTAAGTGTTTGTAAAGTGGTTAAAATAGTTTGGAGAACTAGTTGGAGAACTATTTTGGAGAACTAGTTGGAGAACTAGTCGAAGTCAGTTTTTGAAAAAATCATATCTTTTTAACCGTAAGTCGTCACAGGTCGTGCCACCCGTCATTTCGAAGGTAATTGAGTCTAGTTTCATGTAAAAATAATTTCAAGGGTCAGTTTGTTACAGAATTATATCAGTTCATCGATTAGAAACAGCAGGTCAGTTTTAAGTCATCGTTTCCGTGTAAAAGTTTAAATTTCAATGATTTTAAGTCGTGTCGTTCATGGGGTGTAACAACTTGGTATCAGAGTTTCGGTTTAAGTGAATTAGGTTTCCACAATAGGTTGCCTAGTCTTAAACCACTTGTAGAAGCGTTGAACGTAAGTGTTAGTGATGCGGAAAGTAATCGTTAAGTATGAGATGGATTATGTCTTTTGTGAGATGAGGTTATTGATGATAAGTGATGAATGTGTGTTATAGTGTTGATGTGTATGAGATGTAAGTCTGTGGAAGACTTGAAGTGTTTGAATGATTAGCTAGTCGTGCACCTCGATTGGTGCCAGTGATTATATTGCGATTATGAATGTATGATAGAGTAATGGCAATGGAATGCGAGTAAGAATGGTAAGTGGTATTAGAGATGGGCTAATGAGTGAATTAAAGTTTTATAATGCCTTAGTTATAAGGTAGACTAATCTTTGCGACTAATTAGAATGTTGATGCTTAGACATAGACGATTGTGCAATCTGATATAAGAGCCATAGACTATATGATTTGATTTTGATTATGATTATGAATGTTTTAAAACTTGTTGGATAAGTGTTAAGTGTTAAAGTGTTATCGTTGATGTGATGTTAGGTCTATGGTAGTTGGTTATATGTCTAAGTAGAATGAGATTGTGCTTGATAGCATGGTACATAGAAGTGTACGAGATAAGATAGATGCATTGGAATGCATAATATGTAAGACTTAATTGATATGTGCGAGTAATATTTATTGTGCAAATATTGGTTGATGATATAAGTTGCATGAAGCATGTATTAGATTTAATATAATTTGTAATTGCCACATTATGCGTGACGACCAAATGGTGGCTAAAAGGTTGACAAACATATTGATATGTGAAAAAGTTAAGAAGTATGGTAAGTGTTGGATAAAGCATAAATGCTTTGAAAACTTGAGATAAAGTAATAAATGTTGAGCATGATAAGGTAAAGTGTGTGATTAAGACGTGATAAGATCATGTTATATATAAAACATGATAAGTGAAACATGATAGAAATGAATGTTCAAGCGTAATGAGTAAAGTGATGAATGAGATATAGAATGCGCTAGAATTCATAAGTGATATGAAGTGCGCTAGAAAGAATTGTAAAACATGAATATAATCATGTTAATATATTGGAATGTGTATGATGAGATTAATGAGAGTGTTATAAAATAAACCTATGTAAGGTTTATATGCGTAAAAGTTAAGTAGACTAAATGATGTGATATTATAAGTTGAAAATGTATGAGTCAACTTGAGGTTGACGGATGAGTGATAAGTTGCATTGTGAAAATGCAAGTATAACAGTTGACAAGTATTAAATAGAACTTGTCTTGATGAAAGTAAAAGTGATAGTGGGAATTGAGATTGCGTGAGGCAATGAGATAGTAGTAAGTACTTAATGATAAAAGTACATAAAATATAAAGTGAGTAAAGATGATAAGATATAGACAGCTTGGATCCAATGCTCTAGTTTTGGCATCCTTCGGGATGGCCTAACTTGCCTTTATGGCATGGTTTTGTAGCTTGCCTTTTTGGCATGTGTTTTGGCATCCTTCAGGATGGCCTAGCTTGCCTTTTTGGCATGGTTGTTAGCTTGCCTTCACCGGCATGGTTTGTCTATATCCCTGGCATGTGTAAAAGTATCCTTCGGGATAGCTTAGCTTGCCTTTTGGCATGGTTGATAGCTTGCCTTTATGGCATGTATGTTGGTATCCTTTGGGATAGCCTAGCTTGCCTTTCATGGCATGGTGGTATAGTTTGCCTTTATGGAATGGATGATAGCTTGCCTTTCTGGCATGGTTGTTTAGCTTGCCTTCATGGATGGATGAAAAGTAAGAGAGATTGGATACAAGGCTAGAAAAGATGAAAAGTAAAGTAAGTACGAGTATTATGTCGGAAGTGTATAAGTAGGATGATTTGTAATTCCCTTATTTAGATGAATTGGGACGCCTTTTCATTTAATTAAAGAAATTGTGAATCACCGAACCATGAGTTTATGTTTCTTGGTTTACATCGATTGGGACGCCTCTCTATGTAAATAAGGAAGTATAAATGAATGGACTTATGTATATCTGATATGACATGAGTATGGGTAGAGAATGGAAAGTGAAAGCTAAAACTAGTTAGACGTCATAAGAAATGAGATTAGATTTGAATGGAAACTTATAACGGCGTTAAGGTCATGTGTGAAACCTTAAGATAGACGCCTAGAATGAGTTTGTGCATTAAGTTGAGAAGATGATGAGTAGTATTTCCAAAATTTAATAGGATGGATTGCTTAAGTAATGTGTGAGAAAGATTTTGAAAGTGCCGTTTATATGGTACTTTATATAAATTTGAAATGAGTTATCAATTTTTGAAGTAGAAATGAGTTGGGTGTTAAGTAGAATGTGAAGTTGACCAGTTTATGACTTAAGGTCATGTTAGTGCATTAATGAATGATGTAAAATAGTATTGAAGTTTGACTTATATAAAGTCAAATAGTAGATGTTTTCGGATGATAAGTCGTCATTGTGGGAAATTTTAGATAAGCTTGTGATGTGAAGTGTTGTTTATAGTGGATTATGAGTAATGATTGTGTCATAGTAAGGTTTGAATTTCAAGATCATCTAGATTGTTGCAATAAAATGACTAAGGATTTGAAGTATGAGAACAGGGGTATGTTGTGAATGAGTTTTGGATAGTAATAGACGAGAGATTTCAGGGACGAAATCTAAATAAGGGGGTAGAATTGTTAGACCCGTTTCCCGGGTACTGGGACCCCACCTTAGATGAAATTGACCAAGGTTTAACGTGATTGGTTAGTCAACGAATGTTAAATTGACTAGTCAACTTCAATAGTCAATCTATTAATTAACAAATGTTATGTCATAGTTATAGAAAGAAGGGGGACCTATGTTGCTAAGTGGTAAACTTGTTATAATGTTTTAGTGGCCAAATTAGAAGGAATGGGACTTGAGGGACCAATTGTGTCAACTGGGCAAACATACCACCTACAAGTGTCTAGATAACTCTTAATCTTTCTATGGATATCCAGAAAATATGTGGAGTGTGTGTGTGTGTCGTGATAAGATGAAGAAGGAAAAGACATGGTGGTTTTGATAATCAAATTGTGAAGGAATTAATATTCCCAACCATGAAATAAGCTAGTATCTATGATCTCTACCCAAGTAAGTACTCTTCTTAATGTTTAATTGATGAATTGGTAGGTTAGGGTTTATGAACCCTAACTTGGGATAATTGGGTAAAAGTGATTTTAAGCTAATTAAGAGTTATAGTGATCAAGAGATGATTTTATATTGGGTTAAAGTCAAGTAATTTATGGGTTGGATCATCATATGATTAACATATAATTATATGATGATTAGAGGTGTTTATAGGCGAGTTAAATGGTTGTTTTAATCCATGGTTATAGCTTTGGAATGATGTATTAAGTGTATATTGATTATGTGTTTAAGGGGGTTAAACTTTGGATGATGATGACGGAAGATAGTGATGATGATGATGTCTTTGATATTATTTAGCTCGGATTAAGGTAAGTAACTTGCACTAAAACATCTGTTATATGTGTGTTATCCATATATGTGTTATGATTGTGATAGTGTTTAGCATATGGATTGAGTAATGGATGAAGGTTTATGTAGTATATTGAATGTTATGGATTGGAAGCAATGTAAGTAACCATGATGCTTATGTGCTAATATGTGTATGATATGTGTTTTATGTCGGGTACTTACTAAGTGAAAGCTTATGGTTTAGTTGTTTAACCGTTTTGTTGATTCAATTGTGAAGAAGGCAAAGCGATTGGAAAAGGCTTAAGGATTGGAAGAGTGTATGTTAGAAGGTTTGTATGCAAATAGGAGCTTAGGTAGAATACCGAGCTCGAAGTCAAAGTTGTTCCCCGAGAGTTTTAAATGGGTTAAATGTTTGTAATGTCAAGTATTTGAAATGGTTTAACACTTATTTTATAGGTCCTAAAGCATGTTAAAGGGTTATGTTTAAATGGTGTATGCAAACGGGTCAAAACAGGTGTTTGGCATAACACCCGTTACTTTGTAAAGCACTTTTCTGCGGGTTATTATCACTAAATTTATGCATATATTTGTTGTTTATAATGTTTTAATGATTTCTGGAAGTTTTGGTGTTATGTCATGTTATAGAAGTTGTTTTCCGGAAAATGGGTCAAAAGTACACGAAAAGGTTATGCAGAAAAAGGGGTATTTGGGACAAAGTCTATTTTAACCCATTTTAGGTCAAACGGGTCCAGAATGTTTGGAAAAACAATGTATATGGTTAAGTGTTTGTAAAGTGGTTAAAATAGTTTGGAGAACTAGTTGGAGAACTAGTTTGGAGAACTAGTTTGGAGAACTAGTTGGAGAACCAGTTGGAGAACTAGTCGAAGTCAGTTTTCGAAAAAATCATATCTTTTTAACCGTAAGTCGTCACGGGTCGTGCCACCCGTCATTTCGAAGGTAATTGAGTCTAGTTTCATGTAAAAATAATTTCAAGGGTCAGTTTTTTACAGAATTATATCAGTTCATCGATTAGCAACAGCATGCAGTTTAAGTCATCGTTTCCGCTTAAAAGTTTAAATTTCAATGATTTTAAGTTGTGTCGTTCATGGGGTGTAAGAAAAGTTTAGGTCAAAGTTACAATTCAAGAAAAAGGTTCAATAGGTCTGATTATAGTCAAGGTGAGTCATCTGAGAGGATTACTTTTGGGAAAGGTGTGATATGTGGAAATTCCTCAAAAGAAGGCCATACCAAAGAGCAGTGCTACAAACTTGTTGGGTATCCTGTGGGTCATCCACTTTATGGGAAGTTTCCATCAAATCCCTACAAAACACAATCAAACCAATTCACAAACAGGACTGTTGATATGGTGCAAGGCCAAAATGATGCAGTGCCAAACACTCCTTCAACTCACACTCAGTCTGCACAATCTACTCAACCAAACACCCCTTTTGATAACCATGTCGCAGCCAGGATTGATTAGCTGCAAGACCAACTCAACCAAGTGTTGATTATGATGCAGACCAACCAAAAGTGGCTCTTCTCAGGTATATTTTCTTCTCAATTTTGAAATTCCTAAATTTGTAGCTTCTTTAATTTCAAATCTTAACCATGCTTGGATAATAGACAGTGGTGCAACAAACCACATCTCCACTTCACTATCATTTATGATATACATACACATCCTATCCACACCTATATATGTAAATGGTCATAGTGGTCACTACTTATGGATCAGTTGTCATTAACTCACACATCACCCTTAGATATGTTCTCTACATACCATCATTTTCACAAAACCTTAGATATGTTCTCTACATACACTTAAATGGACACAATGTCAAGGTCACTACTTATGGATCAGTTGTCATTAACTCACACATCACTGATTCTGTCCGAAACGTCAAGCTTACTCACACAAGCTAGCCACTTGTGAATGACTAACCGTAAGAAACTTAAAACGGATCGGACACTGACCAATGATAGATGAGAAGTGTGTAGTATACGGGTAACTCAAACGTGTTAGGTTTTAGCACCGAGATCGTTCCGAACGAGGGTTGAATGAATTTCCAACTCACGTCTCGATTATCGGGATTTGAATAAGAGAAGGGGATAAAATGATGTTTTCTAAACTACGGGATAAGGAAAGCATAAAAGGGAAATTACACTACGGGAAATCCTAAATACGCAACTAAAACGAAACGTGAATAAAATGCAACTACGTCTATTCTAAATCCTAAAAATAACCTAAAATTACTTTTACTCTAAAAATGATATTAGAAAACTAATTATGAATTAAAACTATTTTTTAGGAATTTTCTTGATTTTATTCTAATTAAAACTAATTATTAACTTTAAAAATAAAACTAATTATCTAAAAATTATGAAAAAAGAGAGGAAAAATTATGGAATTACTTTTTAAAAATCTAAAATATCACAAAAGACTTTTCTAAACTATTTTTGTATTTTTCTGATTAATTTCCTATTTTCTATGAATTTAATTCTATTTAAATCTAATTTAAATTGTGAAAAATACCAAATAAAAGGGAAAAAATAAGGAAAAATATTTTTTATGCTTTTTATATTTTTCTTAAACTGTGAAAATTGAAAAATTATTTTTTTGAACTTTTTCTTAATTATTTGCAATTAAAGCTATTTAAAAATGCCTAAAACTGATTTTAATTAAGAAAAATACTAAATAGTGACCAAATATTATAAAAATCTCAGGAAAATTCTAAAATCTTATTCTAATCTTATGAAAAATAAGAAACAAGCATCTTATGTGTGAAATATAAAGGCTGTAGCACAACTGATAAGAAATAAGCTACTTAAAAATAAGCAAACAAGCTAATTAAGCTACCAAACAGTGACTAAAGCTATATTATGCTAAAATAAGCTAATAGCAACTAATAACACCTAATCCTAACAAGCTACAAGCCCTGTCTAATGATTAAGCTAACTGTTTACTTCAGCAAAACAGTTAACTGACCCCTACTTTAAGCTGTTGCAGTTGCTAAGAAATAAGTCCAATTATCAATCCAGCAATTGGATCCTAAAGCACACCTATCTAACTACTTATAAACCAAAATTCAGCTAATGGAAAGCTAAAATAAACTCTATAGAATCTAAGCAAAAAGCTGTCACACACTCAGCATTCACTGAGTGTGTGAACAGGGCAGTATTGAGCACAATATTGAGCTTATTAAGTGGCTTATCAAGATAGCTTATGAGAAAACAGAACTGTGAACCTTGAGAACACCCAGCAAACAACTACTGAACCAATAATGAGACCCTAAAAAGCTATTGTGAAGCTTATGCAGTTTCAACAAAGTTGAACTAAAAACAGATTTGTACCCTTTTGACTTTTAAGGACAGAAATGGAATTTGACTTTTATGAAATTGTAAGCTACTGAATTTGATTGAAACAGATGTGAATAGATGAAATACAACTAATGTAAGCTAACTTATCACTAAATCTACCTATATGTAGAAACTTACCCACTGATTCAAGCTGATGAGAATATGAGAACTAATTAAATGAAACTTTGACTATTTCTACTCTAAGATTCAAAAGTATGAACTTAAGAGACTCTAATAACCTAACAAATACTACTGCACTTAAACTTAACAACAATTTTTATCTCAAACTCAGTTCACATAACTGATCCAAACACCACTTATTGAACCTGTTAAGAAATTTTATGAAGCAAAACTCTTAACTAGACCATTAACTACCTCAATACAGATTTAGTAAACTCAAACTAAACTAAGTGAGCCAATTATAACCACTTAAAATGAACCTACTCTAACTGATGCAAAACAGATATAAAGCAGATTATCACAATTATGCTAATGTGAACAACTTCAATAACAGTATAGTTAAAAGACTATGCAACAACTGATTTAAAAGCTAAAACTACATAAATATCAACTTAGTTCAATAATGAGCAATGAAACTAGACTAACTACACTGATTCATGAAGCAGAATTGGTACTCACATCAGTCCTGTCACTATGACATGCTACTGATTATATATCCACTGATCCACTATCCTAAACTGCTATCAACCCAATACCTATCACAAGCAGCCCAAATCCCATCATGTATCAGTAATTCAGAACCATGTTTTCCATTATGACTGCATTTAGTCACTATGAAATCTTTGGGAGAGAGAGTTGAGTAGTGAGGTTTAATTAAAACAGATTTAATAAAAGCTTAAGTAACTGTTTGAAAGTATAATAAGCTGAGATGAAAATAACAAAACAGTAATATAAATTTGAAGAGAGTTAAAGCTGAAATAAAACTTTGTATTAATAAAACTTGATTACATATACTGGAATTGAACTAAAACATTAAAAACATTAAATCTACTCAGAAATACACTCTATACTACTCCTACTCTACATCTACTCTCTAAAAACTACTTTCTCTCACTAAAACTACATCCCTTACAATGTGAAATCAGGGGTCTTATAAATAGCTGAAGTCATGAGCTCATGGAAGGATCCAGAAGTTGAGTTGTGCTTTCTCAAGTGTATTCGCAGCCCTTGATCATCCCTTACACGTATCTCACTCATTGATAAGCCCATTTTGGATCATTTTTGCCACATCATATGCACCAATCAGAGGTCAGGAAAGAAAGGAATGACACACGGATTGCCAAGCTGGCATCCGTGTGTCAGAGGGTGTCAGAGAAAAGTACTAATATACCCTTAATGATATTCAATTTGCTTAATTGGTAGCGAGGGTGTTTTAGGGTTCTAAGCCTGGGTTTGAGAGGGATTTGGGATTTTATTTTGGGCGCGTGTTATTGTTTATTATATTTTGAGATGTTTTGACCGGGTTTAGTGTGAGTTTGACCAGGATCCAGGTGAAATACGGGTTAGGATATTAAAGGACCGGGTCTTGGTTTGTTTATTTGGGCTTAGACTTGGGCTTTTGATAGATAATGGACATATAATGGATTGGACTTATATTTCAAGGACCAAAGATGTACAAACTGAAATTCCAGGGGCCAAATCTGTAAATTCTGAAAATGTCTTCCAAGGGCTGAACTTGTCATTCTTCAATAGACCAGGGACTGAATTTGCAACTTTTGAAACTTGAGGGTGTTTTCTGTCATTTGCTGAAAGTTCAGGGACTATTTCTGACATTTCTTCAAACTTTGATCAAATCTTCACAAATCATCCTCAGAGAATAAAATCTTCCAAAATGCACAATTTCGACCTTCCGGCTCAGCTCAAACTCTCTTGATCTCTCGTACCGGTTTTTTGGTTTTGGCTTCCTTTTTATGGTGTTTTAACATATCCGTACCTGCAAATGCACAAACTCAAGAAAACCACAAATATTAGCAATAAACAGCTCTTTCTTGGTTGTTTTGGGTTAGATTTGATAATGAAAAGGTATGTGTTTTAGCACATACCAATCACCCTTAGATATGTTCTCTACATACCATCATTTTCACAAAACCTCATCTCTGTGAGCAAACTACTAAAAGGAACAAACATTTCACTCATACTCACTTATAAGCATTGTGAATTTTAGGACCTAATCAAAGGGTTTGCTCATGGAATCCTTTGTAATGGTCTCTACTTCTTACCTTCATTAGCTTCAACCTCATCACAACCATCTACATCATCTACTGTCTTCAACACCACCAACAACTCCTATATGTGGCATTCAAGAATAGGCCGTTCCTCCTTTCCAGTTCTTAAACAAATAAAAGGATTAACTTCTTTCATACATTGTAATTTGATGTGCGCAGAAAGGGCACGTTCGGGGTAGAGAAAACCTCCTTTTCTACGAGCAAGTTTTTCAACCTCCTAGGCATTGAACCTTATCGTTGTAGTGTAGTATGGGGTAAGCCTCGTGGATTGATATCGTTCTCTAGGGGAATAGGAAGGCTAGTAAGAAATATATGACGAGAAGGTAGGGTTAAGGATGATTCTTTTTTATCTTTTTTATGGTTTTTTAGAAAGCTAAGGTAAATATCTCGGGGCAATTGGTTGGGGGTGGCACTTCTACCAATTACTCTACTTTAACTAATTATCTAATTACTACGGATAGCTATGTTTAATTGAGGTCTGCTCGTATGATGATTAAAGATGTGTTCACTTAGAGACTATTACTCCCTAGTTATCTTTTATTAGTTGGTTGAGTTGTCACGTCTTTTATTTTAACGCGTTGTATTCCTAAAGGTCGTAGGGTGTGCGTATTCCCTAGTTTTGTGAGGTTATCTCTCGTATATGATTCACGGAATCGACAAACCTAAGCTATTTTATCCATGCACCATATCATCATTAAGCATACTCAAGCATTAAATACAACGATAGCTTAGATGCACTTCTAAGCCAATTTTAATTAAGACAAGAAACAACCTAACAACAATCAATAACTAGGTTTCATAGATCTAAGCAAACACACAAGTAATTTAGCTAGACAAGATAGACAAGCAAGCATACACACAATCAATCGAACATGGGGTAGACATAATGATAAATTGGATTAACAAACTTATCTTGATGTGTAAAATAGGGTATGGGACCCTAGAATACTGTCCAAGTCAGACTACAACTGAGTTAGGGTTTGCTCTCCAAAATTCTACCTCTTCAAATACAGAAAAATCGAATTCTATATATAGATTTACAATCGCGACGGCGTCGCCTTTTGCATGCGACGCCGTCAGGTTGCTTTCATTAGGGTTTCGTCTGGGCCAAGTCATCGATGGGACGACGTCACTTTAGAGTTGTGATGCCGTTAGTCTTTAGTTGAGACGTCGTCTTGATTCTAGATCTGGGTCGTCTAGAGTGAAAACCGTGAGTGACGCCCTCCATATTTAAAGCGTGACGCCGTCAGGCTTTACAACCAGGAATTTCACTGAGCCGTCGCGTGCATGTTTTGATCAAGTCTTCATAGAGGGACGGCGTCGCCCATTGGATGGGACGCCTTCAGGTTCTGCTGATCAGTCTTGAGTGGCTTCGATCTTGACTTTGCCATTTTCTTCATGTATTTGCTCCTTTTCGTCCAAATGTGCTTCATTCCAACATTTTGCTTCCAAAAGACCTAAAAAGTAATAAGGAACGAAATTAAGCAGTAACGGGTATAAAATGTGTCGAAATAGGGCTTAAATGACCCCCTAAAAGTGTACGTTTTAAATCCTTATCATAATTCTACTTTCAAATGTAACATCTGTATGCTTGCAAAACAACATGCTTTACCCTTCAATTCAAGTGTTTCTCATGCTAAATCACTGTTTGATCTAATTCATGTGGATGTTTGGGGACCCTATAGACACACCACAATAAACAAATGCAAATATTTTCTAACCATATTTGATGACTACTCAAGGGAAGCCTGGGCCTACCTCATGCCAAGTAAACAACACACCACAACACACATCAAAGCATTTTATCAATATGTTCAAACACATTTTCAAGTTAAGATAAAAAAAAGTTAGAAGTGACAATGGAACTGATTCTTAAACTCTAGACTCAATGCATTCTTCCAGTCAGTTGGAATATTTCACCAAACATCATATCCTAATACTCCTCAGCAAAATGGTTGAGTTAAAAGAAAACACAAGAAACTACTTGAAGTAACCAAAGCACTTAAATATCAAGCCAGTTATCCAATTCATTTTTGGGGATATTGCATACTAGCTACAACCTACCTTATAAACAGACTTCCTTCCACCTCCATTCAGAACAAATCACCATATGAGCTCTTACATAACACACCACCTTCACTTGATTACATCAGAACCGTTGGTTGCAGAGCTTTTGTTCATCACCATTTATCTGAAAAATTTGTCCGCAGATCAATCCCCACTGCTTATTGGCTATTCATCACATTATAAAGGGTACCTTCTTTATGACACAGAAACACACAAAATCCTAACTAGCAGGCATGCTGAATTTGATAAAACACAATTTCCCTTTCATAAATCACAAGAAACCAACACCACTGCCCATGTCCTAAACACATCAATTAGCCCTCATAACCTTCCACTCTTCTTACCACAACAAACCAACACTAATGATACAACTCCACCAACACCAGACACTTCCTTGAATGCTACAGACACAACATTACCATCACCTACAAAACCACACACATCTTCATCCCAAACAGATAATTATTCCACTCACACACAATCCATACCAACCAATACTGATCCTGCACCTAACTCATCACCAGTTCCATACCACCTCCTGATCTACTATAACCAACTTTTAGGACCTCACAAATACTTAAAACACTCCCAAACAAACTCAAAGATTTTCAATACACTCCCTAAATCTAACATTAATACTGTGTCCAAACACCACTACACCAACTTCATAAATTACTTAAATGTTTCCACCTCAATGATAAGACACCTCATCAATACCATCAACAAAACCACAGAACCTCATACCTGAAAGCTGCAAAAGATCCAAAATAGATGGAGGCTATGCAAAAGGAATTCATGTTATATAAGAGAATAATACTTGGGAATTATGTATTTTACCTACAAACAAAATTGCCATTGGTTGTGAGTAGGTATTGTTGGAATCACTCCTAAAACATATTTCAAGTGTTTGTAATTAACATGTAATAGGTTGCTTAATTAGGCTTTTATGTTAGTATTAATGGCAAGGCTTATGTACAAAGCCCTTAAGCCTTGGCCCAAGCCCATAAGGAAGGAAGGGACTAGATGTGTTGCCCTAGCTCCCTTCCCCTATAAATAATGTTGTAAACTCCCATTTGGGAGTTGGTTTTTCACTTTTCATATCACACCTATGCCTAACGTTTCTTTCTCTCTATATCGTGTGCATGTTTTGTGTTCATCCGATCATCTTATCTATATTTTTTACATATTGATGCTTGTGTTACAATATGGTGACGTAACAGTGGTATCATTCGCCATCTAGTTGGGTGAAACGGTTTGTTTTTGAAGTTTATTAGTATACGCGTGAGTTTCGGTTCTAAAAACTTTTATACGCTTTAAAACTATAAATTTTACACTTTAAAACTCAAGATTCTTGTACTTTCAGGTTTATTTTGTGTTAAAGTTTAAGTTTTTATCATAAAGGTTAAAACTTTACGTGTGTATCATTGTGTTTAAGCTTGGTTTTATTCGTATAGTAGTTTCTACGCATAAGGGTAAAATTTATTTTGGATCATCAAGTTTTCAACTTTCTTGTTATATTGGTGATTTTGAAGCTACTTCATTCAAAAAATCAGGTTTCTAAACAATTTTGCACTTAAAAATCAGTTTTGGTCAAGTTTGGTACTTTCTACGCATAGTAAAACCCTAGTTTTACTCGTAAGCTTCAAAGTTTACGCGTAAGCTCATCTTCATTTGATCTTCAGTGCTGCTGGTTTACTCAGTGTTTTCTTGCTTGGATAAGTCTGAAAACACTTCGACTTTGGATATCTTTTACACTGGTATAAGTGTAAAGGATTTTTGGGCAAAACCCTAGTTTTACGCATAAGCTAAATCTTATGCGTAGAATTCTTTCTGCCTAAGCATTTTCTTACGCCTAAGCCTGTCTTACGCATAAGCTAATCTTACGCATAAGCATTATACTACTAAGCCTTTGGTTTACGCCTAAGCTAAGTGTTTTTCAAGTCTACGCGTAAGCTATTCCTACGCGTAAGCTCTATTGTTACGCGTAAGTTGGTTTTCTACGCATAAGGTCCTTTCTACGCCTAAGCTGGTTTCTACGCATAAGGTTACTTCATCAACATTGTTTCATTGGACTACAAAGATCCATCATCAACACAAGTTTCAAGATGTCTCAACCACCATACTCTAGCTACTTTCCTCATGTGTATCCTCAACAACAACAACAACAACAACTCTATCAACAATATCCTCCACCATCACCACAACAAATGCAACAAATTCAACAACAATTTCCTCAAGGAGCAATTCAACCACAAATGATTCAACCACCCCCTAGTCTATAGGTACAACCTTACACAAACTTTCAAAATCAGCATCCATCCAAGTATGCTATGAAGGAACCGTTTTGGTTTGCAAAGATGTGTAAAGCTTTAAGTAGCCAACAATTCATTCATGAAGCTGGATCCCTTGACAGACCTCCAATGCTCACTCTCGGAAACTACGATCAATGGGTGATAAGGTTCTTTAGGTTTTGTGATCTAAAGAAGCCACATGGAAAGTTCTTAAAGAAGGTCATCCTTGAAGGTCCATTTCAAATGCCTACTATCACTATACCCGGAGATCCGACTGCCAATCCACCAAGAGATGATATCACCAACATTGTCGGTATTGATCAACTTACTACTGATTAACTTCTTCACTGAGAAGCTGATGAACTTGCAATGCAATATATCTTTTTGGGATTACCCAATCCGATACTTCGTAGTGTTGATGCTCAGAAGACTGCTAAAGCAATGTGGGAGCACATTCATCTTCTTATGGAAGGCACTGAACTCAATCAAGAAGACATGGAATCAAAAATCTACTTAGACTTTGAACACTTCATGATTGAACCAGGGGAGACATATGAGTCATATCATCATCGGTTCTCAGACATCATCAATGACTTGGATAAACACAATATCATTATGCCAAGAATTGCAGTCAACACAAAGTTCCTTAGTAGTCTTGGTCCTGATTGGGAAAAGTATGTTATTTTCATCTGTCAAGCGAAGAATCTTCATCATGCTACATACGGATTGTTGTACGACTATTTGAAGCCCCACCAAAAGGAAGTTGACAGAGAAAGAGTCATCCATGGAGCTCCTGTTTCACCTTCACTCCCGGATAATCAAACTCTTGCTTTATGGGCTCAAGCATGTTATCCTCAATTCCCGACCTTGCAAACTATCTTCACAAACCCTCCACAATCAACTGTTCAGATTACACCATATGATCCTTCACAACAACAATCACAAGAAACTCAATTGGTTCCATACAACAACAACAATGATCAGGCACTCTACAGTGAATCAAATGAGGATGCTGATGCCTTCGATGCAATGAATCAAGGATTTGTTATGCTTGCAAATGCCTTCGGACGATTTGCTAACAAATCCAACAATCGTATTCGTACCTCATCCAACACAAGGAATCAAGCTGTTGTTAACAATGGACGTGTTGAAGTTCAGAATCGTGGTTATGTTTGTCAGATGGGTAGTGGTCAAGGGTTTAATGCTAATGGAAGGAATAACATGGGTGCTCCATAACAACGGGCTCAAGTGGTTGATCAGGGAAATGCTCAGACTGGGGTTAATGGTCTTCGTTGTTATAACTGTAATAAGAAGGGTCATCTGGCTAATGCATGCCCAAAGCCGAGGACAAGAGGTGTAACAACGCATTTTTCGGGTTACTTTTCATATTTTTGAAAAGTTACTATTCACTTTCACTATTCATCCCGTAAAATTTTTATTTCACATTCTCGTAAGTTAAATTATTTTAGTAGTATCCTGAGAGTTTGACAATCGTTAGATCATCTTCGCAAAAGTTATTAAGAAAACATCATTTTAAAGTTTCGTTTTGGTCGGAACACCATTTAAACATCACGCGCATAACGAAAATCAACTCTGACAATTTTCCTCACATCAGATTAATTTTTAGATCACTCATAATCAATTTGAGAATTTTTAAGATTTCATTTAAATGTTACCAAATAAACCCTGAGCCGTACGAGACTAAACTTACGTTTTAAACAATTCTACTCAGACCCAGACTTAACCTTTCCTTCACTGTGTTTTCTAAGATGTTTAGACACTTTTACATTTTTTTGGAAAAGTCAAACATATTTCCCTCCTCCTTTGACCATAAAGAAATTAACCTTGTACGTTCTACATTTTGCTTAAATCGCGTAACTTTTAGACTTCACGTATAACTGTTAAGTTATCCCACGTATGATGAAAACCACATTTTGACATCTCATATCACTTTTAGACTAATTTTAGTCTACTTTAAATAAATTCACGGTCATTTCCCTGAAATCTCGTTCTTTTCTGATAAATTGCGAATTACGCGTTTTTAACCCGTGTTTCCAGCTTTAAGCAGCGTTTTTGCACCCAATGAGACTTATCACTCATTTTATATTTTTAGATGGAGTATAATGATGAGTTTCATCATTCCTGCAAGTTTCGTACTTTTACGATACCCGGTTTTACGTTTTATGGCTTAACAACTTACGGTTGGCATTAGAGGTGCAACTAAACCGGTTTTTACCGGTTTTCGGTTTTTGAAAAACTAGTTTTCAAAAACCGGTTTCGGTTTTTTCGGTTTTTCCGGAATCGGTTTTCTTCGGTTTTAAATGTTTGGAATCGGTTTTTTTCGGTTTTAAATGTTCGGAATCGGTTTTTTATCAATTTTTTACCGGTTCGGTTTTTTTCGGTTTTAAATGTTCGGATCCGTTTTTTTATCGGTTTTTTACCGGTTCGGTTTTTTTCGGAATTTTACTAAAAACTTCGAACATTTATTTAATAAACATGTTAAATATAAAACATTTAATACTAATACAGTTCGAATACAATTATAACTTTTATTTAAACAATACAATTATACAACTAAAACTATATAAACACTAATACATTTCGAATACAATCATAAAACAATACAATTATACAACTAAAAATATATAAATACAATACATTTCGAATACAATCAAATTTTTTATTTAAACAATACAATTATACAACTAAAACTATATAAATATTAATACATTTCGAATACAATCATAACTTTTATTTAAATAATACAATTATAGAACCAAAAATATATAACACATCTACATTTATGAACTACAAATATATAATACATCTACACGAAACGAGGCTACTAGGGAGAGCAACTACAAATATATAATACGGAGTACATATACAAATATATAGTAATACATTTGTGAACTACAAAAATATATAATACATCTACATTTGATGGAATCCCACATCGGTGGGGAGAGCAAAGACAAATGCTAGTGGGGTATTATAAAATGGGAAAAAGGCTAGTGGGAAAGACACTTACCTTGCATGTACTGGGTTGATGATCAATAAGGTCCATGGCTATTTTGACTTTGTGTTGACCCAAACAAAAAAAAAAAAAAAAAAAAAAAACGGTTAAAACCGTTTTTTTTTTAAAATCGGTTTAAACCGGTCGATGAAAAAAAGCTAAAACCGGTTCGGTTTTTGAAAATCGATTTCGGTTTTGAAAATACCGGTTTTTTAAAAAAAAAACCGGTTTCGGTTTTATTGACCGGTTTTTTTAAAAACCGGTTTTCCCATGCACCTCTAGTTGGCATTTAACGGAACCAAATCTTGCTCTAAACTCAAGATAATATCAAGACTTATCATCTAAGCCTTGTCACACTATTGTGACCTCCTCTTGGGGGGTGATTCACCCTTCATGTGGCTTGATCCTAACCATGCTTCATTTAGATCATTACATGTGTCCTAACTTAACCATGGTTAACATTTAACCTAATATATGGTTAACCAAACTTACCCTCCTATAAATAGCAAGTGAAATACATCCTAAAAACCCTCATACACTGATTTGGGTCGTTCATATCATAAAAAAATCATATCTTCCATAATTTGATCTATAAACTCCAAGTTTATGCAAAGAAGTTTCAAATATCAAGTTACTACATCAAATCTCTAGCAAGTTTAAGTGATCTTCTTGAGTTTAGATCCACTCAAGTCACTTAGTAATTCATCACCAACTCTTCAAGATTGCAAGGGTGCCAAGGTGTAGAAATCTAGCTCAATCCAAGGTCCTAAGTGTTCAATCAAAGTCCGATCCTTACTAGTTACTCCTTTCTTAATTGAAAGCCAAAAGTTGTAAGCAACTAATCACCACCATCATCTTATGTTTATTATTCATAATTTTGACAATTTCATGCTATATATATAGTTACTATGTTGATTCATGATGTACATATACTCAATCACATGTTTTAATTCACATATTGTCGTAAAAGTAACAAACTAGTAAACTAGTCATATTCTACACATTTGAGACCATTAAAACCAGTCACATATGGACTTTCTAACTTACATACTATGGTAGACAAGATAAAAAGGTAAACATAGCAACTTGAATCACCCAAAACGGACAAACGAGTCAAAAGTTATAGTCAAAAGAAGTTAGCGAAAACCTAGAAACGCCAAATAGCTTACTGTGGGGTCTGTCCAAAAATAAGTGGTACTTCTGGTCCGAATCATCAAAAAGTTAAAACACGAAAGTTGTCCGGAACGACGTTTTCCTTCAATAGCAAAGAAGCTCGGACCTTGAAAACGCTTAAATAGGCCATTATCTTTCAAAAACTGAAACTGCCCTATATATAGTCTCACGACTATACTTTTGTCACAACTAAAAGCAAACCAAGAGGCCTAATGGCCATAAGCCAAGACCACGACTACGGCTAAGGTCAAAGCTGAGTCTCAAGACCATGGTAGTCAAGACTAAAGCCTCAAGGCTTATTTACCCAAGACCGTTAACTAAGGTGATTATATTTATGAAACGACGAGAACTTGTAAAAAACATGATAAACTTATTTATATAACAATCTTCACTCAAAACATATGTTGTATCTACTAAGTGCTACAATATTAGGGAGCTTCATGTGAGGGGTTTCATTTGAGTAAAACGTATCAACGAGTTGCTGGATTTACGATTTAAAGTGTCCTAGCTCCTCGAACGTTTACTGCATGACCGCTGAATTATGATGGCCCGAACGGTAGTACAATATCTATAAACTAAACACGTTTTCACAACTAGACCATTTCTATAAAAGACATACACAACTGCCATGTACTACATCATGATCAACATAGAGACGTATATAGGATGGTTTATGTTTTCCTAAACATTATTCCAAACCTAAGTCGGAACATTCTATTTTAGGTTGCTCGTAGAATTTCTCACGGCATATCTATCATTCTCATTATACATTTGATATAATTTACACTACGGTGAGTTCATAGCCCCATTTTCTATTACTTAATTGTTTTACAAACCCTTGGGGGAAATACATGCTTTATTTTTAAACCTAACACATTGCATTGAAACTGTATGCTTATCTGAATGTATTATTTGCACTAAGTACCACTATTGCCAAACTTAAGTCCCTATTATCATGAACCATTAATCACTTGCGAGTGAACGTGTTAGGAATTGAAAAATCTATTGTGAAAGCATCGGTCACCCCAAATATAATCTAGCTTAAGTTAGCTCGTAGACATATCGTTTATTTTGTTATTTGTTAATCAGTTATTAGAATAGTTTAGTCTAGTGCAACACCATGGAGGAAGGACGGGTCTTTACCCATTGTATGCCTGATCCACAGCCCATAGGAGGGCGTATTATTTTGTTTAGATAGCCCTCTCCCCACAAGGGAGAGGGTTGGATGTTCATTTGTAATCTAACCTTCTATGTGTTTCTCTCACTAGAACATCTCCTTTTCTCTCTCTAAAACTTATATACGCCTGATAACGCTCAAATTGTGCATGTTTTTAGTAGCGTTATCCGTGCTTTTATGTGTGTTATTTGGTTATAATCATATGCTTTTGATGCTTAATCGTACAAAAGTGCGTTTGCTAGTTCATTTGTAGCCAAGTACAGGAAAGTGGAGAAAAAGACGGAAAAAGAAGTAAAACACGAAGATTTCTCCATGTATGAAGAATTCCCGACCAAAGAAAGACTTGCGGAGTATATTCGAGATGGTAAAGTCATCAAGTTAGTGGTCCAAAGACTCAAGAATAAAGTTCAAGAAGGAAAACGAGAAAGAAATGAAGAAAAAAAGCTTAAACGAAGAAATATTGGAAGCCTCGTTGTTCCCGACACACCTTCACCATTTTGGCCATAACTTTTGCATACGGACTCCGTTTGACCTCCCGTTCACGGCCACGGAAAGCTAAGAGAAAGATCTACAACTTTTCAGCTTATGAATTTTTGTGATTTTGCTCCAACCGATCGGTCGAGCCCCGTAACCGATTCGGTTGGAGAGCTGTCAAGAAGACCAACCGATTCGGTTGGAGCTCAACCAGATCCGGTTGGAGGTCCTGTTTCAGCCATTTCTGCACTACTAAGACTCCAAACGTGTTCCATATGATTCTAGTCCCTTCCTACATGGTTTCTAGTCCCTTCCAAGCTCCTTGGCCTCCAAGAAATGCATTGAATACCCCTAGGCCTTGGTAGTAGTATAAATAGCACTCATTTGTGCTTGTTTTCATCATCCCTTCTCCATCTTTCTCATCCCTTTCATCCACCACTCCTCTCTAGGTGTGAAATTCAAGCCTCCACCCTTAAGGACGAATTTCCATCTAGAGAGCACACCACAACTTGAGAGATCTTCTCTCACACCTATCCTACCACCACCACTCCTCTCTAGGTGTGAAATTCAAGCCTCCACCCTTAAGGACGAATTTCCATCTAGAGAGCAAACCATAACTTGAGAGAACACAACCACTCTCAATATCTTCACCCCAAAGGTGTGAAACTCAAGCCTCCACCCTTAAGGACGAGTTTCCACCAACTATCCTATCCCAACTTGTGTGAAATTCAAGCCTCCATCCTTAAGGACGAATTTCCACCAATTACACCAAATTATCTTCCCCAAAAGACCACAAACCTCTGCCAAATTTATGTAGTGTGCTCAAGGGTTGTCGAAGGCGTTTGGACATCATTTTCCGGCTTGGTAGAACTATTGTAGTTGATTGGAGGCTTGAAGGAGTGCTATAATCCTTAATCTTTGCCTATTGTAATTCATACTTTGGGTAAACCTTGTTACTTTTATAATGTTGAATGCTATTGTTCATGTTTGGTTCTTTGATTGTGTTGATTATGCGATTCTTGTGATGTATTCTTGTCTTATGAATGTCTTGATACTTGTTTGTTCTTATATTGCTTTTCTTGTTGGTTTGATCCGTGACAATCATAACCATCAACTTGTTACTTGTTCTTATAATGCTTTTCTTGTTGGTTTGATCCGTGACAATCATAACCATCAACTTGTTACTTGTTACTTGCTTAAACAAATAAACGACACTTGTAGTGCAACCAAGTCTCTTGGGACGACCTTGATTTACCATATACTATACTACAACTTGACTAGGGTATACTTGCCCGAATGTGTTCCTAGTTAACCGGTAATTCTTGTTTACAAATTTAAAACCCCGATGAAGCACATCAACGCCATATATGTTTGTGCTTTGATGTGTTTGTGAAATCCTATATCTTACAATTGGTATCAAGAGCCATGGTTTGATCACTCATCTTTCATGCTCTTTGTTTTGGTGGATTTCATAAGGTTTTTGGGGTTATAAGTGTTTAGGAGAGTTTGAATCATTTGGTCAACCTCTAGTGTTAAAGTTTGAATTTTGATTGTACTTTTGTGTTTAGGATCATCATATGTGTTTAGGTTTTGAATTGGAAGGCTTGAATCATCGTGGTTTGGCTATTTTTGAGTGATAAAGTGGTTGTTTTTGATAAATGTACGAAGCGAGTTGAGCTACGGAGTTGCATTTCTTGTAAGCGAGTTGCTTCTTTGTTGTTAGCGAGTTGGCTCATGCGACTTGGCTATTTAGCGAGTTGTTTCTTTAAGCGACTTGAGAGTTAAAACGACTTGGCTATTAAGCGAGTTGTATTGTTAGAGAGTTGGTTTAAGCGACTTGGTGGTTAAGAGTTGTCTCTGTATGCGACTTGCATATTTAACGAGTTGACTCTTTAAGCGACTTGGGTTTGAATCGAGTTGTTTCTTTAAGCGACTTGAGTTTTAAGCGACTGGTCTTTGAAGCGAGTTGACGGTCTAGCGAGTTGATACCAAAGCGAGTTGACTGCTTAGCTACTTGTCTATTGAGACTTGTCACTTCGTCGTGCTACATTCTTACGGTTGTTCTTTTGGTTTAGTAAAATCCCGTGAAAGAATCATTTCCCGGTTTAATCAAAGAATAATAAAATCCCGTAAAATCTGGCACTCATGGATTATACCACTGATCCAGTAATTTCCAATGTGCTCAAACTATATGACTCAGTGGACTGCAAACAAAGTATGTACTACTCAGAAAACCTGACCTTAACAGATTCAACCAATGATAATCAGAACGTTTCATACTTTGAGTCCAATCCAAATGAACCTCAGCAGCAATTACATATTGAATGCAGCATTGAACCTTATTTACTGCTTCACTCTCATGTCTCACAAGTTTTATCCACGTCCATGGATCGAACATGTAGTGCTCTTTTCCGTCAGGACTTACCTTCACTGAAGAGAACATTGCTACAATACTTTGAACAATTGAAGATTCACCTCATCAAAGGGAAAATAATGAAGGATGATTCCATGTCTGTACTCCAGATGATTCACAACCAATTCCAGCCATTTATCAATGAGGAATATTCTGCAGATTTTGATCAGCACTTGACAAGTATTTCCTTCAAAAAGCATACTGGAATGGAAATTCAGGAATTCATCAATACATTCGTCCGATTAATGGATAATATGGAAATGTACATTCAGGAGACTGCTAAAGCTAATGACGATGAAGTCCAGGAACATCTGAGGGATAATTATGAATTATCAGGTGATGTGTCAGTTAAGAGGCCGAATGGTGCTAAATGCGGGATGTCAGAGATTAATGACAATGATGTTATATCTGAAGGGGATGCAGTGATCAGAAATATGAACGAATGTAGGGCACAATCAGTTGATTACAGCGATGAAATTGGGATGGCATCGGATGTTGTATCTGTTGAAAATGAATGCAAAGGATCAGAGACTGAGGAGCCTGAAACTGACAGAAATTCATTGACACTTAGTATAAGTTATGTGGATGCAAGTGTCAGCCTGATGAATGATCTGGTGTCATCTGATGAACTACTCTCGAATGCTCAACACAATGCATCGGGTAATGTATCCAAACCATTTGAATTTAAGGATAAACATGATTCTGATAAATGCCTTACAACAATTGATATGGTTGAGACTGAGTCTGCAAGCTTTAAAACAAATGATATGGTTTCAAAAAGGGCATTTGATGAACTTTCTAACAAATATTCGATTCTTGAAAAACACTGCATTTCCTTGGAAATTGCAATACAGCAAAAGGAAGAAAGTTCTCCTGTTTCAAATGTATGCACAAATCCGGAATTCCCAGAATTTCGTGAATTTTTTGAAATTAACCAATTAAAAACACAGATTCTAGACAAAGACTCAACCATTAGTAATCTGAAAAAACAAATATCAGACATCCAAATGAACATGAATATGGGTATGAACATCATGGACTGTGAAACCAGTGATGCAATTAAATCTAGGGATGAGGAACTAGCTCTATGTGTAGCTAATTTGTTAAGAGAAAATGAATCCTTGAAGAAGAACTATTTAGAATGTAGGACAAAACAGATAGATCAAATCAACTCCATGTTAGCTGACATTGATGCCATCAAAACCCAAATTCAGGATAAGAGTTTCACTATCGTTGCATTAAAAAATGAGCTTAGAAAGAATATGGGAAGTAAAGTGAATACTGAGTTTGCAAAGCAATCAACGTTGGAGATACCAACTGTTCGTAATGCCACTAAACGACTTGTAACTAGGCAACCCAATGCTCTTAAGACAGAAAGATTTAAATCATCAAAATCTAAGCTTGCCTCCCAAGTTGATGAGAATATAGATTTGCCAAAACCAGTCTCTTCACTAATTCATTCAGATATGACGAATAACAATCCCCAGCTGAAGGCTCAAAACTCTAAGTTCAGGAACATAAGGAGCTCATCTAGTGCATTTAAGATGCATCAAATGGCTGACCAATCCCCTAAGAAACAAATTAATAGCAAAAGGACAAATGTTCAGAACAGGGATTTGGCTTCATCTAATTCTGCTAGCAGTTGTTTTAAGTGGATTCCTACTGGTAGACTATTTAAGTTCACAGGTACCAAACGGACTTACTCACCTAGATCTTGTCTTAAGTGGATGCCCACTGGTAAAATCTTCAAGAATGTTGGACTTAAAGGGATTTCTATTAATGATACTCCTAGACCTGACTGTACAACATCTAAAATTGAGGATACACCTGTTACTAACCCACTTATTTGCAATACTACATGTGCTATTAGTGCAAAGTGTGCTCAGTCTGTTTTAGGTACAATGCTCAATTCTTTCATGAACATCATGACCTGGTTTCCAACAGAAATGAAGACTGCTCACTCTGGAACTGTAGCTTGTCATAATTGATGTACCTCGTACTCTGACTCCTGATCACCTCTTTTCAGGACTCGTTCTCATTAAGTCTTGTACAAATTTTTGTTTTTTAAAAAAAAATTACCTTATTTACTTTTAAAAGGTGTCTTAATTCATTATTACACTCGTTTTTTTTCATATTTCTGTCATCGATAACATCTACGGTCCTAGAAATATCATTCAACAATGACACGGGGTCTTTAGATGAAGTTCGAACAGTGTCTTTATAATCCTTAGTATCTTTCTTCTTAAACTATCTCATACTTAAGCTGTCATATACTCAATGTCAAGTTACTGAATCAATCAATGATTACTCTTTATCCTGCATCATTGATTGAGGGGGAGATGTGTGCACCTTCAGTTGATTTAGTACTTGGTTTGATTAATCATCTGCATACTTATTTGTGTGATCTGGCTGTTGCATGCTATGTGGTATTATTTTATGATTCTTGGTGTGATATAAAGTGTTTTGCCATATTTTATGATTCTTGGTGTGATATAAGGTGTTTTGCCATGTGGAGATATTTTTGTCATGTCTTTATAATATGCGAGTTGCATTTTTGATTCATGCGACTTGACTGTATGCGTGTTGCTTATTTGGATCTTGCGAGTTGACCTACCTTATTAATACATGCGTGTTGCCTGGTATACGAGTTGCTATGCTAAGTATAGGGACTAAAAGTGTCAACACGCTATAACTATGTACCTATGTATGCGGGTTGGGTGTTTTGGTCAAATCAAAAATCATTCTCGGTCAAAGCTCTTTCTCGCTAAAACTATTCTCTCTCAACTCTCTACTAAGCGAGTTAACAATTGGTGATTGTGTGGCAGGTTTTTCTTGCTATCTGATCTTGTTTATCTTATCTCTTTCATGATTTGTACTTGAACCATCTCTTATCTTAAACCTCCTGCAGATTGTGTCTCATCGTTCTCATCTCGATCAAAATATTTGGACTCTAGGTTTGTATGTTTTTGATAAAGGATGTTGAAAGTAGACTTAGGTTTGTATGTTTAAGTTATGACATGTGTTGAAAATGACTGGATGATCTAATTGGTTCATTCTTGATATGCGTGTTATGGTTGATTAAGGGTGTGTTAAAATGGTTATTGGATTTTCTTGGGTTGTTGGTACTGTTCATTGAATGTGGATTCTTGTTTGGCATGTGAGTTTTTCTGAGTGTGTATAATCATGCGCTTGATTATGCGATTGTTTAATTGGGTCGTTCGTGGTATGTTCTTAGTAGCGAGTTGCCAACAGTTTCTTGTATGCGAGTTGCCTTGCAATTTCCTTTATAGCTTGTTTCCCATGTGCTTGATTGCGTGTTGCTATTGATTATTTTTGAAAGCGAGTTGCTATATGCAAGTTGCACTTTTATAGAGTATGCGTGTTGCCTATTGCCTATGCGACATGTCCAGATTGAATGTATCCTAAGCAAGTTGCCTATGCGAGTTGCCTAAGAGAGTTGCCTATGCGTGTTGCCTATTGCCTATCATTATATATGTGAGTTGGCATATGCGACTTGCTCCATGTCTCTGATGTATGCGTGTTACCCTATACGTGTTGACCAGCCTTGTTTGACCAAAGCGTGTTGATACATGCGAGTTGCCATATGCGACTTGCGTCATACATTTTGATGTATACGAGTTATCACATACTTTATCCTATGTATGTTACTCTATGACCAAAGCGAGTTGTTGGATGCGAGTTGCCATATGCAACTTACCTCACATGTTTTGTAGTATGCGAGTTGAGTTCCAACTGTTACCTATGCTTGTTGTGTTATGCGAGTTGCTCAAATTATTGTTCCAAAGCGAGTTGCTGTTTGCGAGTTAACATACATTTTTGTCAATTTTGCTTGTGGTATCATCTTTTTTATGTCCTCTCTCAAAGTTTAGCATACACTTATAAGTTTCTGCATACTGATTACATTGCATCCTATGTCTCCATATTTGTCATATCCAACTTTCTTAAGTTCTGTACATGTTGGGCTATGATTTGGTCATAATGAATATCAGTGTCTTAACCTAACAAATTTCCTGGATATGGTTTGTGTTGTATATGTAACTATCAGATATCAATGGCTGACATCACATCATCTGATATACTTGCTGGCTGTGCACCAACTGTCACTTTAACTAACGAAGAGTTACTTCCACGTGCGGAATGGGTTTCAATTGCTAAGAGCAACTGCTATTTGGATGTGGATAGAGGGAAACAAAATCCAACTTACCGTCTGGCTGTCGACATCTTGAAGGACACCAACTTCTTTAATACCCTAATCAAGCATTGCACAATTCCCTCCATTTATCTTCAGCAGTTCTGGAAAACTGTTACGTATGATAAGATATCTGCTTCAGACTCATGTAAGCTTGAAGACATATGGTATGTCATCTCTGTTGAAACACTCAGGGCTGCTCTTCAGATCACACCAAGAGACCCTTCCAACGAATTCATCATTCCACCCTCCACTCAAGAAATCTTAGACTTTGTCAACGAATTGGGATACCCGGAAAGTCTAACCAAGATTTCATCACTCATCAATGCGGAAATATATCAACCATGGAGATCAATCGTCACAATTCTCAATCTATGCCTAACCGGTAAAACATCAGGGACAGATAGAGTACGAGCTCCCATAATGCAAATACTGTGGGGAATTGTCAAAGGGAAAAATATTGACTTCGCTGAACCTATTTGGGAAGAGTTCGTCTTGTCCTTAGACACGTTTATCACTGATAGAATTAACTCTGAGAATAAAGTTAAAGGAAGAAAAGGTCTTGGAAAATGAGTGATTCCCAGCATCAGGTACTCAAAACTAATTATCCATCATCTGCAACAAACTCACGAGTTCAATCCACGAAGCGAGTCAGCCCTACATGAAGCCAGCGATGAATTTGTTCTTGGCAATATTAAATATATTTCCAGAGGACATGATAAGGAGGTCTTTGGAATGCCCGTCCCCAATGCTCTGCTCACTGTTAGAATCAAGAATGCTGATTATTTCCAGAGATATGTAAAGAAAGCCTCCGCCTCAACCACTGATATCACACCCCAAGTCCACTCCCACAAAATCAAAATCAAAACAATCAGGGTCCACCTACTCAAGCCTACCTAAGAAAAAGAAGAGACCCGATAGTTCAGTATCTAATGTCTATCCTTCACAAATGGAAAAAAGGAGAAGGAGAGACGCTGGTAAGGGTAATGATGAAGGAACTAAGGTTCCAGGAAGTGAGACGGGGTTGATTGATGAAGACGAAGCTGCACTCCAACAAGGAATTCAACAAAGCCTGGATTACATGAATATAACTCAGGATCAACCAGTAGGAGGTGTAGTGATAAGAGAACCAAAACCTGCACCACGACAATCATCCCCTGCCACACGTGACAAAGGCAAAGGAATTGCTGGAACAGATGCAGTTCAAGCTGCTCATATGCTATTGAACATCTCCTCTCCACCTCCAAAAACAACTACGCAATTCATTCTCAAGAAAAGAGATGCCGAATCATCTTCAGCACAAGTACACTCTGGAACGGAAAAAGATATGTCAGATATACCTGCTGAAACCCCTGTATCTAGTGATACACAGACTGAAAGCCAGGAGACAACGAATTTTTCTGAAGAGATTCCAGTGCTTGAAGCAGAAAATGAACATATGGAATCTGACAAACAAATCTCTAAGAATGAGAAAAATGAACTGCTGAAAGACCCACTGGAAACCCTTGAGTCAAGATCTGATGAACATAGGCACATGGAAGAAACAAACATGTCTATGGGTTCTCTATCCTCATTGAAGAATTTAGATGCTGACTTCTCGTTTGGTGACCAATTCTTAAAAGACGGACCCTCAGACATCGAGTCAGATAAGCAAACTAATGAAAAGGAAGAAGTTCAGTCCATGGTCTCAGTCACCATTCAACAAGACTCTTCAACTATTCCTCCAATGTCTGCTCCAAAGGTCTCCACTGCTGCCACAACTCCATCAATTACACCACCACTCGAATCTGCTAAGACAACTGTACTTCCACCACCCAAACCCACTAATGATCCACTACAAGTTGTCACTATCAGTGACCCCGTCACTCCACCTGCCTCACCACCTCCTGCCTCACCTCCTCCTGTCAAAACAACTGAGCAATTGCTCAAAGAGGCCATGTTACGCATCGCAACTATTGAGAAGCACTTTCCTATAGCTGTCAACAATCTTGATAGTCGTGTCAAAATGCTGGAGAATCTGAACCTCGATGAAGTTGTAACTCAGGCAATAGAAGCAGATATTAAAGATGCGGTTGCATGGGCAATGAAGGCTCCATTACTTCAGCGATTTAAAGACTTACCGATATCTGACATGAGATCAGTTCTTTCAGAAAGAATGTATGATGCAGGAGAGCGTTTGCATGATACTCATAAGAAATTATACGAGGCTCTCGATGAATCTATGAGGCATGATGATTATCAGCAGTTTGTAGTGGATGTTCGTGAAAGGGAGGCTAAAAGGAAAATAAAGACTGCTCCAATGGAATCAAAGGATATGTCTGGTGGCCCCAAGTCACCACCACCTCATCCACCTCCTACTGGTGGAGCAGGCACATCTGGAGCTGGTGGATCTTCTGGTACGGCCACTACACACAAGTCAAACCCACCTTCATCTCCACCAAAAACTCAGAAACAAACCGGAACTTCAAGTGGTCAAGGATCTCAAAAGACTTCTACTGCATGGACCACAGTTGACACCAGGTTTACACCAACCATCACCTCTATCCCTAAAGATCAAATGCTTAATGAAGAGTCTTTCGTTGCTCAAGAGCCAGAATCTGAAGATGATGACGCTTCTACCAAGCACATCCCCAAAGTTACAAAAGAAGAAGATTGATTGGATGCTTATATTGAAGGAAAATGAATCAAAACATCTAGAGAGGCTCCTTCAAAGGATGTAACTCAAAGCTGGCTCACCCATGACAAACCTCAAACTCTTGAACCTTCATGGTTCATTCCCGAGTCTGATTCAAAAAACCCTGACAATAATTGGGCTACAACCATTATCTCCAACTATGAGGCTCCAGCAGAAGACTCTCTTCTTCACTACACAGGGGATATGGGAAGCTTCATGAAGTGGTTTTGTGAGAAGAAGGGAATTACATCAATCACCCCGAAAGTCCTTGAAGGCCCAGCTTTTGAAATCGTCAAAGTCTTCCACTCGGATGCTAATCAGCTCCAATACCAGATGGAAGAATGCTATAAAATGCTGAATGATCAAGTAAGTGAGTAGATCAATCGGTTTGATGTGAACAACCCTCTTCCTCTCGGTGGTGAACCTGGACAAATGTCTGTTCAGTCTGACTTCTTCTTCAACCTTGACCTGGACTATCTATGTGGTCATTCTACTGAAAGAAGACCAGCTTTATCGATTTTTAAGATGAAAGCTGCTACTTACACTGATCAGGGTCTTGAACAAATGGTTCCGGATCAATTCTGGGCAGACAAAGAACAAGAGTTTGACATTGCTGCCTCTTATGGCATTTCTCATTGGTGGTTCAAGAAGAAGAAATTCTACATTAATAGACATGGTGCTATAAAGAGTCGCAGAGCTGTTCGATCTAAGCTGCGTATTCTAAGTGTTGTCAGTGTAGAGATCTTCTTAATCTATGGCTATGATTACCTGAGGAAGATTGTTCTTCGAAGAGCAGACTTGAAAGAGCATATTATAGAAGAAAATGACTTCAAACATTTGATGCCAAATGACTATGAAGACCTCTATCTTCTGAACCTCCAAGGACACCTTGAACATCTACCTGTTCGTGAGAAGAAGGCTCTCTCTGCTGCTGTCAATCTCTGGATCAGAGGCTTGGTCATTCGACAAAGAGTTTGGGATTTTCAGCTTAGAATGGAAAGCTACCAGACTTGGGTCAACCTTACAAGACCGCAATGGGAAGCCTCAGGACTTGAATTTCATCATGAATATAAAGTGATTGACACCCTTAGAGCTATCATCTTTATAGATAGATACGGGTCACGTATGCTGATGAGACTGTGCGAGCTTTACAAATTCAGTGATGGAACTCTCAAGATGGTCGAAGAAGAATTGAACTCGAGAGTGAAGCATATCAAACTTGATCTGAAGCCGTGGAACAAAATAAGATTCTGGTCTGAACAGGACTTGAAGATGTGCGAAGATTTCATTGCTGCAATCGGACGAAGATTAAAGACTAGAATGATTTATCGCAGCCTTGAAAGTTTTGTGGGTGGTAGACTTCGTGAAGGTCACTACAAGCTGCTTCAAAGAACTGAATGAAGACATATTCCGGAAGTAGCTTCTGTTTTGTATTTTTGATATGTATAATGTGGTGTATGTACTATGAACAACTATAATGTATGTAGTAGTGATAGGTTATGTACTGTGGTTTCCCTTTTATCTAAAAAGGGAACTTCAGTTTAGTCTACTTCAGATTATATAAAACCGGACACATTTTTTATCCAATAAACTTTTCTTACATATTTAAATCACTTGAGATCCAAAATCTCAAAAGATTTGAAATTTTTGATTGGGGGGAGAAAATGTGATATAAATATGCAATCTGATAAAAGGTGATTTTTTTTCTCTCAAAGTGCATACTGCTCTCGAATATGTGCCAAACTCTTTTCGACTCTCGAAGCATATATTAAGGGGGAGCATTTCTAAACAAATATAAACTTTCAAGGTACAAAGATTTTTATGTCTCATCATAAAGTACCTTGATTCATTTTCAGTTGGTTTCAGTATGGCGGTATGATCGTGAATGTGCTTCTAAGATCTCCTTCCTCTTCGTGCAAATCAATTTTAAAAAATGACAATGCACTTGTTGAGGGGGAGCAAATTTTTGAAAACCACATCCTTTCCATAAAAATATCTTTATCAAAGTATGAAAAATACTAATTTTGATCGGGAAAGTGATGTTGATAACTTTTAGAAATGGTTGATCAAAGAATCGAAGCTTTCATTCTTAAATATGAGATTTTCAAATCCTCTTGCCTCCATGTGCTAAAACCGTTTCAAAAATATATGATGCACATGTTGAGGGGGAGTTGTTTCTAAAAATATCAAAACAATTCAGGTACAAAATGTTTTGATCATATATCACAAGTATCTGGATTGATTTTCAAATGGTTTTCAATTGGTTCCAATGGCAGAAGAACAATACCAAAAGACTGACCAAATTTAATTTATGTACGGAGTTATAAGGACGGTTAAGTAAGGTATTTGTTCCCACGATCTGCCAGAACCGGAGGGATCTACCCAGGGACAATCCACTAGATAGTGTAGAAGTCCTTAGGTATGATGAATAAAAGGAGAAAAATGAGAATATGGGAAGAGTGCCGACTGAGATAGAGCTAGAACTGGAATAAACCCAACAAGGTTCTAGTAATGAAGTCTCGGTAAGCACTGAAGGGGTTGAAGAATGAAAAAGAAATGAAATGAGAAAAGGGAGAAAAGAAATAGCCCTCCAATAATTCAACCTTAGGGCAGATACCGGGTTCAATACATATGCTACTAGTGTTTACTAAGGTAACACTGGTATTGAAGACAAGACATCATGGACCCAGTGATGCACTGCACTACATCTTCCCAAGCTACTCAAGTTCCTCTTAAAAGGACTTGTTTCATTCTCACGGGGAACCGACATAATCTATCGACTTTCTCTTAGAGATTGTTGATATTGAAGAAGGAGACCCTCTCCCTAGTCTCCGGCATAGGAACCAAATGTGCACTATTGAGTCTAGAGCCATGAGATCATCAATAAATCTCATTAAGGACACAATCAATGAAGACTCTCTGTTTTACACATTGTGGAAAGAGAGAATATAGTTTTAGAGTCCTACGCATTATCCTTGTGGTATTGCCAGAACATCTGAGTGATTTGCAAACATACTCACAATGAAGATGGAAAGCCTTCTAGAGCCATCATCAAACAAGCTCTTGGTAGGTGGCATGTGAGATCTATCCAATAGATCAACCATGTGACAACTGAACAGAAACAATGGGGCGATTCAAATTTTTGAATCAATTCTGGTTCAGGTTATGGATTGACGGATATCTTTGAAAAACCAGTCATTGTGCCTAATAGTCTTTTATCTTGCACATCGACTGTGTGTTAATATTTAAAAATTAAAAGGTATTTATGATTGATAATTGATTTTTCGTTAAACCCTTCGTTGTATTGCAAAAACACTTTATTTTGAGCAGTACACGATTGCTTTTCAAATCTCTTTTCATCAATCAGTGAATCTCAAATTCGCTGGTTCACTCACTCCATGTTGTCTTCTTTGAGACGTTCCGGTTTGAGAACAGTTAGAACAGCTGCGAAACCTTGTCAAGGAGATTCTTTGGAATTATACCTGATCACATGCAATACTTGTACTGATCAACGGGGAACCGTGGGCCGTGTACCTCAATTCAACGAAAGTGATCAAAGACATTTTCGTGCGCTTTATTGCTAACTGTTGTATGCATGTACACCCGACGTTTGCAGCTGATCAGAACGGAGAGGTCAATCCATAGCCGCATGCTCACACAACACATTCATCTCAAAAGAAATCATGATTAGTGCATCAATGACTCTGATATTCTCACTCCATGCTTCTGCTACGTTGCTGCAAATATCATGAATCATCTAAAGCTTCCGCTACTCTGATAAGAAGAAATCATGATCCAGAATGTGAGCATGTCGGTCCAATTTGTCACTACATCATATGCAGGCAACACAACAATGAGTGATGCTGAGATTAACTGTGGCTGATGATCTCTATTAAAGCTCAAAGGTCATCAATGTGGATCAGCTCTATAACCTCCATGAAATATTCATTATAGTTGAACAATGATGAACTCACCACGGAAGCACAAAGTTTGATTATTTTGATGTTTTGATGTCTTCGAGCTCAAGATTAAAGATTAATGTAAATGCTAGGATTCACAATGTAAATCATGGGGTGACCTCTCTTAGGGGGAGATTGTTAGGAATTGAAAAATCTATTGTGAAAGCATCTGTCACCCCAAATATAATCTAGCTTAAGTGATAAGGTTTTAAAATGTACCTTTTTGAGGGGTCGTTTAAGCCCTTATTTGATCACTTTTGTATCCGTTATTACTTAATATCGTTCCTTTTCACTTTTTAGGTCTCTTGAAGGCAAATTGCTGGAATGGCATTTATTTGGACGAAAAGGCGCGGATATACGAAGAAAATGGCCAAAGTCAAGAATCAAGACACTCAGGCTGCTGGAACTGAAGGAGACGGCGTCAGGTTCTACAAGTGACGGCGTCAGGTGTTATATTGCGACGCCGTCAGAGCACTTCTGTGACGGCACAGTAGCCAAATTGCTTATTTTCAAGTGACGGTGTCAGGCTTTAAAAGAGTAGGCCGTCGCAACTCAGACGGCCTAGATTTGATCCAGACGGCGTCAGAGACTGAAGGGGAAGGCGTCACAAGCATAAGGTGACGCCGTCGCAAGACTAACGTGGCCAAGACGAAACCCTAATGACGGCGACCCGACGGCGTCACAAATCAAAGGGTGACGCCATCGCGATTGTAATCTTATATATAGAATCCGAATTTTTCAGTTTTAGTGTGTAGTCTTTTGGAGTAAAAACCTAAACCGAACCAAGGCTGTCTTGTACAGTATAGATTCCTATCAAGTGAGATTTTTTCTTTTTATTAGCTTCCTTGTAGTCTATCCCCCTTCTTTGTGTTTGTGTTCATAAAACCCTTTTCATTTGTCGCTATGGCAAGTGAAATTGCATTTGAATCATTAACAAATGAGGAACAATTGAATTTCGCAGATTGGATTCGTTTTTATTGTTCTAATGAATTTGTGAGTAAACTTAGAGATATCCAAAAGGAGACGGGTGTAAGGTTGGATGGGTTTGATAAATTTTGTGCTTGTGTGGCTTCTATTCAACGATCATTGTTAGAATCAACTCCTTTTAGTGAGACCCTCTGGAAAATTTTTGAGAAAAGCCTCCTAAGTATAAACCGTCAGTTGTCACAACTTGAGGAAATGGATAAGGAGGATTTATCTAACCTTAGGCATCATGATAAAAAAAGACCTAGTTTTTAAGAACATGGAACCTAAACCCGAACAAGATTGTGAGATGGTTGAAGCTAAAATACCTAGTTGCATGTGTGGGATAGATTTCAAAACATATGACACACGTGAGGAATCCTTTAGGCAAATAGAACATAGTGGTCAAGTTTTTGAGAACAATTCTTATGAATCGGACCAAGAATTTGAAATGGCCAAAGAAGGATTTGAGATGCTTAGGAGTGTATTTGGGTCATATCATACTAAAACACATGATGAACATTTAGGAGATCTAGATATAATGGAGAATGAGGTGGAAACTCCAAGCCCACAAGCTCTACCATCACTTGAAGAGCACGCATCGCCTATAACTTACCCGGAAGAAGTAGAAGAGACTATAGGAACCCCGATTGATATAGAACCTTTGGACCAAACGCCACTAGAGAATGTAGGTTTAGATGCTTGTTGTCATGACCTCTCTCTTAGTCCTAGGGAAGTTCCTAATTTTGATAAAACGGAGCCTCAACCAAAAACCTTACCCAATTTTCCGTCTTTAGATGTGAATCTTAGAATTGAATTAGGCCCCAATCCACCCATCAAAATAAATGATCCAGGTAGTTGCTTGATAAAGGTGGTAGACTCTAAGCCATGTAGAGTAGAAGCTAATGTAGGAGTAACCCATGACCTTACACAATTATATCACCCATTCATAGTTGATAACAAGAAACATTATGGGTTTAAACCGGGTTTGTTAGGTCAAGATGGATCCTTAACTAAGAATCTTTTGAAGTTGATAGAAGATGATCCATTTTTAGGAGAGAGATTTGATTCACCCGCTACACCAATAGACTTAGGTAAGGTTATAATGAATGGAGCACACTCCTTTGAGCATATAAATCACCCATCACCCTCTCCTCACGTAGCAAATTTCCACCCTAAGGGTGTGTATCGCTACTATCACCCGCATTTAAACTTAAGTGTAGGGAAAACCTCCCCTTTATCCGTTAAATAAGGGTAGAGTCAAGCTCGTGACTCGAACAAAAACAAGCGCTTCTTGGGAGGCAACCCATGTGTATTTTTTTTTTCATTTTTAATTGTGTGTCGTATATCTTTTATTGATTATTTATTCTCATGTTTGAATTTGTAAAAATGCTTTATTTTGTTTTTAACCTCGTCTTAATTGCATATAAAGGTATTTTACATAAAGGATAAGTGTAGGGAGGATTACACACGTTTTCAAAAGAAACGTAAACATGAGAATTGCAATTAATTAAAAGATATATATGTGTGTTTTTTCGAGTCAAATGCTTGTATTGAGTCATAATGGATGTTTTGCAGAAATTTTATTTCTAGATTCTAAAGATGTAAATTTTCCAGAATTTTTTCCAGAAAATCGTAGACCAGATTTTGTCAGGATAACCTGACGGCGTCAGGATCGCAACCTGACGGCGTCAGGAAGGAGTAAAAACAACAGATTACTTTTTTCTCATTTTCTGAGCTACTTTTAAATTTTTGGAATTTTCTAAGTCTTAATTTTCCAGAAATTCTGTAAACATCCATTCCACAAGCATTATATCCTAGTTTAGTAGAGTCTTATATATATTATTACCGCCGATTTTACGCGAAGGTTTCGTTTGTTTTCTTCAAGTGTGCAGGTTTAATTTATTAAGAAGAAACATAAGATTGGAAGGAGCTTTTCACGCAAACTTTCTTCTTGAAAAAAATTTAACCACCACTTTACACGGATCCTACCGAGCTAATCAGGGGAGTATTAGTTTCTTTCGTTTTAATTACCTTCATTATCATAACTTTGATACTTTCGGGGAACATTGGGGAAAATGTTCAGTTTAAGTGTAGGGAGGGAAAATAAAATGGGAACTTTGAAACTATGCTTATCCTTGATTATTTGCTTTGTCCAATTGTATTTGTGTAATAAACCATGAGAAAATGTCGGTTAGGGTAATTTTGGCACCAAATTTAAATTTTTTCATGACATTTAGGAGTGGGCCATTAGTCTTAACAAAAGCGTCTCACGGATAGGAAGTTGCATGACTATCACAAAAACCCTTTACCACCTAAATTCCACCCAAAATGGGAGGATCACCCTTAGATTAGTAGGAATTAAAGCATTCATCTTTAATGCTTAGTGTGTGAACCGGTAGTATATTAGATTCTAGAACTTGTTTTGTGATGCATCCCGAGATCGCTAGTAAGACTACACTTGTGTAGTTAGGAATAACTAAATGATAAGAGGCATTAGGATAACCCTTGTTTGATACCCGTAATATAATTACTTCTTCCACCTCGGTTGAGTAATTCCCCCATACCTTTGAATTGTACTCATCTTTAGTACACGATACCCCTAGTTAACCCCTCAGAGCCTATCCTTTTCGCGGTTCTCGTGATGTTTCGGTTTTTCCGGAATATCAATGAAGAGCATTGTTTACACCCCACCCCCAAATGTACACCCAAATCGCCTTAGCCTACCTTGTATGCACTCACTTTTAGTGCATTATTGTTATCACACAAAACCCTTAGTTCAATTATCTAGTTGCTTGCATAAGTTGCTAAGTCGAGTCATATCCTTTGTATACAGTTTTGGGACGATTGGGACTCATGGGAAAAGTTAAAGTTTAAATTACTAGAAGGGAACGTTAAATTCCCTTATTTGTGTAATAACGTACCCCAAGTGTTTTGATCTTTTCAATTCGGGTCAAATTAGTGTTAGAGTAATAAAAACTCAAGTGTAGGGATGTGCCTATAAATCCCTATCATTTTGATGTTACCGTAGAGGATGGTAGAGTAAAAGTGTATAAAAAAAATCGAAAAAAAATAGAAAAAGAGAAAAAGAAAAAAAAAGAGTGTTGAAAAAAAAAAAAAAAAAAACATACGGGCTACCATCCTACATCTATCTTTTAAATTCATGTTTGTGTGTTTCAGTTATCTAGAGTTTAGAGTGTCGAGTCTTGGCTTAGCAACGCCATTCTTCGTATGATTGTAACATAAAGATTTTTGACTTGCCACCATTAAATAGCCTATCCCACCAAACCCTTTCTTTCCCTACCGTAAGCCTAACATTACAACCCTTTAAAGACCTCTTTGATGGTCTTTCCTAGGTGCTTACGCCAAAGCAATGGAGGTTTGATCTATTCTCAAGCCTATGGTAATCTATGTACTAGGACCGGTTAATGAGTGTTTATCTTCCAATTCCAACTTGTTATATTTCATATACACCCGAGAGATGTGAGTATCCAAACACCCCATGTGAGGTGCTAGTATGTAATTTCCGTGCTTGTTATGACTTTTGCGGGGCTTATATGTGTTGTGGATTGTTTTAACCCAATGCTTCATGACCCTTAACTTATAAATTAATTGGCTAAAAGCACATTTGCTTGAGGACAAGCAAATACCAAGTGTAGGGATATTTGATAAGGTTTTAAAATGTACCTTTTTGAGGGGTCGTTTAAGCCCTTATTTGATCACTTTTGTATCCGTTATTAGTTAATATCGTTCCTTTTCACTTTTTAGGTCTCTTGAAGGCAAATTGCTGGAATGGCATTTATTTGGACGAAAAGGCGCGGATATACGAAGAAAATGGCCAAAGTCAAGAATCAAGACACTCAGGCTGCTGGAACTGAAGGAGAAGGCGTCAGGTTCTACAAGTGACGGCGTCAGGTGTTATATTGCGACGCCGTCAGAACACTTCTGTGACGGCACAATAGCCAAATTGGTTATTTTCAAGTGACGATGTCAGGCTTTAAAAGAGTAGGCCGTCGCAACTCAGACGGCCTAGATTTGATCCAGACGGCGTCAGAGACTGAAGGGGACGGCGTCACAAGCATAAGGTGACACCGTCGCAAGACTAACGTGGCCAAGACGAAACCCTAATGACGGCGACCCGACGGCGTCACAAATCAAAGGGTGACGCCGTCGCGATTGTAATCTTATATATAGAATCCGAATTTTTCAGTTTTAGTGTGTAGTCTTTTGGAGTAAAAACCTAAACCGAACCAAGGCTGTCTTGTACAGTATTTTAGGGTTTCACACCCTATCTTACACCAAGATAAGTGTTTTACTTCATTAATTCAATTATGTCTTCAATTATTTGTGTGTATGCTTGCATGTCCTCCATGTCCAGCTAATTTATTTGTGTGTTTGCTTAGGGAATATGAAACTTAATTATTGAATATTGATTGGTTGTCTCTTATCTTAATTGTTAATGATCTAGTAATGCGATAGGTCATTCGTTGTGTAGTTAATGCTTGATTAGATCTTTGTGAACCTTAGACTATAACACCTAGAGTAGTTGTAGGCTAAACCATCCAAAGAGTACCTTAGAGTTAGAGTTTATAATTCCTATAGATTTTGTAGACGAGACCCTTTGGTAGTTTCAAAGAGTTAGGGACAAACGCATACCCTACGACTTTAGACACACAACGCGATTAAGAATAAGGACGTGACAATTTAACCATCAGTAGAAGATAATTAAGGAGTAATAAAACCTAAGTAAACACATCTTTAAACTATCATACGAGCACACAATAATTAGACATAGACTACATACACCTTAGATTAGATAATTAGAGTAATCGGTAGAAATACCAACCCCCAAATCCAAACCCCGAGATTCGTACCTTTCTAATTCCAAAAAAACATAAAAAGATAAAAAATAATCTTCCTCAACCCCAACCTTAGCGTAGTAACTTCTCACTAGCATTCGTATTCCCCTAGAGAACGATATCAATACCCGTGGCTTACCCTAATACTACACTACAACGATTAGGTTCACTGCCTAGGGTGTTATAAAACTTGCTCGAAGAAAAGGAAGTTCCTTTGACCCCGAACGACGCGTGTAGCGTTATCATTAAGTTAGCTTGTAGACATATCGTTTATTATGTTATTTGTTAATCAGTTATTAGCATAGTTTAGTCTAGTGCAACACCGTGGAGGAAGGACGGGTCTTTACCCATTGTATGCCTGATCCACAGCCCGTAGGAGGGCGTATTATTTTGTTTAAATAGCCCTCTCCCCACAAGGGAGAGGGTTGGATGTTCATTTGTAATCTAACCTTCTATGTGTTTCTCTCACTAGAACATCTCCCTTTCTCTCTCTAAAACTTATATACGCCATATATGTTTGTGCTTTGATGTGTTTGTGAAATCCTATATCTTACAGGACGCGAATAATGTGGATAGATCTATCGAGATTGACGAATCCCGTTTGTTTGACCAAGTCCGGTAAACAAACGCACTCTATTTGAAGAACCATAGGTTAATTGGCAAATTACCTATTAGGGCAACTGTTTGACCAAGACCTGGCAAACTATTATATCAATTTCTATTGACAAGTTGTTAACGTTTTCGGTATCATGAGCTTAGTGCAATAATAACGGTTTTGTTTTCAACATTATGGGTGTATAACAACGTAACCCACACAAACATTATGTGTTCAACTGATTTCATAAACTCTATGAATTTCACTCAACCTTTGTGTTGACAGTTTTAAGCATGTATTTCAGGTCCATATTGTACGAGGCTGGCATGGAGGAGCACGGATACTCAAGAAGGCTATAAATTTTATTGTCATTCGAAAACTTATTTGTGTAAACTGTGAAACTACTGGGACCTCTTTTTGTAAACTCTGATATTTATATAAATTGAATGATAAACCTTTTAAAATGACTCCATTAGAGTTCGTTTTCTATTATTATGACTGTTGTGCCATGAAGTAACACCCAGTTTGAATTCTGCTGCGTATCACGAAATTGGGGGTGTTACAAGAGGCAACACTTATCACAAAGAGGCTTTACTCTTGGCTCTCAAGGATAAAGCTGGTGGAACTCTTACCAACAAGGAACAGAGCTTCATGGCAAATGCAGATTCGGATGATGACATGGAGGACTTACAGGCTAATGCAGTTGTGACACAGGCCCATTGTATGACACTGATGGCTTGTCTCAGGTACCGGATCCTAACATACTTATACATAATCTGATATCTCTGTCAACATCTGCATCTGACAAGGATCAGAGTGTTCAACATGAACCTTCTACATCTCATTCCGATGATAATCAAATAGATCCCGTAGTTATATTTGATGATCAAGATGACCTTATGGTTAATATTGATAATCAAGTTGACTCCGTGGTTATACTTGAGGATCTAAATAATGATCATGTTGAGACTCATGTTGAACAAGCTGAACCTGTGTCTAATCCAGATCTTGAGCTCATGACCAACTTAATTACGGAACAAAAATCTCGAATGGAAATGTGCCAAGTCATCAATAAGAAATTACATGAGAAAATTGCACTGTTGACTAAGGATAATGAATGCTTAAAGTTCCAACTCAACATTTTTCAAACTAAAGAGGAACGTGAAAAAGGTTTTGAAGTCGCATTTGCTAAATCCTACCAAAATGAAAAATATTTGGAAAAATAGATATGTGATCTAGTTGCATCCAAGAATGCTTTGTTGTCTCAAATAGAACAACTGAAATATGATCATAAACAACAACTTAACGCCCTCACTTCGGAAACTCAAAAAGCCAAGTCTGAGTTGTTAACTTGTCAAAAACAGTTTTGTGAATACAAAAAGCATTCAAGGAAACAAATAGATGACTATCTTGAGGAAATTTTCGACTTACAAAACAAAATCAAAGAGTTTCGAAATGTTGTTTATAAACATGGTGAGTCAATCACAACTATTCAAAAGTTTACCTTTAAACCAAATCCAAATGGATATGGACCGAACCTTGCTGATTACAAACCACGGTTTTCAAATAGAGCATTCAAACCAAACCCTCAAGTTTACAGTGCAGAACACAGAATTGATGATTCTATTATGAGAGTTGTTGAATATAATCGTATGGAGGAACTAGATGCAGAAGACGAGAGTCGGCTAAAATTGGATAATGTTGTTTATAACAAACCATTTAACTATTCAAAAGCCATAACTATCGTCACACAACATGATAATTCTAACACACCTTGGGTTATCACGCCTACTTCTGAGTCTTCTAATGTTGGTCCCCAACCCAATACTGCACAAATTAATGGTCTTTTACCTTCACTCAGTGAAGTAAAAACATTACCCGAACAATGTCAAATTCTTAAATATTTTGAAACATTCTTATCGGACATCAAACTTTTGTAACGTGAAATTGAAATCAATTCTGAAATAAAAGTTGAACATTTTCAATCGCCTCATGCGCGAGCACAAAGAGATATTTTTCAAAAAAGAATTTTACCTCATTTCTAAAATTTGAAAATGTGTGCAATATATTGGGAAAGGGATTTTCACAAGGAGCTTGGACTTTTGAAAACAGTTTTCGAGAAAACAGAAACATCGATTTCAAATACTAAACGTAAAAAGAAAATGTTAAGAAAAGATGTTGATCGACTCTTGGAAGATGTTATCTGTGCTGATACCATAAATGTTGTGTTACTACATACTGTTGCATATGCATTTGATTATATCGTTGTTGATTCTGTTGATTCAGTTGAAAATGTTGAGAATACCGATAATGTGCCACAAATCAAGTCTTTAAAAGTTGAAAATGAGCGATTGTTAAACGAGCTTTCAAATGCAAAACGTCGTCTTCAATGGTGTCAAAAAGATTGTCAAAATCGAGAACTCACTTTGCAAAACAAAATCAACCAGTTGCATACAAAAACTCTTAATCCAAAACTTGAGCAACTGGATGATGAAAACGTGTCTTTGAAGTGTCAAATTTTAAAATATGAACAAGAAATTTCAAAAGTCAAAAATGAATACGGTGTCATATTTAATTTGCTCAAAAGGACTCGTGCTCAAGCGTCAAAAGATGTTGATGATCATCTTGCATATACCAAAGATGTTTTACGACAAAATGGAAATACTCGTTCTGAAAATCTAGATTTGTTACACACTATCCATGATCTAAAAGTAGAGTTGGTAAAACTTAAGCAAGATAGGAATAGTAACACAAACGTAATTGCACCAGGAATTCTTAGACTGGCTAATGACACATCACAAGAAACTAATGTGCTTCCCTCTACTGAAACAGGAATAGTTGCCTCTTTTCCCAACGCTAGCACTTCACAGCTTAAGATCACCTCAAGGAAGAATAGAAAGTTGCGACGTAAGAAAAGAACAATAAATACCTCTGAAGTAGAAGAACACCTTAGGACTTTGAATAAGACTCAAGTTGCACCCACTTTAGATATTGCGTGTGACAAATGTAATGAAAAAAGTAATGTAACGAATGCTGGATCTTTAAGTACTTTAAATGTTATGTTTGAAGCTTCTTGTGTTGGTTGTCATAAAAGCATGTTTTCTGGTTGTCATGATAAATGTGTTTCCAATGCTATCTTATCTCGTAAGCGGTATAATAGAAAACGGAATACCTCTAGGCCCACAAATGCTTCTAAGTCTGTGCTAGGTAAACCACCCTCTAGTGTTCTGGCTACGATCATTGATGTACCCATAGAACCCCCCTCACCTCCTAGGAAGAAGTTATCACCTAGTGCATTTACTAAGACCAAAGCTAAGACTAGTTGGAGATGGCAGAAATGGTTACATAATACACTTGGCTTTAAATGGATACCTAAAATCATAAACATGTGTGTTTCAACTATAACTGCATCGGAACCCTCTAACTCTTCGGGTTCCACATCTACTTCTATTCCATCTGTGTCGTCTGTGTGTAATGCAGGTGATACAGATCATCCTCTGGGTTGTTGATAGCGGATGTTCCCGACACATGACAGGAAATCTTAAACTGTTATCAAACTTTGTTTCAAAGTTCATTGGCACTGTCAGATTCGGGAATGATCACTTCGCGGCTATCATGGGCTTCGGAGATTACATCAATGGGAACATCGAAATTAGCAGAGTTTATTATGTGGAAGGTCTTGGTCATAATCTCTTTTCAGTCGGTCAATTTTGTGATGGAGATTTGGAAGTTGCTTTTAGGGAGAAAACTTGTTTCATTCGTGATCTACAAGGAAACGATCTTATGTCTGGTCAACGCACATCAAGTCTTTATACAATCTCAATGCAAGACATGATTGCTTCATCTCCCATCTGTCTCCTTTCAAAGGCAACATCAACAAAATCTTGGTTATGGCACCGTTGACTTTCACACTTAAACTTTCAAACCATAACCAATCTTGCACGATACAAACTTGTTGAAGGTCTCCCAAGATTTCGGTATTCTAAAGATCACCTATGCTCAGCTTGTGAACAAGGAAAAAGCACTCGTGCTCATTTTCCTTCAAAGGTGGAACACAGCTCACAACATGTGCTTCATCTTCTTCACATGGATTTGTGTGGCCCGATGCGCGTGTAGAAGATTAATGGCAAACGCTACATTTTGGTAATTGTCGATGACTACTCAAGATGGACTTGGGTTTATTTTCTTCGAACTAAAGATCAAGCTCCACAGATGATCATCACCTTTCTCACGAAAATTCAAGTTCAGCTCCGGAACACAGTCAGACAAATCAGAACAGACAAAGGAACTAAATTTGTAAATCAAACTCTTCTTGCATATTACGAGAAAGTGGGAATTGAGCAATAAACATCAATTGCACGAACACCAGAACAAAACGGAGTTGTTGAAAGACGAAACCGTACGTTAGTGGAAGCTGCAAGAACAATGTTAATAAATGCTAAACTTCCAGATTACTTGTGGGCTGAAGCCGTGTCAACTGCATGCTTCACTCAGAACCGTTCAATGATTACCAAACGCCACAACAAAACACCTTATGAGCTTATCCACAACCGTAAACCGAATCTCAAACACTTTCATGTCTTTGGATCCCTTTGCTATCCAAATAATGATCGTGATGACTTTGGAAAGCTCAAGGCTAAAGCTGACATTGGAGTCTTTGTTGGATACTGTGAAAACTCTAAGGGTTACCGGATCTGGAATCGTCGTACAAGGGAGATTATGGAAACGATTCATGCAAATTTCGATGAGCTTACAGAGATGGCTTCTGAGCAAAACGGCTTGGAACCCGGTCATAACCGTCTAAATTCCCCCAAACCCCATCATCAGCTGAACCAAGCCTACAGCTTACTCGTCAACAAATGGAACAACTATTTGCTCCTCTGTTTAGTGATGATATTGATCAACGTGCTCCAGATGTATCAAATGTTTCCGCTGCTCAACCTGATAATAATCCAATACCTGATACACCTGAAAAAACAACAACTATTGAAGAAGCACCTCCAATTGATTCTACAACAACAGCCGAACAAACCGCATCCAATGACGCTGAACCAGCTGATGATCTTCTGAACCATGAAGTACCCCAACCTGCAGATTATGATCCAAATGCGTTCTTTAACCCTTTTGCAAATGAAACTGCCACTTCTGATGTTGCAGAATCATCTACAAGCCATTTGAATCCTCCTAATCTGCATAATGTATTTCAACATCAACCCTCCACACATCATTGGACTAAAGACCATCCTCTTGTGAACATTATTGGAAACCCGAATCAACAAGTCGTAACTAGACAACGCCTTCAGACTGACGGAGAACATTGCATTTATGCTTTAACAGTGTGTCAATCTGAACCCAAAAACATTAAAGAAGCAATAACTTACGACAACTGGATTGAATCCATGCAAGAAGAATTAAATTAGTTAAAACGTCTTGAAGTATGGGAACTGGTTCAAAGACCAACAGGGGTCTATGTCATTGGTCTGAAATGGATTTGAAAAAACAAGTTAGATGCTGAGGGTACGGTTATTAGAAATAAGTCACGTCTGGTGGCTAAGGGTTATAGAAAAGAAGAGGGGATTGATTTCCAAGAATCATTCGCACCGGTTGCTAGACTTGAGGCTGTACGGATTTTTCTGGCATTTGTGGCTCACATGAACATCACGGTCTATCAGATGCATGTCAAAATCGCCTTTCTGAATGGTCAACTGAAGGAAATGGTATATGTTAGTCAGCCGGAAGGATTTGTTGATCCAGAATTCCCAAATCACGTCTTCAAACTGAAAAAGGATTTTTACGGTCTCAAACAAGCTCCTCGGGCGTGGTATGATAAGTTATCATCCTTTCTCATTGCCAATAATTTCATTGAAGGTTCGGTCGACCCAACACTTTTCATTCAATATCACGGGGCTCACATTTTAATCGTTCAAATCTATGTGGATGACATCATTTTTGGGTCAACACATAAAAAGTACTCAAACTAATTTTCAAAACTTATGAAAAAACATTTTGAAATGTCCATGATGGGTGAACTTACATTCTTTCTAGGATTGCAAGTTCATCAATCACCTCGTGGTATTTTCCTTAGTCAGTCCAAATATGCTCTTGAAACTTTAAACAAACATGGAATGCAAACCTGTGATACCTATGCCACACCTATGGCAGATACCAAGAAACTGGACGCTGATTTGCATGGGAAATTGGTTGACCCTACCAAATACCTAAGTATTCTTGGGTCTCTCATGTATCTAACAGCCAGTAGACCTGACATTGTATTTGTTGTATATCTTTGCTCTCGTTATCAGTCGAGACCAACTGAAACTCACCTCTCTGAGGCTAAAAGAATCCTCCAATACATCAAAGGAACCATTAACTTGGGAATCTGGTATCCGAAGGATTCTGGTTTTGAACTAATAGCTTTTTCAGACGCTGATCACGCAGGTTGTTTAGATTCTCGGAAAAGTACTTCAGGAGCTCTACAATTTCTTGGTGATAAACTGGTGTCATGGCAATCGAAGAAGCAGGATTGTACATCGCTGTCCTCAACCGAAGCAAAATATGTAGCCATGTCGGCGTGTTGTGCTCAAGTCATTTGGATGAGAACACAACTCAAAGACTATGGTTACGTATTTGACAGAATCCCGATGTACTGCGACAATCGAAGTGCTATTGCGATCTCGTGCAACTCCGTCCAACATTCGAAGTCTAAGCACATCGATCTTCGATATCATTTCATCAAGGAGCATGTGGAAAATGGTACCGTTGAATTATATTTTGTGGGTACTGAATACCAACTGACGGACCTTCTCACCAAAGCCTTAGCTCCTGCTAGGTTTATTGAGTTGGTCCACCGGATTGGTATGAGGTGTTTGTAAATAAATTTTTGTAAATAAATTTTTCAAAAACAAAAATAGAAAAATATAAAATCTGATAAAATACAAAAATATTCTTCTATCTAATTTCTTTCAAACATTGCAAGTACAAAACTTCTGTCAACACTTTGTTCTATCAAACTTTTCACAATTTTCCCGAACAAGTGTTGAGGGGGAGAAAGTAAATATTTTCTGTTTCATAAAACCTTGTACTTGCATGTTACCCAGTATTGGTTGCATCTTTGATAATGGTGGATACATCTCTTGTTTCTTGACACTCCTCGGGCCCAAAATTGTAAAATTTCACTATTTTTTATAGTCGAGGGGGAGTGTCATCAAGTTTCTTTCCAAACTTACACTTTGTACTTAACCAAAATGGAAGTTATGGGCTTTGGATGAAAATGGTTAAGGTGGAGGGGCCAAAGTTGTCAAAAGCTTACATTTATTTTATACAAAACTCTTCCACCTAATTTCCTTCACATTTATTTCTAACATTTATTACCACAACCACCTCATCCTACGCCTATAATCAATTCCTCAAATCCGTGTTCTAAACGTCGAATTTGTAAGTGTTTTATGATTCTTTGAGTAATTTTAAACATTGGTTTTTAATGGTTCACAAATCCAACGGTTTGATTTTACTCTAGGCGTGATTATGTGTTCTACGCATAAGCATATGAACATACGATCATGTTTGGTTGATTTTTGATAAAATGGGTTGTGTTTTCAAAGTGTATATCATGTCTTAAAACCATTCTCATCTAGAAATCTTACCCATAAACAAGTTTGAATCATTTTCACGAGTTAGGGTTTATGCGTGGATTTAGGGGTTTTCTTGTGAAAGTGTTTCTGGATAATTAATTGCTTGAATGATGATTGTTACATGCTTAATTGACCAAAACCTATCTTGAATCTTACCCAGAAACATGAATTTTGCAAAATTGAACTTTAGGGTTTACGTCTCTTTGAAATTGGGTATTTCTGATTCTTGAAGCGTTAGATGTTAAAACTTGTTGCAAAACTATCATATAGCTTCTAAGATGTCCCAGAATTAATTTGGTACAAATCCCATGGTTAAATCTCTTAGGCGTAAAATATGAATATCTCGGGTTTAAACCTTACGCTTAAGATTAACTTACACGTAACTGTTAACGATTATGATTCCATGTGAGGATGAAAGAGGTTGAATAATAGTGTTAATGGATATGTTATGATGAACTTATTTCAGGTTTTACGCATGAAAAATCAGAATCAAGGTTAAGATTGGAACTCTACGCATAAGGATCACCTTACGCGTAGAAGGTTACACGTAAGAGAAATCTTACGCGTAAGGTTCTACATGGGGACTACGCGTATCCTGTGAAGGATATGCGTAAACTTGAGTCTTACGCATAAGGTTCACTTTTACGAGTAAACCTTACGCATAAGCTCCCACACAGTCTTACGCATAAGCTTTATGCCAAGAGATTTTTCATACGCTTAAGAGGAACTCCTACGCATAAGCTTATGACTACGCGTATGGTCACACATTGTTTACGCATAAGCTTGAAAATTTTATGCTTAAGCCTTATTTTAACCTTACTTATGAATTGTTACGCGTACAAACTTGTAAATAAATAACTCATAACGTCACATAACCAAAATGTCACTAATAAGCAATAATGGTTAAAATGTTGTGTGAATGAGTGAAAACTTGGACTTTAAAATTCAAAATTAATATACTCACGAAACTTATCACGACTACTTTGGACTATTGGACAAACAAGTGACATTGGACTCGTAACATTCATTAACATAACATATTCAATAATTGGACAATAAAAATCAACTTTTGACTAACGTAATGTCTTTCGATGTGTTGGTTATTTTGGCTCAATATCTTTCAGATCACAATATGGACGTCACAATGGAAAACGTTAACGCACCAAACATACTCACAATGGAAGACATTTTCCCTACCGGTTATAGTATGAAGATTGGAAAGAACAACCTAAAAGTGGACTTTGAGAACTTCACTTGCTCTGAGTCTTCATGCCGTATTGCTGTGGATATTCTTAAGACTCATCCATACAACAACATGCTCACCAATTCTGCAACTGTACCAGAAATCTACATCCATCAGTTCTGGCACACTATGAAGAAAGTTGATGGTCAAGATGTGGTCATGGTGACTCTCAACAACAAACAAGTCACCGTCACAGTTGCGGATTTAAGAGCAATTCTTCTCCTCCTTGCTATCTAGCCTGCTGAATATGTTGCCACTCCATCGGAAGAGGCTACACTCCAATTCATGATCGATATTGGCTATGATGAAGCTGCTGGGATCATTACTAAACATTCCTCGGTCGACTTAAAGAACATCCCTCAGTCGTGGAGAACATTATACATCATGATTGCCAAGTCTGTTTCTGGACGTGATAGCGGTTATGAGCATCCTAAGCTCATGGAACTGCAAATATTCTGGGGCATGGTCAACAAGATGCATATTGACTTCGCAAGTCTGATTTAGGAAGGCATGATGTCTTGCCTCAAGAAGCCTGGCACCAAGGTCCCCTACATCAGATACACTAAGCTGTTGATCCAAAGGATACTCGGGAATAATCTGGACATTCCCTTGAGACTTGATGACCCCAACCATCACTCCATGTTGTTTGAGCCTACACTAAATGTTGTCAGATTCAAAGACTCAACAACAAAGAAACAAGGTGTTGTACTGACAGACTGCCTTCTAACTGATGATATCAAGAAACTGCAATCATACTCACGATATCAAGAAGCAGTAGCATCAGGCAAAGTTGGCTTCATTGATGAAAATTCTTCCAAAATCCCAGTCAAGAAGACCAGGAGATCGGGTAGTACTGGAAGTGCAGCAAGCACTAGGAGTACCCGAAAGTATCAGAAGAGAACTCATACTCTCAAAAGGAAAGTTCCATCTAAGGGTGCTATTCCTAATCCTCAACCGGCACCAAAATTAGAGGACGAAGACTCCGAGGATACTGAGACGGATGAGGAGGTTCACTACTCAGAGTCTGTTACAGATGAAACGACAACAGTTGAAAAACCATCGAGTCCCAAGACTGACAAGGGTAAAACTCCAGTAGAAGAGCAGGAAGAAGAAGAGAGTTCAGATAAAGAACCAAAGGATGAGGATAAAGACTACAGAAAAACACTGAAGAATCTCAGGCTACAACATGTTGCTAAGGAATTTAATCTTCAACAGACTAGAGGCCCTGGAGGTTCCAGCGGTGGTGCACTTACCATACCAATTCGTGATGCGGTTAATCAACCCTATAAGCGAACTGGTGCCACCGCTAAGGAATCCAAGGAGCAGCAGCATCAAAACTATGAGGTTCCATTTACCTTTGAGGAAGAAGAGGAAAAGGAGAAGGATGAAAGGATTACTGATGAAGAAATTGAGGAAGCTTCTCGTGAAAGAGCTGAAGAGGAAGCTCGAGCTAAAGAAAAGGCTAGGGTAAAGGCTGAAGAACATGCTAAAGCTGAAAAAGAAGCTGATGATTATCTTCTAGATAATCCTGAACATAACCTGGAACAAACTTCTAAGCCTCCAAATGACCCAGAGCCTTCTCATGACTCATCTTCGTCTGACTCATCGTCTCATTCATCACCACCACCATCCAAAGATGCTACCATAAGATCCACATCCAAATCGGTTAAGAAACCAACCGATACTCGGGCATCACGGGCTAAGACTAAAATTGTGAAAGCTGTCAGGCAAGTAAGGAAAAGAAACGTGGTCAACAAGAAACTGAATCAGTTTTCGGACAAAATCAATCTACTTCAGACTGTGATAAACGAGTTTTCGGGAGAACAGATTCAACAGTTTCTAAATAGAGATATCCAAGGGGAAATGGACAAGACGATCAGAGAATATACTCACAAGTTTCTTCTCGACACCGTCCCTGGAGTGACAAGAGAAATGTTCGCCAGACAACTCTATCCTAATCTCATGCGATTGGTCAAGCATACATTGTCAACTACTCTTGTTGCTATGCAAATAAATCCAGTCACGCCTCAGGTTGTCTCCGTTGATGAATTGTGTTGGAATCACTCCTAAACCTTAATTCAAGTGTTAGTAATTAATGTGTAATAGTTAGCTTAATATGGCCTTTATGTTAGTAATTAGCCTTAGGCTTATGTAGAAGGCCCATAAGCCTAGGCCTAGCCCAATAACGAAAAGGATGGGAACTAGGAGTGTTGCCCTAGCTTCCCTCCTATAAATACCTCATGTAAACCCTCACTTGAGGGTTGTTTGTTCAATTTATCTCTTTCACATACTCCTACGCCTAACCTTTCTTTATATCATGTGTGTGTGTGTGTTTGATATTTGTTCAACCGATCTCATCTCCTCTCTATTTCTTCTATTGTTACTTGTGTTGCATATTTGGGAACCTAACAGTGGTATCAATCGCCTACTAGTTGGGTGAATCGTATTGTTTTTGAAGTAGGTTTTGGTCCTACGTGTAAAGCATACGTGATACTTTGGTTAGTTTAAAAACACATTTTTTACACTTTTTAATCCAAGATTCTTGTACTTTTAATGTTTTAAGGTGTTAAAATAACTGTTTTTGGCAAAAAGTTTCAAACTTTACGCGTGGATAAACGTTTTTGAGCTTGGTTTTTTAACGAGGTTTCGTTCTACGCATAACTATTTTTAATGCTTTGGATCATCAAGTTTCACACTTTTGTGTTATTTTGGTGATATTGAAGCTATTTCATCACAAAAATTTGGTTTAGAAACATCTTTGGGCAAAAGTCACTTTACGAGTAGAACTACGCGTATCAAAACCCTAGTTCTACGCGTAACTCACTCCTTGGTTTGATCTTCAATTTCGTGGTTTACTCAGTGTTTTCTTGCTTGGATAAGCCTGAAAATACGTCGACTTGGGATATCTTTTGCACTGTGATAGTGTAAAAGATCACTTGGGCTAAAACCCTAAACTTACGCATAAGCATAAGCTTACGCGTAGAACATCCTACGCATAAGATTCATCTTACGCCTAAGCCTAGTCTTACGCATAAGGTAATCCTACGCCTAACTTCTTGTTTTACGCATAACTTTAGTGTCTTTACCCTACTTACGCGTAAGCTAAACCTACGCGTAACTCTTACTGTTACGCGTAACTTTGGTGTTTTTACGCATAAGTGCTACTTGGCTTTATTGTGATTTCTACGCCTAAGGATACTTCATCAACAAAGGTTCATTCGACTACAAAGATCCATTTAACAACACAAGATATCTAAAAAAAAAAAAATCAAATTTTGGTTTAACTGTGAAAATTTTGGTCAAAAATTCAAATTTTTGGGCCCAAATTCAAATTTTTCAGGGAAAATTTGGCGTCAAAATTGTCATAACTCAAATTTTTCTTACAACCTTAGAATTGAATTTTATAGTGAATTTCAAATTTTGAGAGTCAAAATTTTTCAAAATTATTTTTGGAGGGAAATTTTTGAAAATCACTATATCGGCCTTTCAAGTATGATGACTTCACAAATCTCATCACCTTCCATCAAACCTTCATCATCAAACCTTTCTACTGATGATTATGAAGATGCAAAAGCTTTTGAGGAATTGATCGAAGGATGGATGGTTCTGTCTGAAAAATACTCAGAATTTATCAATTTCAAGAGGCAGACTTCATCCCGAAATCCAGCAGTCGTGCAAGGTGAAAGAGTTGATGAACATGCTAGGTATGCTCAAAGGGATGTAGAGAATGTTGTGATTACTGCATCTGTCGGTAATGCGGACAATGAGGTTGTAGCATTAGAAAAGCAGGATGACAGCAGCAGATCTGGAGAAGATATCATACTAAACTATGACACCGACCCTAACCTTAATGAAGAAAAAATGGTTGAGGAAGATATCTTACCCACCTATGACACTGACACAGACCAGATGGTCGAGGTACAATCTACTGTTGATCATATTCTGCCTGCAAATGCGATACAACAAACTGAGCAACCTGAATTCATCAATGAAGGAGAGATTGACCAGTGTGTTGCACAATGTCCAGACAACTATCTCATGTCTGAGCCCTTACTTGTTACCAATTCAACTGAAACGTCAAATCAAACTCTCGAATCTGAAAACATTCTTCTCAAAAAGACCATTGCTCAGTTTCAAAAAGATTTTTCAAAACTTGAGGCTCATTGCATCTCTCTTGAACTTAAACTGCAAAACAATGTTTTAAACTCAGAGCCAAAGAGTAAATCTTTAAATGAACAAAGTAATCGTGTGGATACATTAGTTAAAGAAAATGAGCATTTAAAGGCTCAAATTCAAGCAAAGGGCCTTGCACATGTTGCTTTACAAAACAAACTGAGAAGATTAACTGGCAAGAGTGTGGATACTAAGTTTATAAAACCAACAATCTTGGGGAAATCGTCTCTTCAACCAATCAGAAATCAATCAGTAGTTAGACAACCAACTGCTTTTAAATCTGAACGATCAAAATCTTCAAAACAACGGTTGGCCTCCCAAGTTGTTGAGTATAATCATTTGACAAATCCAGTCACTCCACATTCTTGGCCTAAGAAAAATGCTTCTGTTTCTGTTAAACCTGTTTCTATTAAATCTGTTTATGTTAAACCTCTACAAGTAGTTGCACCTGGCCCGTCTAGGATTAGTTCGAACACAATGTCTAAACCAAGCATCAAAATTCAAAATTCATATGATACAAAGGACTTGCACAAGAACTATGATCTAGAAAAGGCTAGGAAAAGGGCACTACTCCAAAAGGATGGAATCTTAGGTTCACGACCTAGTGTGATGCCTTCTAGTGTGTTGCATAACACTGCTTGTAGTAGCAAACCAAAACCTAAGTTTAATCAACACACAGTTAGAAATAAACCCGTTGATCTAAACGTAAACTTTCAAAAACCTAATAGGTGGATCCATATAGGACGCAGACTCTTCCCAAAAGAAGTTTCAACATCCCCTAGATCTAACCTTAGATGGATTCCAACGGGTAGAGTTTTCAACACTATTGGTCTTAGGTGGATTCCTACAGGCAAGATACTAAGTAGTTGCATCAACACAAGTGTGAAACCCAAAACATCTATCCCTGAGGCAGGAAAGGAAATCATCAAAATAGCATGTTCAGGTGTCAAGAAGATAATTGACACTACATCTTTATGCCTCTAACATCTGGAACCCAGTTACACTTGGGGATCCATGTTTCTTCTTTCTTGTCCCCCTTCTATTTTTCTATGCAGGTACAACATCTATGGCTCCTACTGCAAATCAGTGTAGGACCCGTTTCTCACCGTAAAAAATATCATGATCCATCAGCTGTTCCACCATTGTACTTAATCGTCATGAATTGGAAACATTGCTTGCTCCTCTGGTTAAAGATTCTGCCAAAAGTCATGCTTCGATGTATCAATGTTTCCACACAACCGATAATACTCTAATTTAGATACACTGAATCTACAACAACAACCGAATCTTCTATAAATGAAGATCAAACTGCCTAACAACAATGACACAGCTGATGATCAACATAATGAACATAGATGTTTTATCAGCAGTTGATTCTCACGAGATATTTATGGGACTTCACACTTGTTCGATCAATTGGACATATATGGTTTCGCTGTCTCCTTATACATGGTTTATTTGTCTTCAATTCATCATCAACATACGTGGTGTATGATTATGAATCATTGAAAACATCGAGGGGGAGAGAGTGTGTAGGTGGTAATTGCTTCCTTGTTCTTCTACATGCTTCTTTACGAAAACCCAATGCCTTCTTTAATTTCTTCAATTAGAGGGAAGAAATAAGACGATATGTGGCTCAAACGTCTCACTTTGGTGTTATCGTCTTAATTTCACGGGTGATCTTGTGTGAAGTTACCCATATTTGATGTTATGATGCCTCACACACGGTCTTGGTATCGAGTTATTGCATATTCACAGGTGACTAGTATTCCAAAAGGCCACAACATTCAGGGGAAAGTCGTATCATTTCGTCTTTCATGGTTTGTTTGGTGTGATGCGTCTACATACGTGAGAAGATCTTGTTGATTTCTGGCATGTTAACCTCGAACGGATCTTCCGCAATTAGTCAGACTTTCTTTGTGTGGTTTACTGCTCATCTACAAATTCGCTTTCGAAACCTTCAAAAGTTAGAGGAAATGTAACTTCATCAAAGTTTCAAATCGCTAAAAAATTTGTAGTTTGGGAAGCGATTGAAACTTCTTCACAATGGCTTCTGAGTATAGCAGCTTGGAACCCGGTCACAACCGCTTAAACTTCCCCCAAACCCCATCATCAGTGATACAAAACCCTCAGCTTACTCGTCAACAAATGGAAAGACTATTTGCTCCTCGTTCGTGATGATATTGATGAACGTGCTCAGTGTATCCGCATTGCTCACGCCAACCTGATAATAATCTAATACCTGATACACCTGCTACAACAACTACTGTTGAAGATGCACCACCAATTGACTCTACTACAACAGTTGAACAAACCGCTTCCAACAATGATGAACCGGCTGATGATGTTCTGAATGAAGTACCCCCATCTGCAGATTTTGATCCAAATGCGTTCTTCAACCCTTTTGCTAATGAAACTGCTGCACCTGATTTCGCGGAATCATCTACAAGCCATTTGAATCCTCGAATCGCATAATGTATACCAACATCAACCCTCTACACATAGATGGACAAAAGACCACCCTCTGGAAAATATTATTGGCAACCCGAATCAACCAGTCGTTACGAGACAACGTCTTCACACGACGGTGAACATTGCATTTATGCACTCACCGTCTGCCAAACGAACCCAAAACATTAAGGATGCAATGACAAAAGATAACCGGATTGAATCCATGCAAGAAGAACTCAACCAATTCAAACGTCTTGAAGTATGGGAACTGGTTGAAAACCATCGGGGTCTACGTCATTGGTCTAAAATGGATTTGGAAAACAAATTGGATAATCAAGGGAACGTCATCGTAAAACAAGTCACGTCACGGTGGCTAAGGGTTATAGACAGGAAGAGGGTATTGACTTTGAAGAATCATTCGATCTGGTTGCTCGTCTTAAGGTCGTTCGGATATTTCGGCGTTCGCAGCTCATATGAACATCACGGTCTTTCGATGGATGTCAAAACCGCTTCAATGGTCAACCGAGAAACAGTTTATGTCGCCACCGGAAGGATTCGTTGATCCCGCTTCAACCATGTTTACAAACGAACAAAGCTCAGATGGTCTCAAACAAGCTCCTCGGGCATGGTATGATAAGCTATCATCTTTCCTCATTGCCAACAATTTTTCCAAAGGTTCGGTTCGACCCAACTCTTTTCATACAATATCACGGGGAACATATTTTAATTGTTCAAATTTATATGGATGACATCATTTTTGGGTCAACTCATAAAAGTACTCAATCGCTTTTGCAAAACTAATGAAGAAACATTTTGAAATGTCCATGATGGGTGAACTTACGGTCTTTCTAGGACTACAAGTTCATCAATCACCCCGTGGTATTTTCTTGAGTCACTCCAAATATGCCCTTGAAATTCGAACAAATTTGAATGAATACTTGTGATACTTATGCCACACCAATGGCACATACCAAGAAGCTGGACGCTGATTTGCATGGGAAATTGGTTGACCCTACCAAATACCGTAGTATTATTGGATCTCTCATGTATCTAACAGCCAGACCGATATTGTCTTTGCCGCTTATCTTTGCTCCGTTATCAGCCATGCGACCAACTGAAACCCACATCTCAGAGGCTAAAAGAATCCTCCGATACATAAAGGGAACCATTAATTTGGGGATTTGGTATCCGAAGGATTCTGGTTTTGAACTAATCTCTTTTTCGGGACGACCACGCATGATGCTTAGACTCTCGGAAAAGTACTTCAGGAGCACTACAATTTCTTGGTGACAAATTGGTATCTTGGCAATCAAAGAAGCAAGATTGTACATCGATGTCCTCAACGAAGCGAATATGTAGCCATGTCCCGTGTTGTGCTCAAGTCATTTGATGAGAACACAACTCAAAGACTATGGTTACGATTTGAAGAATACCGATGTATCAAGCGACAATCGGCTATTGTGATCTCATGCAACTCGGTTCAAAGATTCGAAATCAAAGCACATCGATCTTGATATCACTTCATCAAGGACCATATGGGAAATGTGGTACTGTTGAATTATACTGCTGGTAAGAATACCAATTGGCGATCTTCTCACCAAAGCCTTAGCTCTCGCTAGGTTTAATGAGTTGGTCCACCGAATTGGTATGAGGTGTTTGACTCAAGAGGAACTGGATGAACTCTTAAACATTCTTAAAACCAAACACCAAAACTTCTTTTGTAAATATTTTTCCAAAACAAAATACAAAAATATAAAATCCGATAAAACAACAAAAATATTCTTCTATCTATATTTCTTTTAACATGGCAAGTACAACTCTTCCGTCAACACTCAAATCTTTCAAAATTCAGTATTTTTTCCGATCAAGTGTTGAGGGGGAGAAAATAAATACTTAACTGTTTCAAAATAACTGTGTACTTGCATGTTATTCTATCCCGATTGTTTCTTTTATCAATGGTGGTAAATTTTCTGGTTCAAATGAGACTCCTCAGACTAAAATTCATAACCTTTCTGTAGAAAACTAGAAGGGGGGGTTGAATAGTTTACCAATTAAAAGCTTTGTTTTGAAACTTATTGTAAAGATCAATTGATATTGATCTTTGATATGTTAATGAAATATGCAAGCAATATGTAAGAAGTAAATAAGGAAAGAAATGATCAAACCACAACAAGTTGTTTATAGTGGTTCGGTCTACAAGGACTCTTTTTCCTTGCCCTACTCCACTCCTCGAGTCTCACACTCGAGAGTTTAACTTCACTAGTCAACAAGCTCCTTTCACCGGCGGAGAAAACCTTTACACTTCGCTTACACTATTTCCGACACTAAGCTAGATGTCGAGTTCTTTCCAAGGGTACAACCACTCCCACACACAATGTATTTTGAGGACTAAAATACTAACCACTCACACTCACAAGATTATGATGGTTTGATACAACAATGAAGTATGAATCAACACTAGATCATACAACACTAAATAAAAAGACTTCCAACTTCGTTGAAGCTTGAATATGACTTGATCTTCTTTGCTACAAAAGAGATCACTAATATGATATGAAACCGAGTTAGAAAGGTTAGAGAGAAGATATGTATGAGAGTATGTTAGAAAGGGATGAAAAACTACTTGGCTTGGCATTGCTATGTATAGCCAAAGTGGACGGAGCGTCCTGACGGACCGCGGAACCCTTAAAGGGTTCCGCCGTGTACCATTTTGGTACCGCCGGTCTGACATCAAGATATCAAATCTTTGCTAAAGTCAACTCTATCTAAGTGAGATTGTGCAAGATATGAAGAGTACAAATCCACACAAAATATCTAATGAAATCTTCTAATGATTTCCATGATGCATTACATGATGTCATATGTTGTATTTCTATTTTTAGAAATATGCAAGTACATAAGTAGTGTTTGGTTTTAAGAACCTAACACATTCTAAAAACTACTATCATACATAATGATTAGAGTCATATCAAGATGTTACTAATCATAAATGTAAATGCTTGAATGATGAATATATTGTTTGAAAAAGCTTGTTTTAATATCTATTAAACTTGACAAGCTTTAAGCTTTTATACAAATTAAATTTACTTTTGTCGTTAACAAAACTTAGGTAAAGATCAAAAATATAAATAACGTTTAATGACGATATTTGTATTAACAATCTCCCCTTTTGTTGAGGACAAAATATAAATTTTATTTTTATAAAAGATACAAAGTTTGTACAAGAGTTATAAAAATATTAGTTTTAGAACTTGAAAAGAGAATGATAATGCAAGTGTATGATGTTTGACTATTTATGAAAGTCAAAGTATTCACTAGTTGATGCATGATGTTGACTTTTTCATAAAGTCAAAGTATGCAGTTTGACTTTTTAGGAAAAGTCAAGTATTATCAATGAGGGTTCCTGTTTGACTTTTAGGAAGTCAAAAGTATGCAGTTTGACTTTTCAGAAAAGTCAAATATAAATAATTTCAAAGTTCTATATTTTCTCCCCTTTTTGTCTCAACAAAAGAAGAGGCTATGCGGAATGTAATGAGCCCGAGCTATTATCTCCCCTTGTTCAAAGCTCCCCCTTAATTGGGTGCTTTAATGGGAAGATACATGGATTGTGAAAATAAAGCTACAAAAAAATGTTAGTAATAATGATCATTCACAAGCATTTCCAAACACTATGTAATGACACCAACAATATAATAAACAACATTCATTAGTTAAAATTTTTCATGAGTAAAGATCATGAAAAGAGAACACAATGATGTGTTTTTAGTACAAGAAAAAAATTATCCTAAGAAAGTAAAGACTAGTCTAAAACCATCCTAAAGTGATGGTGGATGGGAAAGAGCGTTGAGACGCTCAAGGATGTGGTTGAGGATGAACCTCATTTCTTCTTGGAAGTCATGGACCATAACCCGGGTCCTTTCCACGGTTTGGCCCGTTTGCTCACAAGTTGAGCAACCATGCCTTGGAGGGTAGAATGTTTGGGGAGGTTGTGATGGTGGAATGGTGGATGTGTTGGTGTTGGTGGAAATGTTTGGGGTGGTCATGATGGAAGCAAGCAAAGCACTTTGCATTTGCATTGTCTCACTCAAGTGAGAGTCCACCATGCCTTTGAATTGGTGGAGGTTGTGGAGTTCGGTTTGAATCTCCTCTCTAGTGGGATTGGCATCCCACATACACTCCTCAATGTCCTCAAGATGATGGGACATTGATGTGGGAGTGAATGATCCCCATACAAAGGACCATGAATGTCTTTGTGAATGGGGTGGAAGAGAAGAGGTTTAGGCCCTAATGGGGCGTTTGGGTCAAGAGATGACCGAGGTGACTTATGAGCCATCCGCTCAATTGAGCCAAAGGATGGCAATGGTGGTGGATGATTTGGCCTAGGAGGCAAGTCATCCAAGTCCTCCAAGAAAGGATTCTGGGAGGTTGGTGGAGTGGAAAACAACTCCATGGGAATGAGAGTTGGAGACCTTGGTGAAGGTGGTGAGGGTGTTTTGGATGTTTGGATGGGTGCCGGTGGAGGTGAAGTTGGTGTTTTTGTTGGTGGTGGAGTGGTGATCACAATGTGTGATTGAGTAGGTGTGGCTAAGGTGAGGTTTGTATCATCTCGGATGGGAGATGAGATTGTGAGTGGAGAAGACTCGGATGAGGAGCTAAGGTGAACGAAGCAACAAGGCCTCACACTAATTCTAGCGGTCTTCTTGCAAGGTTTTGGAGATGATTTTGTCATTTTTGACTTTGGTTTGTCTTTGCTAGATGATAGTAAGAATGAAGAAGGTGTGAGGATGATCATGGTAAAACCTCTCAATTTATAGAAGTGAAAAATCATGGAGAAATGTGTTTGATTTGATGTTAAGCCATTGAAGAGATGAGGTTCCTAATGATTTGGAAGTGGGTTGAATGCTAGTCATATCACCCAAGTCAAGCCATTCAAGAGAGATGGAGTGAAGAAGAAAAGATTTGCAATAAATGTGTTCTAGTGAGTGGAATTTCCTAATATTCAGATCACCCACGGATTTGAAGGTACCAAAATTTGGTTCCTTCCTTTATGCAAAAGGGCTCCTTGGGTGGATTTTTCAAATTTTTGAATTTTGGTGGGAAATGGATTTCTTATATACTTAAGTGAATTATACTAGTTCTAATAAGGGTATAAGCAAGTTAGGATTGATTTATAAGCATTGGATGGTAATTTGGAATCACGAAATAGTCGAAATTCAGAAAGTTACCTAAAGGATCCACGGCACCAAAATCATACACGGCCGGAACCCTAAAAAGGGTGCCGTCTGGTCCTTGTACAGTGCGGCGGTACCAATTTACATAACGGACGGTACCAAAATTATGGTGCCGTCGATCCGTGAAGTCAGAAAAATGGACAGAGTTCGTTTTTAGGTGTCGGGGACTTTTCCGAAACCTGAAATTCTTCTCAAAACATGTTATACTAAACATTTCTAGTTAGGAAAAGCAGATAATATATATATAAACATAGTGGAGCATGTATTTTGAGCAAGGCTTATTGATTTTCACATTATAGTGAAAATGGGTAAAATTTGATAGCATACTTGCGCTATCCCCCTGCATGAAATTGTTAGCATTCACCATTGTTTCAGTTAATATGATCATCCTACATAATAAAAACAACGAAATAGTATCAAACATTAATGATAATGTATTGTTCCAAACACTCCTTAAAAGTACCCTTGTTTGTCAAACTTCTTGTAAATCTTGTTCATCATCCTACCAAGGCACTTGAACATTCCCTTAGTTTGCTTGAACTCCGCTGATTCATTCTCTATTTCGGGAAGAGACGCATAATACTCATGAGGCGGAAGACGAGAGCTTGGAAGACCATCCTCGGAGCTATTTGATGATGATGATGATGGAGTTGGAGGTTTTGCTCTCTTGCCTTTTGTCTTAGCAACTCGTGCATCACTCAAAGGTACAAAGATGTGAGGGATGAGCTCATAGTGAAGGTGCATCCCTTTTGGTGTTGGTGGAATTGGTGCAAAGTTTCTATAGAGACGGGTGAGAAGCATCCCGTATGGAAGAGCAACCGATCCTTGAGTTGGAATATCAATCATTCTCCTAGCTATATAGTAAGCTAAATTGAATGGTTGACGGGTGGACAAGTTGTAGAGCATATGACAAAGGCAAGCGTTAATGTGATCCCTATTTCCTATGGTGCTAATGACGTTGGCTCTAAGTAGCTCCTCCCATTTCTTAAATTCGGCTTAAGTTCATTTAGCTCCATTCCATATGGATCTCGGTTTACCTCTTTTCCCTTTCGGGTAACTCGGGTTGTATCAACCTTTGGGTTAAAAAGGTGTTCACGGATGACATCCTTGTCGGCCAAACGGGTTTGGTAGGGTAGAGAGCGGTCATTGATAGCATCAAGAGCGGTGAGTGACCATTTATCCGAGTAGAGACAAGTTCCTCGGTTGGGAATTCCTAGCACTTGAGCAAAGTTGGCTAAGGTGATGGTGTAGTCGTTTTGATTAATTCTAAACCTAAGACAAAATTCATCATCGTCTTCATCACTAAAGCCGGTCACACTAGCATAGAATTCTAACACAAACCTAGGACAAATTGGTTCATCGATGTCAAGAAGACAATCGAATTGAATGGCGGCTAGTTCTTCACGAAGGTTGGTGTTTTCAAGGAAGGATGAGTGAATGGTTCTACCCTCATGGAAATACCTTGATTCTAGACCCTAAATATTTCTACTTGTTCTTTGGTAAGTCCTTTGGTTTTGTGGTGTTTGGGAATGTAGTTAAGGGTGTCTTTGTGATCATAGAATCTTGCGGCTACCATGGTTATTCCTAAGGACAAGAGTTAATATGTTAAAAAATGAGAATAAGTTTTAACGTTTTTGGTTCTAGTGTGTGCCTATATGAAAACAATTTGGAGTTGCGGTTATCTCGACTCATTTTATGCACAAAGATGGTTTTAGTGGGGTGTTTGGCAAATACCATGAGATAACCCAAATGCTCCTAATTCAATGTGGCTTCATTTGAATATACCCGGGAATGCATATTAGTTATGCAATACCTTTAGTATTCAAGAGCATGCAAGTGATGAAAATTTAACGTTTCTATTTGTATTAGCAATGAAAAAATTGTTTTCCTACAAGTGAGAAGCTTTTCAAAACTTTTGACATGGGGTGTTTGGTTGTTTGAATAGGGCCTTATATTCATTATCTATCAATTAGTGGGAAGCATGATTTGTTTATGCAATATGATAATGTAGTACCTAATTTCAATGACTAGTTATGCAATTTGCCAATTGAATTCATATTTGGTATAAAAGCATACATAAAACCCCATGTAATGATTTGTGATAGTTTTGTGCATAAATAAGAATCCTAGACTCAGAATTAAGAGATGAAATGTAGTTAGGATACTTACAATGATGTTATCTTCAGTGATTAGTGAGTTGGAAGATGACAATAATGAGCTTGGTTTAAGTTTTACACGTTTTGGTAAAGTGGGTTTTGAGGAGGAGGATGATTTGTATAAACGTTTTGCTTCAGACACCACGGACCGCACGGCACCAAAAATTTGGTTCCGTCTTTGTTGTCGCTTTTGGTGCGTGGCTACAGCAGGTACAAGACAAATTTGTTTAGTTTTGACTATTCTAATGTTTTGGGCTATGTTTATCCTACATGTTTGGTTCCATTAACCCTAAACCAAGTCTAAGAAGATTAAAAGGTTCTCGTTTAAGAGGCTTAGTTAAGATGTCGGCAATGTTGTCTTCGGAGGATACTTTCTCGATTGAAATGTTTCCTTTTTGAACATTGTCGCGAAGAAAGTGATGGCGGATTTCAATATGCTTTGTACGAGCATGTTGAACGGGATTCTTTCTGAGATCGATGGCTCCTTTGTTGTCGCAAAGTATCACAATGTCGTTGAGATGAATTCCGTAATCTACGAGAGCTTGCTTCATCCAAAGAGCTTGTTGACATGCTTTTCGGCTGAGACGTACTCGGCTTCAGGAGTTGAGATGGCCAAGGCCGTTTGCTTCTTTGCAAACCATGAGGTGAGACAATGTCCAACAAAAGTGCAAATACCACTTGTACTTTTTCTATCGACATAGTCACCGGCATGATCCGAGTCGGCATACACTATGGTTTCTATACCGTTCCTTTGGGATACCATAATCCTAAACACGTTGTTCCCTTAATGTATCTAAAAATCCTTTTAAGGCTTCTAAGTGTGATGCCTTTGGGTTTTCTTGAAAGCGAGCACATAGACAAACACTAAACATAATGTCGGGTCTACTAGCCGTAAGATAGAGTAGGCTACCAATCATTCCTCTATATTTAGTGTTATCTACGGATTCACCTTCCTCATCCTTGGTTAGTTTAGTGTCCGAGGACATGGGTGTTTTAGTTGGTTTGGAATCTTCAAGACCAAATTTCCTAAGCATGTCTTTTATATATTTAGATTGGTTAAAAATATGCCATCTTCTAGTTGTTTTATTTGAAGTCCTAGAAAGAAATTTAACTCACCCATCATACTCATTTCAAACTCGTCGTGCATGATTTTAGAGAAATCATCACATAATTCTTGACAAGTTGATCCGAATATAATGTCATCAACGTATATTTGAACAATGATAATATGTGATTCCTTTTTCTTGGTAAAAGAGTATTATCTACTAATCCCATAGTATATTTGTTATCAATAAGAAAGTCTTAAGTCGGTCGTACCAAGCTTTTGGTGCTTGCTTAAGACCATACAATGCTTTCTTGAGTTTGAAGACATGATGTGGTTTCTCAAAGTCGGTGAAACCGGGAGGTTGAGCAACATACACTTCTTCGTTAATAAACCCATTAAAGAAAGCACTTTTAACATCCATTTGAAATAATTTAAAATCATAGGCACATGCATAAGCAAGCAATATTCTAATAGACTCAAGCCTAGCTACCGGTGCATAAGTTTCATCATAATCAATCCCCTCTTGTTGATTATAACCTTGCGCTACAAGCCTAGCTTTGTTTCTAGTTACTATCCCATTTTCATCCATCTTATTTCGAAAAACCCATTTTGTTCCAATTATAGTTTGATCTTTAGGTTTTGGAACTAATTTCCAAACATCATTTCTAACGAATTGGTTTAATTCTTCTTGCATGGCAATAACCCATGATTCATCTTTTATTGCTTCATTTATGGGTTTTGGTTCAATGGTGGATACAAAACAAAAATAATTACTTTGATTTTGGGCTTGTGACCTTAAGGTTCTTTGATTGAGTTGTCCTATGACTTTTTCTAAAGGATGACTTTTAGATTCTTTGATGTTGACAATTTCTTTATTTAATGGTTCATCTTCCTTGTTATTATTAATTATTTCTTGACCTTCTATCATTTGACTTTCAACTAAGTCATCATCTACCAAAGGTGATGTCTTAGAGGGAGGTGGACTTTCGTCGAATGTTATGTTCAACGATTCCTCGACTATCATTGTTTCTTTGTTTAGGACAATGTAAGCTTTACTAGTTTGAGAGTAACCAAGAAATACACCTTCATAAGACTTTGGGTCAAACTTGGTGAGATAATCCTTAGTATTAAGAATAAAGCATTTACAACCAAAGACTCTAAAATATCCTAACGTTGGCTTTTTACCTTTATAGAGTTCATATGGTGTTTTGTTTAAGAAAGGACGTATTAAGACTCTATTCAAAATATATGTAGAAGTGTCAACGGCGTTACACCAAAACTTTTGAGGAATGTTTTGTTCATTAAGCATTGTTCTACTCATTTCTTGAATTGTTCTATTTTTACGTTCTACTACTCCATTAGATTGAGGTGTTCGTGGAGCGGAAAAGTTATGTGTTATACCATTTGTATCACAAAAGTTTCCAAATTGAGTTTCGTTGTCAAATTCACGACCATGATCCGTTCGGATCGACACAATTTTGATACCTAGAAGATTTTGAATTTTCTTGCTAAGTATTTCAAATTTATCAAAAGCTTCATTTTTGGTTTTCAAAAACAACGTCCAAGTAAACCTTGAATAATCATCTACTATGACCAAAGTGTATAAGTTGCCTCCATAGCTTCTTATAGCGGATGGTCCAAACAAGTCCATATGTAATAATTCTAGACACTTAGATGTGGACACCATATTTTTGGATTTGTGACTACTATGTGTTTGTTTACCAATTTTGCAAGCGTCGCAAAAGTGTTGGTCATATTTAAGTTTTGGTAAATTCCTAACCAATTCTTTTGAAGATAGGTTTTGTATAAGTCTCATATTAGCGTGACCTAAACGTCTATGCCAAAGAGATGAGCTATCATCTAATGTTGTTAGGCAAAGTTTGTCATTATATGTTTTATCTATTTTCATGACATATATGTTATTTTTCCTAACTCCTTTAGCTATGGTGATACCATCTTTTAGTATTTTACTACCATTTTCATCAAATAGTACTTTATACTTTTTATCACATAGTTGGCTAATACTAAGTAGATTAAATCCTAACCTATCCACATGAGCAACATTTTCAATAGTTAGGGAGTTATGAGCGATCGTACCTTTGCCAATAATTTTGCTTTTGAGATTGCTACCAAAGGTGACATTACCTCCGTCATACTCTTGGTATGATGAGAAGAGACTTTTGTTGCCCGTCATGTGTCGTGAGCAACCACTATCTTTTATCCATTCATCCGGTTCCAATCCAACTTTCAAGCATACCTAAGAAGCAAATAACTCAAGCATTTGGTCCCCAATATCTCATGGGTCCATTTGGGTTACACATACCATTTATTTGATTCATGTATGGAAACGATGGGTAAGAGTTCCATGGCATGTAATCTGGAGTTTGATATGGTCTAGGAAAGTTTTGATTCCAACCATTGTGTTGGTAGTTGGGTTGTACGTTGTGGTTGCTCTTAGGAAAGGGCGTTTGGCAAAAGGAGTTTTATATCGTTGTTGAGTAGTTTTTGATCTAAATTCATTTTGACAAGTCCTACTCCTGAAGTAACAGGTGGTTTTAGTTTAATACTATTATTGGTTTTCTTTGTTATTTTAACAAATTCAGTACGGTCCGTATTGCGAACATTCTGTTCTGTTGAAGTACCCACGGCACCATTTTGCACAACGGACGGAACCCTTATTTTGATTCCGTCTGGTCCGTCTGTATCTGCAGCAATTTTGACAGAATGTTCGTCCTTTTCGGCCGTTTTATTTTGACTCTTTGGAATTAATACTTCATTAAAACCTAGCCCATTCATGTCTCCCGGTGTTTTATGAATTTTAACTATTTCATCGGCAAGAGCGATGTTCTTGTTAAACCTTTTAAATTTAGAATTGTTTTCTATTAAAACATCTTGTGTGAGCTTTAGTTTTTCTATTTCAAGTTTAAGCTCTTGACATGATTTACAATCATCGTCATTTGCTTTTCCTTTTCTAGTCGTTTTGCTTTTTCTTTTAACTCATAAACTTCATTTTCCAAAAATTCCTTTTTGGTTTTTAAAATTTATTTTTAGTTATGATTTTTAGACTTAGCTCACACAATTGATTATATTGTTTTTGCAAAGTGTCATCATCAATAGAAGAATAAGAAGAGTCGGAAAGTACCTCATTTGACTCATGTGCCATTAGAGCGATCTCTTCCTTGCTTGATTCTTCATCGTCTTCACTATCACTCCAAGCACCACTTACAGAAGCTCGTTGAGTTTTGCTTTTAGGTGGCTTGGGACATTCTCCTATGAGGTGACTTGCAGCACCACATCTAAAACATTTTCTTTCACCTTTACCCTTCTTGTCATCCCGATCCTTTCGAATGGCTTCTTTTCTTCTCGAGGTTGTCTTACGAACTTTCCTCTTCTTCTAAAGAACTTCTTAAAATCTCTAACGGCCATGGCATATTCCTCATCTTCGCTACGGAGCAAGATTCGTCATCATCACTTGATTCCGCTTTTGCTTTTAGAGCAACGGATTTGATCTTCTCCCTTTTTCCTTTGATGATCTCCGAATCTTTCTCCATCACCATTTCGTGTACTTTGAGGTTACCGATCAACTCGTCTAGTGACATTATTGAGATCTTTTGATTCCTCAATGGCGGTCACTTTAGCTCTCCATTTGGGATGGAGTGCTCTAAGAAATTTCCCGACAAAGTTCTTACTACGAAAAGATTCATCAAGTGCTTTAAGTGATGTAATAATAGTGTTAAAGCGAGCAAAGCCACAATCAATGGTTTCATCTTCAGGAATAACAAATTGTTCATATTGTTGAACAAGAAGATCAATTTTGTTATCCTTGACTTGTGAATTACCTTGATGTGTAACAATTAAAGATTCCCAAATATCTTTGGCGGTTTCACACATAAAAATTCTTTCATATTCTTTTCTAGGTAAAGCATTATAAAGCATCATTTTAGCTTCATTATTTTTAGCAACTAGTTTCTTTTGTTCATCAACGGAAATATCCTTTGTTGTAGAACTAAAATCCCTTTAACAATAATAAACCAAAGATCTATATCTTTTGATTTTACATATGTTTCAAAACGGTTTTTCCAATAGATAAATCCATTGGTTTCAAAGAGTGGTGGTCTTTGCATAGATTGCCCTTCTTTAAAGTTTTCAGAATCCATGGATCGTTTCAAGTTTATAAAATACAAGTTATTTTAGAAATTCTTGAGCAACGAGGCTCTGGTACCAATTGTAGAAAACTAGAAGGGGGTTGAATAGTTTACCAATTAAAAACTTTGTTTTGAAACTTATTGTAAAGATCAATTGATATTGATCTTAGATATGTTAATGAAATATGCAAGCAATATGTAAGAAGTAAATAAGGAAAGAAATGATCAAACCACAACAAGTTGTTTATAGTGGTTCGGTCTACAAGGACTCTTTTCCTTGCCCTACTCCACTCCTCGAGTCTCACACTCGAGAGTTTAACTTCACTAGTCAACAAGCTCCTTTCACCCGCGGAGAAAACCTTTACACTTCGCTTACACTATTTCCGACACTAAGCTAGATGTCGAGTTCTTTCCAAGGGTACAACCACTCCCACACACAATGTATTTTGAGGACTAAAATACTAACCACTCACACTCACAAGATTATGATGGTTTGATACAACAATGAAGTATGAATCAACACTAGATCATACAACACTAAATAAAAAGACTTCCAACTTCGTTGAAGCTTGAATATGACTTGATCTTCTTTGCTACAAAAGAGATCACTAATATGATATGAAACTGAGTTAGAAAGGTTAGAGAGAAGATATGTATGAGAGTATGTTAGAAAGGGATGAAAAACTACTTGGCTTGGCATTGCTATGTATAGCCAAAGTGGACGAGGGCGTCCACGGACCGCGGAACCCTTAAAAGGGTTCCGCCCGTGTACCATTTTTGGTACCGCCGGTCCGACAGATCAAGATATCAAATCTTTGCTAAAGTCAACTCTATCTAAGTGAGATTGTGCAAGATATGAAGAGTACAAATCCACACAAAATATCTAATGAAATCTTCTAATGATTTCCATGATGCATTACATGATGTCATATGTTGTATTTCTATTTTTAGAAATATGCAAGTACATAAGTAGTGTTTGGTTTTAAGAACCTAACACATTCTAAAACTACTATCATACATAATGATTAGAGTCATATCAAGATGTTACTAATCATAAATGTAAATGCTTGAATGATGAATATATTGTTTGAAAAAGCTTGTTTTAATATCTATTAAACTTGACAAGCTTTAAGCTTTTATACAAATTAAATTTACTTTTGTCGTTAACAAAACTTAGGTAGAGATCAAAAATATAAATAACGTTTAAAGACGATATTTGTATTAACACTTTCATTATTTCTAAAGTCGAGGAGGTCAGTCAAAAGTTATTTCCATGAATTTTCGCTTGGTAACCAAAATGGAAGTTAAAAAAGGCTTTGGATGAAAATGAAAAAGGTGGAGTGGGACTAAAACTGCACAAAAGCTTAAAGTTATTTTTAATAAAAACACCTCCACCTAATCCTTAACTTCACATTTATTACTCATACCAAACTCATCCTACTTAATATCTGCTTCAATTCCGCGGTTTTTGATCATCAAATTGTAAGTGTTTTCGTAATCTAATCGTAATTACAAGAAAGGGTTTTGATTTTTATGCAAATCCAACGCTAAAAACATGAGATATGAGTGATTATGTATTCTACGATAAGCATATGAACACACAATCATTGGTGTATGTTTGTGGTTAAAATATGTATGTCAAAACGTTTCAATAACATCAATGATACTAGTTTTATCCTCAAAATCCACCTAGAAAACACTAATTGATTGTTTTTCAAAACTAGGTCTGAGTCGCTTTGGGTATTTTCAAAAGAGAACGCTTTTTGGTAATAAAAGATTGTTGTAATAGGGGTGTTTTGCTGGTGAATTGATCATATTAAAACCCGTAACTTGCCCGTAAAACACATAAACAATGAAAGAATTGAAATTTAGGGTTTACGCTCATAAGCATGGTTTGGGTATTTTTGATTCATGACTTGTTTGATGTTAAAACCTGGATAAAAAAATTTATAGGCTTCCTAGACTTACCGAAAAAAACTTTGGTGCAAATCCTATGGCTAAAAAACCTTACGCTGCAGAATCTTTGAACTATTAGGTTTTGTTTATGCGTGAAGACTTTACGCATAAACCGCTGATGAGTTTCATGCCATGATCTTGCAGAAATGAATGTTAATGTTAATATTGATGTTATGGTGATGTTATTTCGTGTTGCTACTCGTAAAACTCGTAATCAAGGTTACAAAGAACTTACCACGATAAGGATCACTTACGCCGTAGCATGTTATGCGAAGAGAAATCTTACGCAGAAATGTAACGCGTAAGATTCTGGCAAGGGACTACGCCGTATCCCGTGAAGGATATGTGAACAAGGACTCTACGCATAAGGTCTACTCTTACGGTAAGCCTTACGCTGTAAGGTTTTATATACTACGCTGCAAGTTTACGCATAAGGTTCCCTTTTTCCACGCTAATATTTCTTACGCGTAGTTAAAGGACCTACACATGCTTGCATCTACTTTATATTTCCCCCTGCTTATGCATAAGCTACCATTTCACATAAGCCTTGATCAAACCTTCATTATAAATTGTTACTGCTCAAACTTGTAAATAAATAAATCATTACGCCACTTAAACCAATAATGTCACTAATAAGCTTAAACGTTCAATATGTTGTGTTAAATACGTGATAACATAAACTTTAAAACTTAAAGTTAACTAACTCACCGAAACTTATCACATCATTGACTATTGAACAAACAAGTACTTTGGACTCAGAATTATCATTGACATTGCACATTCAATAATTAGACAATAAAACCTTCTGTTGACTAACATTATGTCTTTTCGATATGTTGGTTCTTTTGGCTAATGTTATTTCAGATCACGACATGGCAGCTCAAATGAATGTGGATGCACCAAATGTCCTCACCATTGTTGATATCTTCCCACATGGCTATCCAATGAAGATTGGAAAGAACAATCTCAGAGTTGACTTTGAAACTCTCACCGCCGAATCTTGTCTCATTGCAAAAGGATATTCTCAAGAATCAACCCTATAAGAACATGCTCACCAACTCGCCATCGCTTTCTGGAGATCTACATACAAAGAATTCCGAATACAATGCATGGTCAAAGGTCAAAATGTTGTGACGGTGATGCTCAATCACAAGCAACTCAAAGATCACCAAAGACTTAAGGTCAGTTTCCTCATTCCCCACATAATTTTGATCAATATTGGGTACGCACGAAGCTTCAGTGGGTTATCATTAAGCATTCTCACGTGGATCTCAAGAACATCCCTCACTTTGGAGAACCCTTATATCGTCATCACAAAACTACTGGGTCGCGGATAGCAAGCATGAGCATCCAAAGCTCGTGGAACTGCAAAATTTTCGGGCTCGGATCAACATGAAGAACATCGGTGGAAGCTCGATTTGAGATGACATGATGACATTCCTCAAAAAGCTTGGCTCAAAGATTCCTTACATCGATACAAACTGTTGATCCGTAGAGCACTGGGTATCAACACCCAGATATCCACAAGAGAATAAATGACCCCGAAGAATCTCGACATGATGTCTGAACCTACTCTTACAGTCAGATTTAAGGAGTCAACGACTAAGAAACAAGGTGATGTGTTGCCGATCACCTTCTCGTGATGAACTCAACAACTCTATTCTTATAAGAGATATTTGGTTGTGGTGGAAGAGAACAAAGTTGGTTTCCTCGATGAAAAATATTCTGGTACGCCTACAAGAAAACCGTAGAGGAAGTGCGTGAAGTGCTGCAAGCACCGAGTCGTCAGAGGAGTTCCCGTGAGGATCCTCCATTTAAAGAGGACAGTTCCCGCCAAGGAAGTTGTTCCTATTCCCGTGAACTAAGTCAACCGCAGAGAAAGCTAATTGACGAGGACTCAGAGGGTACCGTGATCGATGAAGAGATTTCTACCAAAATCAAGTAAAGATGACACTACAACAAGACCTAAACCTCCCAGTCCTCCAAATTGACTAAGGAAAGGGAAGACTCCGCAAGATTTGCGCCTTATGAAGAAAGCTCTCGATGAAAGAGCAACCGGATACATCATCCAAGAAAAAGTTCAAATTCCTTAGACTCCAACACGTTGCAAAAGAATTTGCTAAAGATCAAATGGGTGGCCCCGAAGGATCGAGTGGTGGAGTTCAATCTTCACCAGTCCTCGATGCGTTAATCAACCCGATAAGTGATCTAGTGCCACCACTTCGAGCAACAACAAAGCGCTGTGGAAGATTCTATTGATTACAACATTGAAGAACCGTAACTGGTAGAGCTAGAGAGGTAAAGCCGATGAAGAAGCCGCAGCTCAAAGCCAAAGCTGATGAACAAGCTAAGTATGGAAATGAAGAAGATGTTGAGTATGATAAGTTTCTTCTAGATAGTCCTGCACGGTCAAAGGAAGAAACTTTTGAGCCACCAAAGGACCCGGAGTCTCCTCACATCTCATCATCATCGATTCATCTTCTCACTCTTCACTCACCACCATAAAAGATCAACCGTGATCCACATCCGTGACGTGAAGAAGCCAACAAAATCTTGGATCTCTCATGCAAAGACTAATCGCCAAAGCCGTCAAGGTGTCAAAGAAAGACATACTCTACAAAAGCTGAATTTTCTCGCCGGACGATAACGATCTTCATGATGAGAATGACAAGATGCAAGTTGAAAGGGAGGCGTCCGTATTCTCATGAAAGATGAGATCTTCAAGGAAGCATGGACTAGATGATCAAAGGATACCTCACAAGTTCCCATGAGGTCGTCCTAAACCGACAAAGGATGTATATACCATACAACTTTATCCGACCTCTTACATCTAGCCAAGCAAGCCATGAAATCAACTCAAATGAATTTGAGCATCAATCTAGTTGAACTCGATCTTCTCGATGATGAATTGGTGAACCGCTAGTGTAGCTCAAATGTCAAAATGCTCATAATGTTTGCCTCTACCACCATAATCGACAACTTCTCAATATATTACAATCGACTCTAGTTCAAACCTCTACCAACAATTGGCCAACCCGGGACAAATTTAGGATTCCATTTAGATATTTCTTCAACAAAGACTTGGAATTTCTTCTTCACGATGGCGATGGTTCAAAGAAATACGCTACATCACCACACTTCCATTCCCTGCACCCATATACTCTAAATGCATAGCCATCGAGGAAAGAGCTAACCACATGTTCTCCAACAAAATGGAAGAGTATGACCGCGGATGCAATCTGACATGGATTCACCATTGGCCTGAATCAAGAATCTACTACGGTTTCGTGTTCAAGTCTCAACATGAAGTGTTCAAGATTAAGAATATCAAGGTTATCAAACATGTTGACCTTCGTCCAAAATGGGACTACACTTTTCTCAAGAATATTTTGGTCAAAAAGGCAAGACGAAAAGAGATTATGCATTCTCCGGCTTAACTTTGAGATTGCTTCTCAACGACGCTTGAAGACATGTACCTGCCAAAGTACGTGGTCGCATGAGACAATTTTCGATCAAGTACAACGTGAATTCATCAAGTCCTTGCTTATCTTCATCGCACGCATAGTCATCAAAGAAACGGTAGAAGATCTCCACCAGAGGTTGAATCATATCGCATCGTAAGTCAACTTCACTCCACCTCTATATTTTCCCGATTATCAACCAATCAACTTTCACAATACACACTCATCGCCGAAACCATTCGAGTGGTTTACCTTAGTGAAACACTACGCAATGCCTGATGGCGTAGCGATCTTCACAAGTTTGGGGATCACACATGAAGAAGGTTAGGACGGATTAGCTTATAAAGTTGAAGGATATTCATGAAGGAATTGGGTCTAAAAGCGCTGGAATTCTAGGGAGAAGGGATGTAAGAGGATCATCACCTGCGATTGATGAAACATTGTATCGGCGGATCGGGCCTCTAACACCGAAAGCTGTACGCCCTGATTGCTCTCACGATATCAACGCCAGCTTTGCATTCCTGGAACATTTATGGACTTCTTGGTAGCCCTTGAACTGCTTCTATTTCATAATATTTTGGATGTGTGATTATATATGTCTATGGCTTTGTGCACCAAATCAGCTGTACAACCCGCTCTTGTAAATAAAGAACCCTCGGGTGGTACGCCTGCCACAATCCTTATAAAAGAAGCGAAAGCTTCTTACTTTGAGTAAAACCTATCAAACACTCTTCACTTTTCAAGGTTTTGCTCAAATGAACAAGTACTTCCCCTTATGATTTTCAAAACCTCAACCGCTTTATATCACTTTGAGGGGAGTATTTGACTTTAAACTTTGTTCACTAATTGTTCACAGTGGTCATCTTCCCACAAAACTCAAAATGGTCATATTTATTCTCAACATTTCTTCAAAAATAACACTTATATACCATTTTTGAGGGGGAGAAATTTATGTGATAAGAAATATGTTGTGTAACTGCAAATGAATCTTTGTGCTATAGACTTAACCAACGAATTGACGAGATCTTAACTGTTAGTAACTTGAAAAGACTTGTCCTGACGGGCATATTTCAAGCTAGTTCGCTAGTGATGTAAACGGTCTCGCAAGGACTTGTCCGAGTAGAATGTATCATTCGAGAAATTCGTGTAGACATGATCTTTGACGGTTTGACAACCTTTTCGAGGTTTGTCCACACCTTCAAGATAGTTATTAGAGCTAGTTGTCACCTAAAAACTGACAATGTAACTATTTAACTATTCAACGTAAGTGTCTCGGGGATTGTCTATCTTGAGTCGATCAATCAAAGTGCGCGCTCTTTCTCACCGTGCGATTTTCTGTCTTAACTATTAAGCACGCGGTGGAGGGGGAGTATTTATGCTAAAAACATAAAACTCGACTGGTACAAAATGTTTTTCATTCACAAACACTACGAGAGATTTTCTTGAAAATGGTTTTATGGCAATGGAGTTATAAGGAGATTAAGGTTAGGAATAACCGTCCTATGATCCGCCAGAGCCGGAGGGATCTGGACCCAAGGACACTACCAATAGTTAGAACTAGAAGTCCTTAGGTATGATTGTAAAAGGAGAAAAATGAGAATCGGAGAAAGAAGGAGTTGAAGAATTAAAAAGAAATGCAAAGAAAAGGGTGAAAAGAAATAGCCCTCCAAATTATTCAACCTAGGGCAGAAAACCGGGTTCAATTCATATGCTACTGGTTGTCACTTGATGACACCGGTGTTAATACAAATAAAACCGTGAAAACTTTACATATTTTGCGATCTCTTTGTTTTGTTGATAACAAATGTATGTTATCTTAAGTAAAAATTATAAGGATACATGTTATTTTTGTAAAGCATTTACATATAGCCATTTAAATACAAAAATGTAATAATTAAGCATTTGTTGTAATAGTTTATTAGGATGGGTAAAAACCATAACCCATGGACCATAACCCATGGATCTTAAACCCATACCAAAGAAGACTTGATACAATGTATACTTAGATACATTGAATCTAGAGAAAACCCATGGACCAACCCATAACCCATGACCCATAACCAAAAACCCATGGGCAAAGAGGAGCGTACTACGGATCCCTAGGATTACACTAGCCGGATCCTTATGGAAGGGATCCGGGATCCGTGGAGCAGAGGAGAAATTTTCCTATAAATAGAGAGCCATTTCTTCATTCTAACTCACCCCTCTTCTTACTAAATCTCTCATACACTCTCATTCTCTTCTAACATATAGATCACTTGATCTAGAGAGTTGTTCTTCTTCTTTCTATTTGTGATCCTCATATAGGTCCTTCTCTAAGGCTAGATCACGAGCATTCTACAAGTCATCCAAGCAAGGGGTCCTTGATTGATTTGTTCCCCCGCAAGATTTCTCAGAATTAAGATCTTGTATTTGATATTTCACATATTTGTTGTGTAATAGTTGTGTTGGTTTGGTCCACCGCGCTACGGACTCGGTATCTAGCTTTGTACCGGAAAAAGTGTAAGCAACGCTAGAAGGCTTCTCCGCCGAGTGAAGGAGTTTGTTGACATAGTGCTTGAACTCTCGAGTAGGTGACTCTGGGAGTGGAGTAGGGCAAGGAAGGTGACCTTGTAGCCGAACCACTATAAATCGCTTGTGTCATTTCTATCCCTTAACTTTATCTATTTGCTTGCATTATCATTAGATCTATAAGTTCTCAACATCCATACGATTTCACATAATATCGAATCTAAAAGTTTTGAAATCAACTTAAAATCGGCAAAACTATTCAACCCCCTTCTAGTTTTCCACAATTGGCATCAAGAGCTAAGTTTATAAAAGTTTTAAAATAAAATTGTATTTTTAAAACTTTTCGATCACTATGGGTTCTCAAAATTATGGAAGGCAATCTATGCAACGACCACCACTACTTGAAACTAATGGTTTTATATATTGGAAAAATAGATTCGAAACATATGTGAAGTCTAAAGATATTGATCTTTGTACATTATTGTTGAAGGTGATTTTGAGGCTACCTCAAATGATGATAAAGGAAATTTAGTTCACATACCTCATGATAAACTAAACGATGAAATGAAGAAAAGCTTTCTAAAAATAGTGAAGCAAAAATGGTTTTATATAATGCTTTACCGAAAAAGAATTTCGAAGAATTTCTATGCTTAAAACCTCTAAAGAAATTTGGAATTTTTAGTTGTAACTCATCAAGGCAACCAACAAGTTAAAAATAATAAAATTGATTTATTTGTTCAACAATATGAACAATTTTCCATATCGGATGAGGAAACTATAGATCATTCATTTGCTAACTTTAATACTATTATTACATCTTTACAAGCACTTGATGAATCTTTTCTAGCCGTAACCATGTTAGGAGATATCTAAAGCACTTCCATCAGTGGAGATCCAAGGTGACTAATCAAAGAGTCAAAAGATTTGACAATCCTCACCCTCGATGAACTCATAGGCAACCTAAAAGTCTACGAGCTTGTCCTTGCTAAAGATTCTCAAGCCTCAAAGGTGAAAGAGAAACACAAATCTCTTGCCCTTAAAGCCAAAAGGCTTCGAGCGATGAGGAGAACTCATCTTCGAAAGGTGATTACTAAGAGTACGCTATGGCGGTAAGGGACTTTAAAAGTTCTTTAGAAGAAAGGGTAGATACGTCAAACAACCGTATGATGATAAGAAAGGCTTTCGGAAAAGCAAAGAGAACGAAAAGCCAAAGGATGATCGTATTTGCTTTTAAGTGTGGGGACCAAAACCACTTTATTAGTAAGTTTTCCAAACGGGATGATCAAAAGGCGCTCAGAGCCGCACGTGGGGAATGAGCGACGAGGAGGATGAAGAAATTTGTCTTATGGCAAATGACGAGGTAT